>OU618542.1:13822728-15072728 GCA_914829495.1 Eilema sororculum
CTGCTGATCATCGAACGAGGCTCTGGTGCAAACTTTCTTTTCGAGGTTGTTACAGACATCAGTTTCTTTCTCATAAGATAGTTCAAGAGAAAGAGTAAAAGAGCAGACCATTAACTAGGAGTAACGCTCTGCTTATAAATGAATTATCGTCGGCTTTCCAGTCTGTCTTTTTAGGTCATTGCGTTGCCATACAGGTACGTGGTAATGCTGTCAGCCTTTTGGGAATGTTACCACGATGCGGATTAAATCCACGACGCTTTCTAATTTAAGTTCTTTTTTTAAGTTTTGGTTTTATTGGTAATTTATATATTTCATAATTTTCTACCTACGAATGTCTTCATTTTAGCCGGGATTAACCCCAGTCACATCCGACGCTTCTGTCTGTCTGGGGTCTGCTTTACCAGTCTAAAAGTAGATTTGTCTGAACTTCGATATTGTCTGCGGAGAGACTGCCATTTGACCTCCACAACCCAAAGGCGATACAGAAACATTGCAGCTAGACAGGTTGTTAAACTTTTTAGGGCTCCAACTATCCGCAACGACTGCCATAGATGTTTGTATGGCAACCGGCTTAACGTGCTCTCCGAGAAACGACCAGACCATTGCAAATACCATTCATGCATGAAAATATTTGCACTGAGCGGGGATCGAACCCACGCCTCCTTCCGTAGTGGCCGCATTCACTACCGCTACGGCACGGAGACTACCTACAAATGTAATAAATTGATTTCCTGAATTTACTGAATAAAGCATTAAAATACTCGATGAATACATTTGCAAGCAAATATAATCAAAACCGAAATATTATCATTCATGTACGACACAAATTGAATGCTCAAAATTATTACTTTTGCAAAATATGAAGCAGCATTAATTGTTTCTAATCGTCACTCCATTTCATAATCTTTCCTAATTGCTAGTATTTACATTGCTTTGTTTATAAAATCTATAATAGTGAAATGCTACAACTAATAGTATACCTTACGTGAAGGGGTCATACT
Source organism: Eilema sororculum (assembly GCA_914829495.1). Classification (NCBI taxonomy): domain Eukaryota; kingdom Metazoa; phylum Arthropoda; class Insecta; order Lepidoptera; family Erebidae; genus Eilema; species Eilema sororculum. Next base: position 13,823,730 of record OU618542.1, read on the forward strand.
TAAACAGACTAGTTTTAACTTGTTAGTACAAAAAATAGACTCGCTTTGATATCGATAATTATAATGACACCTCTACCTACTTTAAGGTCGTAAAGAATGAAACCAATTTCAGGCCGTTGTCGATGTGAACTATCGATGTTGGACATGGGACCGATAATTTAAAGCGAACTGGTCCACTCTAGGGGATAAACCTGTTTTCATCAATGAGATGAGAATACATTATTCCTTCTTTTTTAGATCGCCTTTAAGGCAGAATATTTTTTTAACAGAGTGACTACCTTGTGCTTTCGAGACTAATAAAATTACTAGCAACATCATAAACAAAAGTTTTTTTGTTAAATAACCATTCCGATATGTTTGTTAGAAGATTTAATTAAATAAAGCTTTCGTGGTTATCATAATGAATGTTTAAGATTCAGATTTATTTGTGCAATATCACAAGTTATCTAAAATCCATTCCCTTGTAGCCTTTTATATTTGGTGGATTAGATATATAATAAATTTAAGTATGATATACATACCATACAATTATATAATACCTACAACAACGAATACAAAAAAAACTATAAAAAACCGAATAAGCTATTGAAGTAGTGAAGACATATTTTTCCATTCATATTTACAGCCATAATATTTTCTTCAACGTATCGCTAAAAATATATCGTCAGTAAAGTTAATGTCAAAGTTGATAAATGGTTAGAAAAAAAAATGCCTCCCACAGACTCCCACGTCTTAAGATGACCTCTGTATGTACGACGTAGTGTTCTTTGGAGATAACAGTATGAAACTCTCCAAAAAGAAAACAATGTTTCTACCCCTTGTTCACCGTGGTACCATTAAATAGTACCAGTAATGGTACTGTGGCAATTTTTATTTGCCGTTGAACCATTCATGGTACTATGGAATTTCGTTTTTTCCGTGGTACCATTGTTGGTACTTTGGTAATTTTTATTTACCGTTGTACCATTACAACAATATCAATGCAATTAATTTATTAAAGTGAATCTAACAAGAGATGACAAGTTTATCTATAATACTTCTATAATCTAACGAAACAATTGCCACAGCTTGAACCACTTAAAGTTCATTATGACATGCGAGTTGGCTGCACTAAAATGCTCGAGTGAAATTTTTTCCAAAAGTGGATATAGATAGCGCTTTGATATTATCACTGGACGAAAAACATATGGAAGAATACAAAATTACACAAACATACACAGTAAAGCAGAAAGGCGAATAGTTGCTTTATGTGCTGAATATTTCGAAATGATCAAGTTTTTATCTAACATAGAGAGTAAAAGAAGCACTGGAATAAATTATCTGTATTCGGTGAACGCCACCACACCAACCATACACAAACTATCCCGTCGAAGGTTGGCATGCAAAGTTGAATAGAGAAAACAACAAAAACAATGTATCATTACTTCGTCTTTGAACGTATTAACATAATTTGAAAATGTTGCACAATTATATAATGCATCGAAAAAAATAAACGTAATAAGGGACATATTTTGAATGATGATTTCATAAGATACGTATGGAGTTAACTAATGATGAGATTGGAGTTGGATTTGCATTAGAAATTGCGAGTTTATGATAAAAAAAAAGTACATAATTACTTTTTAGAGAAGGTATCGGTTTAAAATATTAATTTTATTTTAAACTAGCTTTAGATTAAAAAAACGTGAAACGTGATTGAATTACATTTTGGTTATTATTTATCTTTCCTTAAGGTACTATGGTTAACAAAAGATGTTATTTGCAATGGTACCTTCGATGTAATAGAACGACGGCAAACAATAATTGCCGCAGTACCATTACTGGTACTGTTTAATGGTACCACGGTAAACAAAGGGCAATTTCTAATGCAAATCCAACTCCAATCTCATCATTAGTTAACTCCATACGTCCAGACGAAGTAATGATACATTGTTTTTGTTGTTTTCTCTATTCAACTTTGCATGCCAACCTTCGACGGGATAGTTTGTGTATGGTTGGTGTGGTGGCGTTCACCGAATACAGATAATTTATTCCAGTGCTTCTTTTACTCTCTATGTTAGATAAAAACTTGATCATTTCGAAATATTCAGCACATAAAGCAACTATTCGCCTTTCTGCTTTACTGTGTATGTTTGTGTAATTTTGTATTCTTCCATATGTTTTTCGTCCAGTGATAATAGCAAAGCGCTATCTATATCCACTTTTGGAAAAAATTTCACTCGAGCATTTTAGTGCAGCCAACTCGCATGTCATAATGAACTTTAAGTGGTTCAAGCTGTGGCAATTGTTTCGTTAGATTATAGAAGTATTATAGATAAACTTGTCATCTCTTGTTAGATTCACTTTAATAAATTAATTGCATTGATATTGTTGTAATGGTACAACGGTAAATAAAAATTACCAAAGTACCAACAATGGTACCACGGAAAAAACGAAATTCCATAGTACCATGAATGGTTCAACGGCAAATAAAAATTGCCACAGTACCATTACTGGTACTATTTAATGGTACCACGGTGAACAAAGGCTTCTAGAGGGTCAGCATATACTCATGAAATACTGCTCTAAGATATTTACAATTTTTTGTTCTATACACATAACTGAATCATATCGAAATCAACTAATGCGGTAAACATATTGAAGTTGGGAATTTAATTTAGAGAGATACTAGCTTTTGCCCGCGGCTCCGCCCGCGTGGATGTCGGTTATCGCGACCGAACATAGCCTATGTCCTTTCTCAAGGTCTAATCTATCCATGTACCAAATTATATCAAAATCGGCTCAGCGGTTAAGGCGTGAAAGACAGACAGACAGAGTTACTTTCGCATTTATAATATTAAAGTATGGAAGTATGGATTTATTGAACACACAATGTACATAAGAATTATCTACTTGTCTAAATAAAAAATAAAACAATGCATAATATATATACAAACCTATAGGTTCAGGCGTCCAAGAATTCCTTCCCATCGATGTCACCGGGAGGGTGGGCAGAAGGCTGGCGGCATTGCCACGTTGAATGGCAGTACCATTATTGAGCTATTAAATTACTGATTGACAACAGTCAAACCAAAGAAAAGATTCATTGAGATAGATAGCAATTTTTTCTTTCATATTTCCATTATGAAAGTAAAAGCAGCGAGAGAGATAAGTACCAGGATTATTTATAAAACTACAATTTTAGTTATTTTAGGTCCAGATTTGTTACGGCTTATACCGAAACCGAACAAACAAAATAGTGATAGAAAATATAAAAGGTTGACCACTTATAGAGACCATGCAGATTTCCTTCAGCCCACTCAAAAGGCTTCGCAAGAAAATATTCAAAGAATACGTAATATTTTTCCTCGTTCAAGAGACAGACACAACAAAAAATACAATTTTAGCCTGAGGTAAAATAAAGTAGGCAGCCGAGATCCTTCGCATATATTGGTAGTATTACCGTCTATAACGTACCTATCTAATTTAGCTTGGAGGCCAGATAATCCAGGAAGCAATAGGTAGCATAAAGACGAGAGGAATGGAATACCGGCAGGCCCCGGCGGAGGTATGCAGGTACCTATTGTAATATCTCCCCGTCTCGCTCGACCCTCGCGTAGGAATGTCTGTTGTTTATACAACCTACATAACCCACTATTGATAAAAACCTGATGAATTATGGAATGAATTCTTTTTGTACTGTGCTTTGAGGTCATTTAGACCGTAAGGAAATTTCTGAAAAGAGATAATTTTACTTCTTGTTGTCTTACTTCCTACTGGTGTTATAAATGTGAAAGCTTGTGAGGACGCACGTCTATTATTTCCTAATCATATAGTCAAACTGTTTGTACGGTTTTGTGGGACAATGTGTTAGTTCATAAGATATAGATACAATATGTACTTATATTTGAAACAAAAAAACACGCGGCTGATCGGATCTGGATGCAATTTGGCACAGATATAGATTAAAGTCTGAAATAGCACATAAGCTTCTTTTGATACCGGGAATTGGTTCCTATGGATTGCGGGAATGGGGTCAGTATCACATGTGGGCGGAGCCGCAATTGCTTTGTATTCGTTAGGTTTTAAATTTTAAAGCTACACACATTTAAAGGAGCCTTATTTTTATGCACATTTTATCATAAAAGATCCCTTCAGTCGTCGGAGCGTAATTAATTAATAAAAAAATCTCAAACTTCATGTTTCAAGGAATTGTAGGAATACATCCTTCGACTTAAACATGCTCTGAAAATAAAATTATAGGTACACATTAAATAGCCTAAAAGCTCCCATGACTTTTTCCAATACTCTTTAATTAATAGCACAGTTCTTTTTTTATTATTTTTTTATTATCGTTTGTGATTAAAGAGATAATAAATCGAACTGCTTTCATGGCGTATGAATATACAATGACAAAACTACAAAGTACATCACTTTTGTCATATTTCACTGAAATGGTACGGTACTGGCAGCTAATTTAATTAATATGCTCGCACCACTTTGGACGGGCTGTTAGACTCGTTTTATTCTTTTTATCCACGAAAATAAAATTTATGGCCGGCCCCTGTTCATCACATCGACAAGTTTTGGACACGCTTCAGTGCTCCCGACCTAGTACAATTTATTACCACACTAATTTAGAACAACTATATTTCAATGCCGCACCCTTTTAAAGTAAGTTTTTTTCGCCTATCAAAGATTTTCTTTGATAGAAGAAACTTCGCATTGCCGTGAGTATGGATTGTCGTTGGTTCAATATTTGCAGTAAACTTCACGACAAAATTCTCTTTATGTCAGTAGTATAGTACTATACCACTGCCAAAATTTATGGTACAAGTGTCATCAGTCAATATTTAGTACCATCAAAGGTACTAGTTAGGCTAATATATGATTTGTAGTACGATCACAAGAACTTCGAGACCCTAGTCAACCTAACTGATGAATCTTGGGTTTTTCGTACTAATAAAGCCACTTTTACAGGATTAGGGTGTGTACTCGCATATAGACATGACATGAGTTTGTAATTAGACAATGGATATATATATTTTTTTTATGTAGGACACGTCAATTTGACTTCACCTCGCCGGATCTTAAGCTAAAGGCAAAGTCTCGGAAAGAGGGTCACCATCGGAAACATGTACCATGTTAACAGTGGTGGCACTCAGCTTGACGGCCTCGTTAGATGCCTTTTCACGCCCCGCTTAAAGGACCCGGGACTGTAGGAAGAAGGATATGTCATAATCTGACACTGAACGCCACAGATTATATATTATACATCACATTAACCTGCTCTTGAAACACCTTCTAAATAAACAACAAGGCTCTGGTGCAGGCTTTCTCTCAGTGTTTGGAGAAAAAGCAAAAATAAACTATTCAAGAGAAAGAATGAGTAAGTGAAACTCTCTTTCTCCCTCTCCTTCAGAGTTTAAAACTACAAGCTTTAATGCAACCGAGACTAACACTGTATGATGAAGAGTACGATCATGAATCCTTTTGTATCACTGACTATTGATTGTACCAAGTATGCAAAGTCTTTAATAAAGGATACAAATAGGTCTGTTAAATATTTCAAAAGGAAGATTGAGCGTTGTGATAAAATAATTTATAAGACATAACTCGAACGGTTTCTTTTATACAACCATAAAATGTTATAGTGGACAGCTGGGAATTCTGATGAGGTCACCAAGTCACAAAAAGTAAATTTCGGTTGGATTCAAGACAAAAATATGGTCTAGGTACTCTAGGGGAATATTTTACGTAAGCAAAATTTATTTTTTACATGTCTACCCTACAATACACACTATGGACGTAAAAGATTTTTCATTTGCCAGTATTTTTCTCTATTGTAGCTAAAGTTTACAAAGTTGTGTTGAGTTTACGGAGCAACTCTGGTGCATTAGAACTAGGTGGAACCATGTTAGCTATAAACAGTCCATTTAACGACGTAGATAGAAACAGTATAAAAGAAAACGAGCTTAAAGAAGTAACAGCTAGAACCAAGCGTTTCAGTGACTCATTCCTATGCCGCACCACTAAGACCTGGAACTCCCTACCAGCTCACGTGTTCCCTTCTTCCTACAGTCCCGGGTCCTTTAAACGGGGCGTGAAAAGGCATCTAATGAGGCCGTCAAGCTGAGTGCCACCACTGTTAACATGGTAAATGTTTACGATGGTGACCCTCTTTCCGAGACTTTGCCTTTAGCGTAACATAAGGCGAGGTGAAGTCAAATTGACGTATCCTGTATAAAAAAAAAACAGCTGTTGCAACTATAGAACTTCTATATGAACATAAAGATACCGTACGTAAATATGTAAGTTTTCGTTGATAATCTCCAAAAAATCAATGACGTAAATTAATTAATGACCTTGTAGATGACTGGTAATCAATTCCTGTCAAACATGACTCATGACACACGTAAGCTGGTGCGATAAATATTTATAGCATCAACATCTACGTATCTAATATGCACGAATTATTGAAAACTGAAATTGATACGATTCTGTCAAACAACTATACTGTTATTATCTCCGCCAAATTATTTCCCCTGCATACAGCTATTTGGCTGCGTACCAGCGGTAACACTAGCGTATACACTACATTATATTCCAAAATACATATACATTATACATAGTCACATACCCGACGTTATACTTATACATTGTATAATATTCTGATACAAAGCAGACTCACTGCCCACTTAGTAATAGAAGTAGTTTTAATACAATAATATTGGCGAGAATTAACGCGATCATGGTATAGGTACATACGTACCTTTGATTTGCCTGACGTTTCGACCGTTACACCGGCCGTGTATTGTATATCTTAGAACGCGAGAGTTTAAAAGTTAGAAGTAGTTTTTTTATTTTCAGCGCTTATTAATATTCAAATATCGAAGGCAAAACGCAGATTCTTTTCAAAGGAGATCCACTGCCCTAGCAGTAACAATACTACGCAATTAGGTTTGTTTGACTGCGGTTTTCTGTAAGAACTTCCACAATGAGATAGCTGCAAATTTGATTGGCTATTCACTTGTGCCCTCTTCGTTTTTCTCTGTGAGAACAAAGACAGTTTTAAAAATAATTTCAATCCATTCATCTATATACTCACATCTGTAAATCCCCGAAGACGTAGGCAGAGGTGTATTAGCACCCACGTTTCGCCAATTAAGAGTTTCGGTCTCACGACGTGATAGGAGGCGAGCCTATTGCTATCTAGCGGGCCCTTTGTCTTGGGCTGTATGTTTACTGTCGGATGGAGAACAGCCCTATCCCGTAGTCGCCTTTTACGACATCCACGGGAAGAGCTGGCGTGGTCCTATTCTACTCCACAGGGTTTTCAAGTATTTCAAGTATTCTGAAATAAAAACAAAAGCTATGACGTCATCATCAAAGATATGAGGGCAATTGAAGTAATGATGTAACTATTTATACGGTAACCAGGCAATAAATGTGTTCAATTTGTTATAAATAGTTTGGTATTGGCATTCAGCTCTTTAAATAGCATAGCATCAGTACCGTCATATTGAGTGCGAGGGATATGTCGATGACAACCTCACCTCCGGCCTAGCACCACGACCCAGAGTCAGCGTGCGGTTTTAGTCGGTTCGAGTCCGACATAACCCCCCCTTCCGGCTCCGGTAGGGTAGGTATCCGAGGAGATTTCCGCAAAAACAAAAAAAGAAAAGTACCGTCATATTGAATACTAAGCACCGCGTCGCTTTTACCTTTTAGATATTGTTTAGATTATGTCAAAATGTATTATTTCTTCGTAAATACGGTAAATCATCATAACCATCATCCTCATTTTAATTTTCAAGTGGCGGACAAAGTTACTTTGGAGCTCGATGTCCACTTCTTACTATTGATATTCTGGGAGTGACTACCATATGATCTCTTAACCCTAAAAGGAAAACCTACGTGAGAGCCTCGTCCGTCGCTTAGCAGGGCCTTAAGGATGTTTATTTATTTAATATAATAAGACAGCCATTGGTTAATACATACAAAAATCTTGTCACTTATTCCCTGCATGATATTTAACCTTTAAGGCCGCCACTGCATTCACAATATTATTACTGATCGTTTTCAAGTTTCGATACAATGGGTTTCAAAAACACAATTACATACACATACATACAATTACATATTGTAATTGTAGAGCCAGTACTGATTACTTTATAATATACACATTAGGTAATAATAAATGCTGCTGAGCTTTCCTAAATTTTATGTCTATTCATGTAGGTGGAGTTTCTAGTAGATACTAATTTCCGATAAATTTGTGCGTTTTCGCGGGTGAATCGAGCCGCGGGGAGAAATTTATAGCTTTTGAAACGGCATTTACCTTTTGAATTGAGCGTTAATCCTGTGTGAAAGACGCGATGTAGCATCAGAATGCGAATATTTGTGATAACTTCACGATACTTATTGTTTAATCAAGTAACTTTTCCGTTCCGAATCAGTCGACACTCTATACACCTGCCGACGTTTGACATTTAATTTGAGGACACATTTTTTCATACAGTCACAGCCGTTGATATATTATGGTAGGAGACGACGTGGAAAATTTGTTTAAGAAAGTAATTTATCATTTTCCGATGAATTGGAAAACAGGAAGCAGCAATTTTAGCAGTTTACATATTCATTTCTACGCGAGTAAATTATTAGGAACAAATTTCGATTGAGGACGTTTTAAGAAAAAGCCAGGTCGAAAGTAACCTTTAACCGGTGGCATGAATTTATAAAAAAAAGTAGCTTTTGCCTGCGGTTCCGCCCGCGTGGATGTCGGTTATCGCGACGAAACATAGCCTATGTCCTTTCTCACGGTTTAATCTACCCTATACCAAATTTCATCAAAATCGGTTCAGTGGTTTAGGCGTGAAAGCGTAACATAGAGACAGACAGACAGACAGAGTTACTTTCGCATTTATAATACTAGCTTTTGCCGGCGGCTCCGCCCACGTGGATGTCAGTTATTGCGACCAACATAGCCTATGTCTTTTCTCAAGGTCTAACCTATCCCTATACCAAATTTCATCAAAATCAGTTCAGTGGTATAGGCTTGAAAGCGCAACATACAGACAGACAGACAGACAGACAGACAGACAGATAGAAAGACAGACAGTTACTTTCGTATTTATAATATTAAGTATGGATTAAGAAAGTGACAATCATAATGGGTATAAACAGAAATAAACGATAAAATATAGGGATAAACAGAGACCAGTGGGTCGTTATGTATATACGTATGGACTATACGTATGTATTACACTTTAATTTAGATGGCGGTAGCCTTGAACACTGTGGCTCTTTTCTACTTCCCCGGTCCAAGTCATGCGTAGTTATTTACCTGTATCTGATCCTTTGTCTATTTTCGCTCCACAAACTTCGCTTTATTTGTTCTGCGCTATTGGCCAGTTCATTCCAACATAACAAATGAAACAAAGTTATTACTAGTTTTTCCGGATTAGTTTCTTCACAAAACAAATCATTCGCGTAAGATAAATCAGTACGTTTTAATTTTCCGGGAACCGTTTGTATAAAACAATAAAAGCTAAGTATTGAACGGAAGTCGCGGTAATAAATTGCTTTTATAATAAACCAGACACAATACTAAAATATACGGTAAAATAAAAAACATTATCGTCTAACTTTGCAGCTAAGTACTATATAAAAATTCTTCCTGTATTTCGAGAAAACTGTCTTAAGTCGTTTGTATTAATTTTCGTAGAAAGTACGCATAAAGTGCTATTATGGTAATGTCCATTGGTTGGAAAATATCAGGGGCGGTAAATGTACAGTGCAAACGACTTTGGGGGCTCGTTATTCGCAATCAAAGCATCGACATAAAAAATAAGCCGTGATATGTTTGTCCTACTTTAAATACGCATTCAAGGATACGCTTGCGATGGGTTACAGGAGAAATTCCTCTCTCTTTTACGATTTAATTTCACGGCACTTTACACAGATATCGTCTTTATGTTGGATGTTATTAAAATCGTTGGCTGTCTATACCAGTATTATTCGAATTGCGAATTCAATTTTGACATTGTTATAATACCTCTCATATTATTTAGGCTTCAATTATATGAGTCCTCTAAGAGTAGATGGTAAACAAGTAATAAGTTGGAATTAAGTCCTTACATAAGGAAGTAAATATAAAAAATCTAATTCTTACAAGTTAGGTCTTATAATAAATGTCTATGTAAGACTTAGTCATTGTAAGAAAATGGCGTTTGCTACGTAACTACAGAGTGACCTTAATAGGGCCAAGTAATAAAAGTTATCGTGTGACCTGTACGCAAAAATATGTATAATTATATACAATTACTATACCAGTATTCATAACAATCAAATTTATTATGTCGATATTTTCGGATACCTTCGCGCACTCTTTGATTAGACATAAACTTTTGCACCCGTGACATACGAGCATAAAGCACACTCAATATACTACCACCGTAGTGAACTCACTCCTAATATAAAATTTATCTTAGGGGTTAACCAGAATATTAGTTATAATCCATAACTAATCAAAGTAGTTTAAAATCCTTCTTTTAAAACGAAATAACGCAAATATTCTTCTAATATTCCGTTATAATCTTAACTTCAAGTAAAATATAGTATTGATAAGTATACGGTTGCAGTCGCTATAAGCAAACTATTAAGGTGAACTTTGCTGAAATTAGTAGGCAACGCCTATTAATAAGGCTCAAAAATAAGTGCAACGTCATGGGACGCCCCACAAAAGCGAAAACTCTGACCGCCAGTGCGCCGAAAACCTATACTATCAAGCACATAGCAATCTAAGCAAACAGCGTAAAGGTTTGATGTTTTAAATGGGACTAGCTACTGCTCGCGGCTCCGCCCACGTGGGGTTTTGATACCGTTGATCTCTGATAGTGGCGTAATGTAATACCTACTTGATAAAATAATTTTCTAATGGCGATAGAATTTTTGAAATTGGTTCAGTAGTTTTGAGTTTAATAATTACATACAAAAATACAAACCTTTCCTTTTTATGACATTATAGTATAAATAAATATTATAATTTAGCTGACTTTTTAACAATTATAAAATTATTAAGTATTATTAAAATTTTACTTAAAACTTCAAAACTTTTAACTTGAAAAAATCACTAAAAATGTATTCATTAACCGCTTTCCTTTGATATTCCGGTTCTTTGTAAAAACAGTAGATATAAAAACGTTTAACTAAAAATATTTTAAATGTAAAATATGGAGAGAAACAAGAGAGTCACAGACAATTAGCCAAAACAGAAGCCCTCCAGATAGACAAACATACAAACCCCAGAGACAAAATGAACAGTGCAATGTATTGTTCTTGACAAGTGTAATAAAGCAGCCCACTGACACTTTGTTTACCAACGGGCCCTTCGGTGAGCCGGATCCGAGCACGGCATGAGGCGTCTTCGCCATACGTAATACCTTTGCATATAGAAGCACTATTGGCCATACAAAGAGCAAAACCAAACGCAATATTGCTTTATTATTCCAGGAATATTGACATTCCTTACCATTGACGAATGACGCGAATGTTACACATATTATAAATAGATGTATTTTATTGGATTTTGTCACGCTTTAATTGTTGTTATATTATTCATTTTTAACATAACATAACATAAATTCACGCTTGTATTCCCCGAAGAGGCAGAGGTGCTAGCTAGCACCCACATTTCGCCAGTTTATGTTTGGGTCCCAATGTCGCGTGGCGAGCTTATTGCCATTAACCGGGCACTTATAAACCTGCGATAAATACACACATCGGAACGTCATTGGTGTGTGCCATGGTAAGCCTGGGATCGAACCCGAGACCTCGTCTCAGCAGTCCATTACCCATACCTGCTATTCATTTTTGTTACCGATATATAACGTTAGAAGTATTGCTTTTCTAAATTTAAAAAAAATCAAACTGATGATGACTTTTACTTATCTTTCAAAATGAATGACATTTCCTAGAAATGTTCAATCTAATATAAAATTAAGAAAGAAACAGTTTGAAATTGGTGTGGCTAGAATAAAAATAAAGATATTGTAATCTGGTAGAGTAAGTTGTAGCATTAGTTACTCGGCAGTTCGACGTTCGGAGGCGTGATAGACACGGGTGGCGTGAAAAATGTTCAATGAAAACGTTCGCGCTTACATTTCCGAAACTACAAAATGTTGCTGAAAAAGTATCAAACTAGAACAATAGTAGGTAGTGATTTAGTAGAAAAACATTATTTTTGAAATATTTCAATCCTATTTCAAAGCAATCAGTATAATATTCAAATTGATTCAGATTAAAAAAAGTGAATCACGTTCTGTCCCATCATTCTTAATCGACCTAAATAATGTTCAAAATAAAAGACGGATATAAAGAGAAGGGAAACTTGAAGTGATTCAGGTGTGACTCAATAGCTCAGTTGGCAGAGCATGCCCCCTGTAAGGGAAAGGTCGTGGGTTCAAGTCCCACTTGAGCGCTTCTTTTTCCCGATGTATTTCGAACTTAAAAAGTAAGCCGATTAAATGTTATAAAAATTTCATCTAAATAATGTTGTTTCAATTCAGTATTAGAATAATACTGTGATATTTTATATTGTCCGTATTTTTTTTACAAATTTTCTAGTCGGTTACTTTTACAACTTTACGCGCTACACGTCTTATCAAGTGACCTTACGATAATTAAGTTTTCTATATTCAGTTTATGAATTTTCCAGACATAAAGAGCATAATCAGCCTGTAGCTCCGTAACTTTTATAATTAAGGTACTTTACGTAGTTACAAAAATACTTTTAGATAGGCTCTGAATGAATGAAAACCTAAACAGAAAATTAATATAATTGGAAATATGAGATGAAATATTTATATATGATTTTCAATCCACTCGGGCCAGTGAAAATTAAGTGGGTATATAATTATATTTATGAGGGATTTAAACCAGGAGCTTAAAATCGTTGAATGTCGATATTGATCCCACTAAAGTCGAAAAGTAGGGCATTTAACCCAGCTCAAATTGGAATTACACAAATGTGGAAGTACCTTCATTATAGACTCATATAAAATACAGAATGTTTGTATTGGTAGTGAGCAGGATTTTGAATTTTGAATTTTGAATTTTTGCTCTTTTTCACCAGAATAGAATCGTTGGCAATAGCGATCAAGACCTACTTGGAGTTTCTGAGTACTTCATTCCATATCGTGGACTTTTCAATGTTCCTAATCCTGATATTAAGTCTGATGTCAAAGACACCCTGTATTTTTAATTAAGTAGGCTCCGATATAATCACTTTGTCGTACAAGATATTTTTTTTATATAAAAGCACACGTCCATTTGACTTCACCTCGCCTGATGGTAAGCTAAAGTATAGAATATCCCTTTAATCTTAAAGAGAAAGTATTTTAATATTACTATTTTATCGTATACTAGCTTCTGCCCGCGTCTCCGCCCGCGTGGATGTCGGTTATCACGACCAAACATAGCTCCTTGTCCTTGTCCTTTCTCAAGGTCTAATCTACCCCTATACAAAATTTCATCAAAATCGGTTTAGTGGTTTAAGTGTGAAAGCGTAACATACAGACAGACAGATAGACAGAGTTACTTTCGCATTTATAATATTAAAGTATGGATGTATAATACCCATGTCAAATGATAGTTTTCTAGAACTAAGTAACTTAAGTTAAGCTGCGGGCGGATAAATAGACTTAACAAAACTGTAACACTCATGTGTTGCTTATAACAAAAACCATGTCTATATGTAAAGAGTGAGGTAGAGGGTAGGTATGGTTTACAATGGTGACAACGAACTCGTTGAACAGCAGTACATCAGTGATTATAGCGCTTATAACAGTGCCGAAATATCTATCAACATAACTGCTAGTCATTAATAGTAAAATATTATACATATTATTAAAATAATACACCAATGCACTCTATATACACTCTTGTAGGTATGTTATAAAGTCCCATATTAATGTTAAATGAAAAGTTATATTCTTTTGTTGCAATATGTATTGCCTTAATATATTCAACGAAATTATTTATTTTATATTGCCATATATTTACCGGCTACAATATGTTGGTTCGTGAATGGAATGCAACATCGCTACCATTTCGGAGAGTTTCAATAATCCGAATAACTCTTTTGTATTACTTGAAAATGAATTCATTTTGCTATTCGTATTGTATGGTATTTATAGACGTGCTCATATTCTATGCATCATTTTGCGGCACATAAATATAGCATATAGTTCAAGCAGGTACTTGCTACTATTGAACCTGCTATTGATTGCTCATCCCAGGTAAGTTCCGTTCAATGCAACGCCTAACATTATTGAACGACTATATTGCTCAAATCTTGTTTATTACCAGGTGAAATCAATTGTAATTAGACTGATGGTACAGTCAGCATTAGAAAGATGTTAACGTACAAAGTACTCAAAATGATCTTAATTTAGTTTTTTTACCCCCTTCCAGTTGACTGATTGGTCTGATATTTGGTACACACCTTTAGTTTGGACAATAAAATCATTTAAATCATTAAAACAGTTTGATTTGCTATTAAAACGTGAGTTTTATGATAATTTTGAGACGTCATTGTCAAGATTGTACCTACCTATTGTTTTTTCTTCGGTTCAGTCAGGCCTTAGATGTACCATACATTATATACATTTTAAAATAAATAAAATCTGTTTTATATAATATGTCGTTAACTCATCATCTAGACATTGTTGTTGTTGCATTCGAGGTTTCCATCTCGAAATCGAGGGGCCGCTTTCTCCTTCTTTTGATGAGTGACGGTCATCTGACCTCCCAACACTGAGAGAAAACCTGATTTGGCACAGAAGGTTTTAATGGGGCCCAATACACTCCCACCATACTACACTTACATATCGTTAGCAAAAATGTGAAAGAAAGTCAGCCACTGATACAATAGACAACAATGATTATAAAAATATTAATACCACTTATGTATACTAAATGGACATTCATTGTGAACCGTTAAACGCATTATTTAATTGAACAGTTACACATATAAGTAAACTAGAACAATGCGCTTTCAAATTATAAACGTTTTAAAATACATTTGATAATTAAAAAGTCTGTTAAACATGTAGTTAGAATGGAAGGCACGCTAAATGTGATGACGTGACATGAATACACTTTTCGCTAAATAGAGAATATATTTAATTTTATGTACGACTTTTTTCAGTCATGACAAATTTTATTACGAAAAAATTTTACAAAGTTACTACGAATATGAATACCGTCAGAAAAGAAAGTTTCTTATCATATTTGCATTTCTCGTGATGTATTAAACAGTGTCATAAATGTCTCGAAATAAAAGTATAGAATGAAATTCTGAATTTGATCAACTTTTTTAACTTATCATTTGCTTGGTTCGTTATATTCCTTCAGTAAAGTAACATGAGCGCCAAAGTATACCAAGAGAGATATTTACAACGAAGCAGTACTACTCTCCCTTCTTAAACACCATCAAAAGCCCGACAGGGAATAGAAGTTTGCAGCTAAAATAATTTGCTAAATCCTGTGGTAACTATAGTCTCTAGAGCTACTTAACTTAGCCTGGGAGAAATTGCTTTCAATGATAAACCAGGCCTTAGTATATATTCATGCTATATTAGCAAGTTATTAAATTCAAATAGGTCTGAGTACAATGAAGTTTATTTCTCTTATATTCGTCGCATTAGAAACAAGTAGGTATATTTAATGCTAGGGGCTACACTACCGTAATATGCCAATAATTACTGCCTTAATTTCAACAATGCGTACACCGGCACTATTTATGGCCTTAATTTTACAATACCATTTTTTTAGGTATATTGTTTGATATGACATTGTCACTTTACAGTGGCTTATATATTGCTGTATCATCCCGGTAGACCGTAAGGTAGTATAAGTGACGGTAGTCAGAAAACTACTAACATGCTTTGCCCATTCTGAATACTACCGATGTGAACCAAATCTCATTGAGTGGATTATTAAAATATGGATTTTCATTGCATGTATTTTTTGGTATTTTTTTTTGCCTTGCTTTGCTCGCGGTTTCGCAAGCGTGGATGTCGGTTATCACGAAAAAAAAAATCTCAAAAGACGGAGTTTTATGCTTCTAACTTTGAAAATGACGAACTTTCCCTACAAAAGTTTATCACCTATTTTACCCTCTTAATAGTAACATTTTGAAAAAGTTGATTCTCGTGCTCATTTATTTCTGAAAAGATACAGGTTTATGAAATTTAGTGCATCTAGCTCTGAAGATGACGGACCTTCATACAAACTTCCACCCCTTATTTTACCCCTTTAGTAGCAGAATTTCCAAAAATCCTTTCTTAGTGGATGCCTACTCCATAACATCTACCTGCATGCTTGATTGCTTGATGCAAGATTGATAAAGTATCTCGGAGGAAAAAATGAATGAATAAAACTTTGTTGTACACCAGTAATTAAAATACATATAGATGTTATTTTCTTAATTTTATTGAATTAAATTTTTGTTTGTTACAGAGGAGTGGAAGCATCACTGATGTAGACATCACAGCGCTACGATGGACCACTGGGTGACAGCAGCTAGCTCGCTGCTGGCTTTCCTGCTCTACTACAACACCCTAGATGCAGGATTTGTTTACGATGACAGGTGAATTTTTACAGAATCCATCAAGTTTTTTTATAAAGGACACGTCAATTTGACTTCACCTCGCCTGATGGTAAGCTAAGGGCAAAGTCTCGGAAAGAGGTTTACCATCGTAAACATGTACCATGTTAACGGTGGTGGCACTCAGCTTGACGGCTTCATCAGATTCCTTTTCACGCCCCGCTTAAAGGTCCCGGAACTGTAGGATATGATACTACGGTTGATAAGTTGTATAGAAGAAACATCAGGTTCACATCATGGATTCTCAAGCTATGGTTATTGTTTCATCATAAAATAAAAGAATGAACGAGTCAAGCGCGTGTTGATTTTTGGTGTTCACTTCATGCGTCTAAGCTCCGGTATCACACTTCAAAAAGGTTAAAAAAAGTTGTCTGATCAGTATTCAATTACAAAATAATACTATTAAGGATATTATTTGATATTCAAAATCATGAAACATGCCAAGCTTTTTATTGGATGGGTCAGTGTCAAGACGTTGTAACTCTCAGAGGTCTCAAGTCCACACAATAACATCGTTGTTTGTTTATCTCATTTCCGCTCCGACCTGCGAGTTCAACATTTGGTATCAAATAGCTACCGGAAACCCCTAACTTATCCCAGAAAGTAACCTTATATTTTATTTTGGTCGGTGAAATCAATTCCGCCATGTTTATATAAATTTATTCCATCGCTACATAAGGGCTTACTCAGGATGAGAGCACATTATTCCACTAGGTATACCAACATGGACTGTTGATTTATTATAACCCTGGTTCGCCTTCTCTAGGGCGAAAGTTTCCTATGCTAATTTAACTGACCACGGGGGTTACCCTGCAACATATATCTGAAATTTAGGGCCCGTAAGAAATTCGAATGAAGGACGTAAAATTTTATTATCATGAATTCACTACATTAGTTTTAGTAGGTTTTAGGGCCAGCGAAATGTACCTGTATACAGTCAAATTTACGGTACCGATTGCCTGAACCTGAACACTTTATATGTATGTTGCAAGTAGATTTTAAAAACATGTTCATTTAGTTATTCTTGATATTCAATGTGATGATCTAATGCCACATTTGAGTGTAAAGAAACTAAAACGTCCACCTTCCTACCTGCTAACGTTAGCCGCGGTCTGCCTATCTACTCTTTCTAACTATTTTTATTATTATCATTATAAGTTTAGATTTCAGGGAGTTCCTTTAATTTGATTTACAATGTTTGTTAGAGAGATTTGATTCTTATGATTTCCACTATCGATTGAAGCGATAAAAATACAACATTTTTTTTCGGGTTTTAATCGGTTCGATTACTGGGTATGTCAAGCGCGTTTTCGAAAAATTTTGAATGCAGTTTTATTTCTTTTTTAAATTGAAGGTATGTTTCCTTTGTGAGAAATTTTCTATCTCCAGTATTTCGAGTACTTCCCTTTCAGGGAGCATGAAAATCTTCCACGCTGTATACGAATCAATAGTTAACTGCTTTATTAATTGTAAAATAATTATTATCAACCATAATTGTACATACACATGTACACCGCAGGACCTTATGTGCGCGAGAACGCCATACAGGTGGCAGCACACTGGGAGAAGATAATTTGAGGGCCGAGGCGCCATCGCCACGATAGAAGAAGAACCACAATTGTAGATTAGGTACTAAATGTATTTGAACCCTATTTTCCTGCATTTCTTGACTCATAATTGAAATAATAGATACTACACAAGGCTTCAATATTATGTAGTTGAATATATATTGTCTTAATTATGAGTATACTCGTACACGCCACTGGTGCTAAACGGAAAATATAATTTTGGGCCGAGCGGATTCATAGCAAAGTTGACAAAAATTATGGACTATACAGATCTTCTTTCGTCTTAAATTTCATGTTTCAAACTATAATAATTCAAAGTAGGGTAAACTTGCCTAAATCGTACTTGCGCTTAAATCGTACCTTGCTTATATCTCAACATCGGTAATAGCCTTCAGCGTATCTAGTGACAAAAATGTAAACATTCCTCGGCCATATTACCATCTGAAATATATACGCCGGCGCGCTGTAAACAACAGAAATATCGAAAAAATAAGTTTTTATCTACTATTTTTCTATTATTTTTACATAATTCGTAAGAGCATACTTCAAATTCTATCCTGTTTGGTTCATCTAAGTATTTATTTTGTATTTATGCATATATTTACGATTTCGATAGACGTAAACCTAAGCACGTATTTGTTCACATTATTTTTGGCGGTAATTTTAAAGTTTCTTCGACTCATGCGCCTATTTCGTACTCGATACAAAGTCTTAAATCGTACTAGTACGAATTAGGAATAAAAGTTTTCAAAGAATCCGTTGACTATAAAATTGATACATATAATTTAAATGCAAAAGGCATAAAAAGCAAAACTACGGGTGCTCTCATCATCACTGAAAGTCTAAATAGAAGAATCAAAGAAAAAGACTGTAACGAAGAACCTTAGTGCAAAGATGAATAAACTACCAAAACGACACAAAAAGAAAATAAAAAAAAAAAAAAAAAAGAGATGGCAATTATAGCTAATATTGTAAAATATGCGAAGAGGATATAAAAGAAAGTATGATTAAATTTACTCAATGTGAGGAATGGGTACATGAACTTTACGCGGGTATCTGTAAAAAACCACAGATTACAAATGTAAAAAATAGGCGAAGACCATTTGTAGTATTTGTTAAGTGTTAATGCCTAACACTTGATATTATGTTTTAACATTATTATCCACTTTATCCTTATAGAAATATCATAAAATCATAACTGTAAACCAATGATTAGATCTCATAGTACGATTTAAGAATATATAAGTACGATTTAAGATGAATAGTCGTAAATCGTACTTTTTTTAAGTTTTTAAAAATTGATAATTTCTAAAAAGTTTATAAGATTTATGTTAAAGTTGATTATGATTATAACAAAAGGTTAAACTAAATAATCATTTTTTCAAAGAAAATACAGTTATTCTTTACTAATTTTGAAAATATGACTGTTTTCCTTTAAGGGGTACGAATTAGGCAAGTTTACCCTAATCATCTTAATTTTTATTTGAAGTGTTTCATCTATCCAAAACCCATCTGAATCCGTGGATTTAGTATCCTTGTCACGTCGGCCGTGAAACATCAATCGAGCAGCTGCCACTAAACTAATGAGCCAACATAGATATTACAGACATCTGAAATATTGCCTGAAAATCATGAATAAAATAATAGAGTATGTACTGATCGATAAAATATGTCGAACATGTAGAATTTTGAATATTTTGACTTTAACTTTCATGAACGACATATGGTATAACACTGCTAAGTTGCTTGTTGTAATTCGCTACCTATATAGTCGTGGATCAACTAAGTATTACACCTATTTAAAAAAAATCCTTTGTAACTGTAAAATATCTCAAAAGTCTATTGTAGTTTATTATTGATTCTTATGATTTCCACTATCGATTGAAGCGATAAAAATACAACATTTTTTTTCGGGTTTTAATCGGTTCGATTACTGGGTATGTCAAGCGCGTTTTCGAAAAATTTTGAATGCAGTTTTATTTCTTTTTTAAATTGAAGGTATGTTTCCTTTGTGAGAAATTTTCTATCTCCAGTATTTCGAGTACTTCCCTTTCAGGGAGCATGAAAATCTTCCACGCTGTATACGAATCAATAGTTAACTGCTTTATTAATTGTAAAATAATTATTATCAACCATAATTGTACATACACATGTACACCGCAGGACCTTATGTGCGCGAGAACGCCATACAGGTGGCAGCACACTGGGAGAAGATAATTTGAGGGCCGAGGCGCCATCGCCACGATAGAAGAAGAACCACAATTGTAGATTAGGTACTAAATGTATTTGAACCCTATTTTCCTGCATTTCTTGACTCATAATTGAAATAATAGATACTACACAAGGCTTCAATATTATGTAGTTGAATATATATTGTCTTAATTATGAGTATACTCGTACACGCCACTGGTGCTAAACGGAAAATATAATTTTGGGCCGAGCGGATTCATAGCAAAGTTGACAAAAATTATGGACTATACAGATCTTCTTTCGTCTTAAATTTCATGTTTCAAACTATAATAATTCAAAGTAGGGTAAACTTGCCTAAATCGTACTTGCGCTTAAATCGTACCTTGCTTATATCTCAACATCGGTAATAGCCTTCAGCGTATCTAGTGACAAAAATGTAAACATTCCTCGGCCATATTACCATCTGAAATATATACGCCGGCGCGCTGTAAACAACAGAAATATCGAAAAAATAAGTTTTTATCTACTATTTTTCTATTATTTTTACATAATTCGTAAGAGCATACTTCAAATTCTATCCTGTTTGGTTCATCTAAGTATTTATTTTGTATTTATGCATATATTTACGATTTCGATAGACGTAAACCTAAGCACGTATTTGTTCACATTATTTTTGGCGGTAATTTTAAAGTTTCTTCGACTCATGCGCCTATTTCGTACTCGATACAAAGTCTTAAATCGTACTAGTACGAATTAGGAATAAAAGTTTTCAAAGAATCCGTTGACTATAAAATTGATACATATAATTTAAATGCAAAAGGCATAAAAAGCAAAACTACGGGTGCTCTCATCATCACTGAAAGTCTAAATAGAAGAATCAAAGAAAAAGACTGTAACGAAGAACCTTAGTGCAAAGATGAATAAACTACCAAAACGACACAAAAAGAAAATAAAAAAAAAAACAAAAAAGAGATGGCAATTATAGCTAATATTGTAAAATATGCGAAGAGGATATAAAAGAAAGTATGATTAAATTTACTCAATGTGAGGAATGGGTACATGAACTTTACGCGGGTATCTGTAAAAAACCACAGATTACAAATGTAAAAAATAGGCGAAGACCATTTGTAGTATTTGTTAAGTGTTAATGCCTAACACTTGATATTATGTTTTAACATTATTATCCACTTTATCCTTATAGAAATATCATAAAATCATAACTGTAAACCAATGATTAGATCTCATAGTACGATTTAAGAATATATAAGTACGATTTAAGATGAATAGTCGTAAATCGTACTTTTTTTAAGTTTTTAAAAATTGATAATTTCTAAAAAGTTTATAAGATTTATGTTAAAGTTGATTATGATTATAACAAAAGGTTAAACTAAATAATCATTTTTTCAAAGAAAATACAGTTATTCTTTACTAATTTTGAAAATATGACTGTTTTCCTTTAAGGGGTACGAATTAGGCAAGTTTACCCTAATCATCTTAATTTTTATTTGAAGTGTTTCATCTATCCAAAACCCATCTGAATCCGTGGATTTAGTATCCTTGTCACGTCGGCCGTGAAACATCAATCGAGCAGCTGCCACTAAACTAATGAGCCAACGTGTACAACTATTACAGACATCTGAAATATTGCCTGAAAATCATGAATAAAATAATAGAGTATGTACTGATCGATAAAATATGTCGAACATGTAGAATTTTGAATATTTTGACTTTAACTTTCATGAACGACATATGGTATAACACTGCTAAGTTGCTTGTTGTAATTCGCTACCTATATAGTCGTGGATCAACTAAGTATTACACCTATTTAAAAAAAATCCTTTGTAACTGTAAAATATCTCAAAAGTCTATTGTAGTTTACTTGACTTCTCGATTTAAAGCTTTACAAGCATGTAAAATCAAGATAGGGTTTTTTTTATAGTGCGCAAAATCCCCACGGATGCTACCCCCACCGAGCCGGTGGAGGCGGTTACGTCGGACTCGAACCGACTAAAACTCACGCCGTCTTGGGTCCTTGGTTGCCGAAGGTGAGATTGCCGAATGCATATATCTCGCACCCCGGCAGACTCAGGACCATCTCTTTCGAGATGGTCCCCTTCGGGTTGTGGGGATCTCGGTTTCCCCAACTAGCCCCGGGTACGGGGAGGCGCATTTTGCGCCGCCGCCACGGCCATCAAGATAGGGTTTGAAACGGTTGTCCAGTAGACGGTAATGGGCGCACACATAATACGATCAAATTATTAGTTAAATGTAAGCGTTCTATTAATATCTCTGCCTACATCTTCAGACTCTAAAACATACAAACAAAAAGGTCAAAATGTCAAAGTACCAATTAAATTGCTAAATAATTTTACGTAACTTCACTTTGACATCTAAGAAATTTCACTAATTGAAAAGACTACGTTTAATTATAGATATTCTTTTAAAATCATAAAAAATTGACGCACAAAAAGGTACATTCAGGGTCTCTTGCTACCAATTAACACCTAAATAATGCCCCCGCAGGAATTGAAGGAGCTGTAAAAAGGTAACCCGCTATTTACTGAAGACCCAGAGTTGGCCATGTTGAATAATTTAGATTTTCCTTTGATCCCATTGTCCCCGAGGGGTATAAGGGTAGCCACATTATTGTGTTTGATTTATACTTTATACATCTTTGACCGTAAAAGCGACTTGAAACAATATTTTATCTGTAAAAGTTATCTAATTTCTTTGTATTTATTCGAATAGGTGACATCCTTTGTTCAGTGATGTCTTTGCGATATTTCTGTTTGATCCATGGGTTGACCTTACTTATTATTCTTAGCTCGACTACGAGTAGTAGTGTATTTTTGTTTCTAAGTACGAATTCAATTAAAGTTATAGTAACTTGGATATCGTGGTATTCAAGTGTTAGCTTTTCTGCTACTATACGTTACTAATTTTAATTCAATAGAAGGTAGTAACATACTTAGTTTATCCAATTATTTATTAAAACTATATTGAGTTTTTGTCATCGGTAAGGTGAAGTGAGGGCCAATTTAATATATTTTCCAAATTTGATCACCTTTTCTTGTTCCTTGACTATCTTCATTTATATTACGAACTATTTGAATGAATTTTCCATAGCATTTATTATGCTAAATTGTCAATTCGAAATACATCGGGAAAAAGAAACGCTCAAGTGGGACTTGAATCCACGAACCCCTTACAGGGGGGAATGCTCTTCCAACTGAGCTATTGAGTCACACCTGAATCACTTCAAATTTCCCTTCCTTATGCATACAAACTCCCAAAATACGCGTTCCCTTTTTATAATATTAGTAAAAACATTCTCTCTTGATCAAACAAGGGCATACAGAGATAAAACAAAGAAAGTGGATTCTGAAGTGATATCTATTTGCTGTTTACTCAAATCTCAATTGTTTGATTTATTATTATGTTCTAGCGTGTGAAATGATATGTAGAAATTTTAGACTAGGTTATATCAACAACAGGCTCGTTCGCTCACGTTTGATACGTACATTTAAACAAAATAGGTTATGCGTAATAAGCCTGCGTCTTACCCCCCTGGCAATCAGAGACGTGATATTATGAATTGCTTCAGATATATTCTGGCAGGCGCACGGGGTTAAGAGACATGAGGAAAATTCAATAAAAGTTTGCCAAACTATACAGTTATGTACAATATCTACATCTGTATATCTCCATGACATGTAAGTTACACTGGCAGTAAATATCACTTTGCAAAAGTTGGAGAAATGGCTATCAATATTTCCTGGTTGATGTAAATTCGGAATGTGAAAATGCCCGAAACCGATAATGGTAATAGAAACGATGAACTTCTGGATCAGAGCTCGTCGAAAACCGCTTCAGTGTTTCGTAATTGAGGGCTTACGTGACGACTGTGTGCCGCAGCTGGTCGCAACTTGTCCAACAAAAAGTTCCGCACCATTCCAACTTTATCTCAATCTTACTTTCGATTCTACTAGGGACGCGAGTCGTTTTTATCGATATGGATATGAAAACCAATATAGGCCAATATTGTTATACTACTACTACGAATAAAATATGATGGATTATGTATTCTGCTGTTCCAGCCTTGTTTTATGCGTGTACATAGATTGGTCTAATTTATATGCAGACAGAGAGTGTTTAATATGAGCTCGTTTAACATGCTGTCGATTTCATAGAGCTTCATTCAAAAAGTAATTCAATACCGTACATCATGCATTCCTAATATTGTTAGTTGTATACTGACTAAATTGGATTAGACATACAGAAAGATCGTGGTTTTCGATTACAGACGGATAATCCCGTGTACAACGCCCCAATGATTTCTGTGGATAGTGGTCAGGAATTATTCCCGTTCGAAGCTTGTAAAAATAACTTTATTCATCAACGTCAACATTAGTGACCACAGTATAAGATATAAATAGACTATAAACGATACATGTTAACCAAGGTCACACAAATGTTAATCGATAGAACCCATTATTATTAGAAGTATCGAGATATTTACTCTCGAAACACTCGAAACCCTCGGAACCTCGAAACAATCCCTCTAATAATACCTCTAATAATAAGAGTGACCATGATAGTTTAAATACCTATAGATTGCAGCTTATCGCGAATATTCTTCCTGAACATACTAAAGATTAGTCAATGTAATAATGCGAATAAAACTGGCCCTCGATTCTACTAAAGATAAAACATTGAGGTGACACAATCACTGCAAAAATAGACATTAAATTTTAGACTTTATTTCTATACATCTAAAGTCCAAAATGAAATGAAAACAGTTTCATTACACTTTTTCAATTACTCTGCAAAATGTACTTTAATTTTGAACTTTAGGGTATAGCTTTAAAGTCTATTATTTATTGACATTTTTTGTAATAGCGATGGTTTGGCTTTAGCAGAATCGAGGCCCTGTTCTTTCTTTCAAATCTTAACGAATTGTAATAAAAACGTAAAACTAAACCACTCGAGATAAATAAAAAGATACGTTATCAGAGGCGGCAGGTACTTGTGAACAATTAAAATGCAGTATTCAACTGCTGCAAAGTGACACCTCGACACGTGTTCTGACTCTGAAGAAGGCGTTCTCGGGACTAGCGGCG
Organism: Eilema sororculum; assembly: GCA_914829495.1. Taxonomy (NCBI): domain Eukaryota; kingdom Metazoa; phylum Arthropoda; class Insecta; order Lepidoptera; family Erebidae; genus Eilema; species Eilema sororculum. The sequence goes on from OU618542.1 coordinate 13,849,259, forward strand.
AATGAGCCTATCAATAATTTATTTATTTGCACTGTTAAGTGAGCCCCTTGCTGCCGACAGCATACCAAAAAGAGAGAATCGTGAAATAAAATATGTTGTACAGATAGTTGTATGATCAAAGTGTATGGGGCCCCACCTAGCTCTCCGTCAGCTAGGGTGCGAGGGATATGTCGAAGACAACCTCACCTCCGGACTAGCACCACGACCCTCAGTTTCTCCCCTTCCGGCTCCGGCGGGGCAGGTATCCGAGGGGATTTTCTTAAAAAAGCCTCAGCTGGTAGCGCACATCACATCTGCTCATTAAAAGATGAGGCTCTCCCATTATTAGAATATTAAAAATCTAACTAGAAAGTCTGGCTTTGACGTGAACCGAGTTTAACGTTAAGTTCATGCTGATATAAAGAATGCAATATTTTGTTGTTGTAATGGTGTTATGTAAAAACTTGATATTATACAAACCTCTATATAATAAACAGATATTAGATATTTGCATGCCAATGTGAAAACGAAGTACCAAGTATTTTCCTACCTATCGCGAAATCATTCTATCATAAACTGAAAACGGCCATAAACGAAGCCTAGTAAAGTCTTGGAAACATCTATTTATATTTTTATTATAAAGATGTGGTACGTTATTACCATTCATATATAAAAAGTAAACGTATAAGAGAACTATTTGAAATTTAACTGGCCACTGACGGCTCACGTACAGAATACACCCTTTCTTTGTATGACTGGCAGAAATAGGGAAAATAGTTTCACTTCCGAATTTCCTTTGAAAATATTGACTTAGAAATGATAAAACAATTTTGTACATATGCAATGCTTTCGTATTTGTGTGTGACAAGAGAATGATGAGGTATATATTAAATAAAATAACCACACCTTTGCAGGAGATTTAGATGAACGACAACGAAGACAGCGTTAATTAACAATGTCTCATTTATGTTTTTTCCAAGAGTAGCATTAGGTTCGAGGTTAGGAATGAATTTCAGTAAAATTATGCTTTTCCATACCTAACCAGGTACTGGGTTAGGTAATCGGTTCAGGTAAGGCATAAACCAATAACTTTATTTACGAAGATAACATTATGTTCTAATTATCTCTCTGTCTGCTTTATGTTAAAGTTTACTCAAAGTATCACATTACTTTCAAAGATTTATACGTATATAGGTATAATGCGGTTCTACCTAGACTTTCGGGATCCGACCCAACCTCACGCGCAAACCGGGGCGCCCCCTGATTAATAGGCGGGGCTAAGGTACAGGCTCTTAGAGTTAGAAAGGTAGTCGTTTTTATTTATAGATTATTTACACTGTGTCTGAGTCTCTGAGAATGATACCGTGAGGCAAAACCTGTCAGGTGAAAGAATAAAATAGTGTAGAAAAGTACAAGTAGTTTATTCAATATGAGCAGACGTTCACGCGAACTACGGACTACAGACCACCGGCTCCAAACAGTAAGCTTTGGAGGGAACCGGGATTGCCACACGGATTTAGAATTAGACCTTTAAATGAAGTATCGGTAGCGTAGTGGTTCAGTAGCCTTATGATCGTTAGGTCCCGGGTTTACCTACATCCTGGCCATTACACAACTGCTGTGAACCCATTTCTAACAGAAACAATTTATTTGAATGAAATTTTTATAGCGTTTATAATGCTAACTTTTTAAATTTTAGCTTAGCTGGGGAGGTAAAGGGGGCTATTAGTAATTTAGGTTACTAGTTTACTTAAAAAAACAGACTGATGAGTTTTAGTAACATTATATAACAGTAGTACTGGTATCATAGAACTATAAGTATTATATTGTCTGTGGTAGTACTTTTCCACTCTAGGTTAATAGTTTTTTTTTAATAACGGTTATGTTGCTTCCGTCTGACAGAAAGGCATCCGGTGTCTCGAAATTCGGCGAAAGGTGAACGAACGGGCGAATCTTTTTTTCCTGTGAATTTGGATACCGTTCCAACACCGTTGTATCTTTAAATACAATACATATTCTCGATCTTGTAAAAAGCTTTGTCTACGTTAAGTTCATTATCTAGTCCCTTCCCACGAGTTGTAGTATGGCCTGCCATTGTAAACATAATAAACAATAAAAACTAAAATTACCACATTCATATTTCCCGCAATTTGAATAAATATATTTTTGTAAGAACTGAAATGAGGAAGTGCAAAGCGAAAGTCATTTACGAACAAAATACTCAGAGAAGTTTTTATGTAAATAAGTAAAGGAAAAGGCGTCTTACTCACAATTTGCAATACAATAGCTGAATGTTAGAGATGATTTTTCCTTTTTCGCATAGTAAGCACAGTTTTGGTCCCATAAAAATATATTATTCAATCGGCTATTTCACTGGCTTCGCCTGCAAATCTAAAATAAAGGAATGGAAGGTATGAGGGATATAAAAGATACAGGAATGAGTAACCACGTGGATATTTATTCGATGCGCAAGTTTTTATTCACAACTTTCATAACTCCTTTCTCTTGTGGCCACAATAAACCTCCCTATTTTGCAACTGCAATAACTTAGAACAAAAATTCGTCCTCGGTTTCGAGTATTTTTTTAACCTAGTTAATGAATTTTGACACGTATGTGTATTGGCAATTGTCAATGAATATTGGCACGTTATATTGCTGCTACACACATCTTCGTCTGCTTGGTACTTCTTCCTCTTCATGAGTGTCATCATTTTTGCGCGGTACAATAATTTTCTCTCGCGGAATACTAAAATTAAAAAAAAAATCGAAGCTTATAATATCGGCAGTCTAGTAATTTGAGATATTAGCCGGAATGAAACCAACATTAAGAAATATGTAGGTAGAGACATAAGTTAAAAAAAAATTTTTTTTTCAGTTGTAGGTTAATACCGTCTATACTGTATATTATTTATTCATAAGTATTCATTAAAAACTTTTATATTTTTACGAACATACAGACACTCCAACTTTGTTTGTATTGGTTATGATTCATTTCCTCTTAAAATCTAAATGAATAAAGTATAATAAAATTTGTCATCTCAGATTTCAATTTCAGATATAATGATCAATTTAAAAAAATTAAAACAGAGCGCCATGTTTTTTCAAAACATTCGCCTGAAGAGATCGCTAACTTTTTAATTTCCTTTACACTGCAAAATGTCCGTGCTAAATATCGCCGGTTGCCAGAACCATCCGATAGGATTTCCGACGTTCACTTCGTTAATAATTTCCTTTATCGTTCTACAATCGCATGTCGAGACATGAATTAAGATACAGGTCATTTATTCTTATTTCTATGCATTCACGCCTGTGACAGGGGTGTTTTAGCGATCACAACTCGCAAACTTTGCGTACTTATTGCCGCCAACCGCATATTTGTGTCTAATTTTCACTCTCTTCTTTTAAAAACTTGGAACATTAACTACCTATATCATTATCTATAATTGTAATTGAGTTATTGTAGTGTGTTATTGGCGATTTGTTGCCCGCTTTTGTTAATTCAGTAGAATTCTGATTAGGTTTTTTTTTTTTTGACCGTGGGGGAAATCCTTCATGGATGTTATGCCGGCCTCCTACCGACTAAAACCCCCACGGTATCGCCCAGCAGCCTATAGTTGGGAGCCCCGGGTAAGCCCTTGGAAGGATGTCCCAGGGCTCCCAACAGACCCACGGCTTCAATGCGGCCTCGTCTAGGGGGTGGTTCGAGTGCTATCCCGCGTCTATGGGGGGTTTTCGGGTATCATTCCGCTTCATAGGAGGGGGGGGGGGGGGGGGCGTGCGTGAGTCCGTCACATCACGCTGCCGTCATGGGCCTGCTTCTGTAAGGACGATGAGCAGCCAACTCACCGTCCTCAGGCCCCCGGTCATGGAGGCCGATGGTCTTCGGCGAAGACACGTTGGCGGACGATTCTGATTAGGTTTCCGTAACCATACCATACTATAAATCTATCCCTGTTTCAAATGTCAGCCAAATCCGTTCAGCTGTTTGAGTATGGTTGAGTAACAGACATCTAAACATATTCACAAACTTTCATATTTAGTACAGTAGCCTAAATAACGTATTATAATAGGATGCAGGATTGAAAAATAATGCAAATATCATTCGGCACAATGTATATAATCAATACAAATTACAAATATGCGAAACCTACAACAATACAATTCACTCATAATACTCACAAGTTATTCGCTTAGAGATGTTCCTTTAATCACAGTCACATCGAGACTTAATCAGATCGGCGTGGTGACTCATATTAACACGTATTACTTACATACGTGTATTTCTTCGAATGTTATAATAATTTTACCTACGGTAAATACGGTAGTGGCATACCTAATATATTTCAATTGGAGACTGACGTTAGTCTCTCTGATGATTGTGTATCTAAAGTGTTTTTAGCAATCATCGTCTGGCTAAGAAGCACGGATGAAATTTGATATTTTATCTGGCTTTAATACACCCTCTTATCCGCGGCGCACACTGGTACCGGTAAGATTTAGATGACGAGTAGTAATATTCCATAATCTTATGAAAGCTTAACAGTGTTAAGCTTAGTCATTGAAATTTTCACTTCAAGGACATAAAGTTAAGGGTTATTATTATTTGTTAATTCTGCCGAGTCATTTTGCCCACGAGTTTAGGTACTTTAGAAGACATTGAACTGCGATAGATTAATGTAAATTGCGATCCTCTTTAGACCTTGCGAGGGGTTTTAATATGCTACATTCTCATTATTTTTTTCGTGCGAAGAACTCCCGCGGGTACCCCCCCCCCCCCCCCCCCCGCAGGAGCTGATAGGGGAGGTTATGTCGGCCTTAAACTCACGCCGACTATGGGTAAAAGTGCAAAGCCGAACGGCTGACTCTGGGCCATCCTTATCAGTCTGACCTTCCTCGGGAGGGGAGACCACAAAATCCCCAACTCCTCCCCGAATATGCTGCATACTTCAAATACAAGCGTGTTAATACGACCTACTCTTGTTCGCAACCTTATTTGTATAAAAATAATGTTCAATCGACGATCATGATGGTTCGCCAAAAAAACCACGAAAAATTGGAGTCAAAAAAATCTATTTCAACGAGGAGATTGGTATGTTAAAACATGTCTATTATTTAGACGGAATTGGGCGCCTTTTGAAGGGAAACGGTCGAGGGCACGGGGCCAATCGTTCGGGAAAACATTGAAGGGGCTCCGCGCCGATGAGCGACTACCCGCTCAGGTAAGAAGGTAATATTTTATTTAAATTAAGCTGTTAGGGAGTGGTGTTTGAATTTGTTCTTCGATATTAAATCTTGTAGTCTAGCGTAAATCAAAGTTTGAAATCCTGCATTTACTTTCCGTGCATTATTAATGCCTACAGATTGGAGACAGGTAATTTGTCGTTCATTTTCGGAGAAACCTTTGACAAAGTAGATTAGCAAATTGTCTGACAGTTTTAGTAGGTTGGAATTGTTGAAAGTTTTGCTATTTGATGTTAGATCAGAGGTGTATAAACCAGCCAAGTGCGAGTTGTAATTTGTGTGAACAGTATCTCCATCCTGCGAATTTAAAGATTATTTTTGCATATATTTCGTTCAAGTATTTCTGTAAACTAAGAATTGAACTCTATTTGTATAGCAGGGACTTATTTTTAAAGAGCGAAATCACTTGTATTACCGTTAACCACTCCAACTAAGCTAAGTTTTGAAAGCACAAGTTAGGTGTGAGTTAACGTTGTCGGTAGTGTTATGTCCAGGATTTGAATTCAGAACTTCCCGATTACGCTTCCTTTAGAACGTAGAATTAAGGGATTTCATATACACGACACTAAAACCACTACATTATTATGTAGTCATTTTTATGTGGGACAAGAAAATGTGGTGGGCTTTCCATTGGTCGAGCCACTCTAGAGAAAAATAAGGCTCTACTGGGAACGTTACCACAAAAGGCATGCAATGCGGAAGAATTCCACGACGCGTTCGAATTTTAGTTTTTAATTATGATAAGAGTTAATATTTCATTATGATTATTCATACATATCTCTATGTGTATTTATATTAATTACTAGCTTTTGCCCGCAGCTCCACCCGCGTGGATGTCGGTTCCCGGCAATTATTCGAATTTTTCTTTCGACGTAAAAACCATCCTTGAACTTCAACGAACATTAAAAAAAAGTATTGGCCAAATTTGTCAAGGCGTTGTTGAGTTATGCACTTACTAATACATTTAGCGATTCATTTTTATATTATAGATGTGTAGCCGCTGTATATCCCCATCTCTTCCCAAGCGGTGTCGTGAAAGGCGACTAAGGGATGGGGATTTAACATCAGATAGATATATACAGCCCAGACGCAGCCTCAAATACACGGCTTGAGTTAATAGTCCGGAAAACGGCATTCTTTTTTTATACCACTTAGGTGGCAGACAAGCACACGGCCCACCAGATGGAAAGTGGTTACCGCGGCCTATTTATTTATTTATTTAATTTAATAGGACAGCCATTGGTTAATACATACAAAATTTTTGTTAATAGATGCAACACATTATTCTCTCCATGATGTTTAACCTTTTAAGGCAGCCACAGCATTCACAATATTATTACTGATCGTATTTCAAGCTTCGATACAGTGGGTTTCAAAAAGTTAAACCGACCAGTATATCACATATTGTAACATCTGTATAGTATATATATATATAAAACAATTCAATGATATATAAATAAGTATTAAAATTATTAAATAAGTATTAAATTATTATTCAATTAAATTTAAACCGAAATCAAATCTAAATTAAATTCAAATCAACTAGCCTATGGACGTATGTAACACCAGAGGTGTTACACTCGCGCTGCCTACCCTGAAGAAACCTAATGCCCCTCTTAAAGAACCCCATATTGTAGTCGCTTGGGAAAACCATGGCAGGGAGTTCATTCCACAGCTTGAGCGTACGTGGGATGAAGTTCCTTTCATATCGCACGGTGCGCACCGCTGCGGCAATAGAGACACCCGCTATTACACCGATTAAAATGTCTGGTGAAATGTGGGTGTTAAGTCACCTCTGCCTAACCCTCCGGGGGTAAAGGCGTGATGTAGTGATGTATATATGTGTTATTTATGTAAACATTATGTATATTTTGATAAATTTAATTTTATTTACTTTTATAACTGCGAACGATATTTCCATTTTTTCTTAATAAATGTTTCGCCAATGTTCCAAGATTGACACAGCAACCGAGAATGTTTTACGTATTGATCTTTTATATTTCATTAAAAAGGTAAAGCAGTACTCGGCAAAAGTTACGCTGCAAAAGTTTTTTAATCAAAGCTAATGAAAAATATACGTTACCAGAGGCAATGGGCGTCAATGGTACGTCCAAGCTTCATAATATACAATCACTTTAACGGGAATTAACGAGATCATGGTCTAGGTATGGTAAGGTAGTATTAGTTAGTATTTAATATTTACTTTATGTTGACGTTTTGTAAGTGCCGATTCAATGGTCTATGCAAAATAAAATATTTTTGAATTTTGAATTTTGAATTTTGAATTTTGAATTTTGAATTTTGAATTTTGATTTTTAAGTTATTAGATTAATCATGTTTACATATGCATGTTTTTGGCGCGTTCATATAGTTGATATTGGATCATGAATGAATCATGAGTAAATGATAAACACCGTGTGAATACTAAATACGTAAAATTTATGAAATACTGGAAAACATTACAAACATTTTTATACGCGTGGAAACCCCGTTGGTCCTCACTTCACTGTATCTAACTGTAAGGTGGTTTCGGTAGGTTCTAATCCACAAAAACTGTAAGGTGTCTTATCTCGTTAGCCAACCCGTACCGTGAACTATACCCCGTCCATTATATTATTGTATTTTAGACAGATGGAAATAGTGATTGCATAATTTTTTTAAATATCGATAAAGTTCAAATGTTCGATTAAAAAATCATTAATCTATAAATGAAACATATATATAATAATTGTGGGCCATAACGCACACTCTAGTCTTGAAAACAAAACAATAGACTTCTAGAACAACAACTGATTGCCTGGTATTTAATAAAGAGTTCCGTCGTCTGTCTCTGAAACCCTTTTTTTTTTTTTTTCCGTGCGGAAATCCCCTCGGATACCCCCCTGCCGGAGCCGGAAGGGGAGGTTATGTCCGACTCGAACCGACTAAAACCGCACGCCGACTGTGGGTCGTGGTGCTAGGCCGGAGGTGAGGTTGTCATCGACATATCCCTCGCACCCCGGCGGACCCAGGGCCATCACTTATGGTCTAGCCCTCCTCGGGAGGGGGGACAACGGTGTCCCCGACTCGCCCCCGGAATGGGGAGGCGCGCTTCTCAGCGCGCCGTCGCCGTGGCCTGCTTCTGCTGGGGTGACAGGCGGCTTCACCCGTCACCCCCAGGCCCGCGCTCATGGGGGACGGAGGTCAGTCAGTGCCCTTCGACGCCCGAGTTGCCTGTGCGTGTCTCTGAAACCCATCATCGGATCTTTATGAAATTGAAATGGAACCATTTCGGAATACACTTCTTTTAAACAAAAAAAGAATTTTGTAAATCTGTCTACATATGACGGAGCCATGCGCGTTCAAATATTAAAAAATAGTTATTAACATCCGAATTGAGAATTTCCTTCTTGTTTTGAAGTCAATAAAAACCGCCACTAATATATTTTTTAATTTTGTTTTCTGTAGTCGATATCGATTGTGACATTTTCAAGTTATAAAATAAAAACACTGTCGATAGACTTACTACATCCCTAAATTTGATTTCTGACTGACGTGACGTTGTCAATGAAATATGACGTATTGGCGCCTAATTTTTAGTTCGCATTTTTGGGTGTTGACGCTAGAACAAAGTTATATCGACCACTGTCAGTGAACTGTCTAAAATACAATAATATAATGGACGAAGTATAGTTGTATCCTAGGAAGGAAATACAGACCTACTACCACTGGTTTCGTATTTTGTTTTTACCCGTGACGGAACGGAGACGGTATATGCGTTTGGGGTGAAAGGATGTTTGTGTGTTTGTTTGTTTGTATGTTTGTGCAAATGCATGTTGCCATTTTCTCCGAAACTACCAATCCAATTGGTTCGGCTTTAATTGGTGCATTTTCTTTAGTTCTTAGATAGGTGTTACAATGACAACTCAACAGGGGGCGTTACAGCAAGCATTTTTAATGCAAATCCCCGTTGCCAATTTTCTCCAAAAATACTAGTCCGATTTTGATGCAGTTTTTAATTGTTGGTTTGGGTTTGATTGGTGCATTTTCTTAGATAGGTGTGACATCCCACGCGCTGCAGTAAACATTTATTGAATTACTAGCTTTTGCCCGCGGCTCTGCCCGCGTGGATGTCAGTTATCGCGACCAAACATAGCCTATGTCCTTTCTCATGGTCTAATCTACCCCTATACCAAATTTTATCAAAATCGGTTCAATGCTTAAGGCGGGAAAGCGTAACATACAGACAGACAGACAGTCACACAGAGGTACTTTCGCATTTATAATATTAGTATGGATTTTTCATACGTCGTGGGTTTTTCAAATTTTTTAATTTTATTACTTGTTATTATATTGTCTTTCTCAGTCTATGGTACCCAATACTTATTTTTCCCAGTTTTTAACTTAGGTATAAGATTGTAGAAATATGGCCAACAAAATACATCATTCAGGAAAATTCCAATATGGAATTTTTAGCAAATTAATTACATGAACCCAACTCGACGAAAAACCTTTGACAAATATGTTGCCTCATACAAAATGTTCGTATTTCTAATTAGTCTTGTTACTAAGCACAAAAGTAAACTTATCGTATATTACGTACACTATTTTGCATATTGAACTTGTTTGGCATCAACATTTTTGAATATCAAAGTATCCTTTCATTACCATTTTAATAGAAACGTACATTTTCATCGCAAACGTATTTGTTCGAAATGTTAATTCAGTGTTTTGTTTCGCAGGCGGGCGATTCTCTCCAACCCGGACGTCATCGGACACACACCTATAAAGGCATTATTCGAAAACGATTTCTGGGGAACACCGCTCACAGATCCCGGTTCTCACGGCTCATACAGGCCACTGTGCGTCGCTACATATCGATTTAACTACGCGTTCAGTGGATTTAAACCGTGGAGCTATCATCTTCTGAATGTGCTTTTCCATTGTACAGCAACTGCTTTAGTGGTGACCACTGCCCGCCGCCTCCTACCACCATATTGTATACGAGTGGGTACCGTTGTCACCGGATTGGCATTTGCTTCTCATCCGATCCACACAGAAGCCGTTGCAGGAGTAGTTGGACGCGCTGATCTAGCGGCTTGCAATTTATTTCTACTGAGTTTTCTTTTATATAGTGAACATATTCGATTAAGAGAAGAACGGTATAAGAAACAATGTCGACACATACAAAGAGACAATTTAATTCAACGACAAATAACGAGTAGTGAACCCCCCTTCAGATTAAGCTGTCACGGATTGGTACAGCACATCTTGATGAATTTTCGTAAACTGCTGAAAGCGAGTAGAGCGGGACCTATGAAAATGTTGGATGCATGTGAAGTTAAAACGGGCACAGTGAGACAAAAGTGTCAGTTCAGTGGTGGTGTGAGTGAAGATACAGGTGAACTGTTGCAGTGGTTGACGTTAGCGGGAACACTTACCTTCGCTGCAGCCGCCACTTTGTGCAAAGAGCCGGCCATAATGGTTCTGCCTCTTTGCATATTCTACGACTTCTTAAAGGGTACTCGCTATGAGGAACCTTATTATAAGGTGAGAAAAAGTTTTTATTTAAATAAAAATAGACAAGCGACTTTAAAACTTCTTCAAGTTCTAATTAAATTAATTTAATAAAAGAATAGAATTAATTTTATGAATGGTACGAGTATCATCCTCACATGTCGTCTGACTAGTAAACGTTTTTATTTTTGATTTGAATTACGAACGTTTATTTTTTGCTAAATACGGGCATTCTGATAGCTCTCTAAAAGTTTTATCTTCGTCAGTAAGATAAATTCGACATAAACAACTGTTTTTTGTCTGAGGAAAGTACACAATAAAAATAAATATCCCTCGGATATAGAACAGTAGAATGATGTGTCTTTCGAACTAAAGTCACTACTAATCCAATCTGTATCCCGTGAACGTCTTGATTGTTTCCAAGTCGTGATCTGAATGTTCGATGGGATGATAAGTGGGTAAAGTTTTGGAGGCCACGCTACTGTAATTAGTAATAAAGAAGTTGTACACAGTCGGGAGTTTTACGTCCATATGTTAATAACATATTAGCTTTTTAATTTGTTATGTGATAGACAACATTCTCTTCTGCAATAGCACAGAATGGAATAGGATAGAAGAAGTAAACATTTAAAAATCTACATTCATACATATAATCACGCCTTTATCGCTGGAGGGTTAGGTAGAGGTGAATTAACACCCATATTTCACCAATAATTGTAGTCGGTCCTAATCGGGCGTGAGCTTATTGCCATAATGTTCCGGGCACTATTGTTGACTCGAGCCTATATCTGAAGCTGACTCTGGGCTTTATATATCTGTCTGATGTTAAACAGAACCTTAGTGGCATTGTACGACATGACACGGGAAGAGAGTTTAGCAAGGAAGAGATTTTAAACATCTACGCTCTGAATTATATTATTATCATTATTCACACATACATACATAGATATATTCACGCCTGTCAATGCGAAGGGGTAGGCAAAGGTGTATTAACACCCAATTTCACCAACCATGATTTTCGGTCCCACGTAATAGAGGGTGAGCCTATTGCCTTCAAGCTCGCACTGGGCTGTATGTTTAAATAAATAAATAAATAAATATTCCACAACATTCTACACAACGCTATCTAGACCCATGGTAAGCTTTTATAGCTTGTGTTATGGAATCTAGAATGCGGATAAACATGCTTATATACTTTTTTTTTGTAAATACATACATATTATACATAGAAACACCCAGACGAATGCAAATAGCCATATTCATGCATACAAATATTTGCACTGAGCGGGAATCAAACCCGCGCCTCTTGCGTGGCAGTCGCGTTCACTACCACCACGCCACGGAGGCTGTCACGTTTACTGTCGGATGGAGAACAGCCATCCCTTAATTGCCTTCTACGACACCCTCAGGAATTGATGGGGTAGTCCTATTCAACTCCACCGGTAACTAACACGGCAATGTACAGATTCGTAACTACTATTTTTACTTTTATTAGTAAACTAGCTTTTACCCGCGGCTCCGCCCGCGTGAATGTCGGTTATCGCGACCAACCATAGGCTATGTCTTTTCTCATGGTCTAATCTACCCCTATACCAAATTTCATCAAAATCGGTTCAGTGGTTTAGGCGTGAAAGCGTAACATACAGACAGACGGACAGACAGACAGACAGAGTTACTTTCGCATTTGTAATATTAGTATGTAGTAACTCAGTACCAACAATGTTATTGAAAACCATACATCTAGATATTTGCTTCCGATGTTGGGAAGTAGAATTGTGAAAGTTATCCCCAGTATCCGAGCTACGTTCAAGTTTTCGAATTTGGAAGGCTCGCTCCAAACAACAGCTTGGGTCTATAGTATCTGTAACATTCTAGGGTATCAATTTTCGTATTTATTTTCGATATTTGTCGTATTTTGCTGTAGTAAAATTATAAAATTAAATAAAATATCCTGTCAAAACTTTGTTAACAATAACATCGTTTGGACACCTAACCACCACCTAGCTTGGTCCCTGTACCCGATGGTACCTACTATTTTTTTATATTTTTAAATAGATGTTTTTTTATATGTATTTAAAAATATAATTTATAAGTTCTATTTAAGTGAATAAAGAGAAAAGCATAAGTATCTATATGAAAATTCACATTTATTGCTGTAATTTAAAATCTAAATTCAATTTGATGGTAAATGGAATAAATATTTTAAATTCAAATAAAACATTACGTTTAGTGGTTCAGTTTAGTAAAATACGCAAAATAATAAAGTTAACTGCACCATTATTTATTACATACATACATACAGTCACGCCTTTATCCCCTAAGGTTTGGCAGAGGTAACTTAACACCCACATTTTACCAGTCATTTTATTCGGTCCCATATAACAGGGGGTGAGCCTAATGCCGTATTTCGGGCACTGTTCTTAACTCGAGCCATGCATTTGAGTCTGAGCCTGGGCTGTATATATCTATCTGATTTTAAACAACCCTATCCCTTAGTCGCTTTTATTTATTAACGGTCCACGATTTTACATTTCAAATATCTAAGGGGGAATATTAACACGGTACTTTAAAATAAACTAATTACAGACACTGTTTCAGTACTGTCAATTTGTCTACTGCTTTGAAACTCAACCTGTTTAATATACATTTTCATCTATTAGTATGATAATTATCTTTGCATTATATATACACCAAGTAGACAGTATGTAAACGTTAATTGTCATAATAAAATATGTATACAGTCGTATCCTTCATTTGACTCTATGTTTGCTTAGTGTAAATTGGTATGCAAATAGGATTTGAAATGGAAATGGAGAAGCTATATTATCGTGAGCTAATATGTAGTTAATGCTTAAAGTATATAAAGTATATGCTTAATATAAAATTTGGACGAAAATGGAAAAAGCATGTTTTCCAGTTTCGTCCAAATTTTATATTTTGGAGCCCGGAGTCCGCTTATTATGTCTGGTTATTTTTTGTATAACAAACAATTATCCATTTATACCAAATTTCACATTTATGGGAAAACTAGGAAGTTGGTATAAGAAAATGAAATGCTATACTATACCTACATATCCAAAATCTGCAACAAATTAACAATAATAAGCTATTTCCAGTTATCGCAGTGGTCATAAAGTACCTATTAGTAACAAACATTCATGAATTTTTAACTAATTTCATATTTATATCATTAGTAGGAATAGAAAAAACAAAATACTTAATACAAGTTCAATATTAAAAGTAAAAAATATTAAGCTATTTCAAATAGCACATTGATCGTAAATGTTATCGCAAAAACTACAGGTCGCGCGCTCTGTGAAAGAATTTACTGTTTAGATACACGAGACAACACAAACACGGTGGGAATTTCAGAAAAGCTTGCTTCCCGTGTTGCTTGCTTTTTAATTTTCCACCGACTGCATTCACACACCTGGGAAATACAAACTATAAAAGAGGTAATCGTATCTCGCAAGCGATACGCGAACTAACATAACCTTTTAGGGAGACTTTAGAAGTAATTTTGTAAATGCAGATTCAGGTAGTGTAGAAGCCACGTGTAGATATTTACCAGACTAGTTTTTGCTTGAAATGTTAATGTAAACTCTGCGTTGAACTTGGATAAATGCAGAGGTTTTTGAATTAAAATGTTGGGGTTGATACAGACACGTGAAAAGAACTTCAATCTGTTAAGAATTTGAGACTTTGTTTGAGACGAAAATAAAGAAACTGAAGTTGCGGATTTAAGACGGAAAGAGAGAAAGAAATAAAGTGATACCGAGGTTACTCAAAATAGAAAAGAAATATAGAGAAATGTTAGCAAAACAATCAGGTTTAATCCTAGCTACTAACATAACGTAGTCATTTCAAGTTTTAGTCATTCTAGTAAGCTAGTCTATTTACTCTAACGGCATTCTGAAAATAAGTCGTTTAGCGAGTTAGGCATTTTGCTTCATAGGCGAATTAAAAATTAGTCACTCTTTCTTTGGTGGCAATATTCTTTTAAGATAATATGATCAGCAAAGAAATAAATGAGGTACTTATTATTTATATAACACATATACTATTATGTTATTGTGCCTCGGGGTTTTTGTTTTGTTGAGTTGGTAGGTACGCTATTTTCATTAGCGTCCTATTACATCAACGCTTTCAGATAATTTCAAAGTGAGACAAATTCCGTTTTTCATTGTTTCATAATATTTTTAATTTGATACAAGTTTTCTTTTTCTATGTATCTTTTGTATCGTGTTAACTTACAGCGCGCATTTTTTTCTACTGTCAATTTAACTACGTTGTAAAATTGTAGTTCGTTTTTGAATAATAAAGAAAAGTGTTGCAAAGCGTGGCGTCTCGTCTCTTCTAGGGTCGAGGAAGTGGAATATGCTGCGCAAGTCGTTAGTACAAGTCTTGAAGGATGAGGTACTACAACATTTTCTTAGTAATAAATGCGCTGCGATTTTTGTACTAACTGTACTAACAAGATGCTTTACTTCTGTAAAGGTTCATTGCGATGCGAGTCCATGCGAGAAGTGCTCATAATAATATCAATTTCACAAACATAACACCATTTATTTATATTTATATCACATTATGGTATAACAAAACTAAACTCACTTTCGTCACTTTGAAAACGCCGTAGGTAGGTGTTTCTTGCAATATGTATCCTAACCTATATCGGAGAATGCTAAATCCATATCATTAGCCATACTCCATACTAATATTATAAATGCGAAAGTAACTCTGTCTGTCTGTATGTCTGTCTGTCTGTATGTTACGCTTTCACGCCTAAACCACTGAACCGATTTTGATGAAATTTGGTATAGATAGAGGTAGATTAGACCATGATAAAGGAAATAGGCTATGTTTGGTCGCGATAACCGACATCCACGCGGGCGGAGCCGCGGGCAAAAGATAGTCTTTATATAAAATGGTCAATTTAGGCTTAAAATATCATAGTGAATAGATTTATTTTAGTACTTCCCATAGAGCCGACATGGTCTGTTTGATACCTTTGGCTTTTAATAAATAAAGAGGAAAAATACATTTTACTTAATCGTAGCTTACCAGGCTACCCTTGTCAAGTCAGCCGACGCAGAGTGTAAGGAATTAAAAAATCCAATGGGAATTTTTAATTAACTACAAAAGATATCCAGATTGTTCAATGCAATATCAGTACAAGGCTGGTAGTAATAGAAGAGAAAGGGAATAGAAGAATAAATCCATACTAATACTAATACTAATAATATTATAAATGCGAAATTAACTCTGTCTGTCTGTCTGTCCGTCTGTCTGTCTGTCTGTCTGTATGTTACGCTTTCACGCCTAAACCACTGAACCGATTTTGATGCAATTTGGTATAGGGATAGATTGGACCTTGAGAAAGGACATAGGCTATGTTTGGTCGCGATAACCGACTTCCACGCGGGCGGAGCCGCGGGCAAAAGCTAGTAAATAATAAAAAAATACTTTCAACTACTCTTGAGTAGGTACATTGTATGCAATTATTACATTACATTTAATACAATCTTGTTGTATCCAGGACCTTATCTAAGTAGCTCAGTTGGTTAGAGCTGTTAAGAGTGCAGTACTTTTGTCTTTGTGTATTGTAGTATTCAGAATAGCGTCGTAAGTAGTTCTACGAGTTGAATCAGATGATCTGGGCAAATCGTACTCTTTTTGGTTTTGGCTATAGACCATTATGAAGGGTAATTAATAACTAGACATAAAGTAACGATAAAATGTAGTAGGTAGTGAGTATGATATCCCTTTCTCTAATAAATCGTGCAAGGGCTTTATTGGTAATAGAGGCAATTATTCAATCGCTACTTCCAAAAATTTAACATATCCATGAGAACATGGGGAAATTATATCTGCCCTGGAGATCTATAAGAGTTAATCACAGATGTGCGGAATACGTCATACCTTGAATTGCAAAATATTTAAATTCAAGGTATGGCACTTCGAAATATCAACGTTCAATTTGAAATCAAAACACTGATTTCAAAACATCATCTCGATCATGTTGACAGCCTTCGTGGCGTGGTGGTAGTGAACGCGACTGCCACGCAGGGGGCGCGGGTTCGATTCCCGCTCAGTGCAAATATTTGCATGCATGAATATGGCTATTTGCATTGGTCTGGGTGTTTCTATGTATAATATGTATGTATTTACAAAAAAAAAAATGTATTTAAGTATGTTTATCAGCATTCTAGATTCCATAACACAAGCTAGATAAGCTATGCTTACTAGATAGCGTTGGGTCTAGATAGCGTTGTGTAGAATGTTGGAAAATATTTATTCATTTATTTATTTATGTTAGCGTAGAAACAAAAGAAAACGTTTAACACTCGGGAACTACGATAGATATATACACAAATACACAAACAAACCGTTCAAAATTCTAACACCCCTCGCCTGCCCTCGGGGGTTAAAAATAAGGTCCGTTTAATTACTGCCTACCTTATCCCTTTTGTCCTTATAGCCGACTCACGCGGTGTGAATATATTATTTCATTTCTATAGTAGGTACATTTTCTCTGAACTAAACTAAATATCTGTATAAATATATGTTATAAATCCTCGTCTTTACTATCACACTAAGTACATTAATTAGTCTTTGTGTTGTTATTTATATCAAAGGACGGAAAACGGAAACACGACTCACATTGATTGCCCTCTGTTAATGTGGCTACGGATGTGCCACTACATAACTTTGTGAAGACAGTTGTGAGGCAACGTTATATCAGCGGTCGGTTGTTCCTTATAAATATTTACTATTATACACTCCAGTCTGAATCTTACTGTTATTATAAATGTGAAGGTTTGTGTGAATATATGGGGGGCTGTGTTGATGGCTGAATGGATTTATGGATGAATGGATGGAAGTATGGATAGACGCATGTTTGGATGTGAAAGGTACAGGGGCAAAACAAGGAATGTCACAAAACCAAAAATTTATGTAATTAACATTTAAATTTTTCAAAGTTAACAACAGTCTTGTGTGTCACTTAAAATTATAAACTGATATAAGGAACTTTAGTTTATCTTAAAAAGTCTGATTTTTAGAATTATAAAATATTGAATTGAAAATAGTTTTTTTAATGATTAAAAATGTAACTTATCGTTGTTGATAGACTTGATAAAGGTTTTTGACAGCTTGGACATTCCTTCTTACGTTCCGTTACACTATGGACCTTCCCTGTTTTGTACCTGTATACAGTTTTGAAAATGAAGTAATACATCTGACTATACGTGTTTTTACTCTTGTTGAGTAATGCCAAATAAAAATACGCGGGAAAATGATAGTAATGCCATCAAAAATTAACTTTTTGAATTTTAGTGACATTCCTTGTTTTGCCCCTGTACCCTTCATGTACGGATGGATGTGTGGATGTTTGGCATTGATTGCAAAATTTCGTCACCCCGGAAACCGAATCACTATTTGATGCGGGCGGAATCACAGACAATGGCCAGTATTCCTTAATGAATGGGCAGATATGAATAAAATATAGCGAAATTGTGTGCATAGTAGAAAAAGCAAATTTTATTTTTTCTTTACAGGAGTTAATGGGTAAAGTACAACGTCTCATATCGACTGTATGGACAAAAAGCTAGAATTACGTATAACGACAAAGTAAGAATTGTCGTGTCAAGTGTTAAGACCAACTTGACCCCTTGTGTTTGCATGTAGACAACTAGGTACTTGCGTGCCCCTATTACAGCTAGTTGGTGCCCCTATTATAGTATTTACTGCAGTCAGTAGTTAATAATTGTGATTGAATAATAGTAGTCATCCATACGATATAGTTAGATAGTTTAATGAACGAGGGACTCCTGGTTAAGTGGTAACCGAGCTATGCTAACCGGGCATATTGCAATGTTATTGATACGTACAAGCTAGGTCAGTCTTAAGACGGAAACCTTTCGCAGCAATAACCATGATTACATATTAATAATTTGCGTGGTGGCAGAGAAACAATAGAAATATCATCACCCTATTTTATTCAAAGGGTTTCGTAAGAGGCGACTAACGCAAAAATACGAAGATGACTTCACTGCAAGAGCAGGAAAACTGGAAATAAAACCCTGGACGAACACGTCTGGCCATTGTGGAAACACTTGCAGTGGACTGCAATAGGCAAATTGATTGACATATACACACACACATAACATACACATATACATAGACATACAGGCACATACAGTGCCTTCAAATCCAGGCCATTACACTAGGTCCGATGTGAACCCACTCCTTAACAAATGAAATTAAGCTTAGTTGGAGGGGTTAGAGGAAATGTCAGTAATTTCGGTTCTAATATTCTTTTTAATGAAAAAAAAAATGGATTTTATTAAAGGCGTGGAAAGGACTGTTCAACATACGCGTGCCGGAGGCGATCTGTTTTAGACTGTTGGCTAATTAAATTCAATTTTGGAATGCCCAGAGTCATGACATAGATATTGTGGGACCGAACCAGGATAGGTATTCCTGAACGGTATTATGTGAAATTAACCACGAGGAATACTGTATTGTGATGATCCTATTATGATTTAACAGAGCTAGTAATCTCATTGGAAATCTTTGGGCGGAAACCTTCAATCGTTGTTAGTTTGATGGTTACGGTTCTATGAAATATATTGTTGCGATGACCAGGCAAAGTTAAAATTTGAATATAGTTTTGATATAGGAGTAGTGAATCTGGGTATGAGATTTGAAAAAGATCTTCGGGGCCTAAATCAATCTCGCCTGTGAGCCTACGCGTAAGACTCTTGTGCAGGCTTTCCGCTAGAGGTTGGGGGGTCAGTGATTGTCGCCTTGTCAACTGCCCTGTCCTGCCGTTATAGTGCTAGTTTAAGATAACCTAAAGCTGTAGCTACAGACATAGGGTTTCTCTAGTAGCCCCGGCAAACGATTTTTTGCCGTATGAATTATCTCAGGAGAGGGCCACCGTTACCATTTAGGGGTATGAAAAATAGCCTAAGACCTATTCTCAGACCTACCATATATAAAATTAAAAAAAGTCATAACAATCGGTCAGTCAAGAGTTTACACGACTCTCACGAGATTAGGTAAACGAGTTTATTACATAATTAAAGATTTTGTTTACATTGATACTGACTCATCAAAAGAGATAGCCTTGTTTTAACAAGGCTATCTCTTTTTAACCCATTTCAAAATTGGAGGAGGCTATGACAACCTTGTATACCATTAAAGTTTAAAAGCACTTACATATCATGCATTCTATAAACTGTTGGCCACCCAATGTATAACTAGTAATTACAAATTCCTCATTGCTTTGTTATTAAAAGCGATTCTTTATCGTTAATACAACAAAATTAAGTATGTCAACAGTACGATTATCATTCAATCCGGTGGATTCGAATGATTGAACGGTTGTTATTGTTCCAAGGATGACGCTATAAGTGAATGATGACTGATATAGGTGGTCGATGATCGATATAAGTCGTTCAAAAAGATTGGAATTATTAGAAATATAACGAGTATCGACAAATACATCATTAGATAAATAATTTTCAATAACATGAGACCGCAAATAATTTTATTAAAATTTTGAATTTCGGAATAAAATTTCCTCATTCTACTTCTTTATTTTGTGACAAAGAAATGAAGTAATGAATCAATTGTTACAAGAGGGTATTGTTTGTAATGTAATGTAATTGTAATGTTGACACCTCAGTCCAGCATGTGTTGTACTAACAGGAAGGGAGCGGGTGGGATTAATTAAAACAGCTCATCAAAACCCGCCGCTATATCATTTAAATTAATACGAACATTTGAGAGCTTGTACTAGTTAAGTAAATTGATGTGTAACGAGTTTCAATAGATTAATTTATCCGACTAGATAACAAGCCGTGAACAATCCACATATATTACAATGTAGCATGTTAGGTATATTCTATTTATAGCCAGTAGTGGGAATGATAATTAATTTCAATTTAATCAAAGCTACCAGCCTTTGGTCTACCGTAAAGACTGTGCAACTGGTTTGCTAGTTTCCTGCAAGGACGCCGTATTCGCGTCCTTTGCGATAGACGAGTTTCGGAGTTCTTGCAGGTAAATACTGGCGTGCCGCATGGCTCCGTCTTATCACTCACTCTCCTTCTTCGGCATATCAATGACATGCTCTCCACCGGTAGCATTCATTGCTATGTGGACGATAGCACCTTACACAGGAGTTATCACGGACATGCTGCAGCCAAGCAGTTATCGCGGAAAAAAGGCAGCTTCTTATCACTGAGTTTGACCAGATCCAAATTTTTCAATGGGCCTCGGCCTCGGCCTGGTCGAGTTCAGTGACAAGAAGATGCAGGCATGGGAGTTTACAGCAAAGGTATCTTCTTTCCTTCCCAGTGCAGAATATTCCTTCAAGAACCAAACAATTCGGTGAATCATTCCTATGCCGCACCATTAAAACCATTAAACCATTGAAACTGCCAGCCCAAACCCTGCCAGCTCATGTGTTTTCTTCTTCCTACAGTCCTTGGACCTTTAAGCAGGGCGTGAAGAGGCCGTCAAGCTGAGTACCACCATTGTCAATATGGTACAAGTTTGTAATGATGACCCTCTCTCCGAGACTTTACTTTTAGCTTACCATCAGGCGAGTTGAAATCGAATTGACGTGAACTTTTATACAAAAAAACATGTTATATCTGTATTGAGACCTCGGTGTTTCAATGTTCTAGTCGGATATATGTATATTATAAAGCAGGTTACGGTCTTTTAGTTACCTTAATATTTTTAATAAACCTAATCTATTAAAAATATTTTCATCAGCATTCCCACGGTTATCTCGGTTGCATCTGCCCTTCTACGCCTTTTCCTTCTCATATGCCTTTTACGGAAGTAACTATGGTAAACTTGTGCAAACAGAGAAGTCTAGAAAAGAGCACCTTCTAATAATGACAAGGGGTATCGACTTGCAGACGAGGTTTGCTAGGGCCCTGAACAACTTGATGTACAGTGATCATACAAATACTATCTTCCTCTGGTAATGATGTAAGTATTTAATGTATTTAAACGAAAATAGTTCAATAAGCATATTATTTTTATTCTGACACATTTTTTTCTCCAATATCCAAAATGAAATGATATTTTCTTTCCACATCGCAAGACTAAGATAACTTCGAGTGTTATTCCAGCATTAGCG
Organism: Eilema sororculum; assembly: GCA_914829495.1. Taxonomy (NCBI): domain Eukaryota; kingdom Metazoa; phylum Arthropoda; class Insecta; order Lepidoptera; family Erebidae; genus Eilema; species Eilema sororculum. Next base: position 13,871,136 of record OU618542.1, read on the forward strand.
TACATGATGAAATATTATCGTGATATCCATAATGCGAAGGCTCGCACAAGAGTTATGAAGAAAAAAGAAAACAAAACATTGACTAAGTTTGAGCTTTTAATGGCTCTTTTATTTGTTCGCGTCGATATATTTGAGCATTCTGAACCAGTTTGGCAGCGCCATACTAGCTAACTGTTTTATCACTCTATGGCATGAGATCGCATAAAGTTATATAACTCGTAGGATAAAGTAATAAACCACTGCTGTTCGGAAAATAGACGTTGTTTTGCATGTACGCTGAGATACGTGAAATAATAAAATGGGAAATCTCAAGGGTCATGTCCACCTTAGACGGAATGTTGAACCGTCAATTTCACAGTAAGTTATGCAGGCCAATACATAACTGGCAGGGTCGCTTCAGTTTAGTATTAAATTGAATGGAGATATTCACCCTTGGTACTGAATCGGAATTTAGTTAATGTCTCATAAATTGAAATAAATAAGTACCCCGTAGCTAACTTCCTCAACTAATCCTTGTTCGTAGCAAATCGAACGGAGATGACCCCCATCAACCTTTTTCTGCACAACGCCCCGCTTCTCCAACCTTGCTCATCATTATGAAGTAGTTTAGACTTAAGATGTAAAATGTAGTTTTGATAGATTTCTTTGAGGAATGGTTCCTTCGCAGTTAGATAAAAATACGTTTCTGGTACTAAGAAACACTAACACATGACAAAATGGCAGTTTCCAACAACAGTGCCCACGCACGTGAGTCAGCAATAACTATAAATTTTTGTTATTATTATATTAAGTTAGCTGCGTATACATACGCTATATCGGAGTAGTAATGTTTCACGCATACTTTTGGTTTGTTTGGATTGCTCAGAGATGAATTGACCCTGAAAAATGTTCCTTGCCACTTAATCTCTCTTGTTGTTGTTGTGTTTTGTTTTGAGCCATGTTTTTTGAATGGTGAAAATTCAAGTATACTCTCATCTCGTCCAGGTCTGTTCATGGGAACTATGCGTAAATGAGTAAACGCTATCAATTGCAGAAATATGTGTGTGAACAGATTTCTGAAGTAAACTGATTCGTCCTAAATGAGAATTGAGTATCAAACATAAACTTAATTTCTTGTGGAAATTATACTCCATTTAAATAAATTTCCTTCTTAATAGTCATTCTGTAAGGTAAGTATGGTCGATGGTAACTTCCACCAAATTAAGTAGGTACTATACATTTTGCGGCGAACAAAGTATAAATTCAGTAATAATGAAAGGCCCCTTATAAAACTAAGTAGATACGTAATATTCATGATATCGTTCGCCAGGAAAAATTAACGGTGCGCTTAGCCAAATGAATATCGATTCAACGCCCTGCCTTCGGCTCATTTGCCCTGCATAAAATTAGTATTTGGACCTTTCCGCGGGCAGAGCCCAATATTTCTCTCTTCTTGAGGATTCAAGCAATTTTCTGTAGCTCTCAACATTAAATTAACATTTGGGCTTTTTCTTCTTCATGTGGCCGACGTTGTTCGCCGTCCCGAGCTCAGTATATTTCAGCGGTCGCGTAATTTGTGGCTCGTAAATGTTCTGAAATTGGTCATCCCTTTGGTTGAGGTGAATTTATTGCCTCCTCGGTCGGCCTGTCGAAAGGGGAATTAATAAGTCCCCTCTAATGGTGAAACGTACCCTCACCATCAATTTGAATGCCAATGCCCCAAGATTGCTGCGGCCCAAAACGAGTCTGCACATGAAATATCTCACTTATAAATTTCTTATTCATTTTGTGCTTCTAATAAATTGGACACACAATGATTGGATCGTTTTATCAATGACCTAACAGGTTAGGAATGGGTAGATATAAAATTGAATGCAGCATTTTGATAGGATGATATTTAAAATATGTTTAGGGGTTCAATGCATTATTGTACACATGTTCTACCGTAACATGTGTATATTATGTGTCAACCTGTTCTTGATATGGATTTCTCGATGAAAATTATAGCTACAGGGTTCGTGAGTGTCGGAACATGCGTATATCTAATCTCTATAAGCGTAACAATCCTGATATACATGTCTTGAGCTGGGGCAAGGAGGCTAAAAGTCTTATCAAGAAATTGGATGGATGCTTATTGAGGCGACCGGTGACTCTCGTTCTGGATCTTTTCTGGTGCAAAGGCTGGCCATCGCCATCCAGCGCGGCAACGCAGCGTGTGTGATGGTCACTTTTGTACCGGGGGTGGTCAGGGGTTGGTTATTTGATTAGTACATGGACTAAGTATTTTTATGTTGTACAATTTTGACTTTGTGTAACAATATTTTAATAAAGATTGATAAGGGCTATGTGACAAATGCAGAGGCCCAAATCAGAAAAAAAGTCTTGTATCTACTAGACTACCTTGGGTAACCAAAAAACACCAATGTCTCGGGTTCAATTCATTTACACGAAATCAAAATCTACCACCGCGATACGTATAAAACTTTATAGTATATTGAACCTTAGGCCTATTATAAATAAGGTACGTATTATGCAAATGAAAAGATACGTGGTAACGTGCGTTAATGCGTACTATACACGTGTCGTTTAGTGGCTGAAGTTAAGCTATTTTAAATGAATTTGGCACTTTTCTCGACTGGTGGTGGGAGAGGGATAACTCGAGAGAGAGATAGAGAGATAAAAAGATAAATTGAGAGAGAGAGAAAGAGAGAGAGAGAGAGACTCTGCGCTTAAGCCCTGTGTCCTGATTGTATTCGTGGAGATCGCTATCCCGCTTTTTCTTCTCCTCTTTGCACAATCTTTGGAATCCATGATAGTAACACAATTGGCTCGCATGTCAATGCCACTGCTGCTACTATACGGCTATAAGTTAATGTACTAAAAGTGTGTTGCTAGGCGTAATGTTACATGTTCACAACTTCTCTAATCGAGTCACATACCTAATTCATGATGATTATGATAACCTTTGTAAATCTGGAGTTACGTTTGAAAGGCATAAGCGTACAATTGTAAATATTTATTATGTTCCAGCTTGTTTTTGTGTTCGGTCACGAGAGTTCAGTTTTATAAGGGTAATGAGTAAATAATGACCATTCCGCGGTGGATTGGAGAGTGATAAACATTTCTTTCGTGAATAAGAATAATGTTTATTTTCACCTGTAAATGTGATTCTAATTCAAAGCTTTGTGTAATTTTATCGCGAGGATTTGCCGCGGATCGTGATAAAGAAATAATGCGTGGTCATTTCGAGGGGGATTATTAACAGTAAAATTTTGAAAACGGTCTCTAATCATAGATGGTGAACGCCGGGTAAAGTAGAAAAGGAAATGCCGGAACATGGACCTCGAATCCCGAGATGAAACCTTAAGATACAACTGATGAATAAATAGCATGTATCTTGTTAGACTTTCATTTAAAAAGAGAATATACCCACAATTTGTACATTATTTGAGAATTAATAAATCCAATCTCGTGTCGGTAGTGCGGAAAATGTCATGAAGATGCCTTATACCCTGCATTAAATACCTACTTGTTTACTTTTCACCTTGTTCCACTTTCAATTCTAAGCTTATTTTTAAATCCACATGCGAAGTCTTTGACCATGTTTGAAATAAGAGTATATACTTACTAGCTTTTGCCCGCGGCTCCGCCCGCGTGGAAGTCGGTTATCGCGACCAAACATAGCCTATGTCCTTTCTCATGGTCTTATCTACCCCTATACCAAATTTCATCAAAATCGGTTCATTGGTTAAGGCGTGAAAGCGTAACATACAGACAGACAGACAGACAGACAGAGCTACTTTCGCATTTATAATATTAGTATGGATTTGTATCATTGCAGATAAGGTGTCTTTTCAATAAAATATTTCAGTGTAACAAACAACGTCTATCGTGGTCTATATAGATCACAACCGAGGCAATGTCAGTCGAGCGATAGAGTTGTATCCTACTCTCTTAGAACAACTTAAACAAAAGAATATAAAAGTGTTTTTCGATGTTTTTCATTCTAATTGACATGTGTCAAGAGGGTAAAAGACCAAAATACACTTGATTTTTTATTTACAACTTTACTTAAAAATATATCAGTTTGTTTACTTGTCTATAAAGAGGCTTATTTATTATCATTTGAAAAGTACAGGTGGTCTTTCACTTAAAGAATGAAATAAAATTTAAAAGATAATAAAATTGATACTTAAAAGACTTCTTTTTCGTAGCGAAATATTGATGCTTAACCTAACATAATATGCCGCAAATGGTGTGCTGATATTAGTACAAGAGAAATAGCTCAAATAAAAGGTGAACCTAGAAAAAATCCTAATAACAATTTTCTATTGAAATACATTGACGGAAATCACTGACAGTCTTTAGATTTGCGTGGTATTCGGTTCGTTGCTTTCCCCGCCATCGCCATCTTGAATTTGAGGGTAAATTTTTGTTTATTGAAAACTGTACACAAAAATTGCTATTAGGAATTATTTCTTTGTCAAATCCTAGTTTTATTAGGCTATATCTCTGTCAACCCGATAGGAAATAGGCGTGAGCATTATATGTACATATATGTATGTACGTTTATAAAGATAAACGTATCTCCTTTGTCGACTGTACCTACATAAATATGTGAATAATGCTCAAATTGATACTATGAAAGGGCACATAGGTCTGTTAATCTCTCCAGCCAAATTATTATAATATATCTAATGAGTAGTTTTCAAACCAACAACATCTCTTTCGGAACTCTGATACTGAAACTCCTCGTATTGATTTTATAATTAAAACCGTGACTACCATTTCAAGTCGCCGCCCTCTTAACCACCGACTTTCATAAGACACGTCATGATTTTTACGAAAAGCAATAAACAAACCAGGTTGTAAATAACATTGGTTGAACGCCTCCTTGTCTTGAGAGAAGAATAATGGTATTTTCTATTTCGTTAGGTTGTACTAGATATAGTTATGTCCGCTCGGATGGCTGCCAGCTGTGGCGTCCGCATTCGGTTCTAGTGTCCCTCCCGTTTGGCGAAGATGTAAAGTTACAGTGTTGCTAGAGGCGACCGAGCGCAATATATTTTTAGTTTAGAGAAAAACAGAGCTGTGGAATTATAAATTTGCACTAGGTAGTTCTCACCTGGACCTAGTCCAAGAATAAGAAGTGGAAACTTTTGCGAATAAGGTGAGAGTTTAAATAAAAAGGTTTTTAGTGCAGTTTTGTTTTTGGGAGTAGATGTATTCCTATATGACTAAGACAATATAGGATTTTAGTAGGTACCTATACAATTTGCCTGATGATAAAGTTTAGATACCAAAGAAACTATTACGTTGTTGGTAAATAATCATAAAGTCCATTTTAAACGTAATCCTCAGATGTATACTCAGTTTATTAAACATTCCTACTTCATATTGATTGATCCCTAATCTACCTACGAAAATTTGGCGGTTAACATCGATTTTATTATGACACCGTATGTAACCGACATTATTTCCAATAGCCCCTCTAGCTAAGCTTAATTGCTTGTAATAGAAGTGTGTTCTATTCTGTAGTTCCGAACCCAGGACATCTCCATCGTACGGCTGACACTAAGCTACCGACCGACGGACGCTCCTAGCTTTTTTTCCTCGGATACCCCCCCTGCCGGAGCCGGAAGGGGAGGTTATGTCGGACTCGAACCGACTAAAACCGCACGCCGACTGTGGGTCTTGGTGCTAGGCCGGAGGTGAGGTTGTCATCGACATATCCCTCGCACCCCGGCTGACCCAGGGCCATCCCTGACGGTCTGGCCCTCCTCAGGAGGGGGGACAACGGTGTCCCCAACTCGCCTCCGAGAATATCCCTTATCACTCTTTGTCTGACTCCGAAATCGATTCTTGAGACTTAATTTATTAAACATCTAACAGTTGCACTGCAGTACTTCCACACGGAGTATTACTACTTCAGCAGTTTCAATATTATGATTTCGTAAAATATTTTCGTATTGGTAAACTATATATAATATTGTACGGAAATAAAATTGCTGGTCACTATTTTAATTACAAGTCACTGAAGTAAAATCACAACGAGTAATCATAACAATAATATTTATGCATTACGGCATTGAACTTTTCAGTGAAATTTCATTATATAATGAAAATTATCGTTATTGAATAAACTACTGTTTTAATTAAGCATAGAAGGGGAAAAACAATAATTATTTTAGTGTTCGAAAAACATACAATTGTTTTAACATCAGCCATAGGAGTACGTGTGAATTCATTAATTAAAGTCAATAACTTATACACAAGTGAATTCGCACTCATACCAATTTCCGTAATTTACGCTTCGCGAAATTCGGTGCGTTTGTTTGGCCGTGACGTCGTTTCGCATTCAAATTGGCATATAACAACAGGACGCACACACCACGCCCGACATTCCGAACAATTACGTCGCTTGGTGATGCTCGCTGTCTCTTCCATTTTAATGTAACTGTGCGCCGTCCCGCCGGCCCTAAATCAAAGAGCCGTGAAGTTCCCCCCACACTTCCATATTTTCGCACCCCGACAACGTCGTATAATGGCTATTGACCAAATTTATCGACTTTCATGTCATATTCTCATCTTTATGCGGAGCTGGAAGCCTGGAATTGGCCTCACATAACATATGTGGGAAAAGTCTCCGTGTTCTACGACACAATAAATTATTTTGATCATCGTCGCTGGCATAAATATAGAAGCTATTGATATCTACGGAAGATATATAATAAATGAATCAAATGACGCTATTACGAGGAGTATTACATGTCGATCGATTTGATTAATTGGATTTGGTCTTTCAACAACATAATACCGTCGCAATGAGGTTAGCGACGCGTTTGCACACATGCGGCACATTATTGGGGTTGAGCGGAAATTAGTTAGAGCGAGTTTAATTAAACAAACACGTCCATTATGATATCCAAGTGCCACAAAAACGCCTTAATGCCCGGGACAATTGTTTGCTCACGTATGTACTCATTCAAAAGCGGCGAGGAACCGGTGTGAGCAATCACAAAAGAACGGAAACGAGGAGAGAAGAAATGCTGTCATTAATACACGTTCTACGATGTTGTACCCTCTACTTTTAAGCGTATTTTTTATTCAAAGCACGGCGTTTTAGTTTATTATGATTGTTAAGCAAACCTTAACTCAGAGAATAACGTAAATGGTGCGAGCTGAATAAAAAAGCGAACGATCGGGTATCACGAGATTAAACTTGCTTGTTTCTATATTTAAATCAAGAATTTCCTTCCGATTTCATCCATTTTTTTTTCTCTTAAAACTTCAATCGCCACCGATTCTTCTTCGTAGTCAACCATTCTACTTTTATAACTATTTACCATTGTTTCATATTTAAAACATTAAATAGAATTTTCAGTTTTTAACAGCGTTTGAGTTTATGAATACATGAACAGAATGCACAATATGAACTTAATTCCTTAGTGTTCCCCCTTTCTTGTTGACGTATTGTTGTTGTATTTGGCACACACCTTTAGTTCGGACAATAATACAATTTAAATCAATAAAACAGTTTGATTTGCTCTTAATTTCTTAGTTTTAAGATAATTTTGAGACTTTGTAGGTAGTCAAGATATTTCTGACACTGACTGTACCTACTACATAAAACAGTGGTTATAAATTTCACTAACAAGAACTTACGTCTTTCTTTTGCAGCAAATTTTAGTTTAATATAGCATGTTCGTGTCCACCCTTTCAATACAATACCAGACAAAATACTGACTAAGTAATCATGGTGTATTTTTCTTTTCATAACCTAACCTCACGTGATTTGAAATTTTTATAACGTTTTCATTTACATTATTGTTATTAAAAGTATTCACTTCATGTATTCTGTCCATTACTCTTTAATTCACATTCTTTTATAATAGTAGAATAATATTTAATGTTTATTAAGTCATAGTTAAGATTATTAAGATATCCCAAACGTAAATAACTTTAGATAGATAGATAGATAGATAATTCTTTATTGTACACCAAATAGATTTACATTGGAACAAGTAGGTAGCATGATACAGTTTAATGTACAATGGGCGGCCTTATCGCTGGAAGCGATTTCTTCCAGGCAACCTTGGGATGGACAGTAATGTGCTAAAACAGGGGCAATACGGTGTAGTTAGCAAATAAGTCTTATACAAGGTGTGTTACAAAGCGAAAAAAGATAGGGACAGAGAGAGAGAGAGAGAGAGAGAGAGAGAGAGAGAGAGAAATAAAATAAAATAAATATTGTCATAACGTAAAGTATTATAACATATACAACTAAGTATAACATATAAATAGATACATAAAGTAAATAGTACAACATACTAATAAGACAGGAAACAGGTGAGTGAGAAAATACCGAAATTGTGAGTTATCGTACCGTAGACAATGATAGGAAGTGGTCCTTTACCAGATTTTTGAAGACATTAATAGATTTTGCTTGTCTGATGTTCACTGGCAATGCGTTCCATAAACGCACAGCCTTGACAGTGAAAGATTTGTCAACAAAGTCTGTGGAATGCACTGGCATCTTCAGCCTCAAATTTTCGGATGACCTCAGGCATCTAGTGTGTGTGTCATGGAGGAACTGGAATCGTTCTTTGAGATATGATGGAGTGGTAGGATTAAATAAAACATTATATAACAATGTTAGAATATGGGCATTCCTGCGAAGCCGAATTGGGAGCCACTTGAGTTGCTTACGGAAATCTGACACATGATCATACTTGCGTAGTCCAAATATGAATCGTATACAAAAATTTTGAAGTCGCTCAAGTTTATTTAATTGCTCCTCTGTGAGATCTGGATAGCTGACATCGGCGTAGTCGAGAACAGGAAGAAGAAGCGATTGTGCGAGCGCAGTTTTAGTGGCAATTGGTAGGAAGTTTCGGAGCCTTCGTAAGGCACCGGCTGATGCAAAAAGTTTTCGACTGGTTTCCTGTAGTTGGATGTTCCAGGAAAACGATTTATCCATGTAAATTCCTAAGTTCTTAACATGGTCACTGACCGGTACGACTGTTCCACCCATAGTAACTTGAGGAATCTGTGTCCAATCGATTTTTGATGATAACCTTGGACTCCCAATAATAATAACCTGTGTCTTGGATGAATTTAGGGTCAGTCCATGGTTCTTGCTCCATTCGCAAATCCGATCCAAGTCCTCGTTGAGCACAGTAAATGCATCGGAAAAGTTGTTTGGAGGTGCTTGGATGTAAATTTGCAGGTCATCAGCATACAGGTGGTAGGATGAAAGTAATTTTTCGGAGATGGTATTTATAAAAATGGCAAAAAGTAACGGAGATAGAACGCCACCCTGCGGTACACCAGCGGTCGTGCTGCACCAGGAAGAGCTTGCTTCTTCGACGCGAACACGTTGCCGGCGACCGAACAGGTAACTACGAAACCACCTAATAGCCGTTGGAGATATGTTAATAGAGCTGAGTATACCAAGCAGGATGTCGAAATCTACTTTAGCGATATAAATAAACCACCAAAAGTGTGTTGATATAGTAGGTAGCTATTAAGGTTCAATAAAAAACAGTCGTGTTATTATTTACATAGATAATATTTTCTCGTAGATATATAAGCAACGTATGATAGAAAATAGTTATATCTAATATTATAAAAGTATACATTACGTTCTTCTTTCATTGTTCCAACTCACAGAATTTTAAACTTTTTTTGTAACTTAAAATAGTCTCTAAAAGGTACTAAAGCGGATAATTGTTATATTTGGTATATCTAATTATCCACTTACGTAAAATGACGATAATATGGTTCAAAACTCGTAGTGACTACATTGAAAGTTCGATTCGAATAGATGAGTAAACGATATAAGGGCCGAAATTTTAATCGTTATTAAAAACTTTTACAACAACTCCGAAACACCCTGGCCGGGTAAGTTGCTACCTACGTAAAGTAAGGAAATTTATTACAAAATGTTTTTACTGGTTTTCGAAGTTCCTTAATCTAAAATCGATAGAAACGACGCCGAACAAAGTTGTGAATAGTACCTTAAGTTGGAAATCGAAGAAAGTCGTACCATCTGCTCAACACCTGGGCAAGGATACGTTCTGTTGATAAAACCCGCGCACTAAATTGAGATAAACTCAAACGATACGTTCCTTACTATTTATTTAACAGTTCATTCGCTTACTTCTGTGTAATCTTCTTGGAACTGATCGACGCTTGATAATTGGATAGTCAAAACAATAATATCTCCGAAATTATTTTAAGTAGTTTGTTGGTTACATCAATATAATATTGATGTTATAAAGTTTAAAGCAAGTTACTAGAATTTTCCAGATCTTAAAATAGCTGAAATCCTTTCAAATAATATGATAGTTTTGTCTGATTAAAGCTATTCAGTAAATTTCTGAATTACGACTTTATAGAAAAATATCTGTAACGGACATTTTAAAATCTATGTAAGTCTCTTTGATTTTAGTAATCATAATACAATCACGTTGATTATATAAAAAAGTTAAAGGTATATCACGAAATGCAACAGGTTAAAATATATTTTTAGTAACGTGTAATCTGTGAGTTAGGTTCGGTTACGACCTATGTATCAGATTTACTGTATTGTAACCCATTTTTACCCGACTACGGCGAAGCCAAAAGGAGGGTTATGATTTTGACAGGCTATGTATGTATGTATGTATGTATGTATGTTCATTTGTTCCCTCATAGCTCCTCAACTACTTATTAGAACTAGACAAATGAGGTATCGTTACAAGCGGCTTGATCGTCCAATGGTTATAGGCTATATGACGTGTCACTCAACCTTGTGTGACGCCCTCTAGCGCTCATAAGGTACTGTGTTAAAAAAGAAATTTGAGATAAATATGCTGTGTTTGGTATCAAATGAAAGTGCTTGATGAGCACATTTCAAATATGTATAAATTATTAGCTTTACCTTGCCCCAAAATAATATAAATGAAAAATAAAGTTTAAAACTAAAACCCGACTACCGAAAAATCACGCTCTAAAAGTAACAAACAAGAAAATATCAAGGATAGCCGTGGTCGTATGCCACTTTTCCCTAGAATATACCTATTGTTTTGTTAGAGTAAGTGGCATACGACCAGTTCGGTAGTCGGGTTTTAGTTTTATCACCATAAATTATTGAATTAAAAAATTGGAATTTGAATGTTAAAAAAATTATATACCGCTATCATCAGCTGTGTTTATGCCTAACTAGAATGTTAATTTTATTGTACACTTATATGACATTTAAACAAAGAAATATTACGTACAAAAGCGATTACAAGGTTGAGTTCTCCTAAATAGGAGATCTATCACTATTCAACGTTATAAACTCATCCAGAACAGTGTTCAAGTGAATTATACAGTCGGCACAGTATAAATAAAAGATTGGGGTCAGAGTAATTGAACAATAGCAGCACTCAACACTGTAACATCAAATTGATTCGTTTATCCCCCTAATTCACGTTTCTCCAATCGCTGCACGTAGCGGAGAAGAAATTTAATGTATCTTCATACTAAAAAGCAAATAAATCTATATCAATACATCTTCCATACTCTTTACAAATAAATAAAAAAATCAGTTTGTTTTGGATAATCTCTGGAATGGCCTACTTGATTTTGAATAGATTTTTTTCTGAAGATAGAGATGTTATAAGGTGTAACTTATGCTATTATTAGAAAAGAAATATTATAAAAAGATAAAACCCAAATCGTAACCCACGCAGACGAAGTAACGGGCACAGCTGGTTCTACTAGCTGTGCCCGTTACTTCGTCCCCGTGGGTTGGGTAATGGATTACCTATATTTATGTGACATATTGACGGTTACTAAAAATTTATCCAAGAGGACCTATTCTATAACGTCATCTTGATTTAATTTAAAGCAAACTTATCCAATAGAAGCTTCTAAATGTGTACGTGAATGCTCATAGAGGGATACAAACCGAATAGATATGGTCGGATGCTTCTCGTTCGCTCGCCGAATGGAGCGGACAAATTACATTACCAGTATGTCGAATCTCGGCTATACATGTTGTTAGTACTTCTGCCGGTGACTTACCTCATAAGAAGAAATTATAGCATAGAAAAACAAACAGGGGTACTTTGGGAATGTCGACAAAAGTGAAAACATGGCCAATATAATTGCAGATAATTATATTATACAGGGATGTCACATTAAGTATCGATAATGGTGTCGCAAGTTCAGTGGTTTTACCCGCCTAAAGAAGTTGTCACTTCTAAAAGTTCATCGAGTTTTTTTTCAATATAGTTTATTACGGAATATATGTTAATAACAATGAGGTAAAGTGTACCAATAAAGAGACAGAGCATAATATTATTTCTTGTTTAACTTTGGAACGACTTTCCCAACATACAGTCTGACCAATTTGGTTAATATTAAGTGCTGTCACCTTTAAGAAACGTACAGCAAATGAAACAAAAGAGTTCGAAGTTATATTTAACGATCCGTATTATAGGAGCTTCATCTAAACAAAGTGCGCATCGATAGATTTCTCTATTTCGCCGAGCACAAAGAGCGATTCTATACTGTTTCATTCTGCCTTTGTCATTCAAGTGAAAAGAATACAACGAGTGACATGGCTTTCTTTGTTTTTGTGTTGAATATTCATACAACATTATTATGGACTAATTTGAGAATAATTTGATGTGAAAGTACATTGTTATTCCGTTGAGCAGCAAACATTATGCAAGACGGAAATTTTTCGTCGTTGAACTTTTTTTGTTAGCGTTGTCGCTATGATAAATATTTAATTATGATTGGAGTGACTTTGATTGTTAATTTATTGTGTCTTGTGATTATCGCAGGATATTGGTATATAATTTAAATTATATCGATAATGGCCCAGGGTGTAGAATAAACTTTTTAATTTCGTATCGCAATACGGTTTTGGTTTTACTAATCTCAAGTTTATGAAAGTGCGCAAATAAAAAAAAGTCAATCAATAAGATTTTAAGAATATCGTGGAAAATTTAATGTAACTATAATATTGTTAGTATAACAATGAATGTATATGAAAATTAAAATGTAAAAAATTATTTAACAATGGAACCATTAAAGTAGATGAAATTAGTGCACCAACTCAAAATGCATTGAAACATGCAAACTGTATATTTCAACTTCGCCGTGAACAATGCAAAGTTTCGAAGACTGTATTCTAATACTTACTTTTGCTACCCGCCTTGAGGCTTACGGCACAGCGTTGTCTACATTCTACAATAGTCAGACTTACTTTAAGCATCATATTTCTCTCAACAGTCACTCTTTTGTTTTAAGTAAAGACGAGGCGAAAGGAGAGCTTAGTTACTTAATCCTTTCTGTAGTGGCATGACTTGTTCATGAAGGAAGCCGACTCTTTTCGTAAATATTAGATATTTATGTTATAAGATGAACATTTCAACTGTCTAGCGATGACGGTTCATGAGATACAACTTGTGACAGTGAGTACTTGGTGTTAAAGTCAACATATCACATAGGTACCCGTTTGTTTGTAACGGCTTAATCGAGTAGGCACACGGACTTAAATACCCGAGAACCGTATTTTACGTGACTGATGAAATCAATTGCGATGTCAAGACATGGATGGCCACCACGTTAGCTTAGGGGTCTTTTGTAACCCCAAAATGCCAGTCAGGTTAAAGAATCAAGTCTATAAAACCTGTCTTGTTTGCACACCTAGAAAGTATGGCCGATGCCAAAGCAGCATAAGCAGTTGCATATCATGGAGCCTCTTGCATTTTGCAGCAACTGCCAGGTTACGCGGGTAGCTAATTTTATGTCAATACCACCGTGCCGGGTTCTGGTAGGAGGGATAAACAAAAACATAAAGATTGCTGGCTTGACATCAAAGACGGTGACATGCCTGTTCATGGCTTTACTGCTACAGATGTGGAGGAAGTGGAGTAAGAAAAGCTAGAAGCTGACCCCTGTACGCCATTGCGATGGCCTTGAATGTAATTGCGACCCAAAGCTGTTATGATAATGATGACAAAGGCTAATCGTAAACTTCCCAAAAATAAAACTGAAATACTGGTGTTTTTCACGGGCGGTCTAAGTGATCAATACGCCCTTTTGTTTATCAAACTCATTATACAGGGATTATTATTCCCCGGTACTCGAGTGGTTTCTTAAAAGCGATCGGATTGTATTAGCATTCAGTTTACTTCTACGAAATTTATAACGAATAGTGGCTATAGTGAATACGATTTATTATTCCCGACAATCAATTCGACGTAACTAAAAAGCGCTCGATAGCGTAAAGTGTAATAAAATATCTTTCTCTAAGTACTTTTTATTGAAAGTTGAGAATGAAAAAAAATAACAGCCTTCAATGTTCGTTTACGATGTTTAAAACGTTTTAGTGTCATTTGAATTAGTACAAAAGCTTCTTTGAGTTTAGGAAAATATATAGTGACTAAGCAAATGTTAATAAGACGTGAATTGAAATATATCGATATCGCTTCAAGTAATAAGTTCATGAAAGAAGTAACTCTGACATTCAAATTAGAAAAGTTTGGTGATAATGCATGTATATTTTTGCTGCATGTATTTATTATAATATATTTTTTCCTTGTACACTCGACAGCAGAGATACGGTTGCACTTTTTCATATCAAGTTTGCAACCGTATTTCCTTTGTTGATTGTATATTATAGACACTAACAGATGCTTCGGGTCGCATAATGTTTATACTGATATGAAAAGCATTGTTAGTGACCTGGAAAATAGTATTACTTTCAAGTAATACCTACTATTTTTCTTAAATAGTAGTTCCTTTAACTATTAATACATCATTTCAATAACAATAGCTTATCAACAAAATCAACTTTTTTATACACAAAACTCAATCAACTGTCATCCCTGTTGTATCCTAAAATGATAGATTTTATATATCCTGGGATAAAGTCAGAGCTTTAATAAAATATTCCCGTCGTCTGTTCTTGTTGCCTCAAGGTTAATAATATAATCAATCAAGGAATACGGCTATCATGGTCCACTTCTGGACAATAGCTTTTCTGTTGGTCCAAAATCGGCTCAGCGCTCGTTCTTATTTTTCTCATCTATTTTATTTCATTCTTGGGTCGACGCTGGTTATTTTCGTATATACAACAGTAAAGTATTTGTACATGAGCAGGTTTACCAAATTGTGTGTTTATTTAGAATTTGGGAAGAATCAGCTGTAACTTACATAAACTCTCGAATACATTATTTTCATGACCACTGCCCTAGTGATAGAACGATAGACTGCTGTCTGTGGTTGCAGATTCGAATCCCGCTCATTGTAAATATTCGATGTATGTAGTCCACTTGAATTTGAATTTATTCACTCACAAGGCTTAAGGTACATCTTGTTGTTATTCCGTAGCATATAAGTCGGTCCGATTCTCAAAACACGCACGATTGCTAAAGAAACAAATATTTTGGGCAATATCTCTATCATCGTAACATTACGCAATAGTCGATTGTGGTTGAGTCTGAAGATGCTCTCTTTCATTTTAGGATATATTATAGTCTATGCTTCACCCCCACTCCAAGAGCATTAAATTGTCAAATCCATTCTAACCGTATATCATAGCTGAGGTCAACGAAAAGGTTTCTATAGATCGTTTCACCCAGATAATGCTTTCAGCATAAATTTTTCATACATTTAAATTTGTATTATTTTAGCTATAAAACAAAAATGTCATCATGAAACACATGAGGACTATTAAATCGAAATTGAATATCTGTTGAAAAATATGATATTCTGCTTCAAAATATGAGTCTTTCAGCTTATAAAATACTGGTATTAAAATTTGCAACATATTTTTCACATTCATTTTCTTTTTTTGGATGTCCTTTATTTTGTATCCATATTTTATATTCCATTACCCCTATTCGTATGTGTCCAATATGAGGGTTTAATAAGGAATAACTAGCTTAAATGGGTTTAATAACATACGTAATACATTTTCGAAATATTCACTAAATTACCGACAGCGCGCTACATTCAAAATAAGTAATTAAATTTTAAGAAATTTAGATAATAGAATCACGTCTCGACGATGAATGTTTAAGGTAAAGGATACTTTATTTATTAGATAATTAATAAATAATGAATATTCCACAACATTCTACACAACGCTATCTAGACCCATAGTAAGCTTTTATAGCTTGTGTTATGGAATCTAGAATGCGGATAAACATACTTATATACTTTTTTTTTGTAAATACCATGCCATATTATATATAGAAACACCCAGACCAATGCAAATAGCCTATGCATACAAATATTTGCACTGAGCTGGAATCGAACCCACGCTTCCTGCGTGGCAGTCGCGTGCACTACCGCCACGCCACGGAGGCTGTCTAATTAGTTAGTTAGTTTAGTTAGTAGGTAGTTAATCAATTAAATTGACACGTTATCAAGGGTTTATCAAATAATAAGCTATCTCACGTAATGGCAAGGGAATTCCGGCAAGCTGATAGAGATAATAGGTATGTATTGATATGACAATATACATACAAACATACATAATCACGTATTTATCCCCGAAGGGACAGGCAGAGGTGAATTAACACCCACATTTCACAAATAATTTAGTCAGTCCCATATAATAGGGGGTGAGCCTATGGCCATAATACCGGGCACTATTGTTGACTCGAACCTATATGTGATGCTGAATCTGGGCTGTATATGTCTGTCTGATGTTAAACAGCCCTAAAAATATATTCAAAAAATCAATAACTTAATAATATAATAAATTAACTAGAGAGAAAATAATAAGTTATTATTGTAGATTACTTTATAAGCTTTAGAAAAACATAGCCCAGTAAAACTCTATCGTTTATCATTACGTTCAGTTTCAGTACGAGTATATTATCTATTCTGTGGTAACCGGCAATTGAAATAGATGAGTTATAGCTGTGTTTACAGAAGACTTCACATACTATATGATAGTGTAGGAGTCAGCTGTATACTTTATGGTAGAAGTATTGTAGGTACTTATGTCTGTGTGTTATAACCGCTAGGACACTACGATTTGCAAGTGCCGTAAAAATCGTATAACAAAGGTAGAGCTTCTCTTGGGGTATCTCATTTTCTTGAAAGTCCTTAAAGTTTTTACTTCTATTTGTGCTTCCAAGAATATATCTCAATTTATGACTATGTGTATTTTTGAACTGTTCTGGGCCGAAATGGTTGACCCATTTTTTATTTTTATCTATGTTAGAAGGGACTCCCGACAATATTCGAGTTTTGATAAGTCGCTTGTGGCTATTTATTCTTCTTAGTAGTTTTATAGTTTCCGATTACCTAACCCCAAGAGCTTTATGAGCTTAAAATAAACCTGTTATTTAAAAATATTGGTAAAAACAGATCTAGTTCAAATTCACAGTTTAGAAAGGTCATATAAGATAACACTTCAAAGTGATTAGTATCATATGAAATTATCGTATATTACTAATCTATACCAAACAACCAAAATCAGAATTTCATTGTCAAATCACTAAATTATATTATCTGTCCCTGATTAACTATTAAAGATAGCCGTGCCAGGGGACGGGCAGTACTATTGAAGCATGAATTACCAATGTCACACTACGATCACCTACCCAACAGGCGTGAAGGCAGCGATTATGTTAATATCTCCCGCTAGGGAGAAGCCTCCTTTGTACTGTGTTCGCTCAAAATTTTGCGGGTAATAAGACTGGGAGTACCATGTAACGTGTAACAACTTACGCAAAATTATGTTCTCTAAGCCAGACTTTATTTTGTTCTGTCAAAAATGCTGATGCACCAAATATAATTTTAATATTCTTATTTCTTAGAGCAATATGGACATCGGAGCGCGTAATCATGATTTACTATGGAATCTAGGTTTATTTCAAAGGAAGATTATAGGATCTAGGAGGATATAACGTAGTTTTATGGAAAAAGGAAATCCTACTTTAACTGTTTTAGGAGTACCTATCTTATTTTTATGTCTAGTCTTGAGTTCTTCAATAATGAACTTCTTTCTTCTATACTACAATCTATATTCGTTCTAAGTATTTAAAGCTTCTCTATGGATTAAAAAATGTAGATTTTTTTTTATAAATAACTTTTTTTTTAATAAATAGCAGCTGTTCCGGCAAACTTCGTACCGCCAATTTTCTTCCACCCACGTGGCGTCAGATCCCGTGCCCGCTACGAATTTTTCTCACCTTTCTCACCAACGAACATTTCAAGACCAAGATAAGATAAATCCGTTCAGCCGTTCTCGAGTTTTAGCGAGACTAACGAACAGCAATTGATTTTTATATTGAAAGATATACCTGCGTATTAAAATAGAAACACCCAGACCAATACAAATACAAGTACATATTAATTGTCATACAAAATTAAGTGTTAAGCGGGAATCAAACCTCTAATATCTGACTTAGCAGTAGACGAAGCAACACACCATGTCGTCTTTTCCATATTAAAAGTATTATTAAAGAAGAAGAATAAATAAAGCGAGGGTAGAGTAATGGCTAAACGATCACTATTGGGTCATTATTCACGTGTCCGTTTCCCATTGCTTAAGAATTTGTATCATTGCTGTCGAGATTGCTAGGGAGAATATGTCGCCGCTTATATTAAAGGACGATTCGTCACGACTTTGCATTATTACTTCGTTTAAAATAGTATCTATTATTACAAATCTAAAAATAGATTTTTCTCTTTGTTCACTTTAATGAAGAAACAATCTTAATAAAACTTGAAGGCTCGAGATTTAGAAAAGTTATTGTAATATTTATTACATTCTTTTACTTTTATTTTTAATCCATAACTTTGGTCGTTTCTCGATAATCAATATCCACGAATACCAAGTCGAAAGTAAAAGGTATTACAATAGATTTTTTTACAGCAAAGTTGGACCCTTAAAATTTTAGTTTACAATAGGATTATCGAAGTGCTTCGTATTTTGTCTATAGTAGGTATACTAGGTATTGGAATCTTTATTTAAAACATATCTTTTTATTTATTTCACCGACCATTTGTAAAAGTAAAGGTTGTAGTACACATGAGTAAACCAATTTCAAACTCACAACGTCAGGACGCACAGTGTGACATATACCATTACATTTCAAAGAGAATAATAGGCTGAATAGTATTAAGTCAACCAAAAATAAGGAAAACATAATGCACACTATAAACTTCACAACTCACGACTGGCAGAAAATTAACCGTGACATTATTCCAGAAGTGCAAAAGTTCATCAATAATACTAGATATTTTACTTTGAAATAGAAAAGAACGGATGAAACACAATTACTTAAACAGAACTCGACAGAAGCGTCCTATTTCTTTCTCGCCTACTACAGTAATGGGTTTGGTGTGCCCCTCTTCCCACTAGTGGTGTTGCCGGCACCGCCCTCGGCTCCTCATCCCCCCCACCCTTCAGTTTCCAACGCCGTCGGTGCCACCAACAATGACCTCGTATTTCAGACGGAATTGCTCAAACACAGAACAGAGAAAACGTAGAATATATTTTGATATTTTAATAGTTAGATAGGTACACTGATTTAATTAAAGTTTAAATTTAGTAATTTGGTGATATCAAAAATTTGTCGTCTCCGTAAACATTGGTTTAGTGACATACATACACACAGACACATGTACCCCTTTTTCTATACACGCAGAACGGGAAACACATGTTATAAAGATATTGTAATAAAATATATTGTTGGCTTTTCTTCTTTTTTCTTTATCAAAATCTTTTACGGAAACGTTATTACCTGTTATTGTATTTATTTTGTATCTTACTACAAACAACAAACTGCCACTATGAATGTTATCGCATTAGTCGTATTCACTATATTCGTCAGATTGCGTTAGTCATCATAGTTACTAAAATTAGGTTTTATTCTGTGAGGTAATTTAGTGTAGTTAATTAACTTGTATATTCCCGAAAAGTGCCTGCCTTCTAGGGAATTTAAAGGTTAATTACACCTACACTTTTCGTTTCTTTATTTAAAAAATAATTTATCACTATTTATAGACAAACGCCTTGTAGACAATCGTACTGAAATATCTTTTGTTTAAAGCGTAAAGCGACGAATGCCAAGGAAGTCTCTATATTTTTTTATCCAAGTATCAAAGCATTCGTGTATAAATAGAATTTTAATCTCAGATTCGTATAAAAGGGTCTTTTGCTGAAGATATGGTATGTAGTTAAAAATCTCAAGTGATGTTGTTTCGAATTGGTAACATTTTTGTATTGAGTTTGTTTTATTTTGTTTTCAACCGGCTTCTCAATAGGCGAAGGCTCTCAATGAAACTGGTTAATATTTTAACTCTCTACTCTAAGCTAGTTAATACACCGGATGACAGGATGGCAATGTTCCTTATATTATACCCAAAACCGTAGGCAAAAGCTAACGCAAATTGGACTCTTGAAAACTGTTGTTATTATATGAAAATTGTTGAACTTGAAATTTAGTTTTTCTTGAAACTTAAAATATTTATTTTTCTTTGACCTTGGACGCATAAGCGTAGCATAGTAATTGCCTTTTTATTACAGAATAAACATTAATCTTGGTAATAAAACTTTCAAAGTAAAAGCATAGCTTGGTAGTATACTATTCTTAATTAGTAGATAAAAAATAAAGGGGGTTGATAAGGGCCTATCATTAAAGTTTTTCAGTTAGTGGTGGAGCATGGTGTTGTGTTTATGATAGCTACCATTGATTTCAATGAGACTGAATATTTATGTTTATTTGAGCTTTGATATACGCCTTCCTACTACTATAACTAATTAACTTATTGGATAGTGTAAAGATAATGGCTATTCAATATCCGTCTAATGAGTAGGATGAATTACCTTCAGAGATGTATTTGGAATGTATTGAATAGGCTTCAATGCCAAGTAGATTTCAGCGTTTAAATCAATTTGGGCCATATCTTTTCCCCAAAAGTGTCTAGTTTTAGAAGTAACGACTTTCTGAATTAACTTATTGAATAGTGTAAAGATTGCTGAGAAGTGATGCTATTCAATATCCGTCTAAATGAATAGGATAAATTACCTTCAGAGATGTATTTTGAATGTATTGAATAGGCTTCAGTGCCAATTAGATTTCAGCTTCTAAATCACTTTGGACCATATATATTGCCCTAAAGTGTCTATTTTTAGAAGTAGCGATGGCTTTTAAGTGTCATAAACCAAATCAAGTTCATTTCCTGATACTTTGACGCCTTCAAGAACAGCAGGTATTGTGTAGAATTTTACCTAAAATTCACATCTTTTAGGCTTTATGTAAGTTACCCAACTTACACTAAACATCACAAATCTGGTCAAACAATAATTTCTCAGACCGCACATTACGGGTACGATTGATGACACGGTTAGCTTCCCAATTTTAGTAGCAAGGTAAGTGATATAAGATTCAACGTAAACCGTTTCTCTAATATATGTGGAACTAGCTGTTCCGCCGCTTGCGTTACCGTACTACTCTCCAAAAGTAGTTTCGTACTGAATTCTTATTCCTTTGGGACAAGGGTATGCAATGATGGCGATGCGTACCTAATTATCCATAAGCAACATGTTTTGCATCAATCAATCAATCAATTAGCCCACCGCACTCCACTGCTGGACATAGGTCTCTCCCAATATGCGCCATTTCATCCGATCCTCCGCCTTATGTTTTGCATAATTCCTACTAATTCTCCCCCTCATCCCATATTTCATTTCTTTGTTCAGCTAATTAGGAGCCCGTTTTATAACTCTGACATCGATTGCTCAGTGTGGTTATCATGACAGAGTAACATAACCTTTTGTGGTTTCTGTTTCGGCGCGACTGCACGTAATAACCCGAAATTACATAGAGAGGGGAACACGAAGGACATTCGCTGATTCGGTGTTCTTTGAACTAGTTGATGGAGAAATTGTTAGGACAGATATAAAGTGGAATAGCTTTGCAAATGAAATGCAAATGTTAGGAGCGTATCGTTCGGATCTCATCTCCATACTATTAGTAGATCATTTGTTACGCCGCCGGAGCCATTTCTATGCTGTTGCAAACGCTATTGCTGTCGACTATTGTAATTACGCACATGTTGTAAATTCTCATTCATTGGTAATAAAGTGATTGGAGATGAGTATTTGAATTAAGTTCATAATGTAATGAAATTCAAATGTGATGTTTTTTAAAGTTAGGTAATTTTAAAACATTTTGTATACAGGGTGGAAGGATTTTCTGGACCACTTGAAATATTGGAGACAGAGAATTTCACTAAAAGTAAACATTCCTTTATTAAAAAAAAAAAAAATTCCATTCAAAGATTTTCGGAAACTCGCTTGACACATCTTGTAATCGAACCGAATAAAACCCCGAAAAATCATATCCTGTATTTTTATGGCAATATTTATAAAATATTGTTGAACTTTGATGTATTGTGCTTGGAGTAGTAGCTTTTTGAAATGCAAAACCGTTCAGTGCTAGATCACTAGAATCATTATACAGTTTAAACCCATTGTATAATGATTCCGCGTGAATTTGGCGAACAATAGTTCAAAATACACTACCGCAATAATAACAATAATATTCTGTTATATATCTTACCTCAGCGAGTGCCATTGTATCATAGTCGAGTGTATAAACTATAAATACAAAAGTGCAAAGTGCTGAAGAGATTTGTTGAGCAGAGTTTTTACACAAAAGTTATGATCTGGCTGCTAAAAGCCATAGAGGATTTGGCAAAAAATAGAAAATAAATTGTGTTATAGTTAAAAAAAAAGCGGTTTTGAATTTTTTTCATATTATGCGGTAGGCCCATGCGTTGCTACACAAAGAATTTTGGCTAGCTTATTTTGGACTAAAAACAAAGATATTCGTCAGCCGTGGCAGCTGCGACCGTCCAAAAGTTTTATAATGAAACTTTAAAACATCACAGATTCATTTGAAAAAATAACGAAAACACCTCCATTCAGTTTCAAGCTGCATCAACTAGAGCAGTAGGGTTAATGACGTTTATGTGACCTTGGAATACATCCAGTCGCTTTTTTATACATAGACTCACGATTAACCACTATTTCAGCTATTCGTAACCTTTTCACTATAAATTTGAAAACTCCCAGGTTTCTCAATCAAGAGATAAGTTAGCAACTCAAACTCAAAACTTTTCAGAAACAGATTCAGGGATATCAGACTTTAGCTACTTATTGAAAAAATAGTTACTATTATTAAACAAACAAGAATTTCCCAACCACTTAACACCATAAAGAGATTCATACATAAATGCAGAGGCAAAAACTCAGTAATTATCATGCTAATAAAGGCAGTGATAGACTGAAGTTGCCAGTGTAGGTTGTCGCCGCCGACTAGACTGTTTAATTTTTCGCTATGTGATTATAATTTGCATAAGCTGCGAGCCTTTGGATACTAAATTAATTTTGATGTAGATATAATATTATTACTGGAAGTGATTTGAAAATATTAAGAGTGAGAGTACTACTAGATTTGCTAGCTGTATTCCACACGTGCCTCTCAAAACGGAGATGGGATCTTTGCCATCTCTACCAGCGGGTATCATATAAAGTGACAACGATATGGAAATATTCTATGTCCTATAGTATATAGAATCCAGACTCAGAATAACTGTTTTCATGAGCTGGCAACATCTGTATAGTTCCCCTCATACGTGGTCCTGATTGGTTGGATTTCTTCCAATTTATATTATAAAGGATTTAAGGTAATGGTAGAAAGAGCTATATAATTTTCATATAGCTAGGTATTAAAAAGTATATGACCAGCATTCAACTCGTTATGGGTGAATTTCAACATCTATGAATTTTTAGCTAATTTTGGTGATTTTTTTTATTTCTAGGTATTTAGGTAATCTCTTTCAATATTTAGCTAGAAATACCTATTTAGATGCCTATTTTACTTGAATAGTCAATTAGCCCTGGGAATTACTTGTTTATTTTATACACCTGAATTGCCAATACACCGAAATTGGTGTCTAACACCAAAATTGCATGTGCGGCCGCCTCCTTCTGCGAGCAAGTAATGCTCGAGAAGGAGGCGGCCGGTCGGGTCCGGACCAGACTCCGGGCCCGGGAAGCCCGTGCAGAGCGAAGGCGAACCGGACGTCGGAGGTCGCAGAACGACCTCCGTCCTCCATGAGCGCTGGCCTGGGGGTGACCGGTGGAGCCGCCTGTCACCCTAGCAGAAGCAGGCCGCGGCGGCGGCGCAAAGTGCGCCTCCCCGTAACCGGGGCTAGATGGGGACATTTTGGTCCCCACAACCCGAAGGGGGCCATCTCGAAAGAGATGGTCCTGGGTCTGTCGGGGTGCGAGAGATATGCTTTTGGCAATCTCACCTCCGGCAACCAAGGACCCAAGATGGCGTGCGTTTTAGTCGGTTCGAGTCCGACATAACCACCTCCACCGGCTCTGTGGGGGTGGTATCCGTGGGGATTTATCGCACGATAAAAAAAAAAAAAAAAAAACACCTAAATTGCATATCAACTTATTTTTATTTTTTATTTATTGTTACTTATACTATTTCTTTGTTTTTTTTATAACTTGGCACTTAATAGGTACATATAACCCTTAATTTTCACCCTTTTATCACCAACTTTATTTTTATATGGCAAAACCATTTTAGTTCTTAGTAGTATCAGTATAAAAGCAAAACATTTGATTGTTTAGAAGCAAGGATTATATTTTATTCTAATGGCGCCAATATTATCGACGAACTTATTCAAGATTGCTGGGAAAAGATTTAGGCAGTTATTCTCAAAGTGGGAGAGGTGGTACTCGGTATGCCTAAGGGTGGACGGAAGATAGGCCATGGACACTTGGTAGTGACAAGACAAGTTGGTAGTGTAATGTCTATTTCTGAACTTACAAGAGTCCTTCAACTAAGTTTCTCACGCGGTGAGCTGATGGGCATTGCGGTTCAAAAGGGTTCCAGAGGTTTACACCATCCGGGACCTGTACCACGATTCTGATTCCGTTGTTCGCTGTTGGCAATATCAGAATCTTCCTTATCACTGTCGGGGTACATCTAGGATCGGTCCTTAGTCCATTCCCAATCAGCGTGGTATTTTGGTCGGACAATCAGACAATCACTCCATAACTGCCCATGTATGCTATTAATATCAGTGGTGGACGCCGATAGATTGGTGCAACATGTGAGGAGCTTGAGGACGGTAGAGGTCAGAAGCCTTCTGTGGAGAAGATTGAGTACCTTTTACACGATAGCAAAGTGCTAGCTGCTGGAGCAACATAAGCAGGAGTTGAGTGTCCCCACATCTTCGACGTCGTGGCTTTGTTGCGTGGAGTCACGTGCAAAAGATTGCACGAGGCACTCTTGCATCCACGGTAGCTTTCATGTAAGTGAGAAAGCAGAGGAAGAAAATCCAAATGATGTTGACAGTGGAGAGGAGGGAAGAAGGGTGGGTAGGTTTTAACGGTGTAGGCTTGGTAGTAAAGAGTGAGGCCGCCTTTCACACCAGTAGAAGCAGGTGACGGAAAGAGCGCACGATGCTCCACCACACCGGCCTGTCCCTACTGCGGCATCAGCTGACTTCACCCAACTACTCGCCTGTCTGCTGTATGGGTAGTTCATATGCTAATGGTTAATCTGAGAGAAAATTAGGAAAGCTTCCAAACAACCCTCAACAGCCAACAACCTCTTTCCCACCTAGGGAGTGAGGCGGTGCTTTCTCCATTGCCCAGGGTATACCACGTAGAGACTACCTGACCTAGTAGCCCGTCGGACTACGTAGGAGCTTAATCAAATAACTATGAAAACAAATTTTGGTGTAAATATACAATTTTGATGATTAGTAAAACCACACCAAATTCACCAAAATTGCTCCACCAAAATTAGTTTCACGTCTAAAAAAATTATTTATAAAAATACTATTTAGAATATAGTGGTTACATTACCAAAATTTAATACACATACTGAACCTGTACACTATACTTAAATATTAAAACATACAATGAGAATAAAACGGTTTTAATAATCAACACAAAAATTACAATATTTTTGTCAGAGGATTATGAAACGACCTACTTACGTGTTTAGCAGAAAAACGAAACGGGACTGGGGACAACTGGCACTGGTGCTCATTAACACCCACCTGAACGTTTCCAATGATGATAGTGTCGTCCTTATAGGTACTTTCAATACGACTCCTTCGATGTTTTTATAAATCCCACCAAAATTTTACATTTGCCGCGGACGCATCTTATAAATTATTTTTAAAATAAAGTATAGTACTAAATACTACGAATGACATTATAGAAGATAGCTAAAATAATGCTGCATCGAATTATTATTAAGTATACTCAGTAAACTAATGAAGTTTTGATTAAACTGTGATCATTCCCAAGAAAACAGGTTGTGGACGCGCCAGCTTAGAATTTAGGTGAAAAGACATTTTTTACACACTCACAAAAATAGTTTCAATAATATAATTTGTACGTGCATATAGAGCAAAACGATATCTTTCTTTCAAAAAATAATCATTACTATATGTTAACTTTAAGGTATGATTTTCAGTCACGCCGCGAAAATTTTACGTTTGAGAAATTCACCCTTATATTTCCTCATTTTAAACTCAAAGCTCTTTTTGGTGAGTTTTTATCACATTCCATTACTCTGCCTTTTCTACTTCAGAATTCACAGCAGTGACGATAGCAAAGAGGGAAACAAAAGGGCGAATGACCGATGAAAAAGTCCTTTGGAGTTACGAGAATATCTTCCACGTCAAAATAAACATTATTAAAATTAACCGTAAAGATGTATTCCATCTAAGAGAATACGATTATGTTAAAATGTTTCCATTAATGCTAATCATTTCGATAATGTACTTGGTATTTTTCACGTTCACATATCTAAATCGTTGGCTTCTGGTAGACGTATAGACTCAGGGGAAATTATCACACCACTTGCAAACGAAAATTCAACGTCTTATAACGATAAAGTATAGGTGGATAATAGTGGTGCATAATTCTAAAATAAATATACTATTCCAATAGCGGTTATGTAACAACTTGTAGTACGGTTAAATCTAGCTAAATAGTATGAACTGTTTATAGTTATACTCTGTTCATCGATGGCATTTGGTGGAAATTGCTACACATATTGAGACACTAGTACTTTATACACTAATACAGTGGAAACGTACAAGTTTCTTATTCAATATGTCAAATTGACTAAATACATTTCTTATATAGACATTTTCAGTATATACCTGAATAAATAAACAAGTAAATACAATAATAAAATACAGTTCTTAAAGAAACATTTATGCAGACCGATAACATCTGTGATTTAGCGGCAGTGAACGCGGCCGCTACACAGGCGGCGCGGGTTCGATTCCCGCTCAGTGCATATATTTGTATGCATGAATATGAGTATTTGCATTGGTCTGGTCGGCCTCTGTGAGTATGTTAAGCTGTCGGTCTCAGTTGCCACACGAATATCTATGGCAGTCGTTACGGATAGTTCGGGCCCAAAAATGTCCAAGAACTGGTATAGCTGCAATGCTTCGATATCGCGTTTGGGTCAGATGGCAGTCAGCGAAATCCGCAGTTAGGCTGGTAAAATTCGACCCTAGTTGAATACTTCAAGAAGAAGAAGAACTATTCATACAGACTGTTGATTTAAATACATGGAGGAATATAATAATTTTGGGAGTATGAAAGAGTATAAGGTATAAGTAACTTATAAGAATTGTAGGCAGAATTATTATTAACTGCTTACACCCCCTACGCTCTTGTAACATAACATAACATAACATAAACTCACGCCTGTATTCCCCGAAGGGGTAGGCAGAGGTGCTAGCACCCACATTTCGCCAGTTTATGTTTAGGTCCCAATGTAATAGGTGGCGAGCCTATTGCCATTAACCGGGCAGTTATAAACCTGCGATAAATACACACATAACTTCGAAAAGCATCGATAAGTCATTGGTGTGTGCCATGGTAAACCTGGGATCGAAGCCGAGACCTCGTCTCAGCAGTCCATTACCCATACCACTAGGCTACGCTCTTGTACTCGTATATTAATCTAATTAAAAAAAATATTGTGGAAAAGTACAAAGTGTCTTATTCAATATGTGTAACAGATTCCACCAAGTGCCATCAGGCAACAGTATAAACAATCTAATTTTATGTTGAAAGAAGTACTTCCAGTAAATTTCAGTTCTGTGGTATAAACTTCTATTACGTGCCAACGTTAACGAGATCGCGCCCCAGATATTATAATTAGTCATAACAGTGAGTTCAGTTCATCTTGCGATTTCATAAACACTGGAAAATGTTATAAAGAAAATTATTTTACCCAACTGTGTTAGGGTTGTAGGTAACTTTGATATTTGCTTACTTGTAATGAAATAACGGTTGCCAGAGCACATTTAGTGTATCGTTTTGGAATAAGGAATTTGGATGTTTATGTCAACACGTTGCCATGAGTTGAATAAAAACTTTGTGGGATATTTGGTGTGAAAATTCGAATAGTATAATAATTGCTTTATTTTTTACTTACATACTAATAATCACGCCTTTATCCCCAAAGGGTTAGGCATAGGTGAATTTAACACCCACATTTTACCAATCATTGTATTCGGTCTCACGTAATAGTGGGTAGGCTTATTGCCGGGTACTATTATTGACACGTGCCATTCATCTGTGACTCAATCTGGGCTGATATGAAACAGCCTTATCAAGGGATAAGGCTCGTACAAGGTGACTAAGGAGTCACTTTGTACGACACCGCATAGGAAGAGAAGGGCTGGCACAAATTCTACACTACCGGGAACCATGTGTCGTATTATTTTCTACTAGCCCATTAAAACGTAATAAATATAATACAATGGGATCATTGGCTGAATTCGATCAACAAATATAGTTATAACAGTAAGACTACTATCGTTATCTATACTAGCAATAACATTTTTAGCAACTTCGACAAAAAAAATCGATCAACAAAAAATATAGTTATAACATTAAGACTACTATCGTTATCTATACTAGCAGTAACATTCTTAGCAACTTCGACAAAAGAATTCGATCAACAAATATAGTTAAAACAGTAAGACTACTATCGTTACCTATACTAGCAGTAACATTTTTAGCAACTTCGACAAAAAAAATCGATCAATAAATATATATAGTTATAACAGTAAGACTACTATCGTTATCTATACTAGCAGTAACATTCTTAGCAACTTCGACAAAAGAATTGAAGGAATTTTTACAGCATTAAGTATGCTAACTATACAAATCGAATACATAGGGAAAAAGAATCTTCTCGGGCGGGACTCGAACCCGCAGTCTTTCCCTTACAGGGGGAATGCCTGACCAATTCGGCTACCGAGACACGCCCGATATGATTCAAATTTCCCTCCTTATACGTCTTTAAGGCGACGTAGCGTCATCTACCGATTTTCTTACGAACTATCGGAATCAATGAATGATGTTACAATCATTTTTAAACATTGATTTTTTGATAACTGCGCCCAAACAATTGAAGGAATTTTTACAGCATTAAGTATGCTAACTATACAAATCGAATACATAGGGAAAAAGAATCTTCTCAGGCGGGACTCGAACCCGCAGTCTTTCCCTTACAGGGGGAATGCCTGACCAATTCGGCTACCGAGACACGCACACGTATAAGGAGGGAAATTTGAATCATATCGGGCGTGTCTCGGTAGCCGAATTGGTCAGGCATTCCCCCTGTAAGGGAAAGACTGCGGGTTCGAGTCCCGCCCGAGAAGATTCTTTTTCCCTATGTATTCGATTTGTATAGTTAGCATACTTAATGCTGTAAAAATTCCTTCAATTGTTTGGGCGCAGTTATCAAAAAATCAATGTTTAAAAATGATTGTAACATCATTCATTGATTCGGATAGTTCGTAAGAAAATCGGTAGATGACGCTACGTCGCCTTAAAGACGTATAAGGAGGGAAATTTGAATCATATCGGGCGTGTCTCGGTAGCCGAATTGGTCAGGCATTCCCCCTGTAAGGGAAAGACTGCGGGTTCGAGTCCCGCCCGAGAAGATTCTTTTTCCCTATGTATTCGATTTGTATAGTTAGCATACTTAATGCTGTAAAAATCCCTTCAATTGTTTGGGCGCAGTTATCAAAAAATCAATGTTTAAAAATGATTGTAACATCATTCATTGATTCCGATAGTTCGTAAGAAAATCGGTAGATGACGCTACGTCGCCTTAAAGACGTATAAGGAGGGAAATTTGAATCATATCGGGCGTGTCTCGGTAGCCGAATTGGTCAGGCATTCCCCCTGCAAGGGAAAGACTGCGGGTTCGAGTCCCGCCCGAGAAGATTCTTTTTCCCTATGTATTCGATTCGACAAAAGAATTCGATCAACAAATATAGTTATAACAGTAAGACTACTATCGTTATCTATACTAGTAGTAACATTCTTAGCAACTTCGACAAAAGAATTCGATCAACAAATATAGTTATAACAGTAAGACTACTATCGTTATCTATACTAGCAGTAACATTCTTAGCAACTTCGACAAAAAGAATTCGATCAACAAATATAGTTATAACAATAAGACTATTATCGTTATCTATACTAGCAGTAATATTCTTAGCAACTTCAACAAAAACGTTACTCATCCTTAAATTATTTGAATTTTCTTGAAAATTTCAGTCAAACGTACGGTAATTGTTTGAAAACTTTTATATCGCCAGAAATAGAACTCGGGCTTTGTTCTAAAGCGGATTATGTTATTTTCAGAATATCAACATTGAGTGTTAAACCAATGTTTGTTGGTGAAATTTGCCGCATGGCACCAAGCCAGTCACGTATATCGCCGAATAGACTTTAGAACAGAATTTTAAATCGCTATCTGTCGGATCCAATGTTCAGTTAATCTAGTTTAGTACGTTATATTCTTATTAGTCCCTAAATCAAATCCTATTTGTATAATGTAAAATGATGAATTTAACTAGTCTGCAAATCGGTGTTTCCACTTAAAAAGTACTTCGGTTTTCAACTTCATAGAGGAATGGAGCGTTCAAAGTATATATTAAGTTTATGGTTTAAATATTAATATCATAATATATTGAAGGTATTGGTTACAATTATAATTTAATGTACCTATTTGAAACTAGCTAGTACATTTTGAATATACATTCTAAAAAAAAGAGATTTTAAAGTTTAGTTGTACTCAATTTATAATACAAATGAAGGAACTTACAAACAATTTGTATCTATGATCTATTTCAATATTACTTTTAAGATTTGACACAGAAGATCATTTTTATTTTTCGAGAGCTGCGATGTCCTTTTGATGTGAATAGAATTATACATACAGAATTTTGCGTTTGTTGATATTTCTTTTGTACACGGTTTGTGAACATTCACGTGTAAGATAAACATCAAGAATTTCCATCATTCCGGGTCACGTAACATCAACATTCTCAAACCCATAGCTAACAGAAACCGAGTGTTTGACACTGTAGTTAAACCACGAAACAAAGGAACTTTGAAGTTTACTGCATATCTTTTACCTTCTTATACCAGGCACATTGGCTTAGGATATATACACTTACGAAGGTTTTTTTTTCATTTAAGACAGGTACTTTTTTCAAAAAACTTCTTGTCCCATATATGTTGTACCTACATTAAAATTTCCTGGATCTTATACGAAGATTCGTGAGGTTTATTTATTAGCTACGTTTGCCTTGTTATTTTTTTAATAGCGAAACGCTGGTTGGATGTAAAACTAGACAACTTGCTAACGGCATCACACCCGATCAAATCAGTGCTGCGCGAGCGAATTTGTTTTTTTTTAGAATATCAACCAGGAATCGAAATTGTCTTTTAATCCTTCGAGTTAAGCTAAATTGCTTGTTTTAGGGCAAGTCCACGTCGGAGACACAATAGATGACGTTCGAATGAAAATTTTCATCATCGATACTATCGGTTCCACACACTGGTTGTGTGAAAACAAGCCGTTTGTTTTACGTTACGTATATAATGTGTTACATTATTGAAGCGGGTATAGGAAGGTTGACCTATGGTCAAGCTGAGGTAATATTTGACATTCTTTCGGGCCACTAGCCTAGAAAACTAAATTTTATATATTACACATCGTAATAATACCACTGTACCCACAATGATATCACAATGAAACGGGTCTAAGTCTACCATTGTCGTGACTTCCATTACCATGCTAATAATAATTAGTTATTCCACTAACTCAACGGAAATAGCATGCCTAAAATTGGGTAGTATAATTACTCCTCGAATTGCGCTTAGGTAGTTTAAATATTGAAGTTAATTGTAGTGTAATCAAGTAAGGTGTTCGGTAATAAAACCGAAATTTCGGTAAACATTTCGAACGGTTTTACATAGTAAATATAGGTGTTATCTTCTGAGTTGCCATGCCATAATTTTCGTCGATTTCTTTGTAATATTGAACTACAACAAGTAGCAAAGTTAGCCCCAAATGGCTGTGAGAAAGAAAACAAAACGATAAGATTAGTATTGCACTCAGCAAATACAACAATAGATAGAGGTAAGCATAGTTAAAAGATACCTCGTTAGCTTCACACAATGTTTTTGCCGTACAAAGTACTGAAATTGATCTTAATTTAGTTGTTTTACCTCCTTTCAGTTGACTGATTGTTCTGATATTTCGTACACACCTTAAGTTTGGACAATAACATAACATAACATAACATAACATACATAACATAACATAACATACATAACATAACATAACATAACATACATAACATAAACTCACACCTGTATTCCCCAAAGGGGTAGGCAGAGGTGCTAGCACCCACATTTCGCCAGTTTATGTTTAGGTCCCAATGTAATAGCTGGCGAGCCTATTGCCATTAACCGGGTACTTATAAACCTGCGATTAATACACACATAACTTCGAAAAGCATCGAAAACTCAATGGTGTGTGCCATGGTAAACCTGGGATCGAACCCGAGACCTCGTCTCAGCAGTCATACCACTATAGTACCCATACCACTAGGCTACCGCAGATTCCATACCACTAGGCTATAGTACCATTTAAATCAATAAGGCAGTTTGATTTGCACCTGATATGAGAGTTTTTAGATCATTTTGAGACTTCATCATCAAGATATTTATGACGTCAACTTTTGCCCCTCGTATAGTCGCTGTACGAGAGGCGAAATCCTTTGGTTACTGAGTGCAAATACGATTTTAGTAATTATAGTAAGTTAGTTCTTGCGGTAAGTAGAAAATTACCGGACATTTGCTTTTCTTTTATTATCCATCGAGTTGTTTCTGGCTCTCCCATACGGAACTGTGAAGGAAGTGTGAAGTGTTTACGAACATTGGGAAAGCGAGGATTCATTTGCAGAGTTTACACGTCATTTGAACACCACACCTATTGTTGTGTAGTTTGTTTTATTTATACAGTACTAGCTGACCCAGCGAACTACGTACTAATTTTTTTTTCCTTGCCAACGGCCCCCACCTCTCAATTTAAACCTCATCCCTTATTCTCGTCTATTTTCATTTAATCGTTATGGAATTTCAAATGTAACTAAGGTTCTCGCGACATTCTTATGCTTTTAACTAAATATTGCACTCGAAACATTTGTTGAGTCACATCAGATGAACATAATGAGAACGGGAATTAACGCGATCATTATTGTATATCACGCAACGCGGAAGTTTGAAAGCTAGCACATTAGATGAAATATCCAGATGATAAATCCAGTAGTATCCTAATCATAAGTCCAGTATTCAGATGTAAAAAATACAAATTCAAAAAAGTATACAAAGAAGTAACATATCACGGTGCAGAGTATACCTGCTAGAACCAAGCATTTCAGTGACTCATTCCTATGCTGCACCACTAAGACCTGGAACTCCCTGCCAGCTCACGTGTTTCCTTCTTCCTACAGTCCCGGGGCCTTTTAACGGGGCGTGAAAAGGCATCTAAAGAGGCCGTCAAGTCGAGTGCCACCACTGTTAACATTGTACAAAATGTGCATGTTTACGATGGTGACCCTCTTTCCGAGACTTTGCCTTTACTTCACTAACTACATCAGGCGAGGTGAAGTCAAATTGACGTGTCCTATATATAAAAAAAAACAAATATTGTGTGTGATTATTGTACATAATAAGGGGTTTATCCACTTAGTTATACTATTAGTTATACGATATAACAAAATGTATAACAAGATAGTTATAACAAGACGTTGTTGTGTTGTTACTATTTACATAGTACGGTTCTAAACGATATAAATTGAACTTTAATATTTTTATGTATGTAAACGATCGGCGTATATTATTACGTTATTTAAAAACTCACAAAATTAAGCTGCAAAATTATAATACAAACATGTAATGAAAATCCACCGAATGAACAGAATATTTTTGCAATGAGGAAAATAATTATCGAAGATATGAATACATTTCGCCCATAATTGATTCTCCTGATTGATGTAATGAATATTAAAATTATTCATATCAAAATCATCTGATTCAAATTCTGATTTCAATTTTTATTTTATACAAAAATAATACAAGTCATGTCGAGTGTTTCGAAGAAGCACAAGCGTGATGAAGTCGAGATAATTAATGCTCCCAGCGCCATTTGTGTTATATCCGGCTTGTGCCACCCCTTATAAGGCTTCTCATTTTTTTAAATATGTTTTAAAGGAATAAAATGGAAGTCCATGTAAACATTTCGGAATTCTGTCTTTTATTTTCAGCAGAAAATTGGTACGATAATAAAGATTATTCCTTGGTTTGTTTATTAGGTATATTGTTTATTATTGTATCCATACTTCCATACTAATGTTTTAAAGGAATAAAATGGGAGTCCATGTAAACATTTATAAATTATTCTGTCTTTTATTTTCAGCAGTAAATTGGTACGATATAAAAAAGATTATTCCTCGGTTCGAAATTTATTAGGTATATTGTTTATTATTGTATGCATACTAATATTATAAATGCGAAAGTACCTCTGTCTGTGTGTCTGCCTGTATGTTACGTTTTCACGCTTACCACTGAACCGATGTTAATGAAATTTGGCATAATGGAAGGTTAGACCTTGAGAAAGGACATAGGCTATGGTTGGTCGCGATAACCAACATCCACGCGGACGGAGCCGCGGGTTTAGCTTTTGCCCGCGGCGCCGCCTTATACAATAACTAGCTTTTGCCCGCGGCTCCGCCCGCGTGGAAGTCGGTTATCGCGACCAAACATACATAATGTCCTTTATCAAGGTCCAATCTATCCCTATACCAAATTTCATCAAAATCGGTTCAGTGGTTTAGGCGTGAAAGCGTAACATACAGACAGACAGACAGAGTTACTTTCGCATTTATAATATTAGTATGGATATGGACTTGTTCATATCATTTTCATTGTACCCAGCGATTTCCCAGTTTTACGCTTTGGATCCGGACTTTGCATATTGTATCTGATCTTCGATCCGCAACTACAGATGATTGCAGACTGAGTGTGACCCAAAAATGCAATAATATATATATTTCAAGACTACGTTATATTTATGTTTAAAATGTCTACATTTTATAAAAATAAACAGTTTTACAAACAATATGTTAGAAAGAGAACCCCTTACAAAAATAAAACATTCTTTATAAACCGGTTGGCATGTACACTTAAAATTCAAATGAATTCATTAATAAAGTAAATTAATTTACCTATTATGTTTTAGAATTATGATCTTGATATAAAGGAGCACGTAAAATAAAAAAGTAAAATTACGAAATTAAAACTATTATAATAATAAAATTCCATGATGTATTATACTGCGCTATCTAAACGTAAAGTAGAATTGTAACGTAGGTCCTTGAATGCGGGCACTTTGACATAATTTCTTTTGTAAATACATAGGTACATGTATGCTGACTACGACTAATTTCGGCCATGGCACCAATTTATTTAGTCATGATTAGTACGGTACTCGTGTGATCGAAGATGGTTAAGGTTGTCATCTTGGCGGTGAATCTCCGTGAACATTGAGTTGGTAAAACTGTACACCGCAGAAGCCGTGGGGCTGGCCTCTCGAAGTGTTCAAGATTCACAACAGTGATACCTGCACCTG
The DNA here is from genome assembly GCA_914829495.1 of Eilema sororculum. Taxonomy (NCBI): domain Eukaryota; kingdom Metazoa; phylum Arthropoda; class Insecta; order Lepidoptera; family Erebidae; genus Eilema; species Eilema sororculum. Next base: position 13,907,204 of record OU618542.1, read on the forward strand.
TGGTGATGATTGTGCGTGTGGTAGCCGCATTTATAGTGTTCCTCAAAACCTAATAAGTATTCTAGCATTCCATATTGCAGGCCTCTTATGGCAGTGATTCCAGAAGAACAATAAAATTGCCACATTTTATACCAATATAAATAAATAAATATTCCACAACATTCTACACAACGCTATCTAGACCGCTATCTATATGGTAAGCTTAAATAGCTTGCTTATGGAATCTATAATGCAGGTGAACATACTTAGATTTATTTTTGTAAATTCATATTATACATAGAAACACCCAGACCAATGCAAATAGCCATATTCATGCATACCAATATTTGAACTAAGTGGGGTCGAACCCGCGCCTCTTGCGTAGCAGTCGCGTTCACTACTGCCACAGAGGCTGTCGATGGCAGATAGGCATATACTTTGTGTTATTAAAATAAACCTACTAATGTTAGTAGGACTAGTCTAAGCGTGTTACATAAAAGCCACAATGTGAAATCCTTGTTTAAAATTCAAAACAAGTAGTATAGTCGTAGTGTAGTCGAATTTTACAAAATCAATAGCTTTTTGTCGTAACTGTTCCATTAAACCTAAAACCCTTCAGTTATTAAACGTGAGTGAGTACCAAAAATTTATCCATTTATTCAAACTTTAGCTATTATAATAAAGACAGAAATTCTATATCCTAAAACCCGTAATTAACCCTTTTAGACCGGTATCCAGAATAGATTTCGAATCGTCCTCTGAGTTTATAACTAGTTATTTGATGATAATATAATTTAGGGTATCCCCAAAGAAAAGTAATGGGCGTTCCCACTTTTGTTGCTCAAAGTGCAATACAATCCCCTCGATAAGTGGAACCAGTAACTTTATTAAAATACTAACGTCAACGAAAACTAAAAATATCAACGGTAATTTGTGAATACCGTTTTTTTATTTAACGAATTATAACTCGTCAAACTATAAACTATCAAATACTTAGTATGAAGCCTGCTGAACTGGTCAGTAGGAAATGAAGTTCATAATGTCATAGTCAGTTAATTTTGGCAAAGTATTTTTACCCTCCTTCCCCATTTTATAATGGCAGAACCACGTTTGTAGGGTCAGCTAGTACAAATACCAAAACATAACATCCTTAATCTTAATCGTTTCTAAATTGTGTGAAATAACAGAAAGAGCTTTCAGTCTCCATTATTATGTTGGGCAAATACGAGACCCTTCTGATGCACGTGGCCTGACACGCACTTTGCCAGTTTTTTTTAATAGTAGTACAAAATGTGTCGCATTATATTATATTGCGAAATGTGAAATATTTCTCCGTTTTTGTATTTTATAGCCTTATGCTATATACAAACTCTACACCTAGACTCAGCTATTGTCATTCCAACAGGGCATAAAATGGCTAGTACTTCAGTATAAGTTGACATTATACATACTTGAAGGAATTTTTACAGCATTACGTATGCTAAATATACAAATCGAATACATGACAAGCACACATACAATAACAAGCGCACAATGACTGTTTCAAGAACAACATTCACATTACTTCCACAAAACGCGTTTTTCACACCGTTTTTTGGCAATGAATTTTGTAAGCTATGTCTAAGTTTTTATAGGCCAGTTCTTTAGAAAGGTTATGCAGACATTTATAACATCATTTATGCTTAGGAGCCAAACTATAAGAAAAAATACAATGCAGGGAGTGAAACCGTGGCGCACTGCTACTACCTTCATACAAACTTCCAATGCAAATAAACCACTTACTGTGTACCGTTAAATACTGCCACAGTTTAGGATCAATTTACTAACAGCTTGTTTTCAAGTTTCGCCGTAACTTCGTGATAATTTTACGAGCGTTATACACGAAAGTTCAAGTGGTTATTGCGTCTAGTTAACCACAACTAACGTATGGAGCATTCTTTACTTATATATATACCTCATAATATTTTTATTACGGTTGACCTACTTTATTCTGGTGCCTAAGTAAAACATGAAGCCCTTACGAATTACTTTTTAAATCGTCATCTAGGTCAACGTACACGGTCTCGTACATAATTTGCATAATTTTTACTACGGACTACAATTGAAGGATAAGAAAGCACGTAAGGAATTTTACTTGTGTATTTTTTTGTCAATAAAGAAATAGTTTAGTTAGTAATTCAATAAGTGAGCAACCAGTGGTGAAGGCTGAAAATTTTCAAAAGGGTAGCCAGTGGAAAAATATTCTAACCTCTATCAAGTACCCATTAGGAAGCCGACAGGAATCGGTTCAGAGGAACCCATCGACGCCAATGGTGACATAATTTTGAGAATAAATCACTGAATATGAAGGTATTGAGTTGTTATAGCTCTTGAGTGTACCTAATGGGCCTCACCTTCCAACTGGTATACCTACAGATGGCCTCTGGTGTGAACTTTCCCCGTTGGATTCGGAAAAAATCCAGATCAAGAATGAAGATTGGGCCTCAAGCTCCGAAGTGCAAAGAGGCAACCGTGATATCGCTGTGATGATGATAATTCCGTTGTCTATTGATGATAGTTCAGTTGTAATTAAATTTTGTTATGTTCTCATGAACGTATATTTATTGAACAATTTACTTAAACTATAAAAATATACCGTGAGGGGATATATATTTTGGTACTAACTAGAAAAAATTGTACGTAGGTAGGCTACATAGGTACGTAATATTTTTTCTACTTTACCAACCTCATCGTTTGCTATTACCCTTGATAGCCTATTTTCTCTTGGTAGCCATTTACTAAATGTATCTAATAACATACTGTACAATATTAGAGTACTTATAGTGTTCTTTTCTAGGTTCAATTTTATTATCTGAGTGCGTTGAAGCAAAAAGACTCTTCCACTTTTTTGTCTGTAGCATCAAGAAAATTCTTCTTTGAACCAGATTTTCACAATTATTTCAATAAGTTAAGTTTTATTTATTCAATATTGCTCGAGCACAGAAACCTTGATATCTTTTTAAAAGTTTTAAATTATATATTAACGAAATTTTAAAGCAGTTGGGATAAAATAAATACAAACATTTCTTACAAATTTAAACCTAAAAGGCTAAAACACCCAGAATAGGGCTTGATTTGTGAAACAACATGAAATCAAAATGTTTCTAGTGTATGAAAGATTGACTACACCAAACGCGGAATGCAAAAAAGGGGTTTAACGGTGCTATAAATGGGTACATCAATAAATTTTAAAACCAATTCCAAATGAATAACTTGTGTACTGGTACACATAAAAGCAAATGTGTCATTCAAATCCGTTTAAATCATTGACTATGACGGTTAAATTTTACAAAAAATAAAAAGTTTCAATGAAAGAATTTTTCGGACCACTAATTTCTTTCGAAATGCTTGATTTGAATATTTTTTGTAAGTAGGGTGATATTAATTATAATCCTACTAACAAAACTGAACTCCACCTACATTTGTTATAATAAATGGTAAATTCACGTTCATTGGTTAGACTTTGTTTGTTTGGTGTTTAGGTATAAACATACTATTGAATGTTGTGATCGTCACTCGGTGAAATACAATATAATATTCGCCCAATTAAAATGCACCTTGTATCGTTATAATACATGAAACAGGTACCCAAAATAAAAACGAGACTGTAGATTTAGTAGGAACTTAGGTAATTTGACTTAAAATGGCTTTGATTTACCTATAGCCATTGCCGTCACGATCAGTATAAACTGGTCATCCCACTAATCATTACCTTACCTCACCGTAGTTTCGTGAAATCTAGAATATTCATTCACCTCAAATTCTAATTTCGATAGCCCTTGATCTTTACCAAATTATTAGCTATATCAAACTTTAAATTGTGGTATACTTTGAAGTATTTGTCTGCCATTGTCCCTATTATTTGTTGAAGCCTATAATTTTATAGCCACCACCTACCTATTATATCTTCTACCTACAAATTAGTACTTGGATACCAAGTCAGTTTGTACTTAAAACATCGTGTACCTACATAAGTAATAATTAATGATTACTCTTTGTTTGATAAAAAACCTTACCCTTTTACATTGTACCTAATTATAACGCAAGTATTTCACAAAAGAAGACTCTTTTATTAACTCCGAGTTTTAAGCCCCGACAGGAAAAATTTGTGCGGACGAATCCTTTACAAATTCTATTGAATGTAATGGATGCGGTTATATGGATGACAAATTAAAAAAATACTGAACTCTTTTCAACTTCCGCATTTCATGATACACGATTATGGCTTTAGATATTACGGTAAACAGACTTAAAAACACAGTTTTAACTCCTATAGTTATTGATTTTGATACTTGTGGACACCTTATACACCTACAATTAAATTATATATATACTAATATTATAAATACGAAAGTAACTCTGTCTGTCTATCTGTCTGTATGTTACGCTTTCACGACTAAACCACTGGACCGATTTTGATGTAATTTGGTATAGTGGTAGACTCACGGAGGACAGAATATGATTAAGTAACGGAGATGCCCCATTGATATTTCTCCTAATAAAAACGCGCGCCGAATGCGGGCGGGAAGAGAGACGCGCGGATTGTCAAAAGTCGAAGGACTTCATAAGTATAACATTCCTACCGAATGAGTCCATTTGACGTTTGGATGGCACGCGACTCGATTGCCTTGCAACAACTCCGCTATCATTTCCTACTCCATGGGTAGACTAGACCTTGAGAAAGGACATGGGCTATGTTTGGTTGCGATAACCGACATCTTACACTAGGAATTACTACTTTACTCACTCAGTTTGCTCAAATAAAACAATTTTTTGTGATTTTCTTATTCCCAATGTTTTCGAATAAGTAGTTACACTATTCTTACCATAAAATTCACATAAAAAATAAGTTAACAAAAATACGATAAAAACACTTTTATTGCAATATGTAACATTGTCATTACGTTCTAACAATATCATTTAGTACGTTCAATAATTATGCTGAGATCACAGACGTAAAATATCGTTCATTAAATAACAGCGAAAGTTTCATTATCTGCTGAAATAGTATAACAATGCACATAGGACAAACGTAGTAACAAATTAAACTATGATTTGAGATTGAATTGGTCACCGGGATACATATTCATGGCTTTAAATCGTACATCCGTGATCATGGCGCTTGTAACAGCGCCGAAATATCGGATCCTCGAGAAAATGAAAAACATGGTTTTTTTTTATCGTGCGATAAATCCCCACGGATAGCACCCCCACGGAGCCGGTGGAGGTGGTTATGTCGGACTCGAACCGACTAAAACGCACGCCGTCTTGGGTCCTTGGTTGCCGGAGGTGAGTTTGCCAAAAGCATATCTTTAGCACCCCGGCAGACTAAATAATTATAAAAGAATATTAGAACCGAAGTTACTAATATTCCCTCAAACCGCTCTAACTAAGCTAAATTGCTTGTGCTAGGAGTGGGTTCACGTCGGTAGTGTAATGGCCAGGATTCGAACCCGGGTCCTCTCGATCGTAAGGCCGACTCCTTAACCACTAAGCTACCGACGCCTTTTTAAGCGTAACATGGTGAAACAAAACGTTTAGAAATACACTTTTTAGAATTTCATTGAACTCTTAATGATAACTTCTTTGATAAAAACAGTATTTCAAAAGAAAACATTGAGCGATGCAACCCCCACCCCATCTCAGTCTATCTCATCCTCCAAGCGGTGAGGATTACGTTTGTTTGCACTACCAGTTGGTACAAAGCGAACATTCTGTTGACATTTACTGTCACGGTAAATACTCGGTTTACCATTATTTACCGAACGGACGTAATGCCTACTACTGAGTAAATATCAGCGACCGGAAAGAATGGAATAGATGTCTACTAGGTTTGAATCGATCGTCGTAGTTTGACCTCCTACCAGAACTCAGTACTACGGTAAACTCAGATTCTTAGGTGTTAATTGGATTATATGTGATGTACAGTCAGAGTCAGAACGATCTTGACTGCAAAGTCTCTGAATGATTAAAATAAAACCACTTTTTAGCGGATTCTATCGCGATTAATTTCGAATACGGGAAAGATGTTTACTACACGTAATGTTTTAAATAGTTGTTTAATAAACTAAAAGTTTTTCTAAACTACACACTCTACACTAAGATCGCTGCCAACCTTTTAAAATAACCGTATCTATACTAAATTAAAATTGTAAATTTATCTCCATTGTTCATGAAACCTATCAAGGCTGATTTTTTGTAAAAATGGGACCAATTTTAATGTAATTATTGAAATAATAGATTTTTCCCACGGCTCCGCCCGCGTGGATGTCGGTTATCGCGACCAAACAGAGCCTATGTCAAATCTCATGGTCTAATCTACCCGTACACCAAATTTGATCAAAAATCGGTTCAGTGGTTTAGGCGTCAAAGCGTAATATACAGACAGACAGAGTTACTTTCACATTTATAATATTAGTATGGATATAAGTTACGTGTACTTTAAATAAAATACAACAGAGTTAATAACCTCCACCAGTTTGGAAGTCGGTAAAAAGCAGTCTTCAGTATTCACTAACTCTGTAGTTATGTAGCTGTCGTGTGTTATTTGAATAGCCGAAGTATATTTGCTTGCTACATTCTGTAACAAACAACAGGAGAAGGATTCCTACAGGCGACAAGACATAATGGGATTTCCCGCACCAATTAGACTTCGCCCGACAGTGGGAAAAACCGTAGCCAAACAAGACTTGCATAGTGTTGTATTTCGGCTTATGTACTAAAAACCAGAATGCTAGAGTAGGAAATGACAAATTCCCCCATTTTGACTATTTTATTTTATTTTATTTCAATAGGGACAACAAACAGTTACAATATATAATGTTACAGTAATTTCAAGCAAGCATGACTTATATAGGTAATGTTGTAACCCACTACGTTATCCACGGATTAACAACTGAAAATCGGAGTGTGCCACTAGAAGCTACATTACACACAGTGCAAAAGTACAAAACAATAAAACAATAAAACAAAAAATACATAATAATATAAGGAAAGACTATCATTGATATCTAATAATAAAACACTTATTACTAAGTCATAAGTGAATTGAAAATTCACGACTAATCAAAGTAGTATTTTTCTCTCAATTTGTTTGTCATTAGTGTCTAACAGTAAAGCACTTATAGTTTAGTCATAAGTGAATTTTAAATTCATAACTAAATGTAAGAAAATAGTTTTTCGATTTATTCAGCAATCGAAAAGTTTCTAGTTAATGTTTGGCCTCAATAATAAATTTATGGCTTATTGTCGTAGCCGTAGAACACGTAGCAGCTGTCATGTCGCGTAGCTACGCCGTAGACGGCGCAAATAGTTAGCTCTTTCCAAAAACAACTTGGTACGTGCTAACTTTGTTTTTGTACTTTTGTTGCTTACCCGGGAGTGTGACGTCAGTTATAATAGAATAATGTATTGTTTGTTGTTAGGTAACGTTTGGTCTGCTTCTATATCGATATACAATAGAAACAAGGCGTGTAAGTGGTCGCTTCGTTGCGACGTCATCAGTTACTTATTGGTTTTGACTGAACTATCTTTTGTGTGACTTATTAGTTGTTTAGAAGCTTACATGAAAGGTTTTGATCTTTATAATGTCCAACAAAGCACCAAGTACAACTGGCTGGAGAGTTTGGGCTTGGGCTCTGAAACCAGCAGTAGTAATGATTTAGTTTTTAACATTTTAAAAATGTAATTAAAAAATTTGCTCTTGTGCGGAATACTGTTCTCATCTCTAGGATGGTTCCACACAATACCTGTTAGACACTCTTGACAGAATGCAGCGACGTGCAGTTCGTATCATAGGTGATCCTGAGGTTACCAACACCTTGGAACCTCTGCAGTTGCGTAGAGACGTTGCCTCTCTGACCGTTTTCTACCGCCTCTACCACGGCGAGTGTTCTGAGGAGATATTTCAACTGATCCCACCCTCTCACTTCCTATCCAGAACAACACGTGCTGGTCTGCGGTGACATCCATACACGGTAGAATCTATACCATCTCGTACTAAGCGGTTTGGGGGCTCTTTCCTCTGCCGCACGATAAAGAGCTGGAATGCTCCGCCCGCATACGTGTTTTCTTCCTCTTACAGTCCCGGGTTCTACAAGCGGGGCGTGAAAAGGCATCTATCAAGGCCGTCAAGTTAGGGATCACCATTTTACGTAAAATAGCACCGAGAGTGGTGATCTGTATCTTCTGGACTGCACGTCAGCTTTATTGCCATCTAGCGGGGTGCAGTCAATTGACGAACCAAATAAATAAAAACTAAGATTTATCACAAAATTACTTAATCTCGTCACCGATCTAACCCCTTTTAATACGTACAAAATCCTACATTATAGTCCACATGAAAGTAATCTAATATTTTTGAAGTAAATAAGGCTCATTTATTGTGCTAAATTATTAGACTATTCTAGAAAATGTTTATTTGATGTACTATGTAGATAAAACTTTGACTACTGAATTTGTTGTTTGCGTGTTATTATTTCTGGTGGGCAGTGGTCGACACAATTGGACCAAGATTAAATCAAAGACCCTCAAATAAAAGCCTTTATTCTACCTAGTGTTAGTATGAGACAATCTAGAAAATATCCTTGACGATATTAGGTATATTTAGTAGTATGCGGCTGATAAAGGTCTGAATATTATGATATTGTCAGGACACACGGAATTGAGTATTACACATTGAAATGAAACCATTTTTAACGGATCCTATCGTGATTTATGTGGTGTATTCGATTGGAGCAAAAAATTAACCTCTCAGGAGCTAATTGGCTCTCTCATAGCGTCGGTAGCGGAATGGCTAAGGAGTCGGCCTTATGATCGAGAGGTCCCGGATTCGAATCCTAACCATTACACTACCGACGTGAACCCACTCCTAACACAAGCAATTTAGCTTAGTTGGAGGGGTTAGAGGGAATATTAGTAATTATGGCTCTAATATTCTTTAAAAAAAACAATTATTCAATAAGAAACCTCTATGGTTAATATTTAACCAATTCAACTAATTAATATAAGAAAAGTATGAATACACGTCCTATAGCCATGGAAAATATTAATTTCGAATGTACAAAACTAAATCTGTGCGCAACGCCGCCGAGCAAAATGCTAGTATAAATAATAAGAGAAGGCATCCACGTTGAAGATGGAATACCGGTAAAGTTATACTCCCACCAGACACGATTTCTCTCATAATATTATTTGCTTCTGGTAGTACGTGACTCGAATTTCAGCAGTTACCTGCTTATGACGATATGAAATTTGTTCGCCACAGGAAACTTGCTTATTTACCTTAGAAATTGCAATGCAACGTCTGAAATATATGCTACTGTTTGTTGTCATTGCTCTTGTTTATTATAACAAGCATTGTTTGAACCATGCGAAGTTTATTAAAATGTAAGACATTTTAATTAGGTGCAACTTGTTTGTATTGTGTGAAGGTGGCAAGTGCGACTTCTACTTATAAGTTGTTGGGTTTGGGGTTTCATTTGATTCTTCTGTTCAGAATTTCTAATTAACATTAGAGACATTAGATGCCATTCATTTACGGTGCAGAGTATACCTGCTAGAACCAAGCGTTTCAGTGACTCATTCCTATGTCGCATCATTAAGACCTGGAACTCCCTGCCAGCTCACGTGTTTCCCTCTTCCTACAGTCCCGGGTCCTTTAAGCGGGGCGTGAAAAGGCATCTAATGAGGCCGTCAAGCTGAGTGCCACCACTGTTAACATAGTACATGTTTCCGATGGTGACCCTCTTTCCGAGACTTCGCCTTTAGCTTAACATCAGGCGAGGTGAAGTCAAATTGACGTGTCCTATATAAAAAAAAATTAAGTCAGGTCTTCTTACTTCTGCAGGGATATAAAAGCAATAATGCAAATATATTAAAAAGAAATAGATAAATAACATCTGTTTTTTTAAACACAGACTTGAAATTTCTAAACAACAGATTAGTCATATGTAGAGACTACCTTTAGGAGTCTTTGTAAAGGAGGAGGATTATTTTGTTTGCGTAATTCCTTCAAAAGAACTGAAAGGCCCATAGAATACAAAGTTCTTTCATTTTCAACATGAATATGGTAAGTATCAAGAATAAAACACTATCAATTTTGTGAGTAGCTTTCTACCGAAATTTCGGTAGCATAAACCCAGACGTGTTTGTTTAATTTTAATCAAGCGTTAGGCAAACAATTTACGATCATATTGGTCGACATTATTAAGCAATATAGGGCGAGGTGGTGCCTATCTTTGTATTCAGTTTATATTGTGACGGTATAAAAATATTGTCATTCCCTGTCAAAGACCTTGGCGGTCGGAATTAAAAGAGCTTTTTCCTGTTGTAGAAATTTCGTCATGTAGTTATGAGGGTATTAAAGTTAATGGAGCCCTCGGCACCGTCGTCTACCTCAGCGAGTTTATGAGTTCATAGGCAGGGTATCTCTGTGGTAATGTTTTATTTGTGAAATATTTCCATTCTGGAAGCTTCTACGTAGATTATTCTTCACAAAAAAAAAAATAAGCGGCTTTTCTTACGTTTGCACAAACTAGCTACGTTGCTTATTCTCAAAAAGTCATGTGAACTTTATTCCTGTTCAGTGTACCAGAAAAATAAAGTAGGACATTAATTAGGCTCACTGTTTTAATCTCAGCTGTGGAAATAGGGAATGTACAATGTTTTAACTTCAGTTAAAATAGTTTCACGGTAAGTATATTATTCTCATTCTCAGAATTGCAACAAAGGCTTTGAAGTAAGTCTTGCATAACAACTAAGGATAAACATATGTGTTAGGTCATTTCATGTAACATGTTCATAAAACTTACCACAAAATACTTATCGTAACAATTTTTAGTGCGACTTAATATTAGTTTAATATTTCTTCAAAATACTAGTTACAGTTATAATTCTAGATTACAAATTTCTATAATTTTAACGATCTAAATAAATATGAGTGTTCTGAATGAAGATTCGTTACTATTTAATGCTGAGGGTTTTTCAAATGGACTGGCAAATGAGTTGGCATTTGCGAGGCGACGATGGTAATGTCAGCCAGCCAGTAAATTTTCCAGATAAGCGCTGCCCTGACGGCTAGGCCAAGCTCGCGCGCTTATTTCATTAAGTTATTTGCTTTGACTTCAACTTTGAGTTGATGAAACACAAGTCGACAATTTACCAAAAAACTTGCGTAGAAATAAATTATTATATTCGGAAGATCCAACCTACTTTGTTATTATAAAAATAAACGTTGTTTTGTATAGATATTTCACTCTGTCACTGTAGAACTGGAGGGTCAATCCGAAAATAGGTCACTAAATAGGCTCAGTATTCCACGCGGGTGAAATAGCCAGCCAAAGTCAGTGATACTTTTGAATTTATTTGTAATCACTGTAAGAGTTAAAGAAATTGCTCTGAACATTTCTAAATTGTATGGCTGATTGCCTGCGAGTGATAGTATATCTTTAAGAGATACAAACACACACGGGAATTACAGCTAATACCGTACCTAATTACATTACTTGACTTGATCTCCAGTCAATAACTGTGCTTTGAACTTTCATCGCCCAAAGCACCCGCTCAAGTTCAAGATTCAACCTTGAGTTGTTCTTAATGATTAATGGATTTTATTTTAAGAGTTTTCTCATGAGCGCAACCTAATTGCATTTTTATTTTCCCTCGAAATACTTTTGTTAAAGAACTCACGTTTCCCAAATGGCTGCGAAAACTCGTGAAGGTGTAAAAAGTGTTTTGTATTATTCAGCCTTTTTCTCCTCATTCGGGTTGATTAATTTGTAGTTCATCTAAGTTTCGCCGAGATTTCCGATTTGCTCCCTCGGTGGTGTAAATTGTGCTGGAAATCCGAAACGGCGTCGTTAGTTCTGCAAGGGGGTCTCCCCTGGGCCAGGTCGGGCAGGGGACGCGCTAACCTTCATAAATCTTATCCTCGTAGCTTCCCGCAACTAACAAGCCGGTAACGTAGTCTGGTATGGTACGGCGTGGATCGAACCCTGCCGGCACTAAATAGCCGTGAAAACTTTCATAATAACACCACTTTAAGCAGATTAAAATACCGAACTGATCGCATTTTCATATTAATCATATAGTGCCTAAGGGAGGGTCGGTGTTATATACGTGTTAGTAGTAATTTAATAATCTAAGGGAGGTTTCACCGCGACTTACTCCTTTATAAATCAGTTTTATCGGAGGGCCTTCACTGTGGTTTAAAATTATTAGTTCTGTGAATGGGTGTGGTGCCTTTAGCTAGTTGCTGGTTACGCAGCTCTAGGTACTTGCTTAGAAACTGGCTCATATTAGTAACCGATTTTTTTCACAATCTAATTTTTATTTATAATTCTAGATAGTAAATGTAGTATCTTACGACATGTTGCATGTTTCAGCTGACTTGGTCAGAAACTATTTAGGTCATTAAATCATAAACTTGAATTTAAATTCAATATGGTTACGATATCTAAATTCTCTTAGACTCCTTTCCAGCGCTTCCTTCCTGGATGCGAGCTGCTTTAGATCGGTCGTTCTGGAAGTCTATGGGAGAAACCTATGTTCAGCAGTGGACTATGTGTGGCTGATATGATGATGATGATACCCCTATAAACTAAAAATGTTATAGTCAACATAAGTAACATAATAACATAGTTGGATATAGTTTTATCTCACAAGATGTATAAAGCAAAAACGAAACCACGCCAGTACAGTTTCCCGAAGTTTTAGTCACCTCACGACACGTCCTCCGGCGATGAGGATTAGTTCTTAATACCGTCGGTCTCATACGTCCCCTACAACTTTAAAAAAATAGTATAAAGTGGACCTTATACAGTGTTTTTAAAGTTGAAGTTTGAATGAGTTCTAGCATAAACGAGAACTAATAAATCCATATAAAAGACCTGTTCAATTGACGACTTGGTAAAATGGTCATTAATCTTTCACCCGAAGATGGCCTCGATTGTTTCGTGTTCACGTTGTTTTGTAACAATATGTTTCAATTAAAGAACTTTCTATATAGATTGGATACAATCCCAGTTCCATTAATATACATACTTTGTTTGAGACTTTTCATGTTTCGCGAATTCTTAAGTAACATATCCGACGGGCCATAAAAAATACTATAATTCCATTACATTGCGGCAAATTCCTTGACAGATATTAATGAAATATTGCTCGATGGTAATCAATCACCATGGAGTTGGGCAAAATATTTACAAAAATAAAATTGAAATTTCTAACTTTTCTCTTTGCGTTTATGAATAAACTTTATTGGGAATAGCTTGATACTTTCAGATCCTTTCTTAAAAGTTTGAAGTCAACTGTTCAAATCACACTTGAACGCCTCGATGTTTCCGGGCGATTTATTGAATAATATTTTTTTATTGTTTCAGCATCGTTGGCGGAGTGTTTGCGCACTGGGAACGGGCGGTTTCGCTCTTCTGTACTGGCGCTTACGACTGGCAGGCGCGCCTACGGCCTTCGCAGCCGCTGATAACCCCGCCTCGCGAGACCCGTCTATCCTTACGCGCCTCTACACTTTCGCTTATCTGCCCGTCTTCAATTTCTTCCTCCTTGTGTACCCTTTTCATCTAAGCTTCGATTGGTCGATGGACTCGATACCGAGAATAACGAGCTTATTCGACGTGAGAAATATAGTTACCACCATGTTCTATGCTGCTATCTCAAAAGTGACATGGCGGACGTTAATGAACGAATTTAAAAAGCATCAAGATAATTTAATCAGAGATACAAAGTACTACAGAAAACAAAATTGTAAAATTAAATACAAATGGAATTATAATTGCAAGCAGTATAATAGGGGACAAGACTGTTATGAAAGAAAAAGCTATCATGCACCGCACAAAGAGAATGTATCATCTAAAAGGCTATTGTGCCCGTGCACTGGGTGCAAACATTCACTCACCGAGGAGCACACGAGCGTGTGTAGAGCTAGTAATAACAATAACATAACTATGCACAATTCTAGTTGCATCTGCCCGGTATCGCTTGTGAAATCGAGGGCGAATAGTACGCAGAAAAGCGTTTATCGAAGTCCTCAAGTTGCGTTGCTGATGTTCACGGCGCTTATGGTGTTGCCATTCGTGCCTGCAACTAATTTACTTTTCTACGTTGGCTTTGTAGTGGCGGAGCGTGTTTTATACATACCGAGTGTTGGTTTCTGTTTATTACTGGGTCTGGGAGCGGGTGTGTTGACGCGAAACTGGCACCGTGGTGAGACCAGGAGTCGTTTGTTCATGTTGGCTCTGCTGGTGACTTTGTGTGCTATGTGCGGCTATACTCTGCGGAGAAACCTTGACTGGCGTGATGAAGAGAGCCTCTTCAGGAGCGCCTTGCATATCAACCCACCAAAAGGTGAGTCTGAACATATTATCGCATACCACGGGACATATATCTTGGACCTAAAATGTGCTTTAATCACGTAGTATACGGGTGAAAGAGCTCAAATTCACCAATCATAGATTATTGCAATGTAATCCAGGCACGCTAGGACCTCGTTTGTCTCGCGACTTAGGTCCAAAATATACGTCCCGAGGTATAACATGCTTACTGCATTGATATAAACACAACAAAATCATACTCGTGGATTTATCACTCAGTCTTAACTTTCATAGTTTATTCAAAACTATAGTAAATATGAATGCAAATGCTGAAAAAATATAACAACTTCTGTTCCAATATAACAATAATTTAAGGGGGCTTAACCCCTATTCTGAAGCGCCACTGTGACCTATTTCCATTCTTATACCAAGGGATGTCATCTGGTACACGATGTGTTTTTTGTCGTCTCCATCAATCACTATAACAGCCCGATTGTACATTATTGGGTAAACGATCCTAGGACGACGTTGTCATACCTATGTATATGAAATATATATATAAACTACATATTATAAGGGTTGATGACCTTTGCATCATGTACCTATATTTTTATGTTGAAAATGTTGGTATGCATATTAATTGTTCACTCGTAAATCGGTTCAGTCTACCAGTGTTTAGCGAACTACAGATATAAGTTAAATGTATGCAAAAAGTCTCTCTCTCTTTTTCCTAGCTATCATCCCATTTTAGTTGGGGTCAGCTCTCCTAGTACTTCTGCGCCACACCGTGCGGTTGCGGGTTGTCTCTTCCTTTATGTTAGTACTAGTCATATCCCCCTTTAAAGAGTGTTCTCCTCCCCCATGGTCAACACTTTCTTGGGCATGTGGTTATCATCCCGTCTCATCACGTGCTCGTACTAGCGCAGGCGGTTTATCTTGTATCGGGGTAACTTTGTATGCAAAAAAGTAATTTATAATTTCTAATATGGGTTAGCCGTTAGTCAATGTCGCTACACGTCAAAATTTCCCTAGTTCACGACATAATGTCGGCGCAAGCCAAGCCAACACTCCCATTTCGTACCTTTCTCTAAAGTTTGTTTGAGTTGCTCCCTCGTTACGGCTCAAAACTAAGACACAATTAATTTGTTTGGGAGACAGCTACAAACTACCTGTCCACGGCGTATTAGTTCGTGTAAGTTAGAAAAGAGGTTGTCACGGCACGCCTGTTTGCCTCTGAGTACCTGCCCACTCGGGAGCTGGTAATGTATTCACTACTTCCACTCACATTCAGACTCTTGACCTTTCTAGGACGCCATTAAACATGCATGCTCGTCCCGAGGGATGCCGCCCCGGGTTTCTGTTCACTTCGCAAACTTTCGCGCAAAGAGAAAAGTTTCGTCTGATGGTTCTCATTTTGCCTCACTTCATACGCATCGCAATACCAACGAATGTTGTTCGACTCCATCTCGAATATTATATTAGTTTTGTTTTGTAAAATTACTGTTGATGAATTGTTTTGTTTTGGAATTGTTACGTGTACCAAAACCATGATATATGTGACGACAACATAAAATGTATTAAGTTTACAAATTTCATCGTGGTATATTTAATTTTAAATTTTAGTTCGTTATTCGAGCTCTCGTCAGTGTTGAAACCAGTGGGACTATTACTGTGTTAATTTATTTAATCAACAGTTTTAAATTGTTTATGCAATTTACTCGCGATGTTCTCTACGATACGTGGTAGTTACTGTTTTGGAATGGTATACAGATAATAATTCAGTTTAAACTTTTCATGAATTACTTTTCAGTACTTACTTGTACAAAAGTGTAATCGCTAATTGCTATATAGATAAAGATTTGTGTTAAAGCGTAAATGTATGTTATTATAGATACCATCTTTTAAAATTTGTAAAAGGAAATTCTCTATTAACATAATTTCGTGCAAGATATTTATAGTCTACCTCTCAAATAAACTTAGCATTCGATATAAAGTAAATATGCACGTCCCAACATCAGGGGGACTTCATAAATAACATTATCAACAGGTCTCCGAAGTCGCTTTGGTAAATATATACTATTCAAAGGAAAAAACTATAACTTATTCAGAAACCACAAATAAGATAACGAAATATGCTCCCTTTGCCAGAAAAACAATATTTCACCTAAATTATGACACTTTATCGAAGGGTCTCCGATGTAAAACTAGCTAACTTCTTCGCGATGGGTTTGTAAGGAAAAAATAAGGAGGCCAAGTTGCTTTTTAAAAGTTTCTATCTCAGTTCTTCTATTTTTACGATATCTGAAATCACTTGTAAAATATTGAGGACGGGTATCTCTGCAGCTGTGGCGCAACTTGTATTCTCAATCAATGGATTACATTTTATAAAAAATAGTTTGTTGAGTAAGTACTAGTTTTTGATGTAGGTATGTGTTTATGATACACTTTTTCTCTGGATTAAATCTTCATGTCTAAAACTTAACATGTGTTACTGCTTATACCGAAGTAGGTAATACCGATTCAGAATAATACATTATTATATCTACGTATTACTTTACGAGTATTCAAAAGTAATGTTCACGATATTGTGACCTTTCATCCATACTTTAATATTATAAATGCGAAAGTAACTCTGTCTGTCTGTCTGTATGTATATCGGTTCAGTGGTTCACGCCTGAACCACTGAACCGATTTTGCTGAAATTTGGTATAGGGGTAGATTAGACCATGAGAAGAGAGAGACTATGTTTGGTCGCGATAACCGACATCCACGCGGGCAGAGCCGCGGGCAAAGCTAGTATCTTTATAAACAAAAACAATAACTGTTGTTACATCGCTTATAAAGCTAACTTCATACCAAATTTCGAATTCATACCAAAACTTGAAAAATAGAGGGTTTCGAAAGTGTTTGTCGGCAAAGTCACGTTCTGGACATACTTCATTCCTAGACGAAGTTCAATGCGACTCTTTCATAGGTACCTACTAGTTTTGTTTAGAGAGTTCGCCTTTTTTTTTCGTTATTTGTCACAAAATATGGAAAACTAGCTTTTACCCGCGGCTCCACCCGCGTGGATGTCGGTTATCGCGATAAAACATACCCTATGTCCTTTCTCAAGGTCTAATTTACCCCTATACCATATTTCATCAAAATCGGTTCAGTGGTTTAGGCGTGAAAGCGTAACATACAGACAGACAGACAGAGTTACTTTCGCATTTATAATATTAGTATGGATTATGTCCGATATTGTTTAAAATAATATTATTACGAATTTTGTCTTTATGTCAACACAATGTTATTGCTCATAATTTCATTTCTGCCACAATACCGAAAAAAATCGAATTCGTTCAGATATAAATTAGAAAATTTAAAAATTAAACCAGTCCAAAAATGGATTGCTAGGATGATTTGTGTTGAAGTTTCCTATTTATAGTTTAACAAAAAAAAATCCTAAGTCTAGCACCTGACGCGAATAATAATCACGTAGAAGCTAAACTTTCTATCAGCTAAATTATAATTTTAGATAAAAAAACATTTGTTGGAAATACATAGCTATTAGGTACTTTCACAGTTTTCTCATACAGTACATAGAAAAAACGGCATGAGTGGGCACAGATGGTTGTAAATATCCCATCGTCTGTACCCTACCACTCACACATAGGTTCTCAATACTACTTAGGTACTTGTACCACAATGACATAAGAACCGAAGGCGCGACAAATATCTTTTAGAAAGCCATCAGGCCTCGTGTACATTTGCTGATAGGCTTTGTAAATATACTTTTATCCGAAGAGACATACAGAAAAATCCTATAAAAGAAAATCTTGTAAAACGCATTATTGATTTTCAAGATAGGTACAGTTACCTACAAAAGTTATTTAGTATTATTTGAAAATTCTTTTTCACACCAAATTAATGTATTTGGTACTAGTAGTAATTTTATAATCATGAAAAGACAAGGCTTTTTTTGACGATTATCAATATATTACTTTGTACGTCCTCATGGTTTATTCCGGTACAGACTGACGTACATATTACAGTCAAAGAAATTTTATAACATGCGGGAATAACAACAGCCTTTATTTTTATGTACATAACATTACATGTGTATGTATATCAACCCTTCAAACGTTTGCTATATGTAAACATGAAAACACGTTGCTGATTTAAAATTCCTTCAATGTACTGTGTGCGTACGGATGTCATTGTTCCATTGTTAACACCACAACTGTGCAGCATAGTAATGTGCTATACAAGTAAAAAAGTTTGTTTACAGTACAAACTACAATTATTTTGTCTGTGCAATTTATTTATTATAATATAACATAACATAACATAAACTCACGCCTGTATTCACCGAAGGGGTAGGCATTCGCCAGTTTATGTTTAGGTCCCAATGTAGGTGGCGAGCCTATTGCCATTATAAACCTGCGATAAATACACACATAACTTCGAAAAGCATCGAAAAGTCATTTTATATTTATATTTTAAATTTATATTTTAATTTCATATTTTATATTTATATTTTATAACATAACATAATATAAACTCACGCCTATATTCCCCGAAGGGGTAGGCAGAGGTGCTAGTACCCACATTTCGCCAGTTTATGTTTAGGTCCCAATGTAATAGGAGGTGAGCCTATTGCCATTAACCGGGCTCTTATAAACCTGCGATAAATACACACATAACTACGAAAAGCATCGAAAAGTCATTGATGTGTGCCATGGTAAACCTGGGATCGAACCCGAGACCTCGTCTCAGCAGTCCATTACCCATACCACTAGGCTACCGCAGATTGTTTTTTATATTTTATATTTATATAAATTATTAAATAATCCTAAAACCATGAAATAAATTAAATAAAGTCACTTTAAAAGCTGCTGAACAATCTGAATGATCTCTACATTGAAATAAATAAGAAGTAAAATAGATCAATTAATAAGTATTTGATGTGTATTGCAGTGGGTGTATTTATGTTTGTAATCTTCAGAGGACACATTTTTAATTTTTTCCATGTATTATAAGTAATATCATTCCAAATGTCATGCCAAAAGTTTCGATATTAGATTGGAATTTCAATTGAGATATCGATTAATAACAGTATAATAATGTACTATCGACTTGGTAATTTCTTTTGTACTATACAATACAATAAAGGTTTCAGTCCACAGTAAAAATAATAGTCTACGAAAAAGTGGACGTTATTAGTCTCACCTTTTACTACATGGGAGGAAAAATCAATTCTAAAAACTAGCTACTCCTAGTTTAGCAAGCAAAGCGTCATTTTGTTATTCAGTGTGGCTTTTTGTTAAATAAAATACAAAAAATGTTATTATATAATAATATTTGGGAAAATGGACATTCAGCCAAATTTGAACTCCGAAATTAATGGTAAGTATACCTGTTAAGTCCGCCAATTAAGCTTATGCCATGTTTGTGTTATGGCTGGGGCTTAACCTCGCTACAGTGTGATTGTTAAGCTGCGTCATTCGCTATTATTCACCAATCATGACCAGAGATAAATTTATTCTAATGATAATTGTGTAAAAATGTTTATTACTTTTATATGAGTTAATCAAGAAATTTACTAACAGACAATTTCATTGGTAGACTCGTTCTGTATACAAATGTATTACTTATAATTAGAATATTTTTTGTGGTAGCTTTTTTTATTATTAATAGCATGAATTAATAAAAATACAAAACTCATCACAAAACAAGTTGGATCCTAAGCAGGTAATGAAAATGTTATATATGTTCAACAACTTTTGTCGCTGATTGTATATCCACACCTTATTAACCTCACCGATCTGACAGAAGCAATGCAGGTTATCTATATAATTTTGTCGATACCAATTTAATATTGTAATACATAATTGAAATACAGTTAATTGTAAATAGATATCTTTAAATCGGGTACAACAGCATTCTCGTTGGGTTCGACAAGTGAAGGGTTAATGAGTAGTTTGGTAATTTAGTAGGGTCAAGTGGGAAGTGCCTACTGGATTACAGAGAACCTGTATTCAGTTTCTGTTATTATTTATGTCGGTTTAAGTTTGAAGGGGCATTTAGGAGGTTTTGGCATTCCTGTACACACACTGTTCTCAGTATTATGTAAACTATGTTATCGTTGGTAGCCTATAAAGTGTACTTAATAGTGGTTATTTATGTACCTATTAAATATCGCTGTATTATATTGTTTTGGAACAAGTCATGGGCTAAATTTTAACAAGACAGAGTTCATTTTAAATATTAGCACTAGTAGTATGTCAACGAGACATTTAAGGGATTACCATTTACCTATACGAAGTATTATTTTTTTATGAATCCAATCGAAACGTTGTAATCAGTGTAAATTACAAAATAAGAGTGATGCATGAAGACTATACATATGACAGAAGTTATCACAGAGTGAAGTTCCGAAGGTGAATGGATCACATCACACTCTGTCACAGTCCGTGAATATCTGGACATCAGGATTCTTAAAATCTAGCGACTATGATTCGTACTAGCTGTTATCCGTTGAGGACAAAGCCAGCCGGAGTAAATGCGACCGATAAAAAAAAACTCAATACGAAAAGCAATCTACTCAAAAATTTCTTTTATGCAAAGATGCTCTTTTTTGTAAGATTGCTCTTACAAAAAAGAAAAATATTCTAAATAGCCCAATAAAGTTCTACTACAAAAATGTCTAAAAAGAAATTTTACCTAGCTCTTAGCCAAATTTATTATATATGTACGTATCAAAAATCTATGACAAGTGACCTCGTGAAACACACGCGGTTATTGAAATGATGCGGCTATTATTCACTATTATTTGAAAATCCTCTGACACGTAGTAATACAACGTGGTTTAATATATTCACGTTTAACTCAAATAATAGGTAATTAAAACTCGGTCTTGTGGAAATTAAACTGATTCCGAAAACTAATGATGCCAGCTCTCATTTACGCGCATATAATAGATTTTTTGCTGAACTTGATACCTTTCTACTAAATGGTCAAGAAACGCTCAGTAAACGCAAAAGACATTAATTTCTTTAAGAGATTTAAACATAAGAAGTACTTCTAACAAATAGAAGAAAATGTTGTTAATCCGCGATCTGGCTACAAGTTTATAAATAAGTCCTCGCAATCGGCAAATGGTTTTTTTAGGCATACTCGTGTATAGACAGTAATACCACAGCATAAAGAGCAATGGCGAAGACTCCATTTAACCCGATTCCTGCCAGCTTGTTAAATACGAAATCGTCATGGTCGTCAGGTAAGATTTCTTAGATCGGATTGCATTTTCAAAATTTTCACGCCACTGATAACGAGTCAAAATTCATTTCACCTTCCGCACATTATTACCACAGTCTAACGTGTGGTATCTACTGTGCGTAAGGCGAGCCGTGTGAATAGTACTCGGGTAGACGTCAGCCAGATAATATGGATGTAAAAGGCAGAGAACCGAATGGTTTAGCGACGGACTTTTTCTTCTCCTCTTCAAAGGAACATGAGAACATCTCGACTGCTATGTGGGGACATAGCACACTGAAACAACCTGCTGAAGTCCGCATCAAATGGACAGGCCGTTAGTGCTGCTTTTGTGATATCGGAAGCCCACTTACCGTAAACTTGGAAATTAACGAACAAATTCCATCCGCTAACAAGGCTGTCTGTGAATTTATACGACCAAAATCGGATTGCAGCGGAAAACATGAGGTGCTTCTTAATGTTCCTTTACCCTCGCTTCAGATCAGTAAATGTGGAGTTACTCCACAGACAATGGACCATCTGTTAACGTATGCTAAATGCCCATACACATGTATACCGCAGCACCTTATGAGAGCTTCCGAGACCAGCAGCTCACTGAGAGATGATGTGAGGGCCGAGGCGCCATCGCCACGATAGAAGAAGAAGAATATCAGTAAATAAATCTTGCTCTTTCCCTATTTAGATGTGAACTAAACTTCAAAAACTTCATAATAACTATTTCAGTAGTGTTGTGAAGCACTTAAGTTTCCAGTAAACCAGAACCGAGTAATTGTGAAAGTAGAACACTCAAAGTAGTGCTTCGTAACTAATAATAATTAATAACAAAACCGACAACCAACGCTGTAGCGTATCCTTACTCAACTTCAATATAATTAGACACTCGACTTTCGCACCCAACAATGATGAATAATACTTACAACTACATCATCGTAATTAAGATGGTGTAAAAAATTTGATAATAACATCCTACCTTAACATACCTAATTAAACAACTAATCAACAAAATAATAATTGGCTTTATTTAAATAGTATCGCTTTTGTTCAACATTTCGATTCATAAACTGAATTAACTGTACAATTTCATTTCGATGGATTATATCTACCATTTTATAGTTTATCAGTAGAAGTATGTATATACTGAATTTTTAGTTTCTGCTCATGTTATGCCTTACTGAATAGGGTATGACTTAGGTATGTGAGTGTGTAGTTTAATTTCAATGGAAGACGACAAAATACGAGTAATCCAATTTAATTACAAATTATAAACATGCATATAACACACTTAATGATAACTTGCTAAGCGTTAATCAGAGTCTATGAACGCATACTTTTCAAGGCGTGATATCTTCACGCTGCTGGCCCTGTAAACACACACACATGCACTACTACACTGTAATGTCTCCTTCTCGGGATCTTTTTTGGGAAACTCATGGCGAGAAGGCTAGTCTTTAATAGGTTGTGTGATACAGAAACTAACTTTAACAACCTTCTGGGCATATGTTTATATAGCCTTCCATATCACGTCATTGAACGCAAATTTGGCTAGTCTACACCTAAAATCGTGACTAGCTTTTTCAGTATGCTTTGTAATTATGAGTTCTTGTATATACAAAATCTAGAGCCAACCTCATCTGCATACCCAGCACGGTATGCTCACCGAATATTCCACATCACTATCCTTAAATAACGTACCATTTACGACTAGTGGGTTTACTATTCGTCGGTGTGCTAAAAAAGAACGGTAAAAACTTCACAGACTCGTTTTCCTCACTATTCATAGCAAATTGAATTCTGCAAAGTTGCTTATCCCACGTGCGATGATTTTCCTCCACGTAGGAGGCTGCCGCGGTCAATTCCGTTTTATTATAACATTCCACCAAATTAATTTCTGGCGTGTACGGAGTGCTATATCGTTATCAAGGTATTTATATCAGTTAAGTTTATTACAGAGTTCAATACTATGAATTTGCGATCTTCTTATTCTTTTGTACTTTAGATGTACGTTTCCCGTAATCTTCCTTATCTTTGTTTCGCCATAAAATATTATTTTGTACTTTCAGAATAATAATAATATATCTCTTAATTGTATGTACACAAAGAACGTATACAGTAAATTACAAAAGGTAGTGTTTTGCGGCAAATACAAGTGGCGGCCATATTGCGCAGGGCAATATCTTTCAGGCAACCATGAATGAATTGGTTGAATAGATAGATACAACAGGCGGTTTCCGGTACGAATTTGCTACATCATATAAACAAAACACACAAAAGGTCGGCCACGATCCAGATGTCCCAGGTTCGAACACTACCGACGTGAACTCGCACATAACACAAGCAATTTAGGAGATCAGATTGCGATCACTAAGTAAAAGCCAATGCAATTGAGAACAATACTGAGATGATGATAATGACACAATTTTTTTTATATTTTTAGTATGATATGTAATCTTTAAGTATCGTTAAGGTAAACAATCGCCTGCAAACCAACTGACACTGCCCGCTCGGTACTCTACTATACCTTTATATACTCTGTGAGCACCTTTGAGTCCCACAGGAGCATTGACTCCACATTGTTATTGACACATGTCACCTCAGAGAATACGGTCAAGTACCTCCGTATCCGGTACATTTGCATCTATCAATGTTCGTCGATACAAAGTGGTCAGTATAGATCCTACAATATACATAACTAAAGTCTACACTCTCATTGTCACTAAGCCGACATCAGATTTTACTTTGTAGTCCTGCTATGTCCAAATCAATAAATTCCTTATGCTTTGATAGGAATTCAGTCAGTAAATTACATTTAATATCAATTGAAATTTAATTTCAACTAAATATGTACCACAAGAACGTAATTTCCGGATTTTCACCACAGGTTTTCAGTAAACACTCTTGTTAACATTATCGGCTAGCGTTTCAGCTGTTTACTAAAATAATACTCTTGCCTATATTATAATTACATGCATATATTTTGACTATGATTATTTCTTTCAAATAAATAATAGTGAATTCTTTTCTCATTCAAATTCATCGCAAAATGTATAGGATGCTAAGTAGGTATATCCGAAACTTCGGGCCTAAACGAAAAATGAATGAAAGTCTTAAAAAGTAGTATTCACGTACCATGACCACAGAATAGATATGGTAATGACGTTACTTCCAATATCTTTAACTAGGCTTTTGGGGCGATTGAAGTGTCGTTATGTTACATACCGTTTTCGGATTAATACCTTTGCCAGAAACTTCGTGCGCAATTTCAAATACTGTTATTAGTGGGTTTATTACTATTTAATCTACTGGCAGTCACGAATCGTAAACAATAAATACAAAAATGTAACCCAAATTCTTTTCCTTGATAGTAATAAAAATTATGAAAATAATCTTGTTAGAATGATATAAAATAATAACTACTTGAGAAGATAATAGAAGTTATAACCACATAGCTATTGACTGAGTTATACCAGGAATAAATTGAAGTTATGGTGAATAATTTGCCAAGTTTCTCTGTGAACTATTAAATGACCTCCAAATAGAAGTTCACGTTCACTACCCAAATAAACTTGAAGAGTTGTTACATTTTATGTGCCTTGAATTGTTTTATGTGCGCGTCTGCGTAGTTAGTGTTTATGGAATCATAAAACTTAATCATAACCTAACTTTAATTATCGTAAGTGAAATCAAAATAGGAAATTTCGGATTATTTACTCGCTGGTCCGACAGACTTTTTTCTGGCAAAAGATATTGACCTATTGCAGCTGTTCAATAGAAAAGAAATAAGGAAATATGATACCAAGTACAATCAGCTAGAAAATTACTTAATAAATGCACAGATTTAAAAATGTAAAATTGAAATTTAGTTTATTGAAATTTCAATTTAATGAAATCGATGCAAAAAAAAGGGAAATTCAATATTCATTCGCAGTGTATAATCGAATGTGAAACGATTAGCACGTGTTAATTCTTTTGTTTGCAAGACTACGTAGCTATTAACACACTGCAAAGGCCCGTAAATCTGGTTCTTACCTTTATGTTATCAACCAGTCTATAGTAGCCGCTGACGGAACACAGATTGTTACCTATACGTTTACTTACCTACCCACGTTGCGCACTCTAATATCAGGAAATGCAAACGGTAAGGCTTTGTTTATCTTGCGCTTAGCAGGCAAATTCGAAAGCTCTGCAACGCACGGCGAAGCACGACGTGTGCAAATAAACGCATGAGATACCACATGGACCTGATTGAGTACATGAGTTGTGGTATCTTGAATTGCATTGCTAGCTATCGATAGATTTACGTGAATGGTGCGATTGCTGCATTGCTGAGCTAAATATTTAAGGTACAAAACATAACGAGTAATATAAGTTCGTTAGATTGTGGTACTATGCAATATAAATCTTATAAAGGTAATTGCGGAATTTATTTCCTTGCTTTAAACTTAAGTTAAATATGTTGTCTCCATGTTTATATAATGGAAATATAAAATAATAAACATAGGTAACATAACTTAAGTTAACATGCGATTATTAACAAGTTGCAAATCGAAATGTTGAAAATAATGATACCCACCTATGTAAAATACTAATTCTATGATCGCGAGTTACTCCTACTTAAGTTATTTTTATCAATAAATAGGTATAAAATGCATCCTTATGTCCAACTCCTAGTACAATGAAATTGGATGAGATTTCTTGAAGGGATAAAACCAAACATTCATTATTATTTGTCGTCACAATCTATGACACATATGAATTAATTTCGATTGTCAATTTCATATAGTTAATTTCAAAATATGTTATTATTTCTGCTCACTAGTTATTGCAATGCATACTAGGTGTCTCTCTGCGTATTGTTGTCAACAGGTGTTTTACTTGTAAACGAAGGTTGCATAAAACTACTTCTAAGGGGTTCTTAACTTTCTACTATGTACTAAAGTTACTCGTGCGTTCGATATTGAAGTTTAAAGTCGTCTATACATTCGATAGTAAAACACTGACCGGGATATTTACCATGTTTTTTTAAAATTTTTGAGGAAATATCGGATCCTCAAAACCTTAAAAAACATGGTAAATATCCCGGTCAGTGTTTTACTATCGATGTGAATGACCATGCCAATCTCCAATCATACATCGTCTATACAAATATAAAACTAAATAAGCAATAGTATAACGTGAACTTAGGTTAAAAAAAAATATCATTAACTATGCCCTAATTTTACTTTTCATGCCTAAATCGCTAGAACATGCATTTTTTTCTCATTGTATAAAACCTTACTTTAATTCGTCAATGATTGCTGATAAATTATAATTTCATAAAAAAACACCACTACAAAAAAGTACGCGTTTGGCGCTAGCTGTTTTTCTTTATAGAATTTTTTAAATAAAATTACCGTTCCATTTAACTTTAATAATACGATTGAGAGTAAATAATGCAAAAATAATTGGCCAAATCGTTTTTTTGTACTATTAGGGGCTTTTGGTTTCGGGAGCATTCCCCTTACACCTTTCTTTTATTATTTTTTAACAGTATATTCTGTAAATTATACATTTTAACATAAAATAATCAGATAGAAACAATAATACGCTTAATATAGGCGTACCTATTAATAAACGGTTAACGCCACCGAACATAAAATGACCTTTTCGAAAAGTGTCCTATTGAAACGTTTCTTGTAAAAGATTTAGGAGATAAACGTTTCACAATAAGGTGTAATAGGTACCATAGTAACTTTGACTTTGGCTAAATTCTTGGAAAAAATACTCGTTCCAAATATTCAGGTTACAATATTAAGTCGAAACACCTTACTTTGTTTAAGAGAGAAGTATTCAGTGCGAGGCTTGTCGCGCCGAAGTATACGATGACACTTCTCTATCAAGAGGGTTTTATGCTTGTTAACTGTTTAAGTAGAATTTTTGAGTTAACAAATTGTAACCTTTTTGGGTGGAAAGGTCACCTCACCGGCTCACCCAGCGGGGAGACTCTCGAAACTCTTTTCCCAGGGCGCCTTTCCTAAACAGAGGTGTGTGCAGTTGTGGGAACGCCTTCAATGAAACACCAACACCTAAGTCCATACATATATTTGGCCAAGATATATACACAATAAATTATACAGAGATATCACAGTTCATATAATCACACAAGCAAAAAAGAAGTCAACAAAAGTTCCAACTAGAAGTACACAGCATGTACAGCTCTTCTGAGCTCAATCTCAACGATCACTAGCTTTGGCAAATACGAGTCTTAAATATTAAAGAAAATTGCACATGACCTGGTCTCCCGCCTGAGGCAGTGCAGGGTCGGGCTGCGTGGTGAACCGCAGGCTGCTCACACCGGGTGCACCAAAGCCACTATCGCCACGCCAAGGTTACGCCAACGGTGGAAATCTCCACACAGGGTTCGCAACAGCTCTCAGCGACTCAATGTAGGTCTTGGCCGTACAATTGGACCCTGTATTACAATACGAAACACTAAATTCACTACCAGACCTAACAGCACAGATTTTACCTATAGGAATTGAAGGATATTTCTTACCAGAATTACTGGGCGAACTTCACAACGATTTGCTCAGAGTTTCGTAAAGTAAATTATTATATACACAGAGCGACAGTCTTCACAAGTACGAACGTCATGAGTTTCTTCAAAGGTTTTTCGGTGACAGCCGAAGCACCCGTATTTATATTAACTATTACCGAATATTCTAGCAAACACACAAACGGAAATCCTCTTTACAATCTAGCAATTTGCATCAGACGACACTGGAATGGAAGGTGCTAGAAAATTCTATTAGATCACACTCGCGTATGATTTTTGTTCCCATAGAATGAATCCTTGACAGGAAGTCACAACAGATGTCCTAGAAAGGTCTATGCACAGATTATATATTAGATTATTACTCGATAAATATATTAAACCGCCATCTAGTGTCGGAAGGACAAAAAAATCAATTTCACTTCCCCACAAAATCGGATAGGTGTCGCTACTTGTTCCGAAACGGAATTAACAACGTTACACCACCCCCCCCTTAGAGTATTTCTTGCGGGCCTAATACGCAAGAAAGGTCCCAACAAAGAGAACGAGCAAAGACTCAGTGAGAAAATAAAATGCAAGGTGATACAACCTCATGGGACAGCACTCAGTTGCAAACAATCGGACTTTTCACCACGCTATCTTGAAAGACAATGAATCTATCACAGCATGTTTAAGCACCTTTATATAAGGTGAAAAAGTCGTGAGACAATAACC
Source organism: Eilema sororculum (assembly GCA_914829495.1). Taxonomy (NCBI): domain Eukaryota; kingdom Metazoa; phylum Arthropoda; class Insecta; order Lepidoptera; family Erebidae; genus Eilema; species Eilema sororculum. The sequence goes on from OU618542.1 coordinate 13,936,052, forward strand.
AAGCTAACTACATCTATTCGCCTGCTCTAGATATCGCAATGCCTCAACACTTGATGGCAGATCCAGAGTGTTGAGGCGCTGGTGAGAAAGGAGAACTCGATACGGCATCAGAGGGACGATGTCCATTTTTCAGGACACAGTCGTCGATAAACAAAAAAATCTAAAACTACAGTTTATATCTCAGTATAGCAAAAGTTTAAACAAAAGACATACTAGAGTACTAAGGAATCGAAACGGGACTGATGGCTGACCGAACAGACACCTTAGGTTGCTCCTCTCCACTATACTTCAGGATGTCCTTAATATGGTAGACTCCCAGGTCCTTACCGTTCAAGTCCGACAAACAATAAACCAAAGGGGAGCGTTTAGCGGTCACTATACACTTCATAAACTTAGGGGCTAATTTAGAAGTAAAATTCTTTTCCTTGTTAGACAAATAGAATGTACGCTTATAAACAATCTGTCCTACCTTGAGCTCTACATGCCTTTTCCTGAAATTATAATACTTCTCATTACGTCGGTGAGCAACATTCAAATGTTTCTTCACCTGATCGTAAATGCGTTGTATTCCTTTCAGTTTGTCTCCAAAGGCCGAGGGATCATCAATAGAGACCGCATTAGGATGGCAAGCGATGTCTGATTGTCTATACAAAACCCCATCTCCTATGAATTCCCTACCATGCACCAAAAAGTAGGGGGTGAAACGAGTGGCTTCACTAACAGCAGTGTTCAGTGCACACTGTAATTCCACCAGGTGTTCGTCCCATCTCTTATGTTGTGACTTCACATAACAGGAGATAGCTTGAACCACATTGCGAATAGCTCGTTCAGCCTGGTTAGTTTGGGCATGATACCTAGGGTTATAATAAACGTTCGGTACATTATATTTGATCAACAGATCTTTAAATTGCTTGCTAACAAACTGAGGACCATTATCCATATAAATGGTTTTACATACTCCATGGACTAGAAACACGTTCTTTTCTATGAATCTCGCAACTGCAGCGCCTGTGGCGACCCTAATAGGGCACAACATGATATATTTGCTGAAATAGTCCGAGACCACAATCAAATGAACGTTTCTATTACCAGAGGTAGGAAAGGGACCAAGTAAATCACACGAGATGGCTTCGAATGGCTTCGACACACGCTTTGGGTTGCCCATTAAGCCGGGACGAGAAGTGTTCACGGGTTTGTACTGCTTACATGTCTCGCAATTCCCGACATAACTTTTGACACTCTCGTACATTCTGGGCCAGTAATAGTTTAGCGCCAACCGTTTATGTGTCTTCCAAACACCACCATGGGCACTAAGCGTGTCGTCATGGTACTTGGCGAGGAGAGTTAGTCTATCCTCCTGAGGTACCACTAGTTTCCAATCGAAATCTGAGGTCAGAGAATACTTATTTTTCGAAAATCTATACAGTAAGTTGTCCCGAATGTCAAAATTAGGGTAATGCCTAGGGTTTTTTCGCACACAGTTCATGGTGTGGATATACCAGGGATCCTTAGCGGAGCTTGTATCGAGGGAATCAATTTTTATTCGAGACAGAGCGTCCGGCACGACATGATCCTTGCCTTTACGATGCTCTATATCGAAATCAAATTGACTCAGCCTCAGGCTCCAACGCGCTAAGCGGCCAGTAGGGTTCTTTAACTTATGGAACCACAGTAGTGAGGCATGGTCTGTAACTATAGTGCATTTCTGTCCCTCAACGTACTGTCTAAATTGCTCCAAAGCAAAGATCACGGCCAGAAGCTCTCTCTCGGTAGTGCTGTAGTTCACCTCGTTCTTGTTTAGAGACCGACTGCAATACGCGATCGGATGTTCTAATCCATCATGCGTTTGGGTCAGCACAGCAGCAACTGAGAAAGCAGACGCGTCACTGAGAATTCGGAAAGGTAAAGTAAAGTCAGGCATTTTTAAAATAGGAGCAGAGACCAAAGCTGATTTGAGAAGGTTGAAGGCCTCCTCAGCTTCAGGGCTCCACGCAAAGGTTACATTCTTAGAGGTTAGTTTGCACAAAGGTTTACTAATTTTCGAGAAGTTATTAACAAAGCGACGATACCAACCGGCCATCCCAAGGAACCTTTTCACCTCCTTAGAATTGGAAGGTGTGGGATAGTTGAGTATGACCTCAACTTTACCCGGGTCTGTTCGCAGGCCATGTTTGTCCACATAGTAACCAAGGTACTTCAATTCACTTCGACAAAAGTGTGATTTCTTCATGTTTATCGTTAGGCCCGCTTCCTTGAGTCGCTGATGGATTCTATGTAAGAGATCCACATGCTCCTCAAAGGTGCTGGCCACACAGATTATGTCGTCTTGGAAAGAAAACACCCTGTTGTCGAATTCGGGGCCAAATAGGCGGTCCATGAGCCTCTGCATCGTAGCTGAAGCCCCAACCAAACCGAAGCACATGACATTGTACTGGAATAGCCCCCTCCTAGGAACTGTAAAGGCAGTTTTTTCGGCAGATAGGGGAGAATCGAAAGGAATCTGCCAATATGCTGCACTCAAATCTATAGAGGATAAATATTTAGCATTATTCAAATGGTCAAGAATTTGATTAATGTAAGGTAACGGATAAGCATCACTTTTTGACACAGAGTTGAGCTTTCTAGAGTCCAAGCACAGTCTGAGGTCACCGTTCGCTTTCTCCACCATAACCACTGGTGAATTCCACGCGGATTGAGATGGAGATACCACTCCCATCTCCAACATCCGGTCCAACTCTTCTTCCAGGGCCTTCTGTTTAAGGGGAGAAAGCGGGTAATAACGTTGTTTGATTGGCTTGCTATCACCAGTGTCTATGACATGATGCACAAGCGTTGTCCTACCTAAGCCCACCTTATCCGTGTTCAAAGAATCAAATTTATCAATGATCTTGTTTATTACACACCTCTGATTATCAGTTAAGTTGTTGTAATCTTCAAGACCATTATTAAGAGACAAAGACTCTATTGGGTTGGTATCGCTAAATTTATCTAAACTAATATTTTGTGAAATCAATTTATCACCTAACTGAAACTGTTGCCAAAAATCTACACCAAAAATCATGGATGTAGTTATTTCTGGAACCACATAAAACTTAATTACTCGGATAACCGAATTGTACTCAAGAGGCAAGGAGATACAACCCAAACACTTCAAGTACGAACTGTCTGCAGTTGTGATATGAAAATTTGGGTTGATGCTTTCCAGCTCAAACCCTAGTTCTAAAAAGTGGTGGTGCGCACCCTTTCCTAGCACTGAGCAGGAGGCACCAGAATCAAGAAGACCTAAAACATTCAGCTTCAAAATCTTAACAACTAAGTACGGTCTAACATCATTAAACCGTTTAGAAAACAGGACCTTATCAGAAGAGGACTCAGATACGGAGTTAATTTCAAATTTCCTAATAAGGCCCTGGCCTACGCGTTTTTTGACTTGGAAGAACATTGGGGGCATTCAGGTGACTTGACTCCTTTGAGACCACACCGGAAACACACCAACTCCTTAGATTGCGGACAGCCATATGCAGTGTGACCGCTCTCACCGCACCGGAAGCATTTCCGTTCGCTCGCGGCCAGCGAGCTGTCCACAGTAGAGACCTGCTTTGCAGGCTTCTGCACGGTCTTGCCTTTCTGCTGATGTAAGTCCGATGAGATCTCAAATTTGTCGAGTAATGGTTCATGGAACGCATCTGCCCTAGCACGTGCAAGCTCCAAACGCTTTCCCAACCGTTTCAGATCATCGATTGAGTTGACTTCATGAAGGGCTAATTCCTTCATGTAGTCAGGCCTTATGTTATGCATAAGAATGTCCAGTTGTTCTTCACTGGGCATTTTACAAGACAATCTAGAGAACATGGCCAACATAGTGGAAATATAACTCACTAGAGACTCGGAGCGGGCTTGTGTACGCTGTCTAATTTCATTGCGGAGACGGTAGTCGTAGTCGGGTATGTCAAAAGTTTCCCGAAGCTCCTTGATTAAATCCTCATATGAGGTAAAGTTGGCTTTGTTAGTGCGGAACCAAAACAAAGCGGGTCCGTCTAACAGATCAGAAAACGCCAGAAGGACCTTAGACTTACTGACCTCCCGGGCAGTTCTAAGTTCCTCCAATCTCTCAATGAAGACGCGCACACAAGAAGAGCCATCATATCTTAAATTAAAAGAGTTCAAATTGATAGGGCGTTCCCTATAAACTATATTGTCACTAACAGGATTAAGGTCATGTGAACTATTGCGTATCGAGCAATCCTTTCTCAATGCAGGTGAAGTATAACCTATCTGGTCACGGTTCACGGGGTCATCATTGTTATCTGACCCTTCAGATTCCGAGTCACTGTCGGGTTCAGATACAGACACTATCTTAACAAGCCTATTGCGAATTCCTATGAGTTCCGGACAGTCTAAGCCACAACGAGCCAACCTAGTTAGGAGATAATTTGCTCTTACAGCAGCCCTAGTGCGAACATTCTTATTAGAAACAAAATCACCTGAAGAGATTAATTCCTCCAACTCGAGGACTTTGGGCTCACAGATCGAAAGCTCAGCGGAAGCGACAGTGGGCGTTGCGATATTGGCCTTGATGCTACCCCTCCGGACGAGCCGGTGCGCCGTTCGCAGTTCACCACGCAGACCGACGACCGCAGCCTCTGGATCCGCTGTAATGCCCATATAAGAAAGCTCGTTACAAAGTTCATCTTTCCTCAAGTAATTAATATACTTCTGCATTTGTGCCATATTATAATTAAGTTAAAAGTTACTTAAGTACAAAGAGAAAGTTTCATAAACTAAGTTCAACAAAAAACAGTAAACATATATTTGTACTGAATAGAAAATATTCACAATATACTCCTTTCTAGTTATATTTAAACTGAGAATGAGTACAAAGTTCAACTAAGAAAGGTTAAAGATTCACAAGATTCACTATCAGATAACTTAACAAATTGTATGAAGTTATAACACAAAAGTGCTTGTTTGCCACCTAAGTGGTAGTAAAGATACTATGACCTACTATGGAATAGTACAAAATCACAATATATGAACATAGATATTTTACCAACTAGTTTTACGTTGTATGGTTTTACAAAACACAGTTATAGAATTAAAATTGTAAGGTAGGTATTATAACCGCCTTCTAAAAAATTACAATAACATAGGAATATCGAATTTCCTTATGTAATTACTTACACTTGCTCAATTGTCGCCAAATATATGTATGTATAGATTCTAACTCCGGAAGGGCTAACTAAAGTTACAAGGAACACAAATTAAGGAGAAGGATCGGGAAAAAAAAAGAAAAAAAAAAGTGGGTATGCCGAAAATAACTTACCAAAAGTATGCAGCTTATATAATTTTGAATTTAGTATGTGTATTTTCTTGCCGAGAAGGTGTTGATGGCTGAAAAACACAAAAGAGGGTAAATTACGTGCCAGCTGCCTAACACAACCAATTTAACGTCCTGGAAAGTCTCAGACGAGGTGGACTTTTGTGCTCATTGAAGGCTCCCACGAATGCACACAAAGTAGCACAAGAGCTTAGGTCTACAAAGGTTTTAGAAAGCCCCACGTTTAGGCGCCAATTTGTAACCTTTTTGGGTGGAAAGGTCACCTCACCGGCTCACCCAGCGGGGAGACTCTCGAAACTCTTTTCCCAGGGCGCCTTTCCTAAACAGAGGTGTGTGCAGTTGTGGGAACGCCTTCAATGAAACACCAACACCTAAGTCCATACATATATTTGGCCAAGATATATACACAATAAATTATACAGAGATATCACAGTTCATATAATCACACAAGCAAAAAAGAAGTCAACAAAAGTTCCAACTAGAAGTACACAGCATGTACAGCTCTTCTGAGCTCAATCTCAACGATCACTAGCTTTGGCAAATACGAGTCTTAAATATTAAAGAAAATTGCACATGACCTGGTCTCCCGCCTGAGGCAGTGCAGGGTCGGGCTGCGTGGTGAACCGCAGGCTGCTCACACCGGGTGCACCAAAGCCACTATCGCCACGCCAAGGTTACGCCAACGGTGGAAATCTCCACACAGGGTTCGCAACAGCTCTCAGCGACTCAATGTAGGTCTTGGCCGTACAATTGGACCCTGTATTACAATACGAAACACTAAATTCACTACCAGACCTAACAGCACAGATTTTACCTATAGGAATTGAAGGATATTTCTTACCAGAATTACTGGGCGAACTTCACAACGATTTGCTCAGAGTTTCGTAAAGTAAATTATTATATACACAGAGCGACAGTCTTCACAAGTACGAACGTCATGAGTTTCTTCAAAGGTTTTTCGGTGACAGCCGAAGCACCCGTATTTATATTAACTATTACCGAATATTCTAGCAAACACACAAACGGAAATCCTCTTTACAATCTAGCAATTTGCATCAGACGACACTGGAATGGAAGGTGCTAGAAAATTCTATTAGATCACACTCGCGTATGATTTTTGTTCCCATAGAATGAATCCTTGACAGGAAGTCACAACAGATGTCCTAGAAAGGTCTATGCACAGATTATATATTAGATTATTACTCGATAAATATATTAAACCGCCATCTAGTGTCGGAAGGACAAAAAAATCAATTTCACTTCCCCACAAAATCGGATAGGTGTCGCTACTTGTTCCGAAACGGAATTAACAACGTTACAAAATAACCAATATTTAACTGCATAATCAATCAATTAGCCTATCGCGGTCCACTGCTGAACATAGGCCTCTCCTCTCCTCTCCCAATGTGTGCCATTTCTGCCGGTCCTTCGTCTTCATCCAGTCTGTCCCAGCCACCTTTTTCAGGTCCATCTGGCTACGGGGCGTCCTACCTTCTGTTTATCTTCTCTCTCTCTCTCTCTCATTATAGGACTCGTTTGCTCTAACGGCCGTAGTCGGTTCTTCGCAGATCTGGCCAGCTCACTGCCATTTCAGCTCACTTATTCTGTGAGCTATGTCAGTAACTTGGGATGGTTCTTTGTCGGATGACCTCGTTTCGAAACTGCATATTATTATAGAAAAAATAGGTACTTACTTTCAAAAACGTAATGGACGTGGATGAAATTTGGCACAGAGATGATAGATTATAGACAGGTACTTTTTAGTATATTAAGTTTATATTTATTTCACATAGGCTGCTTTTTATCCAGGGAATAACTCCCTCTGGCCCACAGGAACGGACTGAATATTTCATGCTGGGAAACCTATGCGTAATAAAGATACTCTTTCATCAATTTGTAAAGTTATAACTACTTTCCATTGACTGCTCATTATTAATTACATCTTTGGTGACAAATATACTCTTTTCGAAACGGTACATTTAAACATACACAGGTGAAACCTTCTTCTATATTTTATTACACTAAACACATCAGTTTATATCGTATTACAAAGCAACGATAGTTGAATCTCACCCAATTTTCAAGTGGCCTCTGTCTCCTTTTATCTTTTGGTAACATGACCTAAAGGCTAACTAGATCCAATTTGTCGCCGACGCGTATTCGCAACTGGCCAATCACAAGGCGTCTCCTATTACACGAATCTGCCGGGAAAGGCCGGAGGCAATCTAATCGGCTAAAGTCGGCTTTATCCAATACACCTTTTGCACTGATAACTGATCTATTGTACTGTCCATGAATTGGATTAACATGGCGACCATCACGATTCACGCATATTCAATTAATTGGTTGAGTTTATACCTATATTTAGTGATGTTCTGGTATTATGAAACCTGGTTGATTAGGGTGTGTTCTTGTTCATATTAAATTGAAATGGATGATAGGATTGTACGTTCTAGGCGAGAGCTTTGGTGCAATTTAGTCAAAGTGGTGGTGGTGTTTTCAACTGATACCTAAATTAAAAAAGCGAAATGTGTGCGTCTCTTATACAAATGCTTTTTCTTTATTTCAAATGGAAACACATGGTCTGTGCCTATTCATTCGGGAAAGAGGCGAGACTGTATGTTAATATGTATCTAGTCTATTTTGGAATTGGGACTGACGTATTTTCATGCAACAAGTTGAATTGTGTATAAATACTGGTGGAACAGCCACTAAAAAATAATTTAATTTCCATAACTCACAGGTACTTAATACATCGATAAAAAGGACAAACCTATGTGCTATTTCAGACTACTTACATAGGGTATCTCTGTGCCAAATTTCATAAGGATCCGTTCAGCTGCTTTTGCGTAACAGACATCCATTATATATTATTACAAACATCATTCATAATATTAAATACACCCACATACCTAATTTTCACATTTAGGTATAACATAAGTAGGATTGAATACATATTTTGAGTTTGTGCAATTAATTACATAGATTGAACATACAATCATTACTATAAATAAAAATGAAAGAAAAAAATTATTAATAAAACTAAATGAATTAATGAAACTATATTTTGATTGCAATTTACTTACGTGATATTCTAGCTAATAAAATATTTATTACTATGATAGTTACTGAAGTCTTGCGTAGAGTCTAAACTTTTCGAATTTTAAAGCCGTTCTAATGTCATGGCCGAGGCATCTGATTTGCGAGTTTAAATTCCATCCCGTACATTACCGATGTTAACTCCTAACACAAGTCTTTAGCTTAGCTTGGGGGCTTAAACGGAAAGTTAACCAATCTAACTAGGCTGACAGCAAAGTTACGAGTGTCCTTGGCCATTGTTAGATAATATGGTGCCTCCTGATATATGAACGTCAATATTGGTTGTGATCAAAACCTGCGCTGTAGAGCCCGGGATACTTCTTTTTCCTTAGTGAGAGACCCAGATTTCACCAATCTCGGTTTTCAATTCCATGTAATTAAAAAAAAAAAACAAAATTCAAAGTATTTTAATTTATTTAAAATTGTGTAGCACTACTACAGCTTTTTGACGTCAAATTCTGCTTAAAACTAAGTTTACCACCGCTTCCTAGGCCCCAGTGGCGAAGAAACAGCGCAACAAACTCCACTGTAGCAATTTAATAGTGAATGAGTCACTAAAATCAAGAAACAATTAGGGAAACGAACCCTAGACTATAATTTCCAAGTTTTGGATGCTACCTGGGCTTACGTGGTGATGATGATGAGGAGGATAGACAGTTCTTGAGCTTGGTTGTATTTTAAATCTTCTGTGTAACAGAACAAATCCCGATTGAACGAGTATTCTTAAAAAAAAAAAGAAATTCATAAGAAGAACAATACGAGTACAGTCACAGCCAATATTTCATACGTAATACTTTACTGCACGTGGAAGCTTTTTCACACGTTATTTATTGTATTTAGTATGTTATGAATAAAAATCCTAATGAGACCATTTTGTGTGAATTATGCCTTATGATATTACCGTCGCTTATATTTTTGTAAACCGGAGCCGTGGTTATGTAAGTACTTACAAGTCGAAGAGTTATTGTGGGAATGGGTACAATGTAAAAAAATTGGCAAGAAAATTGACAAATATTGCGAAATGGACGAAAATAGTAGGTAAGTGCTAAAATATTGCCAGGTTAAGCAAATACTCACCAGGTCAACTCTAAGATGGGTAACCAATCTTAATGCATTGAGAAAGTTAAGATAACGGTCCCGGTGGTCATGCTAACATCTTCATCATTCGTTACCGTAACGTACACAATATGTACTCATAAAAAAATATTCAACCCGCCTAAGAACCTCCCTTTCTTTTTAAGTCGTTCAGAAATACAGTTTCATCGAAAAAATATCATTTATAACAACAGATCGACAACAATGTCAAGAGAATTCGTTCCACAGGACGTGATTATACGGCGATTCATTACAAGAGTTTTTCTAATATCGCTTCGGGCAGGCTTCTCTGATGTAATCGGTTAAGCCGTAAGGTTTATCGACTCCATCTTTGGTTCCGATAACGCTGTTTCGAGTGGCGACTCTCACAGATTAACGCAATTATCTTTCTTGCAAACTTGACTAACGGCTACTTAGATGTTTCAAAGATACTTAGCTATTACAAAAACGCGTATATTGTCTGTCTAGTTGTTAATTACTTTTATCATTCCATATTGAAAGTTACATACTTGTCTAGTTTTAATGACTTGCGTATAATATATTGTATTGATAATTGAATGAATTTTTACATCATTCATTGATTCCGATTGTTCGTAAGAAAATCGGTAGATGATTCCACCGTCGCCTTAAAGACGTATAAGATGGGAAATTTGAATCACATCGGGCGTGTCTCGGTAGCCGAATTGGTCAAGGCATTCGCCCTGTAAGGCAAAAGACTGCGGGTTCGAGTCCCGCCCGAGATGATTCTTCTTTTTCCCTATGTATTCGATATGTATTGATAATATAATCATTATATTCACAGCGCTTATGCTGGTTGCACCCAAAGCTTGTATTTTGGAGCCCGCAGTCCATTTTTCTCCTCTTTCTCTTGATCAGTTGTTAGTCAAATTACCAGACAATGGGCTATTAGATTATTTTCGTACAGAAACTCCACAAATACTGTAATCGATCTAAGAGAAAATAAACAAACATAGGATTATAATAATACCTACAGCTGGGCTGAGTTCTAAAAGTATTTCTAAATTATGAAAGGAAATCCTGCTGTGGCTTCCTTTCCTTTTTCAAATAATTCAACTAAAACCAAAAGTGTATGAATTTTATTTTGTTATTTACAGAACTGTACAGTTTAGAAATTGGTTTGCTACTGACTCTTTTTCGCTTGATTATATGATCTTTAACTGTCGAAGTATTCACTCGTAAGACGTTACTACTGATAGAGATAGACAAGGTTTTGATGAAAACTTTTCTGTCTTTGGTGTCAAAGGAATGGGAGACAGGACTCCGGACTCTGAAGAGTGAATTTTTGTATGCAACCGGGGTTAATGTCATGATTATAATATGACAATGTAAACTATTTTTGCTAGAGAATTAGCGACTGGACGCAGTTGGTTCAAAATAGTCAATTAATATAGTACAAAAGTTCATTATTTATATAGTAGGTACTGATAGAATCTTACTTCGTACAATAAAAATTACGATTTCAGTTTTACATATCTAAATATTTGGGATTCGCAAAGGATGTTCATTTTTCACAGTGAAAATGTAATTTAACGGTGTAACAATATGTTTTTCAATTTGTAACACAAAGACATGGCTTACGGAGCTCAGTTTTATTGAGTTTTGATTTGAAAACGAACAATGGTTGACCTCTGCATAATAAAAGCGTAACTGGAACATTGGGTATGGTTAGATATTAAAGCTAAATGAAACATTTTGGTGAAGGCCTTTATTACTCGCGCAGGGTCGTGTCGGCAACTGCTATAAGGCAATAAAATGACAATATAATATTTTTGCAAAAGCGTTTGCAGTACTTCGTCGGTCGTTAGCGTACCACGCTACGGCTTAGTTCTGAAACAAACCCGATTGAGTATTTATAGAACACGAATGATATTGCCAGTGATAAAGCTTTTTCGTAAAATCTAAGTTAGGGTTAGGTAGCTGTATTGTGTAGTAGGTATTATTTATGTATATTATTAGCCGATACGTTTTCTATCTAGACCGTTATAACTATTAAATAGCGATATTTAGTTATTTCTCAAGTATTTAATAGATTGTTCCCCATGTTCATTTGAAGTCTTCTATAATATTTGATGCAGAAACAGCACAGGTTTTTATAAAAAGTACACGTTTTATCCTATATATATATGTTACATATAATTGTGTATTATTATTATCGTAATACTCTATACATATCATGTAAATGAGCTTTGGTATTAACTAAAACATAAGTCCGCTTAATATCAAAATTCACAGCACCCACATTATTATCTTCATTTCAATATTCATCAAAGTAAGTCGATTTTATTGATTTCACTAATTGTCCGAATATTCAAGAATAACTAACTTTCTTTTCGGTAGTCTGAAAGCGTCGAAGTACTGAGAAATGTTTCTTCATTATCGGTTTTTATCGATAGGCTTCATTATAACGGATTCGTCGTCATTCAGTAACAATTGTTTTTTACGAAACAATTATTTATAACAGGCTCCTTTCTGTCATTTATAACAGATATTGTATTATAGTACGTAACTGTTGTTAATTGATTTAATTTATCCTATTGGTAATAACCAAGGTATTATCGTGATTAGGTGGCGAAAACTCATTCTTCAGTTCCTTCTTTATCATGATTTAACCGGATTAGTGGTTAATTTGCACAAATTTAACAGCATATTTTGTGTGTAAAAAAAAAACATTTTTAGGATTCCTCAAGTAAAAAAAAAACAGAACCTTTACAGGATAACTTCGTTGTCTTTTGGTCTTTTTCTCAGGAATGCGAAGAGGTATCAAGTTGAAATTCTCGTATGTATGTTGAAACCTCATACTCAGATCTGTAACGATCAAATATCTAAAATAATTCAATCTAAATAATATAGGGTTTATGTGCCTACTATAAGGGTTATTTTTAAACTATTGCGGTGTAAACGCATGGTTTTGTATAACAATTCGGGACTTCACGCGATATTTTTTTTACTGTAAGTTCATCCTCGAATCCAATTTTGTTCGGAACCCTCAGAGCACGAGTACGTCTCGCACATGACCAGATTTTTATAAGTGAGCGAATCAACACTTTTAGCAAATATGATTGAGATTTACACATTTTGTGAAGTTTCAACTTTACGCTGTTTCGTTTTTTAAATTTTATTTATTATCATTGTCATTTCCTCTCTCATGTCTGTACCTTTCAACCCCTGGTTCACGTGGGCTCATTAGTTATAGTAACTTAGTATAAAGAGATTCCGGAGATTGAATCAAACGATCTTTTATTGATTAATTAATCATACCTTAATTAAACACCCCATAGGGATAAGATTACTAATTAAGTCTTAGGTTAATTACGTACTAGCTTAAATAAAGTAAGTAATAATGTTTTGTTATATTTGTAGAACTAAATAGATACTATTTTGTTTATAGATAATGTAAAAGATCAAAATACACGTTAAATATCAAAGAAAAAGTAGGTAGTTACTTCAACCAATTTTGCACCTACTCATGTTCTGTAATATTTAACGTGAATCGTATCTAGTCCTTGCTAAACTAACACCTAACTAAATTAGTTTCTCTGCTCGTGTTTACATATAAACTAATTATTAAAACAAAGTACCTCGTTTATACTATGAACTATTACGTCGTGAATAAAATCAAGTAATAACTGCGTATATCCAAATCAAAATTTATTTTCCATTCGTATTTTGGATAATGTTCCTTTTTTGAAACCAATTAATTTATTCTGAAAGTAAAAACAGAGTTTTGACGTTGTCAACTTTATTCTACTTCATCCGGATGACTTGCAATTTAACAAATTTCTGTATTCTAGAGTTAAAAAGTATTCTAATATTCTAATTGTTAAAAATATAACATACTTTAATTCACGCATCAAACTTAAGTAAAATCCGTACAAATTATAAAGGTTGGTCACGGTATTTGGCCAAAACAGGTGTAACACTGAACGAGAGGACAAAACAAAATACTACAAGTAATGCAATGGCGTAATAGATACCTAATAGCTTGTGAGAAAATAACTGCCAACAAATATTTTTGTAATTGTTTGTTTGATTATGTCACCAATTTGTTAGATCTTCAGAGGGGCTAGTGATTAAGTAGTGAATGAGTAGGTTAGCACATTACAAGGATAATATTTCGAAGCCGACTTCACATGAGAACCTGCAGACGCATACAGCAGATACAGCACATACATCACTTGTTAAACTTCGATATGGATAAAGGGGACCGTTGCGAAACCGCAATGAATTACGTTTATCTTCTGCATGCTTCTGCAGTTGTTGTATGCCGTTCAGGAACACTAGCTAAGTTAGTCTTGTGGCAGATGACCATTCTTAACAGAGTCCGTTCGGGCCCTTTCCATCTATTCTGCCGATTCCCTTTGCCTTAAAAACGTGTGTAGCATTCATCACGAGTAGTTGAAGCTCTAAAAAGTCCAACAATCTGGTCTAACTTCAGAACTTCTACTCGGTCTCGGTCTATCGTCTGTGGGTTGTGGAGGCCGGACTACAGTTAGTTCACGGAAAATATTGAAGTTTGGCCGCTGCATAGACTGAAAGTCGATCCCTACGGAGTTTTGGAAAAGCTCGGTGGATGATGTATAAGATTCCATGTTTTTGTTTACAACCACAATACACATCATTTAATTATGAAAGTTGATGTGTGTAAAGATGAGGTAGATACGTTTTACGGCTTCGATCCCCGCTCAGTGCAAATATTTGTACGTATGAATATGTGTATTTGCATTGGTCTGGGTGTTACTATGTATAATATGTATGTTTTACAAAAAAGTATCAAATTATGTTTATCCGCATTCAAGATTCCATAACACAAGCTATTTAAGCTATACTTATCATGGGTCTAGATAGCGTTGTGTGGAATGTTTATTATACAGGAAGGTTTGTGTTAAATAACATAGAGATACATTGGTACGTATCTTGCCTACGAGTACATACCATGACGGAGTAAGAATACAAAAACAAGTCCGGTAACAAACTTAGAAGTTTAAAACGGAAAAATTATGTAACAAACATAAACACGCATAAACACCTATGGGTATAACGTCAATGTTTCGCGAATTACTCGTGTAAGTGGCAACATAAAAAAGCTTTCAGACCGATATTCCAATCAGCGGAACGACTAAGTATCGCCGTGTCTCTTTTATATTTTTTCGCTCTATGTTTTTCTTACAGCTAATGGTCCCGATCGTAAATGGGATAAGATTTTTATTTTCTTTTTGATGTGCCCTATTTAACGAAAGCACCCAGTTACACTTTTATGTAATCGCCTCTTTACGGATGAACGCTCACAGTAAACACACGTGAAATTGTTGAAAGCACGATTTAAGGGCCCTAAGATTACCGAGGATTATTACTATTGAATTTCATTCTTCAAATAATCTTCACCGGCAATTTTGGTGTAGCCGAAAAAAGAGGATTTGAACAAGTGAAAATTATTTTGACCGAAATCTCTTCGCGAAGACAGTAATTTTTCCCCAAAACACTTATTACCTGAGGTGAACTTGCGATGTCATAAATATAAAGAAATCTCACGGAAAGCCATTGGTCGGACTGATAATGTCTTTTGTTAGCATAAGTCCTATAGGCCAACAGGATTTGATTTCTTATTCTACTTTTCAATGAACCGATTCTCCAGTGTTGGCGCATTTTATGTCGGTTCTTAGCCCGGATCAACCCCTAAAAATAAAGGCTTTTCAATGTCTTTTGTTGTCGAATCTATTAAATCAGTAATCATAGATAGTAAAGGTTCAACACTAAAATGTGAGTAGTTTATGAGAAATGAATTTTGGTACTTATATTTTTCTGTTTTTAGAAATCGTTCGTACACTTACTCGAACCTACCAGGAAACATGTTTAACACAAATTTACTTACAGTACAAGTTGTTTTTTTACTTTTAATAGCCTATATATGATATTATATATACTTTCATACCTTTCCCTGAATCAAAGTTAGACTTCTTACCAATTTGTCGTAAAAAGTTTGTTTTCTGAACTTTCTTTTCCTTTTCTGTTCATTCTTATGAACCATGAACAAAATTCACATAAATTTGATATCAAATCTCTTTGAAATAAAAATTAAAAGTTGAAATTTATAACATACATAACATTATAACATAAACTCACGCCTGTATTCCCCGAAGGGGTAGGCAGAGGTGCTGGCACCCACATTTCGCCAGTTTATGTTTAGGTCCCAATGTAATAGGTGGCGAACCTATTGCCATTAACCGGGCACTTATAAACCTGCGATAAATACACACATAACTTCGAAAAGCATCGAAAAGTCATTGGTGTGTGCCATGGTAAACCTGGGATCGAACCCGAGACCTCGTCTCAGCAGTCCATTACCCATACCACTAGGCTATCGCAGAGGCAGAGGCTATTTATATACATTTCTTAATTCTAGGTGATATAAATCAATTATATAGATACCAATTAAGTACTCCAACCAACATACATTTCCATCCAGAGGTTGCCTAGCAGATTTTTTTTTTTTTTTTTACACAGGACACGTCAATTTGACTTCACCTCGCCTGATGTTAAGCTAAAGGCAAAGTCTCGGAAAGAGGGTCACCATCGTAAACATTTACCATGTTAACAGTGGTGGCACTCAGCTTGACGGCCTCATTAGATGCCTTTTCACGCCCCGCTTAAAGGACCCGGGACTGTAGGAAGAAGGAAACACGTGAGCTGGCAGGGAATTCCAGGTCTTAGTGGTGCGGCATAGGAATGAATCACTGAAACGCTTGGTTCTAGCAGGTATACTCTGCACCGTAAATGGATGACATGTTAGCCCTGCACGTGTCGTCCTGTGAAGGAAAGGGGAGGGTGGGACTAATTGGAAGAGCTCGTCAGAACATTCACCATGGTAGAGACGGTAGAAAACTGCCAAAGACGCAACATCTCTACGCATCTGCAAAGGCTCGAGGGTGTTCGTGACCTCAGGATCCCCAATAATGCGGACCGCACGTCGCTGCAACCTGTCGAGAGCATCTAATAAGTACTTTGCGGAGCCGTCCCAGAGATGTGAGCAGTATTCCACGCAGGAACGAATTTGGGTCTTGTATAGAAGACACCGCTGCTCCGGCGTGAAAAAACGTCTCACTCTGTTCAGGACTCCGAGTTTACGCGAGGCTGATTTGATGATACTCTCGATATAGTTTTTGTTGTTCAGTTTGCAGCGGACATCCATACCGAGGATAGTGAGGTGATCCTGCAGTGGCAGTGGTGTGCTCTGAAGAGTGGGAAGGGGAAGGAAAGGAGATACTTTTGCTGTAAACGCACATGCCTGGGTCTTCTTGGCATTGAACTCGACCAGGTTCCTAGCGCCCCATTGAGAAATGTGGTCCAGGATCCGGTCCAGCTCAGTGACAAGAAGCTGCCTTTTTTCCGCGATATCAGACTGCTTGGCCGCAGGATGTGCGTAATAAGGCCGGCCTTTGTACTGCTCTTGTGTTCCTAATTTCCATACTATGAATATTGTAATTGGCGTACACTAAAGTATATAATAAATAAAAATAAATAATTACATACATACTTTTTATATCTAGTCCCTCAATCGACTGCACCACACTATGGTAAAAAAAGATACCGCAGGTAGGTATATTCAGTGCCGTCATTCTATAGCAAACTGAACCAATTGTAATAGGCCGATCCTATTAAGTATTGACACTGATTTATATAATTATGTTACAGTGTTAGTGTTACATGTGTAACATGAACTGTTAAGTCCGAGGATCCTCCTTTTGCGTCAGATGAACCTCACACCTATTTCTTCCACAGTGTAACTGTAACAAATTAAAAATTTCCAACGACTTTAAATAACAATGAACACTTCACAAGTAATATAAAGTCTTTGCTTAGTTGAGTACTTAGCTTCCTCTTTACTGATGTCCGTTCCGTTGTTGTCTCCGTTATTGGTATTGACACACTAGCCTAGCTATATCCTAACTATAGACAGTGCTAAGCTTTAGTTACAAACATTTAATTCATTTAACATTTTAATTTTATATTACTTAAATATTTGTAAACAAAATCCACTTTCTTTTTATTCGATTACAAAAAAGGAAAACTAAGAATCGAGACATTACGTTATATTATCGGAAATATAAGTTTTATGTTACTCTATTAAGGCCTTAATCGATGTTAGATATCTACCTACTTTATCATTACGTAGATCATACAACAAATCATCAAGTAGATATGTAACATTTATTTTGCACATTACTACTGCAAAACTACATGAAATAAGCAAAAAATCACAATGTCACAATTAATCAGACGATATACAGACAGTAAAGCGGCAAGCTGAGTAAGTTACGTGCCTATCTACGCTGAAAATGTGGGTTGGGTCCGGATTCGAACATTTCTAGTTGACTTTTGAATCCATACTAATATTATAATTGTGAAAGTAACTCTGTCTGTCTGTATGTTACGCTTGCCCGCCTAAACCACCGAACCGATTTTGATGAAATTTGGCACAGGGATAGATTAGCCCATGACAAAGGACATAGGCTATGTTTGGTCGCGATAACCTACATCCACGCAGGCGGAGCCGTGGGAAAAATACTAGTCTGATATAAATTGGAACGTTACCGCAATAATATTTTACTCATAAGTACGATACGACAAAGTCCTTTTGTTTCCGTGATGTATCGATCGGATTGCACCGACAGTGGACAGGGACAGACTGATGTGAGCTGAGGGACTTCTTCGTGACGCGTGAGTTCCGGCTTACGAATAAAAAACAAGCCGACGAAATATGCGGGGGTAGTTGCCAAAACTTTCACGTGACGACGTCGTTAAGCTCACATCTGTGTCCGTGACAACGTATAGTTATAATGAAAATAATATGAGTATGAGTACAGTTTTCAATTCGTGATGAGTTTTGGTAGTTTTTAAAAGATGCAATGAATGTATTCTGTAACAAACGTCGCATCTTGATTCTAAATATTCTAGCTTCTTATCACTTACAATATTCAAAAAGGATATGACATGACGTACTGAATATGAGTACTTAGTTATCCAGACAAGTCTTATGCTATAAGAGAATAGTTTTTGGAGATCCAATAAATATAAGAAAAAAACTAGAGCAGTACAGATCACTTAATGCCTGTCTTTTTTATGTATCAAATAAAACATTCCGAAATCAAAATTGAGAACCGGGTTTAGTGGCGCCTTATTGGCAAATGCCTATTGTCCAGCATTACGGTGCGGTTGGTGGATTGATTGATTGAATGGAGTACTGTCATTGCTGTCAATAAATTACTTCGATTTCCCGATATTCTAATTTCAAAATTAGATCCGAAAGACGTCGGCAATATTTTTTACCAAACAGCTCAGGCGTGGCTCAGGTTAAGAGTGAACTATGTGAACCGTTGCATCATTCCTACAATCAGTTAATAAAATAATTCCCCATCACCGTCACAGCAGTGTGTATGTAGTCTAATGTTATAGGTTAATACTCTTTTTGTTATGGGAACGGTTATCGTATGAACCTCCCAAAGAGTCTCCATCTTTTTAAGTGCGGAAATCCCCTCGAATACCTCCCGCGCCGGAGCCGGAGAGGGAGTTTATGTAGGATTCAAAGCGACTATAACTACATACAGTCTATGGGACGTCGTCGTGCTTGCTAGGCCGAAGGAGAGGTTGTCTTTGACATATCCCTCGCAGTCTCCCAGAGACTTTTTTATCAATCAGTAAGTGTACCGTTTTGCAAGTGATATTGACTTTGATTCCAAAGATTTTAGTCTATTATGAATATGACTAATAACTATAATCATTAATACTAATTATGTGTGTATTTATCGCAGGTTTAAAAATGCCCGGTTAATGGCAATAGGCTCGCCACTTATAATCTTGGGACCTATACATAAACTAGCGACATGTGGGTGCTAGCACCTCTGCCTACCCCTTCGGGGAATACAGGCGTGAGTTTAGGTTATGTTATATTAATACTAATTCAGCAAAGCTCTTAAATTTATAAAGCGTTTTATTCATTTATGCCTACACTAAAGAGTCTGAATTGAATCTCATGAATCGAATTTAATTACGGAAGCTCTCCGGATTAAACATAATAAAGTACTCGATTTACTGTAAGCATTCTTAATTCTTTATTGCACACAAAATATAGAGGTTTATATAAAAGATAATTACAAAAACATGTACAAAGGCGAGCTTAACTCATTATGAGTTCTCTGCCAGCAAACCTTTGAGTAGCAGAGAAGAAGTTAGGTAATGAAGGGATGTGAAGTGTACAAAAAAAAAAACAGATTAATAAAACGGTACCTAAAGAGGTACATAAAAATGCATACATAGCATACATAAACATGCATACATAGCAGACATATTGTATACATACATATACATACATATATATACATATATACATACACCTATATACATACAAATACATACCATACACATACATACGTACATATATACATAGATAATATACACACAAATAGATATATATACAGACTACATTATTGTGACAGGAAATGTTTCCTAGTTCTTCTCCTGAAGATGTCCAGAGTATTACTACCGCGAATGGTGTGAGGTAGTGAGTTCCAAAGACGTACAGCTTGTATCGTGAAGGATCCATCATAGCAGCTGGAACTATGCGCCGGTGTGCGAAGCAGAAGAGAGGAAGAAAGACGACAGGGTTTGCCCCTGGGCACAAGATATTCACATTCTGTTTCGTATTTCAGGTATAAGATAAGAAATTAAAACCTCTAATTGGGTCCTCAACGGTGAACACCGTTTTAGACGAGTTGACAGTAGGTACAGTCAGCATCAGAAAGATGTTGACGAACAAAGTATTCAAAATGATCTTAATTTCGTTTTCTGACCCCCTTCCAGTTGAGCGATTGTTCTGATATTTGGTACAGACCTTTAGTTCGGACAATTATCCATACTAATATTATAAATGCGAAAGTAACTCTGTCTGTCTGTCTGTCTGTCTGTCTGTCTGTATGTTACGCTTTCACGCCTCAACCACTGAACCGATTTTGATGAAATTTGGTATAGAGGTAGATTAGACCATGAGAAAGGACATAGGCTATGTTTGGTCGCGATAACCGACATCCACGCGGGCGGAGCCGCGGGCAAAAGCTAGTATAATATAATTCGATAAAACAGTTGGATTTTCTCGTAATACGAGAGTTTTAAGGTGATTTTGAGTCCGTCGTCAACATATTTATGAAGCAGACTGTAGACATCGTCACAACAACAGAACGTCCTTTATGCATGGATATTTAATTACTTTGCCGTGTTGATTCTCGATGTAGTAGAATAGGACCACCCCAGCTCTTCCTGTGGGTGTCATAAAAGGCGACTAAGGGATGTTCTCCACCCGACAGTAAACATACAGCCCTAAAAAAATCATAATTGGCGTAACGTGGGTGCTAATACACCTCTGCATACCTCCTTCGGAGAATTACAGACGTGAGTATAGGGGTGGATGGATTTATTTACTTTGCTTGTTGCTTGTTAATTATACTGACAGAGCTAACACGGTCAAAAGGAATAATATCACCTAATGATTTTGACGGTGCTGTATATTCAATAAACACATAATGTGAAGAGATGTCACTTCTCGCTTCTCGCATAACAAAAACGGAGAAGAAACTAGCTATGTATGTATATATTTTCTATTACACGTGATGAAGAAATCCCGAACTACTTCGTACTACTAAGTATAAAATATATTACTATAAAAAATCGCCGTCGATGAAATAGATATATAAAACATTCCAATATCGAGCGTAAATTCACTCCGGATTACAAGCATGATCAACTAGCCTGGTTTGACACTGATATTGTAAATCTCATTGTTATTTTTTCTTTTAAGATCAATAAAGGGTAGGTCCTACAACCCTAACAATTTCACATAAATCAGAATAACTCTACTACAGGAAGACATTGAATCTAAATACTCTAATAGTATTAGAACTCCATTACTCTTATGAGCTCCGTAATTGCGTACTTCACTATCAGTAACACTGCTTTTATTATTGACCACCTACAGCGTCTGATATTTGTAATGCCTAGTGTTTACGAACTACGGTAATCGCTTAACATGAGGTGAGATGTCACTTATTCCCCATTTCGATTCCGATAATTGCCACTTGCCACGTCGATAGTACCATAAAAAGATTTTGCTTCAAGGTCTTCTTTAGTCTGTGGTTGTTTCAACTCAATGTCATTTAACTACTGAAACTAGATAACAGAGCATACATGTTAGGAGGGGGTAGAAATGTCTATTTAAGAGTACCTTATATAAATATTTACGTTAGATAATTCCACTTGAATGAATTTTACAGCATTAAGTATGCTAACTATACAAATCGTCGCCCGTAGTAGAGTCGCCGTAAGAACGGATAGATAGAAGGGAAATTTGAATTACATCGGGCGTGTCTCAGTAGCTGAATTGGTCAAGGCATTCCCCCTGAACCAAAGACTCCCAATTGCCAAAGACTGCGGGTTCGAGTCCCACCCGAGAAGATCAATTTTTCCCTATGTATTCGATTTAGATAATTCCAGGTCAAAATTTCACAACCATAAAAAACTTAATTCAAACATGTGGCTTGGCAAAGCTCTGAGTTTCTAACTAAATAACAAGGTAACAGACCGTGGCAGATAAACACTTGCATAGAATATTTGATTAAATGCTGTAGCTGTAAATAACATTCATAAATTTTAATTGATACTGACCCCGGCCTGTGGTTTCAGTCATGACGAAATTAGTCTGACTCGTCCTTCGGGAAATAAGCATTTGGCCAATATAAAATTCAGTATGCTGGCATAAAAGTGACATCAATCCATGTTCAAAATTATATCCGCTTTATTTATTCAGGTTATTATACCTATGCATCTTTTGAATGTGTACAAAGATAAACTGCTTTGTTTACTTTTAATTTAATAACTTTAATTTTGAATTATATATTATTATGTATATTGAACAGGTGTTTTGTCAGATAGACATACCACTTCAGCGTTGACTCCTTTATTACTCGACTACGGCGAAGCCAAAAGGAGGGTTATGATTTTGACAGGCTATGTATGTATGTATGTATGTATGTATGTTCATTTGTTCCCTCATAGCTCCTCAACTACTAATTAGAACTGAACAAATGAGGTATCGTTACAAGCGGCTTGATCGTCCGATGGTTATAGGCTATATGACGTGTCACTCAATCTTGTGTGGCGCCCTCTAGCGCTCATAAGGTACTGTGTTAAAAAATAAATTTGAGATAAATATGCCGTGTTTGGTATCAAATGAAAGGGCTTAATAAGCACATTTCAAATATGTATAAATTATTAGCTTTACCTTGCCTCAAAATAATATAAATAAAAAATAAAGTTTAAAACTAAAACCCGACTTTTTTTTTTTATAACCGTGGGGGAAAATCCTTCACGGATGTTATGCCGGACTCCTACCGACTAAAAACCCCCACGGTAACGCCCAGAAGCCTATGGATGGAAGCCCCGGGTAAGCCCTCGGAAGGATGTCCAGGACTCCCATCAGACCTACGGCTACAATTGCGGCCTCGCCTTGGGGGTGGTTCGGGTGCTATCCCGCGTCTATGGGGGGGTTTTCGGGTGTTATCCCGCTTCTTAAGGGGGGGGGGGGGGCGTGCGTGAATCCCTCACGTCACGCTACCGTCATGGGCCTGCTTCTGTAAAGACGGTGAGCAACTCACCGTCCTCAGGCCCCCGGTCATGGAGGCCGATGGTCTTCGGCGAAGACACGTCGGCGGCACCCAAGCCGCCGACTGCGGAACTCGGGTGGGAGAGTTTTCTCCCGCTCTCGCCCCGCCGCCTCTTTCACGAGCATGACCTGCTCACAGAAAGAGGCGGCGCAGTCCCACTTACTCCCGCTGGAGACCATGGCTCGCACCATGGTATCGAGCGAGAGAGTGCCCACGCCCAGACCCACCACGAGGACCTGGCGCTGTTGCGCCCACGCCGTGCACTCCACCAGCGTGTGGAGCGCTGTGTCGTCGCTGCGGTCCTCGCAGTGCTGACACTCGGCCGTGGTTTCCCGGTGTCTTCGCCACAGATACCTACCGAAGCTACCATGCCCGGTAAGTATCTGTGACAACCGGTAGGGGAGAGCACCGTGTCTCCTCTCCAGCCACTCGTCCATGACAGGTCTGACGGCCGCAATTGTGGCGAATCCCCCCTTTGGTTGCTCAAGTCGCACCTTCCATGTCTCCACGGTTTCCTGGTAGAGCTGGGACCGCTGGGCCTCGATTTCTCGAGACGCAGGCCATTGGCCCCGCTCCAGCGCCTCCTTGCGCCATATAAATAGAGACGCAAGGGCTCTCGCTTCCAGGTCCCATGGAGGGGTCCCGGCTAGGAGGCATGCCGCCTCACCTGAGATCGTGCGGTATCCCCTTATCACCCTGACGGCCATCGCCCTCTGTGGGCTCAGCAATCTAGCCACATTACTGGCCGTCAGGTTCTCTGCCCATACGGGGGCCCCGTATAGGGCCATACTTCGCACGATCCCCAGGTACAGTCTCCTGCAGGGGGCGTTGGGTCCCCTGATATGAGGGGCATCAGCCGCACTCGCGCGGCTGATGCCCCTCTCAGTTTTGGGACCAAACTTCGGAAGTGATGTCCGAAGTTCCACCGGCCATCGAGTACGAGCCCCAGATACTTCATCGAGGGTTCGATGCCGATGCTGACGCCCCCAACTGTAGACTGGATCCCGCAGGTGGCCCCATCCGAGGTCCGTGGAAGCACAGAGCCTCGGACTTGTGAAGGGCGACCTCGAGACCCAGCCGCCGTATCCGACCCACGACTTGAGCAACCCCTGCCGTGGCTTTTAGTGCTGCGTCTCGGTGCGTTGCTCCCCGCGCCGTAACGAGGGTGTCATCGGCGTAACACGTTACGGTGACCCCTCTGAGCAACGGACCACGCAGCACCCAATCGTAGCCGATGTTCCACAGGAGTGGCCCTAATACCGATCCCTGTGGAACACCGCACAACACATCCCGCCGACCCGGCCCTAGCCAACTCGGGTAAGTAATGGAAACTAAAACCCGACTACCGAAAAATCACGCAAGAAAATATCAAGGATAACCGTGGTCGTATGCCACTTACTCTAACAAAACAATAAATTCTAGCGAAAAGTGGCATACGACCACGGCTATCCTTGATATTTTCTTGTGTGATTTTTCGGTAGTCGGGTTTTAGTTTTAAACTTTATTTTTTCTCCCTTGCTATTTTCCTTGTCAAAATAATATTATGTCGAGAGTCTTGAGCTATCACAGTTCTAGACAGTAGAAATATGTACTGATTCAATATAAAAGTGAACACTCGCTTATTAGGTAATAAGCGAGTGTTCACTTTGACGGTTTCTTAACGTAACAACCAAAGTCATGAACATTTAGAATCTCCGTATTATTATTATTAGTAATTCGTGAGAAAGATGTGATAAATTTTTATGGCTAATCAATACATGATTTGAACATTATCTACACATTTTTTTTTTGCAAAAAACCTTTTTTTGTGTAAAACCGTCAAATCATTGATCCCTGAAGCATAACATTAGCGTAGAACTATAAAAGGCAGGTTTGTTAAAAATCTAGCTATCCATTTTGCCAACGTTTGCTTAATTTTTGTCTTCATTCCTCGATATGTGATGTAGACACACCAATTCAAATAAAAACACGCCATATCACTCTCTATCGTGTTTACACTAATCAGTAGTCACAATTAAAAGTTTAAATCAAAATTGATTGCTTCGTTAAAAAAAAGATTGCAATGAAATTAAGTAAAATGTTTATGTGACCTATGGCAGTTCAACTTTCTTCAGAAGCGAAGCCTTAGTTTGTTTATTCAATTAAAGGGACTTTAATATTTAAATTTAGTTTACGAAGATGATTCTTCAAGATTTATAGTGAGTCGAGTATTCATAGGCACTTCAGAGGTATGCGACCGTAATCCAATATTTATTTGTGAAAAGCCAATCGAAGTGCACCGGAGATCGCTCCGCGTTCGATACCGCTATCCAATCATATTCGTACATACATGACACCCGCTCTAATAGACTGATATACACCAACGCTTTATTAAAATCGAACTCGTCTAGCACCAGATTTTCTACGACTAGGTATTTTATTATTGGATTTTAAAGTATCCATACTAATATTATAAATGCGAAAGTAACTCTGTCTGTCTGTCTGTATGTTACGCTTTCACGCCTAAGCCACTGAACCGATTTTGATGTAATTTGGTATAGGGGTAGATTAGACCGTGAGAAAGGACATAGGCTATGTTTGGTCGCGATAACCGACATCCACGCGGGCTGAGCCGCGGGCAAAAGTTAGTGATTCTATAAAGAGAAACAATTACCAGCTTTATACATCATGCAAACTTAACTAGGAAGAAACTAATAAGGGAATTACCTAATGCCATTACAAACAACCAGGAAAAAGTACAGCTGAAGCAGTTAATTTATATTTTGAAAGATTAGAACTTTCAACTGTATGGATATAAAGTTTAAATGCGAAAATTTCTTGTTCTCTTCTCTGTTCCATAACTCAAGCTAAGCTGCTATTTATTCCCACCATTTAAAATTGACATCTTACCCAAGGTAGAAAAAAAAACACGTTATTTATTGAGAATTCTAGAAGTAGTACGGTTTAAAAGGCGGTATAATTATATTCGACTCTCCCATACGACTAATTTATAGTAATAATAATTGAAACACCCTGATTCGAACAGAAAGTTCCCAAGAAACTACTTCAATATTCATCTCACTTTTGTATATCACCTGGTTAGAAAATTAATACCTTTGAAGCAGTTTTGTGTTAAAATAATATAATGAAACGGTTTATTCTTGCTCCTAAGTATGAATAATTAATGAAATTTTGTCGTCTGCTTCGTTAGTGGATTAAAATGATGGATCATGTGGGTAATTTTACATCCTTACTTACATACTTTATTAAGTTACTCCACAAAACGTGACGTATAATCTAAACGTTTATAATCAATCATACTGTCTTAAACGTTTCACATTAATACCTTAAAAGTTTTATATTTTTTATATGACAAGTCGGTAACAAGCTTGTGTTAAGTTCCCAGTTATTGCAGCATTAACGTATAAGACGTTAGCGTACCAAGAACCCAAGAAGGGTATAGGGGAAACAGGACCCTAGAAGCTCTGGTGACTTGTAACCGCAGTTTTGTATAGGAGTCACGTAGATTCCCAGTCGGGCAGTTCCAAATATGACTTAAGCCATGCCTGCTATTATTACAAGAGTATTGATAGGTCTCTTCTACAATGCTTTCATACCATTTTATACCATATACGGTGCAGAGTAGGTATACGAGCTAGACCATATACGGTACGGTACGGAGTATAGAACCAAGCGTTTCAGTGACTCATTCCTATGCCGCACCATTAAGACCTGGAAGTGTTTCCTTCTTCCTACAGTCCCGGGTCCTTTAAGCGCGGCGTGAAAAGGCATCTAATGAGGCCGTCAAGCTGAGTGCCACCACTGTTAACATAGTACATGTTTCCGATGGTGACCTTCTTTCCAAGACTTTGCCTTTGCTTAACATCAGGTGAGGTGAAGTCAAATTGACGTGTCCTATATAAAAAAATAAATAAGGCACCTACCATGTGCTCTGGTCTGCAGAAGAGACATAATAAGATGATGAGCAAAATGTAAGTTAACTTTTTGTGGTATCTTACAGACTGTGAGAAACAATTAAATTAAGTTGGTATACGCTGCGTCGAGATATCGTTATTTAGTGAGATAGTGGTACTTCCCCCAACAAATCCGTCCATTCATGCTCGGTAATGTATGGCTCTACTTCCAACCCGCAGTTTCACCTGATCTTAATTTATTTTTATATCCGGTTACTACTTTCGAAGCATTTTCAAATCAGTAAGCTTTTGCACCAAAAAGATTTACTGAAAATAATTCTAGTACTTGGCAATAAATCTATTGTTAACGAATTCTATCGTGATTTAGGTATTTGATTATTATTTTGTTATTTACACTGAGCCCGACGCTTAGAACGCCTTCACACTAGCGTTTATCCAGCGTAAGCGTTCGATGAACGTACGCGCAGCGCAGACGCCGCGACAACGCAATGCACGCGTCGCGTTGTCGCGCGGCGTCTCGGCTGGAACATACGAGTACGCTGCACGGTCATCGCGTATGCGCCGCGTTAACGCCGCGTTCAATTAACTCCAGAGGAAACGTTTCGACAACGCGACGCGTTGTCGCGGCGTCTGCGCTGCGCGTACGTTCATCGAACGCCTACGCTGGATAAACGCTAGAGTGAAGGCAGCCTTAGTTACGGAATGGGTTTAGAAACGCTAAGTTTTTTTTTAATATCTGCAATGTAGGCACATAAGTACATGACCTTCTTCTTTCATATTTATAAACTTCATCCTCTACGGACAAAATTTTGAAACATACTTTTACCCTCATGTTTAGTATTATATCATCTATTATAATGATGAACTCCCATACATTCGTTAATTCGCTCTTACAAAATAAAAGGAATGAAATGAATCACTCCGTCACTATAAGTAACTGTGTTCTGTATAGAAAATAGAATGATAATAAGAATTCCATAAACTGTCCCAATAATGATAAGTTGTTACGTGTGCAATCTCGAATGTAGGTATACATACAACCCGAGTACTAGCCCGTGGGAGGATGGATCGAGCGTCAATTGGGTATTATCCTATAGTTAAAATAAATTATCTAATCGAGCTTATTAAATTTAGAATAGTAAAAGAGCGGTAAAAATCGCGTCGGTTCTTATTTTATAGTTTTTATTTATATTTAATCATCCACCCAACCTATAATAGTAACTGATTTTGACTATAAAATTTTATGACGGCGCTAAATATTTTTTCATACAAGTTACCTTATAACTTATCGTTTTGACGTTTAGTAAAAAATAACTAATTTGACAGTCAGTCAGTAGATACCCAATTTGAGAACTCACGCATTGTCGATTCTGTACAAATCGTAAAGCAACTTGCTACCTTTTGATGTGCAATTGTGCACCCCACACATCTAGTCAAAGAACATTTTAATGATGCTTGTAAAAAATATTGGTTGCTACACAAAACAACACTAGCATCGTCAAAACATACTTTCATTTTTAGTCTAAAGTTTTTTAATAATAAACTCCTACCTAACATAAAGTTTTTTTTACAGCATATGGCAATTTGGGCAGTGTGCTGACCGCACAGGGGCGGACGGCGGAAGCGGAAGTTGCCTTCGAGAGGGCGCTCAAGTACCGACCAAACATGGCCGATGTACATTATAATCTGTGAGTATTGTTTATCTTTGTAAATGGCTACACAAGTAGAATATTATGATGAATCGGTTCCTATCGATTGTTACAATGACTAAAGGTGGCTTGACTTGATACTATTTGATAAAACAATAAAAATAATATGATGTCATATTATTTTTAACTTATTTACTATACAATTTAACTCAAAAAGCACTTGACAGAGTCTATATGCGCACTTCATTTTTTCGTACTACATACCTACATCTTGATATTTTCTAAAGTTTACGCGAATGTCACTCATTGAAATAAAACCACTTTTTCCGGATTCTATCGCGATATATTTGTAATTATTTACTTTTGCAGTCGGTCTAAAAAAACGTCGGTTTAAAAAGTAAATAATAACAAAGATATCGCGATAGAATCCGGAAAAAGTGGTTTTATTTCAACATATACATCTTAATCAGTATTCATTCAACAGCATTCATCTTACTTCCTACTATGACTTCATGAAATCAATGATACCTAAAATACCAGAAATGACATTGACCTATATAACTTTCACTGTTTTTTATACATTATGTACTATTCAAAGCAGCCTTTGTAATTGCTTTTTTACCAACAAAAGTAATATCAACGTAAGCAAAGGATGAATATGAGAAAAATAACAAAAGAGACAAAGATTTGATGTGAGGCCCATATTATTCTAATCTCGATAACAACAAAAGTTTAATAATACATTCAAAAGGTCCGAGAGTACCCTTAGCGGAGGATGAAATAATATTCGCCATGTCTCTCCCAGGGGACTGAAAAGGCAAAAGGTCCGATCCCTATTAAGGACATCGGGAAAAGAAAATATTATAAAATATAATAAATGGCAGGCCACACCGCATTCGCTTCTTCGTGTTTCTGAAAACTGCCCTTGTTTGAAGTTTTCGGGGAAAACCAATAATGGAACTTTTCTTTCGATCTTATAGAAACTCGCTATAGGGCTGTCAAAGACATTAACATTAAATTATATAGAGGTTGTTTATTTATTTAATGTAGATTATGCATAATACTAAGTACATACACAGACTCATCTTATAGGGTTCCATATCTCTATCGAAAATAGTAATCCTTAAAAAAACAGGTCGTTAACAGTCTGTCTGTACATCTATCAAGACCGTTTTGGGATACGTGGAGGGTATCAAGTTAAAATTAATAACACACTAAATCTCCAATCGTTTAGACCGGTTGTACAGCATCTAAATAGTTGCAAAGAAATCACAAAGTAGAAGGATAGTGTGGTACCTACTTCTAGTTACGTAAACATTGTTACGTTGCACAAGTAAGTAGAGAAAAATATCCTAATAATTTCAACATGGCGTTCCTTATGTTAGCAACAAAGGCTGGTCGGCAGTTTTTGGAAACTTGAAAGGAAACTTCTAAGGTAAACCAGATTTCTTGCGGCCACACAGGCCCATGTGGTGAACCACTGTATGGTTTAGTGGGTTCGAGTCCGATATACGTACCACATCATTAACTGTTATGAGGGGAGGAAATCGGAGAGAGTTTCCGCATGCAGAAAAAGGACTTGCTAACGTCTACCAGTCGTTCAAATACAAAACTTTAATCTAATCATCGCATACGTGAGGTACTCAGAAAGTTTTATGAAACTAAAAAAAGTTGTACGGTTAAAGTTTTTATTATCAAATCTTTTCAAAGAACTCTCTACCAGCATCTGTACAAAGTTTCATACGTTGAGAGCAATTTTCGAGACGCTTTTTCTAGTTCGCCTCAAAAAGATTTCACTAAAAAGATCACATGAAAATATTCTCGATTCAGAATCACTCTAAAAAAAGAAACTAATATGAGTATTCCTTTGAAACTGTATTAAATTTTTAGGAACAATAGGTCCACCCATGGTCACAATGTCACCTATTAGGAAATAACGATGTAATCGATGGTGGAACACTCTTGCCTCAAAAACCTGCTCCTTAAATATTTATGAGTCCCAAGATATTGCTGTTCTTCTGAACAACCTCAGACTCAGGCAAGGCATTTTACTGTTATCACAGTTCTTAAATTTGCATGTGGTAAAAATTACAATGTGGTAAACATGCAAATTTAAAAATACATCATAACTTGCAAACTCATTATGCCAGTTGTCTGTTTTCTATCACGACAACAATATTACAGCAACGACAACATCGAACGGTATTATGAAATTGATTAATAAGATGCTTATATGCTAATGAATGTTGATATTAAGCCGCCGTTGTCACAAAGCTTAAAGGAAAACAGAACGCCTGCCCGGCCCCTTGAAATACGTGGTACTCGATCAATAGGCACACAACGACGAGCCGTCCCATTAATTCACCGAGGATTCCACTTCTTGAATTAATCGGGTACGGTGCTCTCTGTCCTGCCACCTAAGCGTTGGGTTTCCGAGCAGTTTCACAAATTAACGTCAAGCCACACGATCATAATATAATTACTGGAAGAGGTCAAAAGGACTGGCGCTGGCATTATACACTTGGTTTGATAAGATCTTTGCGGCGAGAGTTCTTCATCCAAGGATGCCCTTTCAATCAGTTTATGTTAAGTCTTCCTTTCAGTGAAGATTTTTCAGTAAATCTTAAGGTAATTTAAGGGACTTTGAAAGATTTTTGATGTACCTACTTATTTAATTTTCTGAGTATAGAAAATTTAAGCGGCTGAAATCATACAGATGGTTATCTTTATTGAATCTATAAAACGTGGTCAAGTTAAATAATACCGAGATTATTAAAAACATGGTTTTAAGTACTTCTTTCTTATACCAACTTCCTTTTTTGCTCTGTTTTCTTCCAATTGGCCCCAATTTTAAGCTACGTTCTAAATTTAAATTTGCTGACTTAGCAGAAAATTTGTGAAAACTAAATTTCACGCGGAAAGTCAAGGAAAAAACTTAAAAAAAATATTTTGTGCCTACGGTAAACTTGAAAACTGTAGGAGAGAAAGGAGTTTATCATTTTATTATATAGGTACCTGCTATTTTCATCTCGACATTTGCTACGTGCAATGTTTAGGTACATGTATACCATAAACCATCCAATTTATGAGCAGGTCGATGCAATCTCGGCCCCTATAAAGGTAATAGGTATTGTTTAACTTTCCATTTTGGTACGTCAGCTTCTTAGCATGTTTGTATAAAACCCTGTTAATACGCCCGTGTAATGGCTCTGGGACACAAGATTGCTTATTGTGGCGAACTATCCTGTACTATAACTCGATTTGATTTGGCTTATTCGACCTATATGGGGACCTCCTAAGTTAGTTAGGAAAAATCCTCATCTATCAATCTGCAATTGTACCGGTATGCAGATGAGATTGGCTTAGCTCCCAAAGGCCTTGATGTGGCCCCATAGACCCCTACAGTTTATTTAACGTAAACTTAGCTTCAAGTTTTACAAAACTATTCGTAACTCAGTATACCTATCTAAGTAGGTGCCTAAGTAAACCCAAATAAATTATTGGTGTTCTCAGAGATCAATTTCTATTGTTTGATTACATGCTAGGGTAAATACAATTTTCACGAAAACAATATATCGTTCAGCGTGATAACCCCTCCGGCAGTGTGTCGCCATGTTTAAGTAGCTATCTGTACGTGATGATAGCCGAGCATGCGTTCAGGCGTAAGCTGAATGGGCGAACATCGCACATCTCCTTATTCTATTAAGGTCATACGATATTACGCGCGTGCTCGATCTCATCTTTAATATTGTACTATGCTCTTGTTATCGAAAAAAGTTAAGCCGGTATACGAATACATTATTAGAAGCGCCACACCGACAATATGAATCATTTAGCATCAAATGTAATGCTTTTACTGAGGAAGTTTAAAGGCACATTCACAATACAAATACAAATAAAAATGTATAAAAGATTATCTTTTAAGATACAGGGTGTCCAGTGGAAGATTTCAAAGTTTTAAACAAACATAGTTTCTAATCGCAACGCATGATAGGCCCATGGGGTACGTCGTTGAAAGCGCAAGCTTATTATAAGAAGCTCTTTATGTTATGATGAAAATGTTTACAGACCTATAATTATAATCATATATAAAAAGTTCAAGTACTAATTAATTTGCATTCCTAACTTAGTAACTTGCCTAAATCACCACCTTAGACAATTTAGTCTGAAGATCCCCTCTTACCAGACAGTGCATATTTAAACGCGGGCCATGGCCGTGACGCCGTAAACTTGATTGTTAGTTTATGACACAGAATAGTGAATTTAGTTGAATTGAATTCCTATAATATAGTCGACAGATGAGATATGTATACACCTAATTAATACAGACCTAATATAGACTTGATCAATCCGATAGCAATCATCTTTTGTAAAAAAAAACTGAAACTTAAGCAAACTAGTTTCCTTTATAAGCTGTCCTAATCAGAGTACTATCTGTCGTAGATAAGAAAGGAACCATTGAGAAGAAAAAAATAGCCCTCAAATATAAAAAAGTACTAGCATTTCAAGTATAAAAATATTCGCCAAAATAAAAATTTTCACTGTCATCAGTATTATTCCTATCAAGTATAAAATATGAATTTATTTCTTTTAAAATCAGAAAAGTGAAAAATTGCAGTAATGTTCCTACGCAGTTGACAGGTTATCCAGAGGCTGCGTCAACAAACTCATTAACCACCCTCAGTCGAGCCTTTACAGTAAGATGAGAATAGAATCCCTCATTACCGGGAAACAATGAAATTCACAATGAATGTTCTTTATAAAATAATTATTTCAAGTGGGGGTGAAAAGAGGGAACTTGAAACGTAAGCGTCATCCAAGTGCGGCGAATCGTTATTTGAAATCTGATATAATGGACGCTGCGAGTTATTATAGATTAAATTACTTTGATTCAGGTGGCCAGAAATTATTTGGTATCTTGCCTGATACTACGGATTTTTTGTGATATTTAATAATTTACACTAACTCCGACTATCTGGATAGAACATATAGCGAGTGGTTTCCTCTGCCTATCTACCTGTGTGTATCTATATCAAAGTCTCCAGTAAAAACTCCTAGAGTTTTACTTTGTGATGCCTGTCAGTGATCGTATACGTCGAGTGCACCGGCTAGGTATAATTTTGGTGGGAATATACCACCAAAGTTAACTTCTAGTGTTCATTATTAATAAATAATAATCTTCTTTTGGTATGTTTGGGTTATTAAAGATGACTAAAGGAAAATAAGAGCATTACTTGTTACTGAAAATATCATATTATCCCATTATTATCCTTATTTCTGGGAAATCGGATCAGATATTATACGTAACAAACGATAACAAGTCTACAACGGGCATGAAGGCAGATTTCAAACGTTTATATTCCATTATTACATGACATGTGGTAGTTGAAAGTGTGAGCGAAGCGAGCGAAAATAAGAAGATACGCATCGTTATTTTGAAGAAACCAGATTTGATAAAGGGTACCAGATAAATGTGACAAGGCTCACGATGTATACCGTTCACAGAACTACCAGTCATAAATAGTTATTCTTCCAACATAAGAATTGGCCCAGAATTTCCTCTCAGTGTTAGGGATCAAACGATAATTGCTCTCGTAAAAATCAAAACAAACTGAAAAGTGGGCGCTCAGATGAAGCCAGATTATGAAGGTCACTACATAAATCTAATGAAATTGTAATTCACATTAAAATATTGATTTTTGTAACAATCAAAATGAAATTAATTCCCATACAAAAAACTTAATTAAATATAATGATGCTATTAAGCTCTTATTTATTTAAAATTGTACGACGTCCTCTAACGGTTTTTCTTTGAGCTGAACTCTACTAAGTAAAGGAGGTGTGGTCGTTTCAGTAGGTTGCATATACATTCATTTTAGAAATACTAAAGTTAAAGATTTGACAGTACCTTCTTAGCTTCTACTACAGGTTATGGTTTGTGCCCTGCTATTTATAATAGAGTTAGGATGCACTGCGCTGCTATATTACGGAACAACCCTATTAACCGAACATAACTGAAGCATCGGATTTCCTTCAGTAATATTGCTAGTTCCACCCACTATTACCCGTCACTTGTGTTGTAGTAGCAACTCACTTGCAAATTGAAGAATTTTAATAGATAAATCCCACGCCAATTGAAAATTTGGAAGAACATATTTATATCCTAGTAGTTCAATTATAAAGTATTCCCTTTAGAAAAGGGCGACCATGAGCACCCAAAATTTGTGAGCGAAAGTTAGCAATAAAATATTCTTAAGAAAATTAGTTTCATTGATGGAGTTGAAGAGAACATTTTTTATGTTGGACAGGGTACAATTGTTGCAACATAATAAATAATTCGGTTTTAATTACTTACCTACTCGAGATACAAAATATCAATTCTTCTACATATCATTATGTATTCTGTTTACACTGGTAACCAAAACAGAGTTGCGATCGTTATTAAAAACAGCCTCATACATACTTGCAATAAAAAATGTGACCATACCGGAAATTCAACAACCCTGCAGTATATTAGAGTTGTGGGGAAACGGGTGAGGCAAGACTACACCGTCCCAATGGCGATAAGGCGTAGATTAAACTGGTGTTTACTCACACACACATATTTAACATTCTCACCATCTACGCTCGCGACAACGCTTACTTGGTATTTGCATACTTGTTTGTGAAACGATTTGGTCTAGATCTGGATTTACACGCAAATGCAATTTATACGGAACCGTCCAACACCAGCAAAAAGTAATTGTACAGTGAATGTTTGTTGGTTTTTCTTCTACTTAATCTGGTGTAAGTGTGGTGTGAATGGCGGAAATTATGTGGAATAAAATTAATTTGCCGTTTTTTAAATTGCATGCCGTTTTATGAAATTTGGCCACTTTTTAATCTTATAGTACAAATTGTTGGTCATTTGATTAAGAAGATTGAGGTGATTAAGACCTAGGAAATTAATTTGCAAATACATGTAAGTTTAGAAAAGTAAATTTAGAAAGTAAATAACACGATCACGACTGTAGAACTAACTTTTTATACAAAAATAAAAATATACCTACAGACATAACTTTATTGTACAACAATTGAAATAGAACTACTACAAGTACTTTTATATAACATTTTCGGGCATCATCTCATATTCTATGAAATTGTACGAGATTTCATACTCAACTTGTTATATAAGTATTGTTATGACATCTCGTTAGATTCTAGACGGCGAGTATTCCCATTGGTTGCGCTGTGGTAGTCGGACGGCTCGTACTCGGACACTTTCAATATTGAGAATAAGTTGAAGCTTACTTGTATTTTATTAAGGTACGAGTACATGAAAGAAATCATATTCTATGTGACTTATAGATAAGTAAACACTTAGGTACTATGACAAATCATGTTCTTTATGCGAACCTTTAGTGATAAAAATTCAGAATGATATTCGAGGATTTAAATCTCTGAGCCAGCTCTGCCACCATACCATAATATCATTTAAAATATTATAATCTACAAGTATTTCGATAAAACGACACCGTTACTATACGAATAATTTTATGATTTCCTTTTTGGATAAGGGCTGTATTAAAGCCGACCTGATTTTAAAACGTGACAGAACTCTTTCCAAATGTAGTGCACAATTTTATAATATGCACCTATAAAATCATAAACATATTGCGCGCAGACTAGCAGGCTTGTTGCCCACGGAATTCTGGTACCACTCCCGTGGGAACCCATAGGAACCTATTCTAGCGATAAAAAGTAGCCTTTGTGATATATCCAACCTATATGTCACACATAAACTTAATATGGTGTTACATGTGTCTACCCTTTACCAAATTTCAGCCGAATACGATCAGCCGTTTCTTTGAGTTTGAATGAAGAAAACATCCAAATATCTTCACAAACTTTCACATTTATCATTATTAGTAGGATTCAATATAGAACTGATAAAAGCTGACTTAAATAAATACAAGTACAAATTATGCGCACAAAGATGATTTAGAGCTGCTTGTGATACCGTGGACTGTGGCACTTTAATTTACCACAAATTAAGCTGTGACAGAATGAATGTGCATTTGGGCAAAATTATATGAACCCAGTAAAACCAGCCAAAGTTCTTCCATCTTACAAATTAAAAACTTTTATTTAAAGAATTAATTAATAGTAAAATTTAAGACGAGGAGCGAGAAAGGCGTATACAGCTTAGTGAAAAGTTTCTTCTTTTCCGTGCTTTCGTGAGCGTTCACAGGGAATGGGTAAAAAGATATTTAATAATTCGTCTGGAACACGGAGTGCTGCTGTAGTGATAGTTACCTACTTGAATATCTACTTGGTGAGACTTTTAACTCTCATAGTTTATAAAGGTAGGTTTTTATGTAAGATTTAACGGAAAAAGTGATAGATTGTGATAGATACAAATATTGCTTTGATTTGTTAAAATGAAATTTTGGAGTCAAAAATTTGGAGGAAGGTTAAAGAAAAACGCTTGTGACAACGGCAGCGACTTTTTCGGAACGTATTTACTACACGAGCAACTGCTCGCGCCAACCTGCACCCGACCCGCCCGTCCTGTGCAAGCGATGTTACGTTGCGCACGTAGGTTTGCACGCTCAACGCATTCGCTGCGATTCATGGACACCTAATGTTTATAAATTATAGCCCTACTTTCACTGTAACTGTGTATAAACTTGTTATTCAATATTAAATCGGCTTCTATATATTTTAATTTATATCCTTAACTGGGAGTTGATCTTTTGTGTAAACTTTTTACGTTAGTAAAGATAAAATTCCTTTGTAATTATTAATCATGAGTACTCTGCTTAAGTATAATCAATTAAAAGCATCTTAATATTGGAAAACTGGTTGTCTTATCTAAATTTTATATTTCATTAGGTAGGTAGTTAAAACTTCAAATTAATCGCTTTTCGTACATTTCATTTTTCTGAGAAACCTTATCACTAACAAAATACCTTTGAAGGGTCATTTACTTAAATTGTGAACCTTTTATAAATTAATAATATTATATCAGAATTACATTCCATAAAAGCTTTTACTTTCTATTAAATCATCTCTCTCAGTCACGTATATACTAATGTATAGTTTATACGTGAGTCAAAGAGGCAATTAATCCATACTAATATTATTATTAATGCGAAAGTAACTCTTTCTGTCTGTCTGTCTGTCTGTCTGTGTGTTACGCTTTCACGCCTGAACCACTGAACCGATTTGGATGAAATTTGGTATAGGGGTAGATTAGACCTTGAGAAAGGATAAGGATATGTTTTGTCGCGATAACAGACATCCACGCGGGCGGAGCCGCGGGCAAAAATTAGTTAATTTATAACTTCGGTCCAACAACCGTATCATATTTTAGTGGAAGTATTGAAGTTTTTCAAATCCCGTTACCCAATATTATTGACACATGGGTATTTCTATAATATTGGGTACTAGATAAAGGTTTCTTAAATACTTAAGCTCCCCTTCCTATTTACTAACTCACTAAATCGAATTTCATCACAATACAGAATCTTTAGTATGTACTAAATTCTACTTATAAAATAAGTAGGCAATTAGAATCACGTCCTTCTACGTAAACCCACTCCTATAAAGGGGATGCAGTCGTTTAAGAGGGTATAAACATGAAGAAGAGTAGCATCGAATAGTTATATTATGCTGAATCGACCGCCAAAGTACAATACTATAATAGGCATTCATATATTATTGACATAACTTTTATGCATGCACTCCATTATAAACCAGCCAAATATCTAGTCTTTTGACATTATTCCTAAGATTTTAAAAGCTTCTCTATCTATTTACTTCAGTAATGTATCACGAATGATCGCATTACCAACACTAAAAAATCTTGTCAAATCAAACCTGTTATACTCCAAATGAAAACGTTATATTTCAAATTTATACTTCAAAACAATACTATGTAATGCTAACAATACTCGACTTATATAACAATATTTGAAAACCGGGTCTTACGAAACACGATGTTTAATACTGGGTACTACGCGGCCGTGGGTCCAAACTCAGTGGTCGTACGAGTACGTAGTCATATTTTTGAGTAATTGTTATATGTTTAAGTCGGTATTCCTGTAAGAATTTATCACGCAAGTAGTAACTGTAGTATTGTTCTTCGGGTTCTCTATACGGAATTTGCTTCGCAACTGAACCAAAAGAGCTTATTTCCGCTAGGACAACGAATAATCTCATCTCAGTTCCCGGATTTGAATGTATAAGACATAAGTATATATGAAAAGCTTTCGAGCGAATAACTAACTATTACGGAGTGGTGGACTATTTTAGATATTTTAGAGTGAGACTTCTTTACAGAAGTAGTAGGTAGCGGTAGACTGCCTCCAAAACTTTTATTTTGGAGCCTAGGGTTCGCTTTTCTTAGCTTATTCTAGGTTTGGGTAACCTAGGCCTGTGTGGGTGCAACTTTCGTCGGACATCTCGAGTTAAAACCCTTGGTGTGGGAGGAAGATAGCATCATCAAAAATAACACGACAACACTGTTTCCACGTTTTATTTGGAGTTACTTTCAAAGAAGGAATTATTTTAATTTCAGTCTGTCTAATTTTGACCATTATTGTAGATACAACATTGTATTTGTTTTGTCCCAAACAATTTTCTATGTCTTCATTTTGATCTGCTGATGATATGCTTTGAAATAGCTACAGATTGAATAGATTTAATGAAACTCAATTTGATACAACTAATTTGTGAGTAATTTCCATCAACCTCTTTCTAAATGAAAGAGGTAGATGGAAATATCATTTAATCAAGTATTATTCCAGTGCGCTATCTTAATATAGGTATTCAAATATTAATATTATTATATGAATATTAACAGAAAAATACACCACCGTGGTAAACTAAAATTTCAGTTCAAGGTTAGCTAATGGAATCAGACCAATTGATTAATATAACAAATTCTTAAGTAAAGCTAATGGGTTGCCTTTGTTGTAGCAAACTATGAATTGTATAGCAGTGAATTATAATGATATTATAGATAGTGTTATAACGCGTAAGTTCTAATTTAAGCGTGCCAGTAAACATTAATTCAATTCACAATTTGTCACCTCGGTTAAGTCGCGGAATGTCGGTATCGCGTGACGGCGTGGTGCGACGCACCGGCCATCATGACTGTTTCGTGAGCATTCACTGCATAAATTATTTACAATTTATCCAAGCAACGTTTGTGTCGTAGCTCAAACGTGCCAAATTAAACAAACACTGCCATTATCATAATTTATGCAATGTTACCCTTAACAAATCATCTCTGTATAATCGTACTGCATTCAATACTCCTATTTTACGAGTGAAAACTTCTTGTGTACTCATCTTACTGGATGCATTGTTGACATGGTTATCTAGGAATCAGCCATACCGTATTTCGAGTCATTACGAGGCACTTTTAGGTAGGAATCTGAGTGCCACCAAGCAAAAATTCTTCTGAACTCTTGTATATCAGAGGATTTGATGGGAGTGAACGATTATTGTAGAAACTATTAAAAAATAATGCTTATATTATTTCAATAAATAACCGCAACAATTTTCAAATTTCATTAGATAGGTAGGAATTTGTTTTGCACGTAGTTGAAATAAAATGTTAAGACACTTTTTAAGGGATTCTGTCGCTGAATTGTTAGAGTTACTATTTTCTACTACTATTTTTCTAGGGTTCATTAGGTGAAAGATTGGGTGTCCAGCTAGGGGTTTTCTTAATTCCAAAAACCTTGCGGATCACTTCATTTCAATAAAATAATTTTTGGTTTACTGTAAGTAATTTTGAAATTCGCCGAAGAAAATTTATTATGAGGAAATGCATCTATTATTCTGCGACTAGGTTAATAAAGGTATACCTTACGAAAAAACATTTTGATCGGTCCAGGTGGGATTTGAACCCTCTCTTACCGGGAGAATGCTTTTGACCACTGAGCTACTGGAACCACGCCCGAACTAATCCAAATCCTTCCTCTCTTTATATATCCGTCTTTGAGGCGACGACGACGGTGCAGTAATCTACCGACGCTCTTACGAGCTCTGTTGTCGGAACCAATGAATGATTTTTCAACCATTGTTAAACATTGATTTTTGATTACTCTGTTCAAATACATGAATGATTTTTTGAGCATTTAGTATGCTAATTTATCCAAATAAATTAGAAAGAAAAGATTTTGTGCTAAATGTTTAAAAAATCATTCAATTTAGGTCCCCGACCAAAGCAATCTTGTCAGATGGGGAAAAGCCACAGATAAAACATGTAACTCATGTGGTGAAGCAATTGGTACTGCTAGGCACCTACTGGTGGGTTGTAGGACGCTATTAGACCGGGGTCATTACTCGCGCCGACATGATAAGGTATTAGAAATCGTACGTGAGGCGGTAAGTTTGGCGGTAGCTAGAGCGAAAAAGGGTTTAACCACAAACCAAAGAAATGACGTCGCGTTTGTAAAGGAAGGCTGCTCAAAAAAGACAAATCAAAAGCCGTACTCAATTTTGATAGCAGCCGCTGATTGGACATTACTCGCAGATTCGTATGAGAAACACTATAAAATACCGGAGGATGTTTGTGCCTCGTCATCCAGACCCGATATATTCCTATTTTCAAAACAGCAAAAGCGTGCAGTACTAGTAGAACTCACAGTACCGTGGGAAACTAACATACCTAAAGACCACGCTATAAAAATAAACAAATACTTTGACTTGACCAACGAGTTAACCAAAAATGGCTATGTGGTTAAACTCTACGCCGTGGAAGTGGGAGCAAGGGGAATTCCAGCTAAATCCCTGTATAACTTATTTAAAGACCTCGGATTGCCAAGAGCTTCAGTAAGCTCTTTACTCAAACGAATATCTAAAACGGCGTTGATAGGATCTTACCAAATTTGGATAGGTAGAGGGGGGAACACGACTGACGGTGGAGGTGAGCGCTGATGCATCACAAGGTGGCCACCCTAAACCTACACCTGGGTCGCAAGTCCCAGGCGCCGTCGCAGTGTTCCTCTCTGTACCACGCCATGGACCCGGCGACCGCACGGTGAATCCATGGAATGCTAAGAACCGGATCTCTCTCTATATAGGAGTACATACTTTTACATTTCTGTGCCTTACCAATGAAGATCCAAGTACAGTTCACCCTCCACTGTACAATGAGGAAAAACCCAGTGACGAAACTAACACATTACTGTATAAATTGTGTGAAATAAGAAAGGCAATGGAATGCCAGACCATTAATTCAGAAGAAAGTCGTAGTACGTGTAT
Organism: Eilema sororculum; assembly: GCA_914829495.1. Taxonomy (NCBI): domain Eukaryota; kingdom Metazoa; phylum Arthropoda; class Insecta; order Lepidoptera; family Erebidae; genus Eilema; species Eilema sororculum. Next base: position 13,978,134 of record OU618542.1, read on the forward strand.
AGTTACACTGGAAGGTTTTTCTGAAGTCAACCATATTTTGGAAAGTTTGTTGCTTCAATATATGGAAACTAGCTTTTGCCCGAGGCTCCGCCCGCGTGGATGTCGGTTATCGCGACTAAACATAACCTATGTCTTTTCTCATGATCTAATCTACCCGTATACCAAATTTCATCAAAATCGGTTCAGTAGTTTAGGCGTGAAAGCGTAACATACAGACAGACAGAGTTACTTTCGCATTTATAATATTAGTATGTATATACATTATTAATTGCTTTTGAAAGATTTTTTAAAGGATTAAGTATGCTAACTATACCAGTCGAATACATCAGAAAAAAGTGAATTGCTCGGGCGGGAAAGTCATTCATTGGATTGGTTCCGATGTTTTGTAAGAATATCGTCCACCGTCACCTTATAGACGCATAAATATAAAAGTAAAATTTGAATTGCATTGGGCGTGGCTCGGTGGTTTAGTGGTTAAAGCATTCCCCTGTAAGGGAGGGATCGTAGGTACGAGATGTATTGTATTCGATTATAAATTGCAACTAAAACTCATTTAGGCTCTATTTCAGATAATCTATCATTGTGCTAATTTTTATTTTACTTTTTCAAACCACATTATTAACGTCTCTTTTGCATTACAGAAGCTTTTGAAATAAATCCTACACAAGCTGAACATACTGTAAAACATGAATGGCCGTTGTTTAAACGTAAATGAAATTCTTCAGGTCATTTAATACATTTTAGCATGCAAAGCTTTGTTGTCTGTGTAATGGAATTTAATTTGATGTTTATCACCATGAATACATCCAGTTATTTTAGTTTATTACTAAAATAATAACTCTTATAATAACATAAAATTGGTTAGGTAGGTATAACTTTAATTTAACACGGATTCATGCTGGACTTATTTACATGATTAAAAAAATAAATAATAAGATATACCTAATATTATTATAAGATCAAAACATGTTTGAAAGCACACAATTGAAAATTAGAAACCAAAAGAAAATTAATGGCTACCGCCTGTTATCAAACTTGTTTCGCTCTTTTAAACATCAGACGGGTTTTTTAATTTTTATTATTTATTTTAAATCAAACTTTTGAGTTATGATATGACACATAATAAACATTTGTAATAAAGCCTTTTGATTTCCTTCATTTTAATACCCTAATCGAAATGTTTGAAGAATCTTTTTTTGATAGCATATATTTTGGCGCAAAAATCCAATGTATAACTTTTGCACACATTTTATGTATCCTATGACACTCGGGAGGTGAATACTTTTTTCATTTGAAACCAAACTCATTGAAATCTGTCCAGTCGTTGGGCCTGTAGAGAGGAGCAAAGAGGACATACATACATAAATATAAACATACGCGCGTAACACATCACATCACCCTCGCTGGCGGTCGGGTAAAATAATCTTTAACTAACTTTAGTTATAGTTACTGTAATTGCTTTTCCAAGAACTAATCATACGCTAGTAGGTGCGGTACAAAATATTATTAATGCAATTTTATAGAATCAATCATGCATTCAGTTGAAGTTGTTTTCTGTTATATGAATCTACTATTTAATATTATAACACGGCATGATTGATTGAAATTGTTGGTTAAGAGATAGATTAGCGTCTGGAAAATCATATACAGGGTGTATTTTTGAAACGGGGCAGTAAGGGCAAGTACCTTAACCGTTGCAGTTGCAGCAAAACGTTCTTAAAAGACCTTCCCTAACTTTTTGGGACATTTTGAACTGCATTCACAGATTTTGTAAAAAACTTACAGTTAGCAAAAAAAATGCAAAAAGTTCAATTTTTTTTATGCCAATCGATTCTATTTCATGTGGGGATCAAAAAACTCGATGGGACCATTTTAGCTTTCAGTACTAGAAAAGACAGAAATCGCCAAAAACGTTTCCCATACATTTCGTACGGAAATATGATAAATCAACTCGAAACTCATAGGTCAGGTAAAATTTTGAACTTTTTAAATAAAAAAAAACATTTAAACATTTAAGACATTGGTTTATGAAATAAATTGCTCAAAATGATTTCCATTTTCACGAATACATAAGTCTATCCTTTTTTGCACTGAACGAATGGCGGCTAATAATGTTCTGGGATGAATATTACGTAAATGGTCATTAATGCATCCTTGAGCTCTTGAACACTGGCGTACGTCGTCTTATACACCTCGTTTTTCACGAAGCCCCATAAAAAAAATCAAGTGGTGTTAGATCGGGGCTACGAGGTGGCCACTGTGTTGGACCATGTGTACCTATCCACTGTGTACCGAATAGGCGGCTCAAACATTATTAGCCGCCATTCGTTCAGTGCAAAAAGGATAGACTTATGTATTCGTGAAAATGGAAATCATTTTGAGCAATTTATTTCATAAACCAATTTCTTAAATGTTTAAATTATTTTTTTTATTTCAAAAGTTCAAAATTTTACCTGACCTATGAGTTTCGAGTTGATTTATCATATTTCCGTACGAAATGTATGGGAAACGTTTTTGGCAATTTCTGTCTTTTCTAGTACTGAAAGCTAAAATGGTCCCATAGAGTTTTTTGATCCCCACATGAAATAGAATCGATTGGCATAAAAAAATTTTTTTGAACTTTTTGCATTTTTTTGCTAACTGTAAGTTTTTTACAAAATCTGTGAATGCAGTTCAAAATGTCCCAAAAAGTTAGGGACGGTCTTTTAAGAACGTTTTGCTGTAACTGCAACGGTTAAGGTACTTGCCCTTACTGCCCCGTTTCAAAAATACACCCTGTATAGGCTACTTTCTTATCCTAGCTGTTGGCTACTAATTTCATTACATAATTATACGATATATTGTACAATTTGATTTCTTATACAATTAACTTTGAATTTCGGATACTTGGGTGGCAGACAAGCACATTTCCCACTCGATGGAAAGTGGTTACCGTAGCCAATGGACGCATGCAACACCAGGGGCGTTACATACGTCCTCATGTTGCCGACACTAACGAATCCCTCTAATACGCTTCTCGAAGAACCTCAAATTGTAGTCGCTTGGTAAAACCATAGCAGTTTCATAGCTTGAGCCTGTGTGCGATAAAGTTCCCGTCATACCGTAGTCTGCACCGTTTCGAGTCGCAATGTGTGAGGATGAATTCCCTGCCTATGTCGACCGGTGCGATGATAGAATGTAGCTGTGAGCATCGTGTCAATGTCAAACAATTCAGCTGAGCACCAAACCATTGTTGCAGTAGAACATTAGAATACAAGCTGCCTAAATGTGAACATACAATGTGAACTATAATATAATATTTTTGATACTTTGATTCGTTACATTTTTGGTTTACAATTCACTGTTTTAATCCTGCAGTAGATCTGATTCCCTTTTTTTTACCATTTGGTTCTATCAGCGGATTAAATTCGCTATTGTTTCTACTCAATGATATTTTATACAAGATATGTTACGTTCATAGTAACTGACTTCTCAAATCTGATCCAGCAGTCTGTCAGTGCACAATAGTTGACAATTAGCGTTAAAGTAGTACGAAAGATGGGATAAGCACATGAGTAAAAAAGATAGCTATAATTCGGAATGATTCGGACGATTGCGCTTCGAAGCATAGATTATGATTTTGTTGAACAGAAGGGGTATTTCGTTGGTAGGCAAGAAATGAAATTCGATGAAAAAATAATACGTCATTATTTATTTCGGAAAATGATAATAATTCAAAAAGATAATTAGGGAACTTCTCGAAAATAAAACCATAGTGCCGTACTGACGTTATAATCAAAAATTAAACTCCTTCAAATAAATTTAATTTATTTCTTTTCTGCCTCTTAGAAAGTTTTTTATTTTGGGATTATTTTTATGAGCAGAATGAAGCCGAACAGTGGTATATTTGTCAGTTATTTATTTATTTATTTATTAAGAGCAGCTTACAAGGTATACACCAGCACATTACATTTTACCTTAAGTCTAATTTACATTTGTTTGGAGCTACCTCAATTATTTATATTCTTCCTGAGCAATGTTCCTTTTTCCGAAGTATATCTCTCAGTGGCTTCAAAATTATTGCTACAAATTCTGCTGCTTTTTGAAGGTGTCCAGTCAAACTCATTTCGTTGTTCTTTAACAATTGCAATCCACTCTTGAAGTCGAACTTCATTAGTCGGAAACCTTGAAAAAAATTTAGGTTATTACAATTATTTAAAGGACAACAAATAAATAAAACAAAAATTATGTTACTGAATTTTGAATAACAAATAAAACTGAACAGCAGGTCAAAATTATTACTTTAGTAGGCAGTAAACTGAAAATTACCCTATGTCGCATCTGTACTGATAATCTATGCAAGCAGTGTTGTTGTGTCCTTGTCGTGCTCATATCAAAAAGTATTTCTGTCCTTTTTCTTTGCCGCCATTATTATAAAAATATTAATAAACTAATTTTAATGAAATACACAAAAAAATCGGTAATATTGTATGTACTTACATGTGATAGAAGGTCCTTCGTGTTTTATTGATTTTAGTGTCGTAATTTGTACATTTTTAAAAATACACCGTGGCATTTTTATTGCTATTTTATTATGCGCTTACATACGTGACAACTCGGCGTTTGCCAGACATATACTAAATGCGATACGTCCCAATTGGGACGTTTTCGTGTCTTCACCAGGCGCAGTCTAATAACATATCTGCCTCTTTTTTGTATGTAATATCATTGTTTCTACTCTAATTCATCAAAGAATTCTGTTTCGCTTTTAATTCCACTTTCATCCATTCAAGGATTATATTTCACTTTTGATTCTTCTATAATGAAAGTAATTAATTAATGGACAGCCTCTGTGGCGTGGCGTTAGTGCACGCGACTGCCACGCAGGAGGAGCGGGTTCGATTCCCGCTCAGTGCAAATATTTGTATGCATGAATATGGCTATTTGCATTGATCTGGGTGTTTCTATGTATAATATGTATGTATTTACAAAAAAAAAGTAAATAAGTATGTTTAACCGCATTCTAGATTCCATAACACAAGCTATAAAAGCTTACCATGGGTCTAGATAGCGTTGTGTAGAATGTTGTGGAATATTTATTATTTATTTTATCATTGATTACTTTCTAGTCGACTACTCGTTCTACTCTTCGATGTAGGTATAACGTACTTTTGATTGATTCAAATAAATATTATATATTATGGATGAATATCTATTTCTCTCTATATATATGCTTACCATCAAGTAATCACGTGGATTTATTTCTTCCTTAGTAGTATGAAAGGTACAAAGGAGATGGAAAACGGCGGGCCCAAATGTAATAAGTTGAGATATGATCTAAAAAATTAGTCATATTTTTGTATCTTAGAATATGAAAAATCACGTCAATTCTCAATCTGGAAGCGGAGAAATATGAGGAAATAGTTTTCGTGAGATTATCAATTGAGTAATCGATTACACTAAAACATTTGTAGCAAATAATTAACACAAAGTAATTAAATGCACTATATATACTTACATGCTATATAGTGCATATAATTACAGTCATATTATTAAATCAAATATCAATAAATTACTGAAAAACCAATATTAATGATTATCGATTTCATATCGATTCAAATCTCTCTTATATTTTTAATCTATGTCACTGACATGACAGCTCACTAACATTGACACTAGACAGTTGCTGACTGTTTTTGTTTGCTCACTCGTTTCGTGTTTTCCTATGCGTTTTGAATGCTTTCCCGATTATTTGTAATTTTTTACGACAACTGCTTTGTATTTTACGGATTCTGACCCTGCCTACCTTGTACAACCCTTGCTTTCTCCTTGGACACCGAAGATCGCTCACACGTTTGACTTGGACTTGTTATTTCGGATTTTACCGCCGGCTTGTAGATTGGATATTATTGAAACTATGGATCGCTGTGTGAATTGTGGTATATCCACTGGTCACTGCAATACCCTGGGCCGACGACCCTTACACGATGAAACAATTTGACAGCCTCTGTGGCGTGGCGGTAGTGCACACGACTGCCACGCAGAGGGGCGCGGGTTCGATTCCCGCTCAGTGCAAATATTTGTATGCATGAATATGGCTATTTGCATTGGTCTGGGTGTTTCTATGTATAATATGTATGTATTTACAAAAAAAAAAAAAAGTATATAAGTATGTTTATCCGCATTCTAGATTCCATAACACAAGCTATAAAAGCTTACCATGGGTCTAGATAGCGTTGTGTAGAATGTTGTGTAATATATATTTAAAAAAAAAATACTTAAAAAAAAAAAATTTAAATTTAAAAGTAAAAGGCATTTCTTATATTTCATGATTATTTATTTATTTATTATTAATTCTGTCAGTGATTCGGCAATGGCTTGCACCTCAGTCTGTAAGTAAATATAACCTCATCTAACCAGCTACCATCCTAGCAGGATCCCGACATTTTTATTATAATAGAAGGCGAATAAAACACTATATTAAATGATTTTTTATTTTATTTTAGACATCCTTTCCCTATCTCCTTACCTGTTACCTACCTATCGCTTGAAGTCGTTGACGTTCATTCATATAATTACTTGTCCCCACCGGGAGGGACAACGTGGTAGGGATAAGTGGAACAGCCCGTAATAATAAACATTTTCTAGTAAATATAATAACTATATTAGTGCAAAAGAACACATTTTGCACTTCAGGAATCAGCTGTTAGTTAAAGATTGTAACATAACCTCACTTTTACATAATCTCTTATATCTCTGTTCTCAGATTGACAAAATCCGCAGAATTTTCAGTGAAAGGTTGATAATATATAAGCTATTAATTGACACCACTTTCATCTTCTTACAACTAGGCCCAAGATTGTATGTAATCATTTCAGTCTCCTTTCACGCACATCGACAAAACAAGTAGGTACGTACTTATACTATTTGAAGGACCTCGTGATAGTTAATAGGATTAACTTGAGTACCTACCTCAATTCCGTGCTTCAATAGTTGTATCGTCCTGAATACGTAGGACACTTCACTTTGTGCTGTAAGAATTCAGTTTTGTGTGACCTCTTTTTACGTTACGTCGAAATAAAATAATAATGTAATGTTAGAATTACTTTAAGACTATTGTCTATCATCAATGACAAAAATTTAACCCAATGCTAGCTTACTTGCGTTACAACACATACATACATTTACTAAGTAGGCACCTAAACTTCATTATGGTAACGCAGTTTTGTTTGAAAAACTGTATGGAGTATTTTACTACTATTACTACTTATACTATTATACTATAATCCAATAATTGTGAATTGAAATTGACTTCTTACAATCAATTAAATCTTAGTGTCGATTTCATCAGTGATAAATCTGTTCAACAAAACTGTGTTCTCACATTTTGCACAATTTTCATCGAGAAAATTGAGTTAAAGTAGCACAATTTACCGTAATAACAGTAAAAAAAATCCTGACGCAATTAATTCAATATTATTCAGTATAACTACTAAACTTATCAAAGCCCCAAATATGTTTCGAGATAATTATATAACTCACTGCCACATATTTAATAGGCTACATACTTCCCAAAATTCCACAAAATAAATTACGCTCTAAAACTGTTCGGGCGGGCTTTGAATGTCAACACAGTGCCGAGAATTACTAAGGCGGTACCAACCGCACAAAAGCAATTTCACTCACAATACCAACGTTACAATAATTAGAAGGGAATTAGTAACAAATTATTGCTCGCGAAGAGAAGGTATAATAGCCGACCGGGCTGGATGGTTCTCATTAGTGTACGCTGGTCCCACGTAGAAGCAGCCTCGTTGTGGGCCTGCATTATTCATGCGGACAATATTGCACTGCCGCATCTGTCTATACGGCTTTTATAACATTGTACGTTTATATTTGATGATGTTTCATTAAAGTTGACATTTTGCATTGTGTTTGTGTAATAATGTGTTATTGTTTCGTAGTAAATGACTGCTGTTTTTGTTTCGAAGATTTTCGCACCCTCATAAATTCAATCTCGACATGACTATATGTAGAAAGTCCAAGTTCTCGGACTCGCATTCACTCATTCCTTCTCAAAATCATGGCAAAATAAAATTTGGTGTGAAAGCTAGGATTATCATTTAAGTAACATAAACAAAAAGCTGTATATTTTGCCTCTTTAGCATAGTGAGATGGAAGCTTGCATAGATTTTTTATCAACGCAGATATGGTGATGATGTAATTACGATTATGTTTACGCAAAATTATGACTGTGGTCAGAAGAATACCAAGCAATGCTACATAACGTTCCTTTGCATGAATATCGCCTTGATTCCCGTAAACATAACTGTGTGAATCAAAAATGTGGTACGCATAATCAGAATGTGGAAACGCTATCGGAATGTGCACGAGATATAACCAAAGTTTGAACAACGTTTGATGAGCTATGAATTCGGTAGCAGCGAATGCTCATCACTAATTAGCATGAAATGTGAAACTACGAAACGCAATATAACCGCGGGAATATGAAAGCTTCGCAAGTTTGCAGAGCTGTGTGGCTTAATATTTCATACGTCATATGAATACGTCACAAAAGGTGACTCCAAACGTGGCTGTGAAAGATGAATGGAATGAATATACGACAAATATGGATAGATTGCGTATACTGTTGTTGGCAATACCACAGATAATCTAAACAGATGCACAATCAGGACCAAAAAACGGTTACACTCCTAACTTCCAAAAGCAGGCAGGCAGTTTTTATTTCCAAGCATTGTTACTAGATGGCGACATTGCTTTGGAAATCTTTTCTAATCTTTACTATTAAAAACTAACTTATCAAAAATAAAAAATACACTAGACACATTATTGAATATGACTAAATAAAACCATAAATATGCAGTAATTTGAATGGTTATAGACAACTTGGACAGTGTCGCTAGATGGTGGTTTCCTAAATTATGACTTTTGTCACGAAATCTTTATTTATTATATTACCAACGAGTTTTGTATGCTTAAATGCTTCCATTATTATGTTTTAAGGTTTTGAAATAATTTCCGCAATTCTAAATGGGCGAAATCAGTGTTTTGACTTTTTTATTTCTCTGAATGAGCCTACAAGTGCTATCTATTAGTTTTTGAGATATGCTAAAGATATTTTCTTAGCGTTCGTACTCATGTTTCTTTAGTAATACTAATGCTTTGAATAATTTGATTTGAAAGGATTCTAGTGTAATATTATATGTGCACATGATTACTATACTCAATGAGGACTTTTATTGAATTGTAAGCAAATTTTCTCATTTCACTTCTTATTATTTCTAACTACACAATTTTAATACCTACACCATTTTTCGACTTCTAAAGCATTCCCTGACATTTTAACGAGTGAATAAGTAGCTTAAGTTGGGCTCGGTTCGGTCGAGTTTCCTTTCTGTTAGATAGCAGATGTAGACAATACAGTGAGCATCAATTCGATCTTGACTAGCAAAGTACTCAAAATGATCTTAATAACTTCTAATAATATTAATATCAAACTGTTTTGTTGATATAAATTGTAGGTATTATCGTTCGAACTAATGGTGAGTACCAATTATCAGAACAAATCAGTCAACAGGAAAGGAGGTGTACCAAGGTGTTAAGATCATTTTGAGTTCATCAGTTTGAGCTAGTCAAGATCGATCTGATGCTGACTATACCTAATAAATTTGTAAGTGTGGACCAGCTGCTTTCGTTTGCGTATTCTTAATCTTAATACAGTACTGCTGTTTTGTTCGTATGTTTCTCTTTAGTATTTTATTTAAAGTTATAGTTAGTCACACGTGGAGATCAAGTTTTCAACACAATAATTGATCAATCAAGCCTGTTACAGGTCACTGTTGATATATGCCTTTTAGTTAGCTACCTTTTTCAGGGTTTCGATTCTGCTAAAGTAAAACCGCTGTCATACCACAAATACTGAAAAAATAAATAAGTTTAATTTTAGAAGTAACGCTGTAAAAGGCTAAAATTAAATGAATTACAAAAATGGATTTTCGTAGAGTGAACTAAAAAAGTCACTTTAGACTTTAACTCCAAAGCAATATAGTCTAAAATTTACAGTCATTTTTGGCAGTGTCTGTGGCAGGACATTGGTTTTACTTAAGCAGAATCGAGGGCCAGGTTGTCAGTCCGTAAGGCTGCGGAGCGATTCCATAAAAACCGTGTTCTTTTTTTTTTCGTGTGGAAATTACATTGGATACCTCCCCTGCCGGAGCCGGAAGGGGACATTATGTCGGACTCGAACCGACTAAAACCGCACGCCGACTGAGGGTCGTGGTGCTAGGCCGGAGGTGAGGTTGTCATTGACATATCCCTTGCACCCCGGTTGACCCAGGCCCATCTCTTACGGTCTGGGCCTCCTCGGGTCCATAAAAACCGTGTGCATATTACTGATCCTCAAATATACATGAAGTTATTATTGCGCACGTTAGCTCTTTGTTTACATAGCTGTTCAAGTATGCACTGTGTTCTTGAAGTTTGCGGTACTGCGTTCGATCAGCGTTCGCAATATATATTATATAACTTACATATTATAAGCTCATATCACACACATAGAAGACCAATGTTTTTTCCGTGGCATTATTTCCATGTTTTAAAAGTGTAGCAGAATATTTTAAGGTAGTTATTATTCAAGAGAAAGAATTTATGGAAGCCTGTCCCACTAAACTTATTCATTTTATTCATTTCAAATATAACAACTCAATAGATAATGTAAAACTTAACGTTGCATTACAAGTTATAATAATAACTTTCGTTCGTAAAAGTATTTTGGGAGTTCTTTATTATTAATTTTGATGTAATACTGTCATTGATAAATACCTGCTACCTGTTCAATTAAGTACATACTATAGAACTCTTAGTAATACATACCTACATATAATCACGCCATTATCCCCGGAGGGTTAGGCAGAGGTGAATTAATACCTACATTTCACCAACCAATGTATTTGGTCCCATGTAATAGGGGGGTCATTATTTAGAGTTTGCTCTATGGTACATAGGTTACGTTAGTTATTAATGTTATAATACATTGATAAAGTCTACCTTTTCAATTAAATAAATGACCTTTTAATTGAAATGTAATATTCAAATCTGAAAACTAATTTGAATTTATAATCTCATAATAAGTATTATATCTTTGTTACAGGGGAATATTGCTACAAAACCAAAGACGGTACAGCGATGCTATCAAAAGTTTTGAGAGAGCAATTTACTTCAGACCTTCAATGGCTCGTAAGTACTTGAGATAAATTAATTATTAAAAACAAAACCTCCTTGGTATTTCTTCATAGCCCTTACTAATAATTTGATTGTCTAATCAAATTATTTCGTTGAAGGTCGACCGTCTCCTCATTCCGTTCTAATTTTACTTATTGTTCCAAAAATTAAAGGGTTTATAAAATTTCCATTGTTGAATATAAGAATAACTTTGAACAAAGCACTTTAATATTAGGAATTGGAATCATGAATGCCGGCCAGTTTAAAACACATTTTAAATATTTCTAACCACTTCACGAGTTTACAGTCAAGTTAGTTTCTGTTCAGAACTTGTGTGTTATGAACTAGTTCTGTGGTTTGCTGGAACTAAAACAAATAATAAGTACAGCAACATTACTGTAGACTCGTATAATATAAAGGAGATAAATGTGGATACGAGATCTGTAGTCCAGTATTTAATATTGATTAACAGCTAGCTTCTAATGAATACTATAATTTAATAAAAGTTGTTGTATCATTGAAATTTATATGTAATGAAATTTAACCACATAAACATTTTTAGTGGCCTATGTAAATCTTGGGACGTCTCTAATGGCGGATGGGCGTCTCCCTGAAGCGGCAAGTGCGCTTCGGGCTGGCTCTCGGGCCGAAGGAGTCAGAGTCCGGGACCGGCGAGAACACGACGCTGCAAGAGTGTCAGCCCTCGTACAGCTTGCAGCGCTTCACTCACAACGGGGCCACTGGCATAAAGCCCTTTCAGCGTATAAAGAAGCGCTGCAAATTCTACCAGATACAAATACACCGATCGTCGGATGGACGCGGCATGTAAGAAAATCTTCTAACATTAAGGCACGTCGAATTTTAACAAGCGTTACACATAATTATTATGACTGATACTATTAGCCCCTGTCCACATAAAGGTTAACCAGACAAAACTTTGTTAAATGCGTTTAAAAATTAATATTCTCTTCTTCATTAGGGATAACTATTACAAAATTGGAATTTCAGTACTGTACCTGTTGTACCTGCCTCACTCCCAGAACTGACTCACCATTTTTGTTCTAATGAAAATCGTAATTTGATAACTAAATTATTTAATGTCACCTCTATGCTTATTTATAAGTATCTATCTTCCAGAAAACATGTTTTAGGTTTTATATCTTTGTTCAACATTATTGTATGATCATTCATGGATTCATTAGATATTACACAAAATTTACTTGCCACGTTCATTGGGGCATTATTTGATGACGTGTAATGGTCTTACATGCGATGTGATCTTAATCGTAACCAATATTGAGAATTGGAAACCTGTAAACATTCGATTTAAGTGTGATTGAATTCATATCTCGACAGTCAATCTGAAATTAATGCAGTTTCTAGATACCTACACATACTGCAGCTCTAATTATAAGCATACATTACTTGGGTAATATCAGTCGCTTGGAAATCAAAAGAGTATATGCGACAACGACGATTTAGAGGAAAATCAATGTACTGTAAAGCGATCATGGAGTTGTTTAGGACTGTTTTTCTTTGGGAGACGGATGTTACTTATTTTCCTTTTGCCTTGCAACGCGCGATTTAATATAGATCCTTACATCACTACGTAACAGGGTCTTTAATTGATTTTAATTTTACAGAGTGTCCTATCAATGGTGGGGGAGATCTACGTTCAGCTGCAGCAATGGCCTCTAGCTGAAAATAGCTTACTATCAGCGTTAGCGGCGTCACCACATCACGCGGGGACGCACGTCACATTAGCTCAAATACTCGCTAGAAATGTAAGTTTCATTCTATATCATTTAGGCGATGGACGTAAGCCGAATCACAAAGTAGAGGACGTTTGCAAGCCGATTAACTTTGTTCGCAGACTTTAGAGAACTGACTTACTGTGCGGTGGTTTTGACAGCTGCCAATTCTGACAGCTGTTAGTTACGTTAGCGTCTGTTGACCATCAAATCTGTTTTGTAAAGGATTTATGTTTGAGGTTTGTAACTGAATAAAATTTTGAACGTTCTGAACATAGCAGGGGATGTTTTAAAAGCGGAATTGAACCACTTTTTTCAGTCATAACGATAATGAATAGGAGTGTATTATAGATGCAGATGCAGATATTAAACGGGAACGCAGGGCATTGGCGGTAAGGGCGAATATACTGACCCGCAGGTTTGCTCAGTGCACGGACAGTGTTAAAATAATGCATTTTAAGGCTTACTGCACATCCTAGTACCTACTCCGTCAACGAATCTCTTGTAAAATGTAACTACTAACATAGATTTTAGTGTACAAATGCTACTAACAAAAAAATGATTTTTAATTACCTGATAAATAAATGAATTATTATTATTATAGTAGGTATTCTTACAAAATATTGTGTTAGCTATTACCTACTATTGAAGTACTAGTATTGTTTTTTGGGAGAGGAACATTATGTTCACATGTAGTATAAAAGTTATAATGCTACTTGCATTTAATGCTCCATTTACGAGTAAATTTAAAAAGGTATACTTCACTAATAGGTTTCAAAATCACATAAAATTTAACAGTTATTTCTGGTTAGGTTTCCATCATTTTCATTCGGGTTTATCATTTATTCCTTATCATCACTATGTCAAATGCATAGCTTTTACATAAATGTTCGGTTGTGAATATTTTAAATACATATTGGAATATCTTTTTGGACATTGTTATTTGATTTATGTGTTTTGTTACAGGCTAGTCGAAGTATAGAGGCTGAAATGTGGTTCAAAAAAGCATTAACGTTAGCACCAAATGATCCAGCAGTAAGAGATCAGTTTGGTAAGATAATTTCATTTTGCTACTTCATTTTTATTTTTCAATGACTTAATGCTTCACATCTTCCTTTTTTTTCCACATCGTCATCCAAGCCGAGTGCCAATTCAGGTTGCATATAAAATCCCTAGGAATTTAAATGTATAGTTAAAATTACTATATTGGAAACTACTTGTAAGCCTCGAAGTTAAAAAATATTGCTCTGACGCCATCTCTAATTTTTTTCCTCTTATGTGCAAGACACTTTTCTTACTGTAGAAAAAATATTAAGACGAAAAAAGGACTATCTGTCTTTAGTTACAGGTTTTTAGAAAGTAGCGATAAATTACATTCGTTGACATTATATTTAAGGACTGAGCTGGAGGCTTTTGTAAATGAATACGAGACTGGCTGCCTCTAGTTAAGTGTATGAGGCACTTTTTCTGATCTCAGCTTTTTGCAACACATACACAGACCAACCAAACGTTTCTAAATTTGTTTTTTCAAAGAGACAATTTTGACGATATTTATGCAGCAATCTTAAAATATCAGAGTAGACATTTTTAAGGCATTTATTTTATCATAGGTATGTTCCTAAGATCACAACACAGGCTTCGGGAATCAGCCGAACAACTAGTCACAGCAGCTCAGCTTTCACCCAGCGATGGCGCGCGCGCAGCGTCCGCAGCGCGTGCGTTAAGGGACGCGCGACGTTGCCGCTCCGCAGAACGCTGGTATGCGCGGGCGGTGCAGCTGAATCCAGATGTAAGTAAGAATGGGTAATCAACACTAAAATACTCTAATGTTGAACCTCTATTTCAACTTTATCAAATATACTTTTGACTACAACTATTGCAGAATAGGGTTTGGGGCGTAAATAGTCTCCTAATAGTGCAATATTATTGTCTCCATTATTCTAGTATATTGACCGTTTTTCAATTTTGAGCTGTGTCATTGAGTGGAGCCTGCTGGTATAAAAGTTCCTTTTAGAGTATCACGGATAATGTTGGTTGGTTAAGTAATTCTTCTAATTAATCTAATGTTGAGATTTCTTAAAATATGGGCAACAGTCATCAGACTGTGCAGACATTCAATACCTCAGTAACATTCAAAAATCACCAGTTTGTGCAGTAGGTAATACCTGGAACCTGACTATAGCTGTTCGATTGGCTGCACTAACATTATTGTGCTAGCATATTGCACGGTAACCATTGGAGCTTTACCGGTTGATGTCGAGGTGTAAAGCCGTGCAGCTACGTTATGTATTATTCAACGAATGAAAATGGTAGAGCTTCTTGAAGGCATGAAAATGCGATTAAGTCACCTGATTACGTTAGTAGTACTTTGATATGGCTATATATCTTGAAACTAAAATGTGCTCAAAATGTACCTACTATACGGTGTCCAGTCATTTGACCAAAAACAAATGACAAAATTTTATTTGAAAAACAAAGTTTGACAAACTAATACCTACTTGACAAAGGTGAATGGGCACTTTTGTATGAGACAAAACGTGATTTTTTAAAAGTAATATGTTTGCGAAATGAAAGTTGGTCAAATGATTAGTTTTCGAACGTTGTTTGTAAAAAATGATCATTTGTCATACTTTTTGTCAAACAATAGTAAACCATACTATAATATACTATCCGCAGTATACGTTTCTTGGGTGTCTTTTGAGAACAGCCGAGGGTGTAGCACCCTGTGCTGTCCTGTCGGTGGTGGATGAGCTCACATTCACCAAGCAATTATTAATTAAAAATATATTATTAATTACAAAACATTTCGTGCACGCCAGGGCCTCACATGTCTCTCGATTTTGGTCCAAGATTCTTGTACTCGGGTATATCTATATTTAATAACAGTCAAGATTTGCCATAATATCTCATGAGTGTGTAAGTCGTATTTTGGCTTTAAACTAGCTACTTAACTAATACAATGGTAAATAGTTAACTGGGCGGTACAGTCGCTCTCAGAAGTAGCTTGACACATTTCAAGTTATTCGTCATCTTAGCTCTAAACCTGTCTTAAAATAATGAAGATAACATGTAACATATTATTATTGTTTTCCAAAGATTAAAATTAATTTCGATTATTTTCAAGCGTCGGTAGCTTAGTGGTTTAGAAGTCGGCCTTACGATCGAGAGGTCCTGGGTTTGAATCCTGGCCATTACAGTACCGACGTGAACCCACTCCTAGCACAAGCAATTTAGCTTAGTTGGAGGGGTTAGAGGGAATATTTATATTAACTTCGATTCTAATATTCTCAAAAAAAAATCAACGTCATCATTTGTGAATTTATCATTAGACATTAATTGAATCAAATAGGTATTAACTTACTGTCGCTCTATAAATCTGTAATCCTTGGGACAATCTCTGATCTTTGTTAGTTGTTTACCTAGTTTTTGCTCCATTGTCTCTCGCTCAACTAAAGAGGGAAGTCAATTCATTATATTTCCGACTCGTCTAACTTACTTCTAATTAATTTCATCAGAAGTTCTACGACAGTTTATTCGGAAGTTTCTCTTTGATGTGTCGAGTGTCAAGCCTTGTAATCCACTATAACTACAAAAACATTCATTCCAACTGTGGTGTAGTGGAAAAGCGTTTGACTGCTAAATTTAAAAAGCGCGTTGAATTCCTGCTCAGCGCAAATATTAGTATGCATGAATATATAGAAAGTAACTCTGTCTGTCTGTCTGTATGTTACGCTTTCACGCCTAAACCACTGAACCGATTTTGATTAAATTTGGTATAGGGGTAGATTAGACCATGAGAAAGGACATAGGCTATGTTTGGACGCGATAACCGACATCCACGCGGGCGGAGCCGCGGGCAAAAGCTAGTATATGATATAACTTTTAAACGGCTCTACCGATTTTCATCAAACATGTCTGAAAACGTTTGTAGAATGTGTGTAACTCACCTTAAATACAAAAAAAAACAAATTGAAATAGCTTCATCCGTTTGGAAGCTATGATGCCACAGACAGACAGACACGTAAAATTTATAACACCCTTCTGTTTGCGTCACGGGTTAATAAAAGATATACGTTACTATATTTTATCCGCATTCTGGATCCCATAATTTACCTATGCTAGTTACGTTTTGATGATATTGGGTCTTACCAACAACAAAAAACCTGTCTATTTACTGATTTATTTCATTGAATACAAAAGTATAGGTTAATTTTAGATGACGGGTTTACCATTTAACTTACCTATTCATTTACTTTTAACTAGTATGGTACACTAATAATCGTACAAATTTTTGGATGAGAAATTATCAAACTACATAATGGTATCAATTACAATAATAATGCCTTACTATAAGGAAGTGTTCCTGTGTTTACCATTTAATTTAAATTAATGATTAGGCCAAACCAATTTTCAACAAACGTAGTCATACGACTTCAATAAAAGTTTACGGAAAATCGATTAATATAAAAACTGTATAAGAGAAGTTTATCAACTTGTGTAATAATTTAAGTTCACGAATGTTGCATAGATTTCATTTATGAATGTTAACTCAGACCTTTCAAGCTAAGCTAAAATTAAATAACACATTTTAATAATAGCATATCACAGTGTTAGAAAACGAGTAAAATATTTTGAGCCAAATACTTGATAATGAATAGGTACAATCGAGCATCAGGTAGACCCTTACCAATAAAGTACTCAAAATGATCTCAATGCCTTGGTTTTCCCCCTTCCTGTTGACGGATTGTTCTGATATTTGGTACACTTCGGACAGTAATACAATTAAAATCAATATAACAGTTTGATTTAATGCCTTAATATTCGTTTTTTTTTGTGAGTATTCGTTATTAAACGGATACTCAGACAATTACAATCTAGACCTTGAGGCTAATAAGTAATTTAAATTTAACTTAATTTGCTAACACTTACAAGTTAAGAATGTGTCCATTGGCACTTTTCTTATTGTCTCTATTGTTATTGATAGACACTTTGATCTTGTGTTCTTTAAACATAGCACTCACTGCACTTTGTTACATTAATTCACATAACTAACTCAAAAGGTTTAGTTCTTTTTAGTATTCTCACTATGTCCGTGTTGTCTAGTAGCTGGATAGCCTCGACGTTCACATGATGAAGAAGCCTTTGTTCGTGTGCTCCGGCGTGTTTTTGTATAACGTCAGTTAAAAGATCCACTCCAATATTCGATTAATACCTTAATATTAACACAGTAAAATTAAGTTTCCTATGGTATTAAGATAATTTTGAGATTTGGAGTCAAGATCGTTCTGACGCTGAATGTACATGTGAGGTAAAATCCGAATTTCTTTTGCTGTTATTACCCTAAATATATATTTACAGTAGCTGTGTGTTGTTAATTACAGCACGTGTGTCAATACCTACGTGCCACCGTTTCGTGACTAATCCTTATTTCAATTCTCAGGTGATATGACGACCTAAATAAACACAAAAATTCAAACGAACATCTATTTTACGAAACATTGTTAAAGTTTATTTATATAGCGACATGGTTTGCGACAATTTGAACCGGAAACCTCATTTATAATGCAGTCTTGTTATTACCAACAAAACGTGATATTTAGACACGATTTAAATAACTGGTGAAAGTGTGAAAGGAAGACACTGAAAGAAATATAAAATGTTTCATTTCTAGGACTATACTACGTTGCATCATACGGGCTGCACACCGAGTTTAGTTCTTATACCCATTGATCTTGATCAACCTGACCTTTAAACATACGCCTTCGTTGTTGGTAGTTGTGGGTTCACCTAAATTTTTATCGAATTGATAGCGACTCTTATAAATGTGGTCTAAATATAAGACATTCTGCTTGCATTGGTATGGTCAAATTGGCCATATCCAAAGACACGAAGATGAATACTGGGTGCTTCAAAAAAATGTATACACACTTTGAACTTCCATAGAAAATTTATTTACCGTTCTACAAAGTTAAATTTCAGGAAAATAGAAAGCTGAAAGTCCAATGTAAATGAAACATAAATAACAAATGTTAATACTGTTCAAATTGGTGACCTGCAGCATCAATACAATTCTGAGTACGAGTCACCACAGATTCTGTACATCGTATCAAAACGTCCAATGAGATTTCTCTACACACTGCTTGAATCTCATTCCAAAGAATGTCTAGGTTACGTGGTTTACGTTTGTACACCTCATCTTTTACTGTGCCCCACAAGAAGAAATCCAGTGGTGTAAGGTCTGGAGAGCGTGCTGGAAACTCGATTGGCCCCCTGCGTCCTATCCACTGGCCCGACAAATTTTGATCCAGGTAAGCTCGTACGTCCCTGTGATTACAAATTCCAACTGATAATATAACATAGAGGGACGATTATGCTTGCACCTGGCGAAGAAATATAACATTAGCCTTGTAGAGCGGGAAAACTACAATAGTTTAAAGTGTGTATACATTTTTTTGAAGCACCCTGTATATTGTCAAGAAGGCCCTTAACATACCCAACCAGTCCAGAATAAGAGGAAAACCATCAAAATATTATATTATAATGGTCTTACTCTCCCATAAATAGTATAATATTTAACAGATTAATCTCAAAAATTATATATATCAGCTGTAGTTCCCAGACAGCCCAGATACTCAGGGAGACCCGTCCTCTTATAAACTGACAACAGGATTGATATAAAAGAAGAAGATAGCGACTCTTTATTAATTTTAAACTTTTTGATACATGTAAGTCCGTACACAGGCACGAATATATATAGGTAAAAGCACTGACTATGATCAAGTTAGGTTAGGTTGACTCTACAGCCTGTGGCCACATGAATAAATAATTCAAACTATAGTCCGTGCAATCTGACTAAAACGTCAGGTAGTTTAAATGTATGCAGTTTAGGTGCACTAGTCATTGTTCAAGCTTCCAAATGTAAACTAACTTTGTTTGGCATGAATGTGTGAATTTTTCATAAAATCACTATCCCATAATAGGTACAGTAATGGGTGGCACCACGCTACGTTACAACAATCATTACGATTGCACTACAACGTTTCACACTGAACCGATAAATCGATCGAATTAAATAGTACTAATATTATAAATGCGAAAGTAAGTCTGTCTGTCTGTCTGTATGTTACGCTTTTACGCTTTCACGTTTAAACCACTAAATCGATTTAAATAAAATTTGGTATAGAGGTAGATTAGACCTTGTGGAAGGACATGTTTGGTCGTGATAACCGACATCCACGCTGGCGGAGCCGAGGACAAAAGCTCGTACTTACATACGAGTATATTTAGTATTTAAAGAGTAAATAAACCCCACTGCGAAAGAGGCCTGACTATATGTATCTATGTGAAAAGTAAATAAATAATAACTTAATAATATCTAACACTTCTTTGATGAACAAATGATTTGCTTAAACGTTTAAAATAAATAAATAGAGACGACATAATAGTATTTACCCAAAGCCGGTGTTGCTGTGAAGTTGCAGTGCTCAGGATTAATTGTTGAGGTTAACTAGTAGCACTGAATACAACGAAGCCGTATGCTATATTATCTTTATCTCACCTCCACATACCCAGACATGATATGTAATTACGTACAAAGAAAGAGATAAATATATTGCCAATTTTCCTGTAAATAAAATCTTTTACCGCGTAATGATGCCTAAAAATCGTTTTATACTCATAGTAACTCTTGCTAAACTAACAATTGACTAAAATTAAACGTATCGCTGAACAAAGGGGTAAGGTTCAATAGCGTAGTGAGCAGTTGCGGCTTCTTTAGACAACCAAGTACTGTGGTTAGATGAAGGTCCATTTTCTTTGAACTATCTGTTTTGATCTTGTATCTTCGTGTTTCCAATTATGCCAATATCGGAAAAGTTTCTCATTGAGTTCTTCTATTATGTTAGAATGCATATTTTTGAATGTATCTATAGAAATTAAGGAATAATAACCATAGCAATTGTTTTACATCACTGTAAGTTTAGACGTCAACTTCTACTTACAATATTGGTACTAAAACACATTTATTTATTTATTTACACATGAAAACTTACAGCTAATACAGTCAAATAGAAGGCAGATTAAAAATCTGGAAGCCAATTACATAGTTTTCATGTCTAGACGTGTTATATATGGCAAATGTAATACCTTTTCCTTTCTCAGATGATACCCATTTTCGCTTTTATAGATTTTAACTATACAGAAGCTCAAGAAGTAAGCTTCGTGTTCCTATATTCAAACCGACTATTGCAGAATTTGAGTTGGTAATCTGAGTAGTTTATATAATTGTAGATTGTTTTCTAATGGCCTGTCGGATATTTAGCAAATACCATCTTTGAGTATATTATTATGTCAATATTTTACGTATACTCTAAGCTCATAAGTAATAATAAAATGATTCTGTGCCTTTGATATTGTACTTCAAACATTTTACTCTGCAAATTCCATTAAATCTGGTAGGTACCTTAAATAACAAAACGGATTAAAGTAACAAAGGAACGATATTTGTATAAAAAACGAATTATAAAAAAGAATAAAAGAAACCAATTGCAGGTGGAAACACAAAAATGAATCAACAAAGGTGGGTGTACCAAAGCGTGGTTGGGGTCTTTTTGTGCAATCGACGTGGCGCCACTGCAACACCGCACGAACCGCTACAAATTCACAACCTCGACAATATTTTCTAAATCATAAAAAGTTGACAATTGTCAATTTGATAATTTGCGTGACCGATTGACGTTCGATAGTTCGATATAAGTAATCTTTAATACATATACTTATACCTGTAATTTCCCGAAGGGGTAGGCAGTTGTGTATCAAGACCCAGATTTCTCCAACTGTGATTTTCAGTCCCGCGTTAATTCGGTGTTGGTCAATATACGTGGTAAACAGTACCCAAGGGTAGGTACAACAGCTTGCACCAGCACCAGCTCCAAGTTATGCCATGATAAATAAATTAAATAGAAAAAGTCCTTATCGATCTGATACGTGAAAGTCACAAAAAGGGGGGTTTCAGCAAAACAGTAGCTTTTATCATGAAAAATACTCTAATAGTACGAGATCCCACTGCAGGACTTTTTGTTTAAAACCACATTTTTATGTTTATTTATAATTAGGAGAATATATATTTACTAGGGTGCCTATCAAAATTTGGCCGCCATTATTCTTAATTAAATTATTTTTAATAGATTTTTGGTAAAAAATTTCGTTTATTTATTTTTTAAATAAAATAACGTCTACATCACGGTTATTAATATAAAGATTCTAAAAAATCACGGTTGCCACTGCGCACCTGGCCGCACCTCTTTGCAGCCAGGTGTAAACAGGTATGATTTTGATAAATTTATACGTTTATAACCTATATTTATTAATTATATGTCAAATTGAAGCTAATTTTTTCTATTAATTATCATATTCAGTTGCTTAATTAAAACTGGCCGCAAATAAGGGTTACTGGCTATTAAAGATAATAAATATTTAAGGTAGAGTGAAAGAGAGTTAGCGCGTAACATCATTTGTCAAACGAGGACAGCGATTGCTGGCTGTGCGACGCTTTTAAGCCATTGCGCATGCGTCGAATTTTAGTGATCTCAACCACCGAGGAGTAATAGAGACGACTCATAATAAATACTCCAAATAATATGTAATTTTATTTAAATGACAAATTTAAAAATTGCATCAAAAAATTAATATTCATTTGATATATCGACGGTCTAATTAGCAATTTGCCTAACTCTTCATTTTTTAGAGGGTGATTTTTTTAACATTTTGATGAAGCAATAATCCAATTACAAATTATTTGAATGATTCAAACTTAAATATTATATCTCTATTAGATATTAATGATATTAAATGTTTTTTTTAAATGATAATAAATTTTTAAGTAATTGTTTTCTTCGTACAAATAAAAGATTCTCTAAAATGGAGTTAGACAATTTGCTAATTAGAACGTCGATATTTAATATTGATTAAAAAATAAAAAATTAAAACCAAGGTGACTTAAGTAAAAGAAAATTTTATTGCGATAGTATTATTTGAAAATTTCATTAGATTTTATTCAAGTATTTCATTGTCTGTTACATATTAATTAAACATTTAAGCAAATTAAAAAATTAATAAATTTATCTTATTTTATTTATTTTTATTTATTTATTTATTTCTTTTCAATCTTATAATTCTTATATTTCCGTAACTCTTATTTAAAAATCTGAATCATCGGAGCTTTCAGTTGTACTATCATTGGAGCTATCACTTTCATCGTTACAAATATCAGAATCGTCGTTATTATCAAAAGCTTTGTTCGTGGATTCACATAGCACACTATTAACTTGCGTTGGAGTTGAGTCTCCCAGGAACCATGTCGGTTTTAAAAAACCATCTAGTACCAGCCAGCCATTATTTTCTGGGCTGAATTTGATGCAGTCTGGTTCAGTGGCATTTAACCACATCGAATTAACAAAGATTGTCCGCAACAATTTTTGTTCAACCAGTAACCTTCAATAGCCAGTAACCCTTATTTGCGGCCAGATTTAATTAAGCAACTATATATGATAATTAATAGAAAAAAAATAGCTTCAATTTGACATTATAATTAATAAATATAGGTTATAAACGTATAAATTTATCGAAATCATACCTGTTTACACCTGGTTGCAAAGAGGTGCGGCCAGGTGCGCAACGGCAACCGTGATTTTTTAGAATCTTTATATTAATTACCGTGATGTAGACGTTATTTATTTAAAAAAATAAATAAACGAAAATTTTTACCAAAAAACAATTAAAAATAATTTAATTAAGAATAATGGCGGCCAAATTTTGATAGGCACCCTAGTAAATATATATTCTCCTAATTATAAATAAACATAAAAATGTGGTTTTAAACAAAAAGTCGATGAGCGCACCAATCCTGCAGCGGGATCTTAGACTATAAGATGTTTGGATTGAGTAATACTCAATCCCGGCAAAACAGCTCAACGGATGAGAATGAAAAATAAGTAGTAGATCAGTCTGAAATAGCATACAAGTGGGTAGAACCATAAGCAACAGCCACTTACTTATTATTAACACTACCTACAATAATTTTACAACACGAGGTCAATACATTTAATCACCTAAATATCACTCTCTAATAAACAAAGTTAGATGTGATTCTATCGAAGTGGTTTTAATGTTCTACAAATTTAACAGCAATTTACTATCATTAAATAAAAGCGTTGTTTAACAACGCAACTTGTAAAAGTCGAAATCGGTAGGGTCGTTCTGATGTGTCACGAACCTTGCGGAGCGGTAGTGCGTTCTATTGCTAAGGCTCTGACTTAGCAATTGCGGGTTTGATTTCCGGTTTTTTTGTGAATTAATGATGAATAAAAATGAAAAATAAATAAATAAATATTCATCTTCATCATCTTAGCGTTAATCCTAGTCTGGGGTCTGCTTTACCGGTCTAACTGCGGATTTGGCTAAACTTCGATATTTTTTGTGAAGCGATGCCATATGACCTCCACAACCCAAAGGCGATATCGAAGCATTGCAGCTAGACCAGTTGTTGGACTTTTAAGGGCTCCAATCATCCGTAACGACTGCCATAGATGTTCGTATTGCATCAAGGGCCGACGGCTTAACGTGCTCTCCGAGGCACGACCAGACCAATGCAAATACCCATATTTATGCATACAAATATTTCCATTGAGCGGGGATCGAACCCGCGCCTCCTGCGTAGCGGCCGCGTTCACTACCGCTACGCCACGGAGACTGTTAAAATGTATTAATCTATATATTTCAAAAAATACTTACATAACTGCGTTTGTTTACTCGCTCTAGACTCATTTAAATCTACGTTAAACCACAGTATAACGACAGATCTTACAGTAGTTCATCGCGTTTGATGTTTGCGGAAATGCCGCCTTTTGCAGATTTGTCAGGGTTGTCACTTCAGTTTTTATACATAATTTTTCTGTAATATTCTATATATAACTCCTATTCGTTCTCTTTGTTCTGTCAAGGCACATCAACTTACGCTAATTTTTATAACTAGGTGATGCCCGCGGCTCCGCTCGCATAGATGTCGGCTATTGCGACTTTTGGTTATATCTCCGGTTCTACTCAACCAATTATGATCAAGCAAACGTAATATTTTAAGTCTGAGTTCTTGGATTTTGGTTTCGATTTCGATTTCGGTTTCAAATTCGATTTCGTTTTTGATTTCGAATTTCTATTTCGATTCCGACTTGAATTTGGATATTGATTCGGGTTCGGGTTCGGGGTTGGGTTCGGGTTCGGGGTTGGATTCGGATTCAAATTCGAATTTCACTAATCGCTGGGATCGCTAAATTGATGATATATTCTTAAGGAGCCTATCCACGATCAGTTCGCCTGCAGTTTCAAATCGTATCGGGCAGCCTGCAGTCCTAAGTCGACAGCGCCCACACACGAAAGCGATTTTGGCCTGGTGGCCATGCCCTGCTGTCAGTTTTGTGGCTACACACGATCAGTTGGGAGTCGACAGTTTCCCATCGTAAGATTGCCTGCCGGCAATTGTCTGCTATCGGGCTTGACGACCATGTTACCGACGATCAAAGATGGCGGACTTGAAATTTAAAAAAAAAACAAATCGAGGTTTTCGTGGTGACTAATTACGTATAATAAAATCCATTTAGCGATCCAAGATGGCGGACTTGAAATTTCCCACATAGTCAACATGAGCATCGTTTTGGAGGTTTTCAGAGTTGCTAATTACGAATATATCATCCATACAGTCATCTGGGATTGCTACATGAATAATATATTCGTAATCAGCAACCCCGAAAACCTTGAAAACGATACCCGTATCGATTTTAGTAAAAATTTCGAGTCCGCCATCTTGGGTCCCGAAATGGATGTTATATTCGCAATCAGCGACCCCAAAACCCCGAAAACGATACCCATATTGATTTTAGTGAAAAATTTGAGTCCGCCATCTTGGATCACCAAATGGATGTTATATTCACAATCAGCGACCCCAAAACCCCGAAAACGATACCCATATTGATTTTAGTGAAAAATTTGAGTCCGCCATCTTGGATCACCAAATGGATGTTATATTCACAATCAGCGACCCCAAAAATCCTGAAAACGATACCCATACCTATCGATTTTAGTGAAAATTTCGAGTCCGCCATCTTGGATCACCAAATGGATGTTATATTCGCAATCAGCGACCCCGAAAACCCCGTAAACGATACCCATATCAATTTTGGTAAAAATTTCGAGTCCGCCATCTTGGATCGCAAAATGGATGTTATATTCGCAATCAGCGACCCCAAAAACCCCGAAAACGATACCCATATCGATTTTAGTGAAAATTTCGAGTCCGCCATCTTGGATCACCAAATAGCAAATATAAGCAACAGTGAAATTATCTACCATTTAGATAGCTAGTTAGACACGCTAGGCAATAGACAAAACCAGTAACATAAGAATCTGTCTATAAAAACTCACGGCCACTGTTTCATCTAGTAAGAAATTATAATGATGAACTCACTCTTAGTAGCTGTTTTCCACGGTTCTACCTGTATAGAATATTGCTCCCGTTCCGTGAATAACAACTTGCTCACATACTTCATTGTGTAGTTCCCATGCTAGTAAAGCTCCTTGTAACACAAGGGTTAACACTTAGTACGGAGTGTGTACTACATTATGTTAAACAGATCAAATACGAACTGGGGTGGTGAGGTATTCTATGCTACTAACTGACATTTATTTTCAAGCCCTCTGCCGACAATTAGGACATAACAAACTTTTATGTGTTACGTGAGAGTTTCATGGCACCAGTATGCACAA
Organism: Eilema sororculum; assembly: GCA_914829495.1. Classification (NCBI taxonomy): domain Eukaryota; kingdom Metazoa; phylum Arthropoda; class Insecta; order Lepidoptera; family Erebidae; genus Eilema; species Eilema sororculum. Next base: position 14,004,920 of record OU618542.1, read on the forward strand.
AAAAAAATAGTTTTCATAAACCAGCCGAGCCGCTGATAATTATGCACAATAACTCTAAAAGGCCACGATAAAGAAATCTTTACCTATTTATGGATTACTTAAAAGATGGCTGCGGAGCAGACGCATTATTGTCGCCTCGATTTTTTTTAATAAAATATCATTAAGATTTATAGTGGTGGTTTTATTACAGGACGCCGAGTATCATTCCAACCTTGGTGCTATACTTCATCTAAACGGAAAGTATGCAGCCGCAGCGACCTCCTACCGAAGAGCGTTACAACTCCAACCAAATGACGAAATCACTATCACAAATCTAAAAAGAGTTCGATCGCTGATGAGTAAAGAACGCAGAAAATAATCTAATGACGGCCTCATAAACACAACTAGACGAAATAGGATGTCAATTGCCAAAAATACTATTAGTAACAAATACAATCTATTATTATTGTTTTCTTTATTATACAATCTATTTATTACATATGTTTGTACATAATTCACTGAATTAAACACATTTATTTCATTAAGCAACATGCTTATACCAAAAATTAAAAATAAAACATAAAAATAACAATAGGTATTATTGGATATTGGGCAAACAATTATTTTATACTATTAAGACTACATACACAATGGCATATTAAATCGTAATACTCCTCCATAAAGTTTGATATCTCTTTTTACTTAACAATTTCATCGAAGTGCATCGTCAAGGGTAAACTTTATTTTTTATGAGAATTATATTTAGTTTTATAAGTTAAGTAAGTTTAAAGCGTTTTTTAATCTAAATGAGGCTGGTTTAGTTAATCGAATCCTTTAAGAACCCATTCAGCCTACAATACTTTAATCAAACATTGCATCTTTTACAATTTTGATCGAAAAGGAAAGGTAAATTTATGATTTAGGTTCAAAGTATTTTATTATTACGAGCTTTTATGTGCAATTTTATATAGGTCAATCAGGTGGGTACTCTTTCTTATAAGAAGTTATTACACCATCCGATCGGGGCATCACACCGCACCACACCGCACTCTGCGTTATATGGCTCTACCGGCTGTTCATCCCACAAGTCCCCACGATTGGCCAATTTCGACGCCCCATTTGGACAACAAATAGAAGAGATTTGAAAATACACAAAGAAATTTGAAAAGCATTAACTATTAAGGTAATAATTATTATTATAGATGATCTTATCAAGCACAACGGTGAATTCTTAATTAGTAAATTTCATATTTCGTTAAATTTGTCTCAGCGTATGCGTATTGAAACAAAATTTGTAATTTTCTCTAGTATGAAAGACGCGCGTCTGCATAAGTTAATATACAATTATCACGCTCTCATAACGTCTCTTGATATTATGTAACTTACAAATTGTAAAACTAAATATATTTCTTCAAAGTTATTTGATTTATTTACATTTGGTTTTATGGAATATATTGAGGGTCTAAAACAACGTCATAGAAGTAGTTAGAAATTATTGTAAATAGATTTTTAAACTTAACGATTTTATACGTGTGCAAATATCTATAAATTGTTTTCATTACTGAAAGAAAATAATGGTATCTAACGTTATTATTTTCGTCTTCCATTACGGTTAAATGGTTTGTTCCTAAGCAGAATTGTGAATTCAACACATCATTGATTCAAAAAGCTATTGTGTAATACAGTAGTTAGTAAAAACACGTATCGATTGTGAGTGATTTCGAGGGTTTCATAGGTTACACAGGATTTGTTGCTAAACCTCAGACGAGATAGCCGTTTATGTTGTGTATGAAAACCTTTATTTCATCGTGACAGATAAAGGAGTTGCCTTTCATCAGTTCTATTTAAATCACTCTCTCTTCGTCTCAACTTAACGCAAGTCGCGCCAATTATGAGTACAATTATAACAAACAAACTAAGTAGGTAACTTTACAGAGCAGCGTGCACTGATTTACTTCTTGTAATTCAGAGCATCATTTGTCACGTATTGCTAGATGTAAATTAATAGATATTTAATTCTTAAATTAAAAAAATCTTGAAGTGACTAAGTAATTATACGTCATTAAAGACTGTGTAGATATATTTCTACCCTGATAAAAATAGATATTTCGCACTGCACAGTTCAAATCGAATAAGAGCAAAATAGCGTGGAAACTTGCTGCTTCTCAAGATTATTCGCATCGCGGATTCTCGACCGAATTGTCATGTAACATTCATAAGTTACTGACAGCTTGCATTTAGAACGTGTCAAGAATTGCAATACTCTATATTCGTTATATTGTAAATCAGTACACAGCTGTAGGGAACATTGAGAAATTGCTCTGAGGAAAGCGAAGAAAATTAATATCGATATTAGTTTTCAATGTAAATCTGGCAGAATTCATTGTGTAACTGGATACTATAACCAAAGAATAAATGTATGATAATAACAATTATTACACACTTGCGAATTTCTGTGATGTTTGGGGTCCTAAAAGTTTCAGTGTGAAGAATTCTGCAGATTGCTAATTTTCACTTAGCGTTAAATATTAATAACCTGATAAAATTCAGTGAACCAAATAAAAATAGTTATTCACGAAATAAATGGCTTTGAAAAAGCCACTTCCATAATATTTTTTTATTCTTAAGTAAATATGTTTTGCTGTTGTGGAGCAGTGTTTTTGTGATCTATTATTTTACAAAAGTCTGAAACATATCTATGTCATGTTTGTGTAGATATACAACCAGACATAATTGTTATTATGTATTATAAGTTATATCATAAAATTGTTGTAAATAAAACATAAACAATAAATAAATCGCATATTAATTACCGTATAACGATAAAAACATTTTTATACTTCTAATATTATTTTTGGTCATTTTACTTCTCACACCTGTGACAATAAATGTAAATTACGCTTTGTAGTAATAGATAAATGCCAAAATAAAATGATTTCAGTTTCTTTGAGCATCTTAGAACGATATTTTAAAGGGCGCTTCTGTATTGCGATATGAAGGGTCTTTTCAACGAAATTGTAAATGAATTCTGTGACAGAAATATAAAACTGCTTGTATATATTAGGTATTGTTAAGAAATTTGCGTCCTAACGCATTTTGAGTCAAATAACAGAGGAGCCCTTTAAATATATTTTACTTCAATATTTTAACAATTTCCTATAATGACGTGATTGCGTTTTTAATATGGACTTATAGATACAGAAATCCAGATATAACGTTTCTACTCGTAAATATTTTTAGTAATACCGATTTAGTAAACCCCATTACTTCCGATATTATAACGCAATCACGTTATTACATAGTGAATATGGAATTATTTTCAAAAAATATAAGTTAAACGTATATTAACATGAATATTAAATTTGCAAAGCATTTAAATTATTGTGTATAAAAAAGTTTCAGAACGTGTATGCTTCTTAACATTATAACACTACAATAATACGAATATAATGAAAACCATTTTCATATTACTACGCGCCCACCTCTATTTTCATTTATTAGGGTTGAACATTTTTGAATAAAGGTTTTAATAATCGATTATATCATACTTATGCAGCATTATTTATGAGTCAATTTATTAGAAAAAGAAAACCGTTATTAGAAATCGCTACAGATTTCTGATTCCAATCGTGCCATATTTTAATATCGCGGTACAAAAATAAGACAAGTAGCTATTCGTGTAGTTTTGTTATTTATTATATAGTTCAAGAACTTATTTCACCTGTACGAAAATTGTTCGACGCTACTCTGTACCTTGTCGTAATTGAAATAAGAATCATAATAGTAGACTTGTAATTAATGAAAAGTACATCTACGAAGTTAAGTATTATTCTATGGTGGGCGCTGCTTGATACTAATGTACTGGAACCACTTTTTATCACAAATATTGTTTTGATAATATAGTATTTAGGTATTACAATTATTGTACTTCCAATAATCATTACATCAACATTTTTGTCGTAACATTTTACACCTACTATAATAGTGGGTACTGTAAGTAAACAATTGAGGAATTGTAATCACTATTGTTTTTATTGAATAGTAATAAATAGGTATGTATATTTATGGCGTTATGCAAGTAAACCTGCAAATTCCCAAAGTGATATTATATGTTGGTAATTTTGTAAATAAAAGCTTCAATATTTTATGTAATGTTTTATTTCCCACTGGCGCGACGGAAACTCAAAATGGAATGTAAGTATCAATCTATCAATTAGCCTATTGCATTAAACAAATGGAAAACGCTATAGAAATCCTAGAAATCAGATTATTCCTATAAAACTAGTGAAATTGCAGGTAGTAGTAAGTAGGTAAGTAAGTATGATAACTATGAATATAAATTCTACAAAATCATACATAAACGCCGGACATGTTATGTTAGTTATGGCTGAAGAAACATTGGTAAGGGATTGACTAGTATTATACACATAAATAAATACATATAGTTACGCCAGCCGGCGGGGCCGCATGTCGGAATCGAACCGACTAAAACCGCTCACCGTCTCGGGTGTCAAATGACCCCTCAGATGTGGGAACCATGGTTTCCCCGTAATGCCTCGCGCCGCTTCCCCGTAATGTCATGGACGAAACCCATTTATAACAAATTACTGAACGCATTAAACGGTACCAACAGTAGGTATGTTACGTTCGTATCACTATTTTATTGGAAACGATGTTAAGGAGACCTAATAGTGATACATGATTGGGAAAGTAATCATTCCCATTCCGAACACAGCTGTTATGGTGGCTATAAAACTACTGATTCGATACTAAAACGAAACATATCGTCATGTAGAAGTAAATCAAGTTAAGGTGGTGACGCTCTCAAATGGTAAAAATTATTGTGAAGTAAAATCTTCTTTTAGTCTTTTTTTATGTGTATGATCACAGTTAAAGTTGTTTTCGGCAAAAGAAACATGAAAGTAAAGTAAATGCAGTGGAGATGCCGTCGTTGCACAGATGTGGGGGATAGTGTGATAGAAAGAGGACAGAAATTCCAGAAAGGTGAGGCCTGAAAGATAATGTTGTAACAAGGATTAAAAAGGGTCATCCTAAGGTCATTTTGCTGGGGTGGGAGAGATATGCCTTCGGCAATCTCACCTTCGGCAACCAAGGACCCAAGACGTCGTGCGTTTTAGTCGGTTAACATAACCGCCTCCACCGGCTCCGCACGATTTAAAAAAATCCTAAGGTCATTTGGGTTGGGAATGACACACCAGGTATGTTAGGCATAGTTGAACAGACAGGGCAACCGTGGTCGAACTCGCGATACATGCTATGGCCAAATTGGGAATATAGAGGATAGGTCAGAAACAAGTGAGGTTTAATTCAGTAAAGAAAGCTCGTGAATTATGTAAGAATAAAAATAAGTGGCGAGCTGTCGTTATTGCCTGCCCCGGAGCGAAATCGGATGTGTTTGTACGTTTTTTTTGTGGGATCAGCAGGCTACTAATTGTATCAATCAAGACACTTCTCAAATAGTGAAAAGACTATTACATAGATACGTCCTATGATAAATTTAGGAATAAAAAATTTAAACCAGACTATGGAAAGTTAATTGTTTTTGAACAATATTCAATAGTTGCAAGTTTTCATCAATAGATGGCACTACTAGTCTATAACATTTCACTATTTATTTATAGTTTTGGAACTAAGGTATTTTTCTTCTTTTATTCGACGACATCCAAAACCATTTTTTTTGTATTTAAAACCCTTTCAAATTATATTTTATCTGCGCATAGGTGCATATTAAAAGTTATAGGCACCACCCTATTATTATACAGCCAATAATAGAAACGTATTCTAGATTCGTGAATCACTAACCGTGATCAAACATAGCCGTGGCCGTGAATCGTGCTTGTATATCAATATTAGGTATTGCACGTCACAATTATAAATATTATGTCGACAGGATCGCGACAAATATTCACTGCCTAATCGTGCAAATACTGAGATTTAGAGATTTCTCGAATGCTTATTGCTGACTATCCACAAAAGATTCATATCCATACAATGATATATACAATTTATAATTCGATTACATCGTTTTTTTTTCGTGTGGAAATCCCCTCGGATACCTCCCCTACCGGAGCCGGAAGGGGAGGTTATGTCGGACTCGAACCGACTAAAACCGCACGCCGACTGTGGGTCGTGGTGCTAGGCCGGAGATGAGCGATGTGTCTCTCTACCTCCGCCGCAATTCGATTACATCAGGGAAAATAAAGTAGTCAGGTGTGGCTTGAACCCTTTCCCTTACAGGGGGAATGCTCTTACCGACTAAGCTACTGAGCCTCATTTGAACCAATTCAAATTTCCTTTCTATATATATCCGTCTTTAAGAAGACGGTAAAGTTAGTAATCTACCAACATTCTTACACACTGTTGGAACCAATGAATGATTTTTCTATCATTTTTGAACATTGATTTTTGATTATTCCGATCAAATATTTGAATGAAATTTTATAGCATTGTGTTATACTAACTATACAATTCGATTACATCAAGCCCCACCTGAGCAATTAATTTTTCCTGATGTAATTGAAATGTATATCATAATAAATGCATCTTATAGGTAATCTTATAATGTTTATGTGAAAATTAATAAATAAAATAGTAACGTAATAATACAAACATATTTTGGTCTCATTAATAATTATATTATAACCACAATGCAGAATATCAAACGCCTTCAAGTCACAATTTCTCTCGCATAAAAGAATACGCGATCACCCAATAACAGCAGCTTTATTCAAGGTCATTGGTAGTCAGCGCCGTAAGTATATTGGTTACTATGGAGCTCGAAATGGTAACTTGGTAACATCTCATTTATGTCAGTGATATCGATGAAGGAAGTTTGGCATTAACATAATCGGGGCTTCGGCCTTATTAATAAACTTTGTGTGACACCTATTGACACAAATATGCTTTCCGTGTTGGATAAAAAGTATCTATGTTCATTTTGGAGCTTGATTTAATGGCGTACTAGCTTTCGCCAGCGGCTCCGCCTGCGTGGATGTCGGTTATCGCGACCAAACATAGCCTATGTCCTTACTCATGGTCTAATCTACCCCTATACCAAATTTCATCAAAATCGGTTCAGTGGTTTAGGCGTGAAAGCGTAACATACATACAGACAAACAGACAGACAGACAGACAGACAGACAGAAAGACAGACAGACAGACAGACCGACAGACAGACAGAGTTACTTTCGCATTTATAATATTACCTAATATGGATTTTCAGATACTCGTCAGATAGTCGCTCCTGGAAAAGGCACATTGCTATGAATATGATGATGCCTCTGTGGCGTGGTGGTAGTGAACGCGACTGCTACGTAGGCGCTGGTTCGATCCCCGCTCAGTGTAAATATTTGTATGCATGAATATGGCTATTTGCATTGGTCTGGGTGTTTCTACGTATATGTATGTATAAATTTACAATAAAAGGGTATAAATGTTTATCCACATTCCAGATTTCAAAACACAAGCTTACCGTGGCTCTAGATAGCGTTGTGTAATGTTGTAGAATATTTATTTATTTATGAAGCGTCGGTAGCTTAGTGGTTAAAGAGTCGGCCTTACGATCGAGAGGTCCCAGGTTCGATTCCTGGCCATACCACTACTGACGTGAACCCACTTCTAGCACAAGCAATTTAGCTTAGTTGGAGGGATTAGAAGGAATATTAGTAACTTCGGTTATAGTATTCTTTAAAAAAAATTGAGCCTTTCTTCTTCCAAGGTAGGTAAGCAGAGGCAACAGCCCATGCTCCATCTGATTCTGTTAATAAACACTTCACGAACTTCCTCTACTGTCTTATACCTGTCATACAAGTCTTTGACTTTGGGTTGTATTGTGTATTGCAGGCAAATTGCAGGTCAGAAGACCTGCAATTTTTCAACTAATATACAATGCAGATAAAATTGCTCAGAGATGCTAGTACAAGTATGTGACTATAAATACGCTATAAATTTTCCCCGTTAGAATCTAGAACGCGAATCGTGTCTACATTTATTATTAGATTCTACTTGCATTCTCCAGTGAGACATTGTCGACACTATAAAATGTGATTTCATAATGGTATTGCTTTTATCATGTACTAGCTTTTGCCCACGGCTCCGCCCGCGTTGATGTCGGTTATTGAGACCGAACGTAGCCTATGTCCTTTCCTACGGTCTAATCTACCCATATACCAATTTCATTAAAATCCGTTCAATGGTTTAAGCGTGAAAGCGTAACATACAGACAGACAGACAGACCGAGTTACTTTCGCATTTATAATATTACTAGCTTTTGCACACGGCTCCGCCCGCGTGGATGTCGGTTATCGCTACCAAATATTATAGCCTATGTCCTTTCTTATGGTTTAATCTACCACTATACCAGATTTCATCAAAATCCGTTCAATGGCGTATAGGCAGACAGACCGAGTTACTTTCGCATTTATAATATTAGTAATTATAATGACCCTGAGCTTCAAACAGGACGTTTCAACCTCCTTATGATCGTCTTCTTCTTTTGCCTGGCTCTTTCCTTATGATGATGACGATAGTAAATAATGCCTTTTAAAAAGGTCTAGTTTGATTCCCCTATTTTTTAAACTTACTATTTACCAATGAAGATGTTAGGTACTTATTATTTATTATATAAACAGACATTTCAACTATATTTATTTCAATATTTATGAAACCGTCATCTTCAAAAACATTATCAGTCGCACACAAAAAAATCCTAAACATCAAACTTGAACCTCAACGACTGAAAACGCAAACGTTTTTGTTAAACTTGATGACGCGTAAAGTGATTATATTTCTTGCGTGTTTGCACTCCGCGGTATTTTTTGCTTCTCCCCAGTTTGGAACTCATGACTGGAAGAAAAGGCGCGTCAAATAAGTTGGAAAAAAGACACTTAGCCCACACACTCGCGTCTTTCCTGTGTACGATAGAGCAGCCCCTAAGCTCCACAGTAATTTCCCTCGAAGACATTATTTTCCATGCTTCGCGCTCACCCCAAAGCCATTACCATTCGCTTCATCTTCGGTTTCCTATTCTATTTTGCTTTGACACTTTGTATTTCGATTCGATATTGATATATATTTTCTTTGAGATTAGATAGTGGTTTGTACGTTTATTGAGCTTATAAATTATTATTATGACAATAACCATTCATATGTTCCGCTAAATAGGACCTTGATTGAGAGAGGTCCATCATATGAATGAGATTTATTCCTCACACGTCCTACACTGAGTTCCACAAATAAAACCCTCTAATGTTTTAATTTTATTTTTCTTTTTTTATGTTTGGTGTGTACTTAGTGTGTGGTGTTCTCAAAATATTATATAACTCAAAATATTAAAAACTTTATCTTTTTGACGTTTGTTCATGAAGTTTGCCGATGGATCTTTACAAGCATCTTCACATGTAAAACTATATACAGTAAGCATACAAGCTTTACACGCGAAGATATAGTATACTTTGCTTAATTTGTTAGTCGTGTGAAGTACAGTCGACAATGGACATACGGTTGTAATACCCTTATCGACTGTACATTATTAAGTTAAAAGTTTCTCAAGCATTTGACATTTACAATGATATTGATAACGTGTTCAAAACTTCTATCAACCTTACCAATTACTTATGATGTAAATATTCATTATCCTGAGATAAGAACTGTTTGCATTTTTCTTTAAAGTTGGCACTAATGATAAATGAATCGTAGACGGGGCCGCCGCAGTTTTTTTTATATTTTTACTTTTTGCGGTGTTGCTTTTAATTAAGAATTCCAACTTGACAGGAGAATATTTTAATGAGAATGAAAATACGAAACTATAGTTACTGCCAGACAGAGGCCGTGTTACAAATAATTTGTTTCTTAGTTGAACTTGTTTTATTTGTGTCTATTATACGTACAATTGGAGAGGGCCAAGGACTTAATTTACTATACTCTATAAGTTCTTTATGAAGTATTTGGAATTACTACTCCAAAAATAAAATACAGTATCACATCAAATAGATAGGATCGATTAGGGGTTGTTTATATACGAAAATAAATCGCGTGAAAGATCTGTTTAAGTATAATAATATGAGGTTCATGTATTAACAAAGTTACATACCTAAGCAAACCTAATAAAATCTCAAGTAAAGTTTAAATTGAAAATTTAATTATTAGTTAGCGAAGCAAATCTCTTCTTTAATTAACGTACCATAGCAAATATCAAAGCTGAACTTCGTACGTAAGATACAAAGGTAGTAGAACTTCAATATGCAACAAGTACATCAGCAAAACTGAATTTACAATCAAAAGAAACACGAGAGCACGGTGGGGCTTGGTTGAACGGCGTGTCACAGTTCATTAATATTAATAGTCAGGGGCAAAACCCACAGCTACTGCTCTCACTCCATGCATAATTTCACTTCTACGTCCGTTACAAATTTTAATTGCTCGAGTTGCTACATCGCAACTTTGTTCAGTGTTGCAGTGACGAATATACCACCTCGTTTGTTATTTTGAATAAGCACAAAAAATGTTTGTGCTGCGTACAGCCACGCTGAGTATGCTTCAGTTTGGTTACGTTCGACTAAACTTCGCCAACGGGCCGGTTTAAGCTTCGCGACGTATTTCAATTTGTTTTAGTTGAGAATTTGCGGAGAACTTTTTTAATTTACTGAAAGTCAATATTGTATGGCACAATGCGAAGGTACCTACTTACAACGTTTATTATTTTTTCATTCTTTGTTTCATTTTCGGTTTTGATATTATGTTGGTGACATTAATACAATGCTAGATGTTCTTGCGGAATGATCTACATAAGTTAATTCTTAGATGTGCTTAGGAGCAGAAAAGAATAATCGTAAAGTAGGCTTTACCAAGAACTGGGGTCAACCCTGAAATATGAACCCTGTTTGAGATTAACAATTATTATCTTACCTGATCCTATTTTTTTAAGTTATAATTTACTAATCCATTTATTTAGCGGGATATCACTGGCTGCTGCTTCACTAACCTCGCAAATATTATACACAAGAAACTCAAAGTTGCAATGACCAGTACCAATAAAAATTTAAATATATTTTAATAACAATATATGACTTTGGACTTAATAGTTAAATTTTCTCAATGCAAAATTAACACTAAATTACTTTTATTGTACGGAAGTTTAATCAAAAAGGTGCAGGTTATTTATTGAGGAAGTATTAAAACTGAAAATTCATATAATTCTATATTATATCAATGGACGCATTTGTATTTCGTTTATCAATTTTGTTTAATTCAATATTAAATTTGCATTCAATGATTTCATACTTTAATAATTGAACTCTTCAACGTAAGAATACCTTACAGAACACTAACCTATATCATTGTAGCTAGCTTCAATTTTACCTATGTTTATTTACTTAGAAATAAATATTCATGGAAATTATATATGTTGAATCACTGGCTATACGATCCACGAAGTAAAATATACACCAGAGCTGCAGCACTCACGTACATAATATCACGGATCATGCAGCATAACATAATTACACGGCTTCTCCTGTAAGTACACATACATTAAACGACACAAAACATCTTCAACTCCCAACATACAAATTAACAAATACGCAAGTAAAGTAACACCTTACCTACTTAAGCGTATTACTTACTTCGAATGTTATTTCAACCGCGTTCCCATTTACCGCCAATATTTGAATAAATAATATAAAACCCTCAACTTTGACACATTGCTGTAATGAGGTAGCAAAGTTAATTTATGGAAGATCAAATAAGTTATATATAGGTTTATGAGGCCAGGGTATGGACGCTAAAGCCCTGAGCTCATTAAACGCTGTCACAAAAAGGGGCATGCATTGGTGAGAAGTCCCCTAAGAGTAAGTATATCCAATCTAAGCTGAAGGTAATTATTGAGAGAACAACTTTAATAAGTTACGGTTTTGTGGAGGCATATAATAACAGTTTAGATATTATAATAGTAGTTTTTATTAAAATTGAGTTAGGAATATGGTCGATAATATTATTTGTATATCTAAGTTTAGATAAAAAAATCTGATTTGTATGTGTGTCTGTGTGTCTGTGAAGTGTATGGTACATATTACAAGCAAGATCTAAGACCCATACCGTTGAAGTTAATATTATATCAAGAAGTATAATTTTATGTTAACGACAATGACGCAATCTGAGTTTACAGTTAAATACATAAGTAGGTACTTATGAACTGCCTCACATTTTAATTTTTTGCACTTTACTGGCTCTTTACATTCAAAGAATGCAAAAGGTCAGCTTTTGCATTCTGTCCCTCCTGTGTAAGTTTGATTTATTATGGCTTTTATGGGAGCGACTACCATGTTATACCTTCAAATCCAAGACGAAAATGTAAGCTAGAGCTTCGTTCTTAATTTTCGTAAATCAGCAGGTGTATAAACTTGCAGGAGAGGTTGGCTTAGGCTCTCATCTTTCTACGCTCTAGATGGTGCTGAGTAATTATGTGTAGGTATTTTTCTAGTTATTCTTTTTTTTTGCTAACCTGTGCCCTTAAAGACGGATATAAAGAGAACGGAAATTTGAAGTGATTCAGGTGTGGCACAATAGCTCAGTTGGAAGAGCATTCCCCTGTAAGGGAAAGGTCAAGGGTTCAAGTCCCACTTTAGCATTTATTTTTTCCTGATGTATTCTTCTTTTTATAATTATTTTCTTTTCGCAGGTAGGTACTAATTTCGTCAAACAAACAGATAACTCGTCTAGTGCTAAGTTGTTACCATTTCCTGTACACCACTCACAAAGTGTTCCTCACTTACCTAATACCGACAACGTGTTCGTCGAAGGTTGAGTCATGTTCTAGATGAAAACGTTTCCCAATAAAGTTCACTGTTGTATACAATTAAAAGGACTGATTGTAGCTGATAATTATTGATGATGTCGCGATATTTGTGTTCGTCCGAAACGATTTTGATCTAACTAACTCTGAGATGAAAACATCGGTAGTAAAATATGAAAATTGCACTAAAATATAATGTTATTACTATTAACAACTATTTAGTATTGATTACGAAAATTTATGCAGAAATAGTTGGCTTTACTTTACTGCAGTTGAATTAAGTGCATCGCCTAGATTAACGTTACATTACGTTGCAGTAGTGCTCTGTTAGCAACTTTTCCAAGACTTTGGGAGTTTTGGGTTAAACTTTCCAAGGCAGGTAGACATTTTATAAAGCCGCCAATCTTGGTCTGCTACACAAAGAATTTAAGATAGGACTTTATGAAGTACTGTTAAATATATTAATGTAAACTATTTTCAACAAAAAAATATCAGTTTGCTATAAAATCACGGTAAAAATAACATACATTAATTTAGGACACGCACATTACACTTAACATAATAAATAATAATATAGGATATAAAAAACAAAATTAAATTGTTTCGCAACTCTTAAAATAGAGGTTAATACTGTCTTATTCTTTGGTTTCTTATCTACAGTATGTACATTTATTTTTCGTTATTCTCACTTTATAATTACTATATAAAAATCGTTCCCCGAATAAGTCCCATAAAAGAAAACTTGAAACTGCTTTTAAACGGAAAAGATTTTTTACATAGTTTTTTAAGTGAAAGAAAGATAAGGTTAAGTATGTATCGTAGCAGTAGACCTCAGTAGGTCTTTTATTTGCACAACAAATACAACAAAGATCAAAATAACCGCAATCGCCTTCAAGTTCAGTTTAAGTAGGGACAAAGCTGTATTACCTAGGTATAAAGGTATAAGTTAACTTGATTACGACTTAAAATCTTTATAATTCATCCAAGTCCCCGGTCTTTGAAAATCATGTCCCGCGTGGCCGTTTTAGTTAAAAGCATTTTCTAGAGTAAATTGAGAATCTGAGCAAGTTTAAAAGCTGTGTAGAATATGAAAATTGTTTCCATTATTAGGTGACTCGAGGAAAATAAACTGTGAATTTTAGCTTTTTAAAGACTATCTAATATTAATTTATCTATCACTTTTTTTATACGAGAGTTTAAATGAGCTTAAAAGTAACCCTGATTATAATGTACATATGACATATTTGTCGTACTGACTTCAACGTTGAGAATAAATCGCTAGCACTTTTAGTACCTAGTTGATGACATTTATGTTGTAAACATTAAGTTAGGAAGGGTTTTTATAAAGTTAACCTCTAAAGTGTCTCATATTTCGCCTTGAATTAACGGTTGTGTGAAAAGAAAGATATATAAAACTTAGTATACCTACTTCTTTTTGGAAATATAATATAATTTTTGGTGATTCGTGACGTCATCATTCATCAAAATTTGGCCCAGTAAGCGACAAACGAGTTACCGCGTTTAATTTACTAATTTAGACTTGACTTGTCGATACTGTGTCCCAGGCCACTAGTATTGAATACACCAAAAATAACCATTTCTTTCGTTTCTTACTTCATATTCACGTTTCTTATAAAGAACGAAACTTATAAATCTGTTTCAACATAATATTTGGAGCAATACTGCGGAGAGTAATAAATAATACCTACAGGTAAATAAATCGAATGGCAGTTGCAATGAAAAATAGACGCCTTGAAAGTAATATTTTGCCGGTGTTTCAGTACCGAGCTTGGAATTGGAACTCATTTTACATAGAAAAAGTGCTGGCGGAATCGTCTCAAACTGTATAAAAGTTTAATCCGAGCAGAAATCTATTGGTTGTGTTGATTTCAAGCGTATAAACGATAAAAAAGTTACCTATCTAAGAGCTGGTGAGAATATTTGTATTCAAATGAGAGAAAACTTGATGTAGAGGCAAAAATAACGCATAAATTCGGATTTGTTCAGTAGTATATTTAGGTATTTATAACTTTATTATTTACGGTAACAGTTATGATTCAAATATTTTACATTAAGTAGTTTTGGTAATGAGGCATTTATAAACATTTCGTTCATCAGCGTTTTTCACAATCAACTTGTAAATACCGATACTATTTTCTTACTATTATTATATGACAAAGTTTGGATAGTAGAATGTACGTGTTTGTGGGTGTGTGCAGAACAGAACAACGCCAGAATAACAGCAACAGGGTCCTACTTCCTACCCTAGTAATATAAAAAAATGTGAAAGTTTGTGAAAATGTTGGGATGATATTGGCATAAATCGAAGAATAGATTTGGATTAAATTTATACAGGGCAGGACACATGCATCATTCCCTAAATAACGTTAGGTACTTTTGATTCCAGGAACGGGTGGAAAGAAATGGATGGAGACGCATACATCATGTAGTATAGTATAATTTTGTTGCTAATTTGTTTATCTTTAAAAATTGCACAATAAATGTTCAAGATAAACTTTTAAATGCATTCCTCTTCTTGTTTTATATTAAATCCCTTATTTTGACGCCGCAGCCTCGGGGTCTTTTCATTTCCCAACTTTCGGAGCAATTACCAAAGTAGTTGTAAAGTTTCACATCGGCCTCCCAAGATTTTCATTTGCAAGAATGAGTTTTCAAATTACAAACGAGCGGTTTTAAATATTCATGCTATATTTTTGCAGCGACTTAACCCTCTTCTACCTGCTTATTGATCCATCATACCGAAAATATACATCATTCAATCAATCAATTAGCCCACCGTAAATATATATACCGAATTATATACCTATGTTGTTTTTTTAAATAGAAAATGTTGGTGATTTGTGCTCTTTATTGGTTATAAAATCGTCGCCAACTTCAAATTAATAGGCTATTTGACTATTTTTTTTTTACTTTCGAAAAATGACCACTTTCTTATAATGTAATATGTAAAGGTAAAATTTTCGTGCGACAAATAGTTTTCAAGGCTCCATACAAAATAGTACGAAATTGTGACGTCACGTTTCTGTAGCGCGTAGTGCAAATATATGGTGTGCAAGAGAATATCGCATTTATCTTGGTCTACGTTGCGTTTACACGTATATTATAGTTTTTAATAAAAGTTATTTAAAATTTAATGAGGAATCTAAAAAAATATATATTTTAATTGAGTTTGATTGTTTATATTTTGACTTTTTTTGGGAATTTCAACTAATGAAAAGTCATAGTTTCAGTTTAGTTATGCAATATTTTATTTTGCCAGGCTTATTTTTTCAGAACAAGCTATAATTTTAAGCAGTATTGGGAAGAATCGACGACTTAGTCAAATACCCTATTACTATACCAACCCCGTGCATATATCTATTACGATTTTACAATATTGAGGTTAAATCTGGAGGTGAAACAGATCGTAAAATTTTGCATGGAAACAGGTAGGTTAGACGGGACGTTGTGATTTCCGGATATCCTTCAGGATAATGGGTGCAATGGCCCACACCGAAGGGCAGATCACCCGTCCGGTCAATGGCGTTCCCTACTGGCAGTAAGTAAGCAAGTGTGTACGCTATTGGACACGTGTAGGAAGGTTAGTAAAAACACTACGAATAATATTTTGTATTCAAAGCAAAAATCAAGATGAAGTCATAATATTGAACATGGAAATATCAATAGGAAAATGGGTCAGTGAGTTTTTGAAACACAATACGTTTAAAAGTCAAAAGAATTGGATGCCCGTTCGAGTACCCGATGTCAATAAATATTATTATCATGGCAGGTTGAAAACAGAGTTCTTATTCTGCATAATATACCAGCATACAATAATGGTACAGACCTACCTTTGTGTAGATACCGGCTTAGTAGAAGAAAGGCCGTGTGTGTGTGTAGGTACTTTAATAAATGCCTATCATTGTGGTGTGTAGGGTGGGTGTAGTGAACACGACTGCGCGTTCGATTCTCGCTCAGTGCAAATATTTGTATGCGTGACTATAGCTATATTTGCATTAGTCTAAGTGTTTCTATGTATAATATGTTAAGCTTAGTTAAGCTTACCATGGGTCTAGATAGCGTTGTGTAGAGGTTGTGGAATATTTATTTTACAACCAAAATTATTTTAATTAAAAACACTACACTAGGTAACTACATACTCGTATCAAAATTACAATTTTACCTATCTTTAAAGTTATGAAATATCGTGTTTAGTTACAGACATACTGTTTAGTAATAGAGTAAAATTATAATTATGATAAGTTAGGTAGTAATTTCTTGTAGTTCATTTGTGAACCTAAATCTCAAAATAGTTCACTTCTCAGAAAACGTGACAATAAAATTCGGAAGCAAGCCTCGCTTTGAACAACATTGCGCTGTAACATTTACCTAGACGTCAAAGTAGCCCAAGGTGCAATACAATTTACTCCCTTTATTATTTGAAAAAGGTCTCCAATAAAAAGATTAATTGAGGCGTGGATTTTTATAAATTCTTCGTAATACCCGCGTAGGTGGAAGATAGGCATTTAAGTAGGGATTGTCTTAGCTTTGTGATCCGTCCGTCGTCGGCGTAATGAAGCTTCGAACGACTTGTGGCGGCTTTGTTCCCGTTTACCTTATCTATATAGTCACCGACAGTCTACTTATCAGTTTAGCTATAAATGAAACTGTCTCGTACTTAGCAAGATGACTTTTTAGTCCTTGTTTTGTTTAAAGAACTTTATTGTCCGAGTGACGTGGACGAAATAGTAATTTTGTTTTGAATAAAATTTATTTGTTGTGGACATATAAGTTGGAGTAAAATAGGCGTGAGTATATTTATGTATGTATGTAAACCGTTTTTGTACCTTTGTGCAAAATTCTGTGTGAAGCTGTGCACAAAAAAACGTTCTGCATTGCAGTTATATTTCAGTAATCTGGCATTATTTAAGTTCAGCAAGCAACCTTTTAGCTAATGAATTTTGTCTGTTGGTGTTATTTATATTTTTTAATCGGCTAAAGAAATTTAATGTAGTTCTAAAGTTGAACTGTACTTATTATGATATTTTCTGAAGTTTACGCGAATGTCACTCATTGAAATAAAACCACTTTTTACGGATTCTATCGCGATATATTTGTTATTATTACTTTTTAACCCGACGTTTCGGCTGCTTTGCAGCAGCCATTTTCGCGGTGTGACTCACGATGGTAGTTGTCACATAGTTTGAAGTATAAGTTATCTCAAAATACCCGAATCATGGTGAATTATTGGTGTTCATATTTACGCAGAATGAGCTCACTGTGTTGTTAAGTCTTGCTGGATTTTGCTGTTTACTGGGTTTGATTAAGTGGATGACTGGGTCCCAAGCTGGTGGTACGGTCCATCCATCCTCTCTATTAAAATTTGGGTGTTTTTTAATTTCAATAGCCTCGCGGATCATTCTATACTTCAAACTATGTGACAACTACCATCGTGAGTCACACCGCGAAAATAGCTGCTGCAAAGCAGCCGAAACGTCGGGTTAAAAAGTAATAATAACAAATATATCGCGATAGAATCCGTAAAAAGTGGTTTTATTTTAATGTACTTATTATGTTGTTTTTATTAATGTTAACTTAGCTTTAGCTACCCTACTACTAAACGGTCCTAGAAATAGAAACAAACTTTACTCGAAGACCATCCTATACAATGGTTTTGTGTTCAGAAGAATTGTTCGATATGATGACCACAACAACTTTCCATTACTGCACCGGTCGCCTTAGGCAGGGAATTCATCCTCACACATTACGACCGGAAATGGTACGTATTATGCGGTATGAAAGAAACAGCGCGAGTGACGCACCTGATATTGCGCACCGCTCCGTCCCACTTCGACCACATCTCAAATCATCCACTTCCCAAAATTTTTATTTTGCTATACTTATATTTCCTACTTCGCTTTGATTTTATTTACCTACTATTATGTACATCTATTAAAATTACATAGCGAAAAAGTACCTATGAAATACTTTAACATTTATATACTAGCTGTTGGCTCCATCCAAGCAGAAACATAACTTAAAAAAAGCTTGTCCTAAAAATAACGAAAACAAAAAGGAATCATCTAATTTGGTTCAGTCATTCGGAAGTTATTCGCGTGTATACATTTCAGCGATTCATTTTTTATTTATATAGATTTTTAACATTGTAACCACAGCTAAAATACTGCCAAGCACCTGGTATGCAAGTAATGTTTCGTTAATCTCATTTTCATACTTTTGCAAAAGTATCTTGCTTGCCTGAAGTATGCGGGATACAATCTCGCCATGTCATGTTAGCGACTGAAACGGAAAATTTAATGAGAATTCCTCCACAAGCTTGTTACACAAATAAGTATATTACAATAGTTTACGTATTTTTAAGCTTAGATTTCAACACAGGGCACATTACAGCGACATGTATCATAATCATACTTGGGTAATCAGCTCCTGACTAAGTCGTACCGAGTAGGTTAACACATTGCAAGGTTAAGCTACACTATCCAGGTCAGTCTTAGGATGGGTAACAATTCTTAAGACTTTGAGACCCCTCAGTGCCTCAGAAAGTACGTTAAGTCGTCGTTCTGGGTTGCCATATCAACATTAATGATGGTGTAGGATAGTTGGAACTCTAAAGAATTCCAACATTGGATTTAACTACAGAACTTCGATATTGACAAGCCACTGTAACAACACATCCCATAGTCAAATGGCAGTTGTTTTACGGAATGCTGACCCCAATTGGGTTGGGAAAAGGACCATGGTATGGCTGAGCTCAGCTAATTACTGTACTATGATTACCACTATCAATCTTTATTTTAGGGTAGGATAGCGTAAACAACCTAATCTACAAAATGGTACTCATACCGAACCAGAAACAAAATCCTGGCACAGGATTTCCTTTTAGAGATAGAAGGTCAGATGACAGACACTCTCGGAATAACTAACATAACATACTAATCAGAAACCAACTTAACTTCAGGCTCCAAAGTACAAACTTCCGGGAGCGGGAGCGGGAGCGAAGGATACTCGCGGACCGCACTGCCCCAAACTGAGGCAACTCGAGCGTTGGAGGTCGCAGAATGACCTCCAAATGGTGAAGCCACCTGTCAGTCTAGTAGAAGCAGGCCGCGGGGCCTTGCGCGCCTTCCCATAACCAAGGGCGAGATGGGGATTCCGTGATCCCCACATACAAGGAGGGCCAGATCGAGAGAGATGGTCCCCTGAGTCAGCCGGGGTGCGATGGATATGCTTGCCAACCTCACCTTCGGCTTAGCAACGACGCAAAGGTGGCGAGTTCGCTATTATCTCCCCCTCTGGCTCCTGCTGAATTCGTGAGGATTTTGCGCACATATAAAAAGTACAAAACTCCTACGCTAGTGGTAAATCACTATTCGCTATAAAGACTGCATTCAAATATTCTTGAAACTAACCATTTATAGTTTCAATTATACTTACTTTTAAACAATATTCCTAGGAACGATGTTATTCTTTACTGGAAAACCATTTTCTACAATTATTAATTTCATTGTCACCAGTTCTAAGAATTGCTTTATGTTGAATTGAGCTATGAGGTAAGTGGTCGGTTGTAGTCGAGCAATAAATGCTAAGAATTGCATATAGTAGGAATACTTATTTACTTTTTTGCGCTTACCTTGCATGAATTTAAGAAAATGAATATCGCATTTCTTGCTAATCACCCCCAACGGATATCATCTTCGTAAATTACAGTATAAGTGTAATGTACGAAGCATACAATAATAACACAAACACGTAATACTTCCGATGGCAAGCGGTTACCGTATCCTATTAAATTTTATGCATCCGCGAACGCCAAAGATACGAAGGGCAAAAGATGGAATAAAGAAGAAATTAAATTGAACTAAAACTATCGTTATAAACTAAAATATGTTTTCGACACCGAACTTGTTGACGCCCCTTTTATATTTTTGTAAATATTATACCTAGTTTGACAGCCTCTGTGGCATGGCGGTAGTGTACGCGGCCGCTACGTACTCGTAGGAGGCGCGGGTTCGATCACCGCTCAGTGCAAATATTTGTATGCATGAATATGGGTATTTGCATTGGTCTGGGTGTTTTCTAAGTATTTTATTTAAGTATGTTTATCCGCATTCTAGATTCCATAACACAAGCTAGCTAAGCTATGTTAGATAGCGTTGTGTAGAATGTTGTGGAATATTTATTTATTTAATTTACTATTTACTTTTTTTCAAATTGATCTAAAACGAACGTCGTTCGTTCGTCAACTCGTAAATCGTTTTAGATCAACTTGAAAAAAAAGTTCTGGAACCTAATTAATTCTTCCAATCAGAATGTTACATTATCCCTGAATTATCTATTATATATTCCCACGGGATCGGCAATTACACGCCTGAAGATTGAACTTTCAGTATTATATCTACACTCCCATTTCCAAATTTCCAACAGTAAACTTTCATTTAATTTGATAGTTTGTATTTTACTACAAACTCAAACTTTGACTCCGCCGGGTAATTCTATGTACTTCTATATAATACCTAGAGTCTAATTAATTCCAGATTGGCCATGCAAGTAGCTTTGAAGTTCGCTGGCAAGTATACAAACTTTACAAAGATATAACAAGACTAATTCCTAATCTTGAGCCACTGTTAGTCTAGTTTCAATAGTAGTTTACAATATTCACAGTACTGGAACGTAGATGGGGCTAGCGCCAATTAGTTCAATTATAAAGTCATGCAATTAATTGAACTGTATTTGCGCTGTAGTCTAAAATCCAGCCTCATCTCATCGACATTCATCAATTGAATTTCATAATGAAGCAAAATATGATTTTTTATAATTATATATTCATATAGAATTTATATAATTATTAAATAATTATTTTTCGTAGATAACGTTTGTAGTACTGACTTATTCCTATATAGTTAGGTAAAACGGTATTTTAAACTGTTTATGCGAATTATACTATTTATTAGCGAAATTAATTACGGAGGTGATGTTATTGCGAGCAATACCACCTAGTAGTCAATAATTATTTATATAATTACTTTCCAATCATTTTTAATCAATAAATGCTTGCTTGATTATATTTCGTAACTTAGCTTAAAGCCTCTATGAAATACTTTCAATGCACGGGAGAAGTTTCTAACAGATAATAACATTAATTAAAAAAAATAAAAACCCCTGACACCCCTACTTTAACCCCCATAGCTTTTAAACGGCTCAACCAATTTGTATCAAACATGTCTAAGAAAACTCGCACATAGGTCACCTTTAATATTAAGAAAAAAAAAACTAAATTGAAATCGCTTCATCCGTTCGGGAGCTATGATGCCACAGACAGACAGACAGACAGACACGTTTAAATTCAAGTTATTTGAAATTTAAATTAATCATTATTGACATTTGTAAACAAAACATTTTTTTTCTGACATTTCAATATCAAGTTACAATATAATTCTGTATTAATATGGGTTTGTGATACCTGAATTAAATGAATTTTAAATTTTTAAATTAAATAACACCCCCCTCTTTGTGTCGGGGGTTAAAAAGAAGATCGAAGGGTATACGAAGTGTGTCTTGAAACATGAAACAAAAGACTAAGCTACTGGCTCCCCACCTAGCTAGGATGATTGCTAGAACTCACACTCAAAACTGACGAGAGTAACTATCATTACATACCATCAAAAAAATAAGTTTCATCAGAATTCTATAAAACTTTTTTAACCTGAAATCCAACCTCAAGAAAATTCAAAAGTTACTTACCGCATCGGTCAATTAAGGTAAAACGGATACCTCAATGGACTTACCGACCCACCTAACCATCTGACTTATCACGACTTAATATAACACTGCCTATATTCAAAATGGTGGAGGGTATAAGCGGCCATACCAGCATTTCCCTTGGGTGCTTTAAGGGTTAAAAGATTAAATCGCGTGAATAAGCAGACTATACTTTGGGTAGATTTTTTTGTGATCACTTCACTATTGTACTGATTGAAAGATTATTATCAAGTGATCTCATGTAAAATTGTAATGTTTTAATATCTTTTATTGTCTGAATGATTTTTTTATAGCATTTATCTTGTTAACTTTTAACTTCGAAAAACATCGAAAGAAATGAAACGCTCAAGTGAGACTTGAACTCACGACCTTTCCCTTACAGGGGGAATGCTCTTCCAACTGAGCTATTTCGATGTTTTTCGATCTTTTATTGTTTTGTCTTTTAAGGTGTCACTGATATTGATAGTAGGTATATCGGAATAATACATGGCAAATATCCTAATATCTATAATAGTAAAACTACTGGCGTTCTAGCAACATGACTATAACTACATATATAAAGATATTACAGTTTAATCCATGCTTACATGACAGGTGAAAAAAAAAACAGAAAAGAAGAATGTTTAATGAGAAACTCGTGTAGTCCTCACACACAAGGGTAGAAGCATATGGCGGACTGTTATATCTGTCTACCCTCAGGGGTAAAAGTCGTAAAAATATCCGTTTTATATTATAGATAGTGGTTGCAAAAAAACACATGGATAGAAAAATATCACTTCACTAAAAATATCACATCAATATCTGAAGTTGAAAGGCCACGATATCAATATCTATTGTCGCACTCTATTCAATCAGGGTGACAATAGCAAAACGTCTATGACATTGAGAGGTGATCAAAAGGTCGTGAGATTAACTTCTACACGTTGAACTGTGCTGGCTAGTGGCTAGTAAATAAATAGCTACATAGCTAAGGTAGGTAGATTTTATAAAAATATTCCTGTCAGTAATCGCTGTCGATACGTGACGTACCTACTTGTAACATCTATAAAACATTATGAAAATCTTTTAAGCTATCGCGTTCCATGATATACAAGCGATCATGTTATTTATAGCGTATCGCGTTAATTCCCGTTAACATCCATACTAATATTATAAATGCGAATGTAACTCTCTGTCTGTCTGTCTGTATGTTACGCTTTCACACCTAAATCACTGATCCCATTTTGATGAAATTTGGTATAGGGATACAGTAGACCTTGAGAAAGGACATAGGCCATGTTTGATGAATACTTGAATAAATAAAAAAAATCATCAGATTTTATTGAATCATTTATTTATTTTGCTTTATTTTATGAATATGCCTACAGCTTGTGCACTGTATAATCATTACTTAGAATAATAGGTACGATGATTAATATTTTTGAAGCATTTGGTATGCTGGCTTGTTCTTGAAACATTTTTTTTCTTGCTGGTTTTATTTAAAAGTCAACGATATTGGTTATCAATGTAAAATTCATTCACTTTTATTATCATAAGCTTGAATCTTTATGTATCATGTTATTTTAGGATAGATTGTCTAGAAAGGGTGGCCATGAAAGGAAATTGAATTACATAAACGCGAAAAGTTCACATCAATTTTCAAATGTTTATACACTTTTTTATACGTAATTCTTGCTCAAAATTTAGTGCTTGTATGTTTTAAGTATTTGTTATTTATTATTGTTTAAATCCTTTTATTTGTTAAGTTTCTCGATTGCTAAAATTAGATAAGTTTTAAATTATTATAGTAACGCAAACGTACTTAATCGCACTAATCTCAAAAACTATTCTATCTAGCATAAAAGTTTCTTGAGGAATGATTAAATTCATCACTATAAACGCTCGTAAACTTCTTCAATAAATTTATACCAACCTCTTTAACATCTTGCCGAGAATTGATCGAGATTGCTATTTATTTCTTACTTCTTTTTATCCATTGTCCGTTGTTTAAATTAATTTAAAAATAGAACTCATTTAAATAATAAATAGCTTTTGCCTCGGACACCGGGTCGGTCGCGTCGCTTCGCGGACTGTGAAGCGTATAAAATTAAAATTGAAAAGCCACAGTAGATGAAATAAACTTGATTATAACGGTTTGAACTATTTGCAAGGACAAATTAATATTTCTTTTTACATACAAACTAATGATAGCAGAGTGGTCTTTTGTCCCCGTCTTCTTGAATAACAGAAGAAATTACTCTCAACACGCAAACACAACCAAAACATAAAGCAAATAAAAGAGAAACAGGTAAAAAGAAATATACTTTGAAGACGGTAAACAGTTTTGTAAGTTCATGTAAAGTAATCAAAGTTTGTTATTCGCAAGTTGTTTGGTTGGCCGGGGCGGTCGGCAGTGTGTCCCGGTACCCAGGACGCGGTCCCCTGCCATGGGTTGTCACTGCTAATTTGCACACAATTTGTTCATTCCGGAGACTGAAAGTATAGAAATGAACGGAGAAATGTAGTCGGGACTCAATGTAACTCACTAATTGGACCCACAAAATTATATTCAATTCTAGCTGTGGGCTGTTACGATGGATGTTCGTTAAAACTTCATGTCAAATGAAAATGTAAATACTTTCAGTGACTTTATTAATCGAGAACTTTCAAGCGGACTTTATTACTTTTCAGTACTTTCAACTGTGACGGTAGCGACAACAGTCACTAAGCAATATTATAATATGTATTTTGAACTTCTCACGCAAAATGGATTGAATACTGTGAAAGTTTCTAGATAAGTATAATTAAGGACTGTTATATATTTATTAAAAGTATTGTTTCTGTTCATATATATGTTTTATTTATTCTTCCTTTAATTATTACATTTTTGATGGCGCACACGAGTTACAGATTCTATTCTATTTCTATTTCTTCTTTCATTACTGTCATAGACTTAACATAACGACAGAGTAATAAAAACTCTATCAGATGTGTGGACATTGATCCTCAACAAGGACTAGTATTTTCTTGTGCCAGATTCATCCAATAATAAAATAATAATAATAAAATCATTTATTCTTAATAACCTTTAACTATCGAATATCGTAAATTAGAAAATGATTTTGTTTTATGTTTGTTTGTTTGTTACCTTCTAAATAAGGCAAAATTGGCTGGTTTTATTTACATAGATACAGTTATTATATTAATACGTGAAGCGAAAATTTTGGATCCCTTTTCACGAAAAGCCGCCGACGTGTCTTCGCTGAAGACCATCGGCCAAAAAAGTTAATATTTCTTTATAATAATGCAATAAAATACATTATTTTTGGGAAAATAAACGTTACGCAAATTAAAGCCATTTTTCACACACACATACGCCTGATACTTACGTGTTCATACAGATATTTTTTATTCTTAGGTAATCACCACAGTATTTGAAATTTCACAGCCGATGGATAAAAAATAAATACAAAGAAAATTATTAGGAGGTTTCATATGATAAAATTAGCTGTAAGTTTAATAGGTGAAGCAAAAACTTTTTAGGAAAAATGCACGGACGGAAGTAAATTGCAAGTACGAATTAACCCACCCCTGTATTGCTAGTCAGTGGTCAACTTGAGAAATTTGTCTATAGTCTTTCATACTGAAATAGTTACCGCTCTTTTTTAAAATAAAATCTCCAGATATAAAAACTCTAATAATGTTTAATCTTCGAAAAACATCGGAAAAAATGAAACGCTCAAGTGAGACTTGAACTCACAACCTTTTACTTATAGGAGCAATGTTCTTCCAACTGAGCTATTGAGCCACACCTGAATCATTCAAGAGTTCAAGTCTCACTTGAGCGTTCCATTTTTTCCGATGTTTTTCGAACTTAAAAGTTAGCATAATAAATGCTATAAAAAATTCATTCGACCACCGGGCGAGCATTTTTATTAAAAAATTGCGTCAACTTTGTTTAATTGTTGATTAACTCAAAATTAACTCAAATTCTTGTGTTTTGTATTTTCGTGTATAAAAATAATAATGTAGATTTATAAAACACTATAAAACACATTAAAGAAATAATGACCCAAAAGTGCCAGACATAGGTTACTACGATTTATGTAAATAAGTGAGTTATGACCACTGGCCATGGCAATTATACAGATATTGGTAAGAGTTTTTAACACTTAAATGTTTACAAAACCTTTTTACTATATAAAAAGTTGTTATTTTTCATGTTTTGTAAATATTGCATGAGAGGTTTGGAGCTAAGGCGATCAATAAACTATAAACTGTAGATGACTTGTCACCTGCAAATTCAATCAAGAAGTTAGTCTAACTCATGTAATGTTCAGTGACTCTACAACCTATAAATAAATAATACCTATATTCATTTAAAATACATACATATATATGTATTTTAAATGAATATATTATTTATTGTATTGTATTGTATTTTAAATGAATATATGAATATCCTCAGGCCTGTAAATTATTAACACCCACGTTTCGCCAATTATGATTGACCCTATCTCTAAGTCGCTTTCTACGACACCTACACGGAGAAATGTGGTGGTTCTATTCTACTCCATCCGAAACAGCATGAAATATACCTTAATGTAGCTTTTATTTATTTAATTTTGGTTGATAATGGCGTCCAGACCAACTATTTAAAAAAAACTGGCTTTTTTAGCATGTGCCAGTATTGTATTATAAAACATAGATATGAACTAACTTATGGATAAGACAAATGTGCCAAGTTAAATTCATTGACGACTAAAGCATGATTAAAATAATTGTCAAGAGATATCTAAACAATTATTTAGTGAAATTTGAGGTTCATATCTTAAAGTTTGCTGGCTAATCTGATAAATTATTCATTACTAGCTTTTGCCCGCGGCTCTGTCAGCGTGGATTTTGGGGTACTGTCGATGTAGCGTACCAACGATTTAGAGTACTGTCGATGTAGCGTACCATCGAATTGGGGTACTGTCGATACATTAGCCCGTCGATGGAACGTTTTCGTTACAGCGACCATCGATGTAGTAACTGTCGATATTATGAAATAGACCCATCGCGACCAAATATAGCCTATGTGTTAATTCAGGGTGCCAGCTACCTTCATACCAAATTTCATTAAAAGCCAATATTATGGATACATTTCGATACATTAAAAGCCACCGTTCTTCTTTAGCTAACTCTCTTTAGTTCCCGTTGTTACAACAACAATCCGATTTTAGTGCCCTAATACCTCGTATTTTAATAAATATTACATTATTTTCATTATGATAATTAAGCATTCCAGGGGGTCAGCTTACTCCACACTAAAATTTCATTAAAATCCATTCAGTAGTTTTTACGTTAAATAGTAACAAACATCCATTCATTTCATCCATCCATCCATACTTACAAACTTTCACGTTTATAATATAAAGTAGGATTGAAAAGTCTGAAGTCTACATAATAGCCTACAACAACACCTTCTTCGTGTAGGTATAGGGGCTCATTTTACAATGTCTATGTAAAAGATTTCATATCTATTGTATAAATTATTATTATTTTAATTCGTAACTCGTTCAACTCTACTGACAGTATTTAATTTGAACCGACCCTCTTTTATTATTTCTGAGATCCGGACATCCACTCAATAATGTTGAAAGGGAATTTTAAGATGTAATAAGTACCTTACAATATTATTAAAGAACCCATTGTCTATTTTTTAAATCAACTCTCCATTCAATTAACTTTGATGAACATTGAAAAA
Source organism: Eilema sororculum (assembly GCA_914829495.1). Lineage (NCBI taxonomy): Eukaryota > Metazoa > Arthropoda > Insecta > Lepidoptera > Erebidae > Eilema > Eilema sororculum. The sequence continues at coordinate 14,033,218 of OU618542.1, forward strand.
CAATACAATAACGTATGTTTTATCAACATTCCCGTATTAATATTTTTTTTTTCAAGAAAATAATTAATACATTCACAAATCCTCCCTACTTTATTACCGATTGAGCAAATTTTATAGCGAGATAAGTCCCATCATGAAATCTAAATTTTAGCCACAGATTTTAGTACCTACTACGTAAAGAATTATTATGTTTCATCATGTATTATTGAATATAAATAATGTGTATTATTCAAAATATAATGCCGCTAGAATTAAAATAAGGAATCTAGGTTATAAGTATAGCGTTGACATTATACCTATTAAAATGACCTGAAATCTTAAATGAACGTCTATATTGTATACAAATATCTTTTTTCTAGATGACAAGTCTATACTGTGCATGTCTGACAGGAACAGGCTGATTCGAAAAGAAATATCGAATACCCTTTTTATGAAATATTGGTGTTAAGTAGGGTTATGCTATTATCAAAAAATTATCAAGTTATTTTGGTGATACGATTGGTCAGTCTCGACCATGCGTTACCAGATCTAACTGTTTCAAATTGGAAGGGGAGGCTCCTTCTCATGTACTACCGACATTTCAAGAGCAACAGATAACGCTGTTGCTGCAGACCAGTTTTAGGCCCATAAATTTTAAAAGTCGCCAGATCTAGCCATTAAGTCCAAAAGAAGAAGAAGACGAAGAAGAAGAAGAAAAAGAAGAAGAAGGAGAAGAAGTAAAAGCGTTATGCTGCAATAAGCGGCACGAGATACGGTGTGTGTACGAAGCGACGGCGCTCCACCAATATTTGCGCATCCAATCCAACCTCAACAGCTAACTGGTGCGACGGTGGCGCGCAGGTTTTCTTCTCGGGGTTTGCGGGTAAAACGGCACCGGAAATGGTTAGCATAATCTCTTAAAAACATTTAAGCAATATTGTCAAGATTCTTAATTGTAGGTGCTGAAAAATTACGTATTTAAAGAAGATATACACTTCTCTATGAAGTTTATGTAAATACGTGTTAAGTGCTATGCTAATCATTTTGCAAGTAATGATTAGTAAAATAGAGTTGGGAAGCAATTAGCACAATTCAAGTTGGTCGATGAAATAGATCGCGTGCTGTTGAGGGGAGATAGTAGTTTCGAGTAATTACGATTGTTGTGAATGCCGACAATCACTTAGAAGCGCCTTATCTAAGGCCTACTTAACGCGCGGACTTGGCTATTAAGTCATAAATCGTGGGTTAGTCACGCAACGAACTGACGATTTGGCTCAAAGCGAGTTATCTTCGCCTTGGCATCTAATTAAGAAAAAATTTTTGGCTTTAATTGGAACCTTAAATTATATGGATACCTGGCCCCATAAACTGACTTAATTTTTGGAACACGCTACAGATTTTGTCCGCGATAAGTATGTTGATAGCTCGTATAACATGAAATATTTACTATGGAAACTATAATTAACTAGTCTGCATGAAGGAACTCCTCGTAGTATAATTAGAAGCAGTTAGGAGCAGTAAGTAGAGTTCAGTAACGTAGAGTCTAGGTTGTTAATACTGAACGCAAGGATCCATTATCCTAAGGTCTTTTCGTGTATCTGAGAGATATACACCTTAACTTTGGGTACTTTAAGTATATAATATATAATTCGCACAAAGGTTACGGGATCGTTTTAAAAACCATAAAATGGTATGTATACCACAACTTACAGGTACGTAGAATAAATTATTATATGTTTCAGGTCCTGCGGGGTGGGCACTTTTTGAAACGACTATATACGTAAGTATACTCAAATGATGAACTTTGCATAAACCATAAATATAAATGAAAAAAGAACCCCAGCCCCATCTAAGGATACGAGTTTGCAATCATTTACAAATGCTCCTATATTTTATCGTAATTAAAAACCCAGTCATACAATATTACCTAACATAGGTTTATACTAAACGTACATAATTACTCCTATAATATTGTAATCGCTATATTTTGCACATCCTTACATAAAAGCGTGTAAATATAATTTGCTCAGTGATATTACCACCAAACTATGTCGGAACACATATTTCTCGGAGGCAATTTTGGTTATGTTACCTACCCCATATTACAATTATAACGATTGTTGTGTACATAGTTTGGTAAATTATTAAGAGCTTTCATGCGTAAATCTCTTGGTGATGAAATATCTTCTACCTACTTGTAAAATGTGTTGTGTTTATTACATAGGTAGCTATACAGACACAATGGGTTGTCATCAATTATGTGTCCTACTTTTACATAAATGCGTTAGATTATAGAATATAAGTTTTAAATTGGTCATAGACTGTAATATGATTTAATAGCTAAAGTAGCCGAAAGTTTGAGGCAATTTAGTAATAATTTTCTACTGAAAAAATATTATCGTACTTTATTATTACATATTTTTTTTTTTTTAAGAGAGTAGATCTAGATAGTAGGTAGATCTATAGCTAAATGTCTCGGACCTAAATAGCAAGATTTAAAAGTCCCTATGCCGCACCAATTGTTTTGTAACAATCTGATAATATTGAGATCGTCCACCACAGAAGCACCCCGTGCTACATTCAAAATACATCTAAGTATCGTGTACTGTATAAAGCACATTTTAAGCACATTTAAGGTCCAAGTTATATGAATCAAGCTATACGCAGGATTTTCTCTAGGAGTTAGAAAGTATGCAGTCACATCCATAAAAACCTTATAAACAACACTAAAATGAGAAAAAATAGAAGATAAACGCATAAAAGGGTCCAAGGACTCATGATGGGATTGTAGCTCGGAAAATGTTGACGATTTACAATTAATGAGATTAATAAAATGTCTTGCCACTGCAAAACGGGAACAATAACTAAATTAACACTAAATAGATGTGTAGCCTTGCTAGTTCCCTAGAATTGGGATGCATTGAGCCGAGGGAACGTGCACATACTGTCACGTGTCAAACTGACTGTCCAATTGTTAAATGGATCGCCTGTGTCCACCGAGTGAGACTACACACCCGACGGGACTTCGCTAAATCCGACCTGCCAATGAGAGCAGTAATTGAGAGATTATCCGACACAACTATAGCAGAATGCAATTCATCACGATGTAAGGGAACTCGGCTCGGCTTCGACTTTATATTCAATTTTATGATATTTCTTGTTCGTTTTTTATTGGTTTTTATTACATACTAGCTTTTGCCCGCGGCTCAGCTCGCGTGGTTGTCGGTTATCGCGACCAAACATAGCCTTTATGTTAATATAGGGTGTCAGCTAACTTCACACTAAATTTTATTAAAACCGCTTCAGCCGTTTAGACGTAAAAGAGTAACAAACGTCTATCCATCCATCCATCCATCCATCCATCTATACTAACAAACTTTCACGTTTATAAATTATGAGTTTTTTATATTTCCACTTGATTGGATTGGAGGTTGCAATTGTTATGGAATTATAATAGCTAAAGTTAGAATGACGGCAGTTTGGGTATTGTTTGATACCCAACTATGTACATACTTAGAATTTGTTTGTGGTTGAGTGGCGAGAAAGACCCTTATCGCATTGCAATAAACCGGTCTATTGTAAGATTTTATGAAAAGCTTTATACATATTGTAAACAAGAATATTGATCTTTCTTGGTTTATTAATAATCATAATAGAGTTTACCAGATTGGCAGAGTTAAATTCACATTTAAAAATACTAGCAATGACCCACGGTTTATTCCGCAAAATAAAAAAAATAAATAATTGTGATACTACAACCTACAGGAGCACACCCGAAGGAAAAGGCATAGTGTTTTTTTTTCAAAAGTAGTGTTTAGTGTCCATTTATTAAGTTTGTTAGTCCCAAATTTTGAGTGAAATAAAGAACTGCACTGTTCAACCCTCATAGGCATTGTACACAGGAAGGACGTGTGTGGTAAATAATTCAAAAAGAGCAAATAAGTGAGGTACCTCAAATGATGAGATGAAATTATTCACACCGCATGAAGATTGTCATCTGCAGTGTTTTGTTTTGGATGAGAAAAAATGTCGAAATTAAATTCAAAGAGATCAACGGAACACTCACTATGGTGCAATCGGTATAATATTGCAAAGAGGCATCGTGTTTTAGTCTTTAGTACCTACTCTTCATGATGTTGATTATACACTGCACAGTGTACATGGTAGTAAATTGTCGAGAGCGTATGCGGTTGACTGGTGAGAACCACCTCAGAAATGAAAATTAATTTTGCATTCTGAAACTACGACAAATTAGCAAATACTAGGGTGAAGTGTTTTACAGACCTACCATATCGTATCTATAACAAAAAAATATTTTCTATATTTGCTTGCAAGTAACTAGAACCAATCTAGCGGAAATAAATGCCTAAAAATTGTTACATAGGTATATTACTGAGAACACACTTGTAAGTTTTCCACAGTATTTATTCTAAAGAACCTAACCGGTTTCATCTTACAGCATTCTCAAAGGTTTACATTTATACATTTTGAATATTTCCATTTCTTAAAATTTAAACCTTTGAGAATGCCGTAAGGTGAAATCGGTGTTAAATGTAATAAATACTGAAAACGTACAAGTGTGTTCTCAATATGTGTAACAATGGATTCCACCAAGTGCCATCAATCAACAGTATATATCAGTCATAAAACAGTCTAAAACGTGTTAGTTGAAACGCGTGTGTGGCATAATATGCATTATACATACGAAACAAATGACCCTGGCAATGATGGCTTAAAGAATTTGCCTACACGACTGATACTATATAAGTATTGCCTTAATCAAATTACTAATCCATTATGAGGAATTTCATTAAAACATAGACAGGTAATCTTATAACTTGTGTAAGTTATAGAAAGTAGGAATTAAATTTTATTCTGGTTACCGTCATAATAGAGGACTTCAACCAATTTAATTGCAAAGGTTCCATTTCATCAATACAGGCACTATAAACCTATGATAAAGCCCTCCACCATCTCGAACTTCCTCACAATTCTCTCAACTCATAAGCAGCTTAGTCTGGAAACTTTAGACCAGCAAATGAACTAACCGGTGGAGTTTACCTTCAACAAATCGATTGACTTATTTCAGAGTTTTTATTTTGTATTTATGCCGAAAATATGACTGCACTCGCCTGATGCTGCACCTGTAGTGTAGTCCAAATTAACTAGCATAACATAACATAACATAAACTCACGCCTGCTAGCACCTTTGCCTACCCCTTCGGAGAATACCCCGAAGGGGTAGGTAGAGGTGCTAGTACCCTTATTTCACCATCTAGCAGTATTGTCATATTCCAAACCCCGTATCATCTTTAAGCCAATATTTTCTGCTCGTATTTTCCTAATTTTTCTAAATGTATGAGCATCTGCCGGATTAGTTGACATTTATGATAATTGCTCCACCTTTATAGGCTATAATATATCATCACGCTACTGCTTTTACTGAAATCTTGAATATTGAAGACTATTCAATTCAAAGGAAATTTATCAATTAACAAACAAACAAACCAACTTCGACTTTATAATATTAGTACAGATTAATGCTCTCACCGCTCTCCATGGATGAGAGATTTACAAAATGTTCAATCACTTTAAACTCCAAACAACTCTCTTTAAAAATATCAACAACATTCTCAAGGTACTAAAATGTAATCTGGTTAAGTGGTTTTAAATGTACTACTCCCGAAAATTACAAGGTAACACTTTAATCTACTTTGGATATAATTTGGCTAATGTGTTAACTCATTATGCGGTTACGATTTATCATTAAAATTGACAGGAGTCAATAATCTAGTTGCTCATTTATTTTCAGCAATAAATATTGATAAACTAGTGAAACTTTTGTATAATCCTTAGTTAATATGTAGGTACAAGCAATAGCAGATAGAAATTACAATCATTTTTTAATAATACATTTTTTTATCTAGGACACGTCAATTTGACTTCACCTCGCCTGATGTTAAGCTAAAGGCAAAGTCTCGGAGAGAGGGTCACCATCATCTAGGCTCACTATATCATATCACTAGGTCACATAATATCATTCTAGGCTATGACCGCGGCGCTGTAGGCATCATATATATCATTGGTTCTACTCAAACAATAGTGATGAAATAAACGTAAGATTTTAATTCTGACATATTGATCTTCTGGAACGTTCTAACAAAAAACTAAATCGACATTCATTCAGTATTTTAGGCTTTTAAGTAAGTTTTATTTAATATTTCCAAAGTACGGACAAGATCACCTTACAAATTATATAATAGTATAGAATACAAACATGTTCATTTTACGATACTTTATTATAAAAGTGACAGCCTCTGTGGCGTGGTTGTAGTGAACACGACTGCTACGCAAGAGGCGCGGGTTTGATCCCCGCTCAGTGCAAATATTTCCAAGCATGAATATGGCTATTTGCATTGGTCTGGGTGTTTCTTTACAAAAAAAAAAGGATATAAGTATGTTTATCCACATTCTAGCTTACTATAGGAGTACGCTAGTACTATTATTTATTCTGTGCTATAGGTCTAGATAGCTTTGTGTAGAATGTTGTGGAATATTTATTTATTTAAAAAAGTAACATTTTATTCAAACTACTCATCTACTGTATCTACATATTACCACGCAAAATTTCAGTAAACGTTTATTTAGTATTGTAGCAGTGCCAATGGGCGTGTTTTACCATTCACCCGATAGTTAATACCCAGCCCAGTGGTGTACACTGCCAAGAATAACAACCCCAGGCCTTTTGTGCTTCAATATATAGTCGTTGCTCTATTTAAATACCACTTATTTCCTTTCCAAACATTGTTCAAAGTTTCACAATAAATTACCACCCGCTCACTGACTGATAAGCGACTTCGAGATATTATTTGGGATACCTACTTTTTAATTTCGTTTGTTGAACCTATGGGAAACGGAAGAAAGAAAGTTTTGTAAGTGTTTTGTAAGTCTTTATTGGATAACATAAGTTCAGATTTTGCATTTGCATAATGCTGTATGTGGTCGACTGCAAATTTGTTTGTACCTAAAACTGTGAATCGATGGTAGGTATAATTTACCCAAACATGCCCAAACTCAACAAATATGTTCTCATTTATGTTAAAAATAGGTAGGTAGTTGGGTTACATGAGCAGTTGCGTGTATGATTGATTTTATTAAAGCCATATCGTTTTTGTAATGGGATGCTTGCAAATGCGACAGATTTTATTCCGTAAAGCCAGATTGATCGAGAATATAGTTTGCAATAAATTGGAAGAGTAGAACAGAAAATATGTACGTTCATTTAGTTTTCTTCTATTTTTAGTTCTATAATTTCTTCTATGACATTATTATTTATATTAAAAGCCAATAACCAAAACAAATGCCTAAGTAAGTTTGTTAGTGAGCCTACCTAATGCATTTCTAAATCAAATTACAAAGTCGATAGATACATAGATTCGACTGCATCGTGTTCATGATTGAACTCTGATTGATGAATAGAATCTCTAAATAAATGAAAGTAAGTCAATGAGCCTCCATATTATATGTGTTCTCCGTATCAAGGTTGTAATATTTAGAGAGAAACATTTAACCAATAGCATAGCATAATATGGGCTCCAAAATAAAATCTTTAAGCAACTAAGAAAATGGCAAAGATTTCAATTAAAATAATAATTTAGAATCTAATGGAATCTTTCAGTGTACTTTTCTCAAATTAATACACATAATAAGAACCGATTAAAATGTTTCAAAATATATAACAACATGGTAAATGTAGACTTCCCCAAATTACGTGAGATCACATTAAAAAATCTTTCTTTTTTATCTAACATAATCATTGAAACGAGATCTACACAAGACTATGTTTACAATTATAATATAATGTACATACCACTTAGTGCTAAAACGTGTGACAGGTGAAGAGACCGCATTACCCAAAACGTGGGCTAATCTCCCCTTGGTAGGTCCATAATAGGATAACATATTGAATTAGGCGTTACATAGTCATAATCCAAGGAGAGGAGTGAAACCCACTACGCACCCTCGGTTTATCAGCTCCCTTGTTTTATTTTAACATACTTTGAGGGGTCGATTTGGCATTCCTCTCTATACGATTCGTCAAAGTTTATGTTTATAATATAGTCGCTGTCATCGTGTAATTACATAAACAAGTCGACGTAACACACTTACATATTACATATTGATAAAAATAATATAGAATTTAGTAGTTTATTGCTTCTTGAAAATTCATAAAAATCTACTTAAGTCGCTAAATAGTTAACTATTATCAAAATGCTCTTATAATCTCTGATTTTTATTTTATTTTTAAAAGTAGACCGTTTCTCAAGCTCTGAATTTTCACAGCACAATTACATAAATAGTAACAAAACCTCTTTATTTGCTGGAACATAGTATGACAAATTACAAAATAACAGAAAATTTTGAAGTAATATTTAAAATTAAACTCGAATACACTGTATTTGCACATAAGCTTGACGTAAGAATCGCATGTGCTCGGGCGTGGCACTTTGCAAGGAGCATAGCAATCGGAACACCGATAAGACATACAGTAAGTTCACAGATAAATTACTACCCCATACAATCAACCTGTTTAGATTTGATAAGAGATCTGAATGGTGGCTACATTGTTTGCTTAAAGTTTTGCATATTACATTCATTTTACCTGTTCTGTATTTATATATGTTTTAAACCCGTAGCAAACTAGTCTGTAAACTTAAACAAAACATAAACTCAAATACATAGAATGATTGTTTAAAATTATCTACTTCGACATGACTGACTGAGTTTAATGATTCTCGTGCACTCACTAAAGCCCATAAGGTCCGGGATTAGAACTTTTAAATTCTATCGAGAATGATTCATCTTACGATATAACGAGATCCCAAGAGAGTAAGTTCTGGGAAACCCAGAAACTCTAGCTGATAACCATAGAATTCTCTAGTTCACACGACACTTCTTATGTTGAAAAATAATTAGGTGTTTGTGTTAAAAACGAGCAAAATTATTTTTCCCTCTTTAATCATCTTCCACGTGGAACCTTACCATGCCTGAACGTGTGGTTTCTTGCCCTACCCGCCTTAAAAATGAATACTTTATTTCATTTTCTTATTTCATCTATATTTAATTACGTGCACGTTATTATTTCTCATTATGATACAGGGCCGCTATAAATCAGCGTTTATTATGAATTAATAACACTGCTACAGTTATTAAGCAAGATTATTTCGGCACAAAGGTGAGATTCATAAATTAGGTTAATTTGAACCCATAAATAAGTTCTCTCTAAGTAATATGCCGTTTCGAAGACTGTATCTTGTGAGGTCAAAACTCGATAACTTATCTGTACCCATATTAATACGTGAAGAGTAAACTTTGTACCCCTTTTCAGACACGTTGCGGATATAAAGGAGTATTTGGCACAGTTAACGATGATTATGGTTAACGAGGCTAAAATATAAAGTAAAATAATAAAGTTATTTCAAAACTAACCTTTTTCTCTTGTTGTCGCTCATTCTGTCCTCCATTTTATCGTCTCACTTGTTATCTCACTGATCTTATTAACATAATGGAACACAGAATTTGAGAGTCGAGGCGCCTTCGATTCGACAGAAGAAGAAGAACATAATTGTATATCAAAATACAAACATAGGCGTTCCATTATAATGTCAGTCGAATAACTTTACAACATATTTCATGTTATTAACAATTAAATTTTACTGTTTCTTTTTTCTATTGGATATTTTTCATAATTTGATAGCAAGCTCCCTAGCAATATGTTGCTTAACTTTTTTCATAACATGCCCCGAGTACGTGCCTGGTTTGTTTTGATATAAACGTGTATCTAAATTTTCACAAATAACTAACGACAGTTTGGTATCTATAAGTCTCTAGTTGAACACTAATAGTTTTAAAATATTTCATATAGTACAATAATTATAAAGGAAATTAACGCGATCATGGTATAGGTAGTACATAACTTTGATTTGCCTGACGTTTCGACCAGGTTACACCGGCCGTGGTCACAGGCTGACTGGCTCAGTAGTGCACGCCCGCCGTCTTCGAGTCCGTGAGGTAGTAGGTTCTTCATCCACCCGCACATTATCGGCATTTTGTTTTCGCTATGTACCACACTCACAGTGTCCCTATTCTGTAAGCAAACTGTCCGTTGTTTATCCGACTACGCAGAAAAGCGAGGCTGCATGTCTGCGCAGTCAGTTTTTATTATTAATAATTTATTTGTCATCATTGTCACACTGTTGAATCCAAAGCAAGTTCTTTGGAGTTTGGGATCCGGGGTCTACTCTCCTCTTGAATGCATTTATCTTGACTTTTTCGGGAGCAAACGCAATGTGATCTCATACCATCGTTTGGAAAGTCTAAGAAAGAATTAACGGGGTTATGTGGTAGCATCCCTATTTCTTTGTACATTGTCACACGTAAGTAAAACGATGAATTAAATGAATGCATCACATTTGAATGAGAAATGAGATTTTGTATATATATATACAATAGATATTTTAGTTTTTTTTATAGCATAATATAGTATATATTACAGTATTTACATTAATTTCATATTTTATTGCATACCTAATGTGTAAAAGCTCAGTCGGCAGACCCATCGACATTATATAGAGCCTCAAATAACTTTGGAATGACGTTCAATAAACCATCGGAAGTCTATAAACATCTAAGAGTAATCAAAATGCACGTCTTAGCGAAATCAAAAGACGAAATCGTGCAAGCTCTTCCAAAAGACCAAAGTACTTCAGAGCTAGAGTCACGCCTCCAATTCCATAAAAAAATCATGATAGGCTCGCAGACTGGTAGGTTAGGTTTAGGTAATACTAGGAGGCAGTCAGACAAAGACATAACAAAATCTTTTCTTCAAGTAGATGAAAATAATACCTACAAAGTGCACGCAATGACCCTAGAAATACAAAACGAATGGTTAACACTAGGTGAATTTGGTATTCCCATAGCCTTAAAATGGCGTACCTTAATATACGACTGGTCACCGGCTCTCCTTAAATTCTATCTCAATGCATTCCAGTTGACCCTCCCCGACCAAAGCAATATTGTCAGATGGGGAAAGGCCACAGATAAAACATGTAACTCATGTGGTGAAGCAATTGGTACTGCTAGGCACCTACTAGTAGGTTGTAGGACGCTATTAGACCGGCGTCATTACTCGCGCCGACATGATAAGGTATTAGAAATCATACGTGAGGCGGTAAGTTTGGCGGTAGCTAGAGCGAAAAAGGGTTTAACTACAATGCAAAGAAATGACGTCGCGTTTGTAAAGGAAGGCTGCTCAAAAAAGACAAATCAAAAGCCGTACTCAATTCTGATAGCAGCCGCTGATTGGACATTACTCGCAAATTCGTACGAGAAACACTAAAAAATACTGGAGGATGTTTGTGTCTCGTCATCCTGACCCGATATATTTCTATTCTCGAAACAGCAAAAGCGTGCAGTACTAGTAGAACTCACAGTAACGTGGGAAACTAACATACCTAAAGACCACGCTATAAAAATAAACAAACATTTTAACTTGACCAACGAGTTAACCAAAAATGGCTATGTGGTTAGACTCTGCGCCGTAGAAGTAGGAGCAAGGGGAATTCCAGCTAAGTTCAGTAAGCTCTTTACTCAAACGAATATCTAAAACGGCGTTGATAGGATCTTACCAAATTTGGATAGGTAGAAGGGGGAACACGACTGACGGTGGAGGTGAGCGCTGATGCATCACAAGGTGGCCACCCTAAACCTACACCTGGGTCGCAAGTCCCAGGCGCCGTCACAGTGTTCCTCTCTGTACCACGCCATGGACCCGGCGACCGCACGGTGAATCCATGGAATGCTGAGAACCGGATCTCATAATCGTAAGTAGTAAATAACTAGAAAGGAAGTACATATTTTGTGAACAAGTAATATTTAGTATTATGCAAAGGTAGAATCTGATTCACCCTGAATCTGATGCTCATGAATATGAGCATCACATTCTGATCCTCAAGGTAACCCTATGCCCTTTTATGTAATTCTCCTAGTATCGCAGCCTAACTGTATATCTAGTTTCCATTTCGGAAAAACTACCATCAGATAAATATCATCAGAAACACATTAATTTTCATCGCACTGAACTTATCTACAAACTTACAAAAAATATCACAAAATTTGCAGGGACCACGCTAGTTTAACTTTTGTAAGTTCATCGAAAAACATACAGAAAAAACTATCCGAAATCTGATGTGGCCCCCATCCATCATATGGGGTGACAGGGACGAAGGCTTGTCGACCCTAATCGAACCCTATAAACATAACATATCCAACTAAGCCCTTATATCTCAGTGTTATCTTCATATTTACTTAGATACTTTCAGTTGTATCGTTGTATTACCTATGATAATCAATAATACACGATTTAATAAAACAGCAATAAAAAATATTTGTCGCTGCTTATAAAAAATGATGATGATGATGATGCTACAAAAACTTGTAAGGTTCTTGAAAATGAATGGACATTCACAAATAATGCTATAACAGTTAGTATTGTTATTGTCCTGTATTTAAACTACGTACCTATATCAGTATATACATGACTTGGGCCGTGTGCTTGTCTGCGACCTATTAGCATTATTAGTAATATATTAACCCTAGAACCGTACCCATCTTGGACATACACTAACGGTACCATGGGGTACTGGGTAACCCCAATAATAATAACAACCTTTTGGAAGATTAATAAAGTTTTATTATAAAATCAACTTACATAGGGCTTAACACAATAATTTAAGACTTGTTAGTCATAATTATATCAAAATATTATGGAACTTCAAACAATTTTCGCATATTTTGTTTTGATGTTCAATACACATTTATATGTTTTGCATTTACAAATTGTGTCCGTGATTTGCGGTCTTTGGACTTCGGAAAGAAAGAACACCTACCAGTTTTTAATCTACAAGGGTGTAACACTGATATTCCTGTTTTATTTTGCAATATATCCCCAATACTTATTTGGAGAGGGATTGGTAAAGTTCGGTATTGAAATCGGTCTTCTATAGGTGCAGCTTTCATTCATTTCTTCATCTCTCTAGCCTCTCCTACAACCAGATCTTCTCCATCATAAGTCTCCAAAAGTAAATTATGTACATCAATTTCATTCAAATTGGATCTTGACGACATTTAAAAAAATACTCGGGTCATGATGTACAAGTACAAAAAATACAGTAAAAATATAATAAAACTTCATTATCTGATGTAAATGATGGTAGAAACTTTACAATTAGGAATGTGAAATTAATTTAACATGAATAGACATACGTATATTCAATTTTATATCAGTAAATATCTAAGAAAACGTGAAAATGATCACAAAAAGAAACACAATATAAGAATTAAAGACTTACGTTAATCGTACCCAGGGGTACTGGTGTACCCCACAAGCAGCGTGTCTTGTCCACTGACCAGCCAGACCACAGGCCGACTAAGGAATCGGTGTGTCCCTCCACTTCACGTAAATACAAGGACGCGCAAAACAAACCGTATAATAATAAAAAAGTTATAAACTATTTTCCAAAAAATTTATTGATTGTACCCCAGGGTACGGTTCTAGGGTTAAGAAAATAACCAAATATTTTATATTATATTAAGTAAGAAACTTATTTTTTTTATAGAATATTAGCAACTTAATTACTAATATTTCCTCTAACCCCTCCAACTAAGCTAAACTGCTTGTGCTAGGAGTGGGTTCACATCGGAAGTGTATTGGCCAGGATTCGACCCCGGAACCTTTCAATCGTAAGGCTGACTTAACCACTAAGCTACTGAAGCTTGTTTATATATTATATTAAGAAAAACATATTAAATTAATTTATGTTGTTGCAGTTGCGTCTAAAGGTTTATTGGCTTTTATCCTCGTAAGTGCGACTACCATTTTCTTCCTGAGTTCAAGAGGAGAACTTGCGCGGCTGTGCTATTAGACGGTTAGGATTAGCTGGTGAGGTTGATTTTGGTCCAGTAGGCGTTGATAGGGCCCTGTGCGCCCATCAAATGAATCAATTTCTTTTGAATTTCTTACATACATACTTCCTATTCATACTAATGAAAATTGCAGCTACACGCCACTACCTGCTTAATATTGTGCTCCTATCCCTTCTCTCCTGAGGGATCGGGACCCCATCTCTTTCTACTCCCAGTCAGTAAATTGATTAGTGTTCAGCAATTTCAGAGGGGGACTGTACATTATACCAATAGAATTACCTTTAGTCTCATAAAAATGGGTAAGAATTTATTTTTCAACAGGGAAACAGCGTAATAGAAATTCTTGTATAAATTTGGAACCACTAAACTGAGAAAGATGCAGAATTTTTTCAAACAAACAGGACTGTACCACTTTATTGGTGAAAAGGTGCGCCAAAATTTTCAATTCGCCAGTTAGTTGCTTGATTTCCAAGTGTGAAAATGTAATTACATTAAACATTTACATCATTATTACCGAGCACCGATATTTAAGTAAAACATAACCATGTACCTGGTGCCTATGTAAATTAGGCGCTTTACTCACATTTACATACATACATACCTTTCAGTGGGTTATTAAACACGCCGTCGCTTGAGTAAACATCGTAAATCACACAAAACTAGGGGCTTTGTACACAGAATTTGCGTTTCTAATTTCCTTCAATGTACATAATAAGTATTGTATATATAGGTATGCAGCTCATGTTAGGGTTCTCATTTTTGTCTATTCAACTGACCCGGGAGGTAGACAAAAATATCGACTTTAAAAATGACGATGTTGCGAAACAAGCTCACGGCTCATAAGATTTTATTCAGTTAGTGTAATCTTGAAACACTTCAGGTATCAATTACATATTGCAATCTGTAAATATGATGAGTTACGAAAGAAAACAATAATGGGACAAAAAAGCAAAATAATAATAATAACAAATCAATAATTTACTTTTCATAATTATTTTTAAAATTACATAAAATAACTGGCATGTATAATAATGAAAAATTCAAAATGAAAAATATTGAAAGTAATAATTCATAATTTTCAGTATAAAATATTCGTAATACAAAAATGTACTGTGCAACAGGCCTTATTGCAAAACAATGGCCGACGTCTTTAGTAGAGATGAAATAGGCCACATTGTATGGCATGAATGGGAGATATGGAACACATTGTTTATTGAAAATTGTCTTGTAACGACTACGCTTCACGTTAGAACGTAATTTCTATCATCAATAACCATAACATTGTTTAGGCCGTATATAAAAGGAGTTTTTTACCCTGTGCTGTGTGAAAAAACGTTTAGCTCGGAAACTTAACAGGGGTAAATGCTCTTCCAACTGAGCTATTGAGCCACACCACAAATTTCCCTTCTCTTTATATCTGTCTTTAAGTATATAAATAAAATATAATCTATACATATAATAAATCTGTAAACGATCGATGTCTGTACATGGAAAATAAATGAGAAAAACTGGTACAGGGGGACTTTATAAACGTAATAGAAGCCAAAACAACGTTTTTTGGAATTTTTGTCTGTTTGTCTGTTTATCTGTTTATCTGTTTACCTGTTTCTCTGTTTATCTGTTTCTCTGTTTGTCTGTGAGTTTGTGCACGCTAATTTCAGAATCGGCTGAACGGATTTGGTTGCGGTTTTCACTAATAGATTGAGGTATGCTTCACTTAACATTTAGTGTTTGTTTTATTGTAATCGGTTCATAAATAAAAAAGTTATGTCAATAATAGCAAATCACGGGTAACAATTTGTGATTGTGTGAATAGATCAAACCAATAAAGCAGTAACAATGCTTATATGAAGATATTATTTCAGTCATAGGAATTAGAAGAACTTCGAGAGGCTAGAGTTATTACATCTCAGCCAAGTCAGGCCAGGTTACTGCAGAATCTTCGGCACAGCAAGAGTCTCGACAGAATTCACATTGTTCTCGAATGATGTTCTCTCGAATCCGACAGATTAGTGAGCAGCTGGTTCCGTAAAAAGACTTCTAAAGTTTTTCATAATTATTATCATCACGCTATTTTATTAAGGAATGGGGCAGAATGTTTTTATGACATAAGTTAACGTCTATTTCATACTATACTTTCATGGTAACTGTAGCTCAATATGTCTGCTGTAGACTTACAACTTTGCTGAGTCGCGTTCGAATCCATCCAAAATGTAATTTTCCTTTTTTATGGTTTTTTATTTACTTTTATTTAACTTTTTTATTTTATTGTGTATTTGTTGTATTTATAGTTTTATTTAAGTAAAATATAAATTCTATGCTTATTATTCTATAGGTAGTACATAAAACTAGACTGTGTGACAGTAATAGTAGAACTTTATATAATATTCTTAGATCTTTACAAAATTCTTAATTTCCCACCAGCCTGAGACATCATAAAACTGAAACTGATACCGATACCACCAGATCGGGGCAAGCGCAATATTGGAATCACACCGATTAAAATTTAACAGTGGAGATGGGGCATTGGTGGGTATTCTGGGGTGAGGTACACCAGTATACCGGCATTGGTTACCTATCATAAATAGGCAGTCTCAACGTGAAGAGCAGGATCTGCTTGGGCTAGGGTGATGGGTAGCCCAAGCGATCACCATCAGAGCCGCGCTCATGGAGGAGGTAAATCGTTGCACCTTCTCTGAAGCACCTTACGTATTCTGGGAGATAGTTGTCCCTATCGTATTCCTATACGGGTATGTCCATACGGGACAACGCGTGCAGGGCTTAAATGTCACCCGCATACGGTTCAGAATATTCCATCAAGCGGTTCAGTGACTCATTCCTATGCCGCACCAATAAGACTCGAAAGTCCCTGCAAGCTCACGTGTTTACTGCTTCCTACAGTCCCGGGTCCTTTAAACGGGGCGTGAAAAGGCTTCTGATAATGCCGTCAAGCTGAGTGCCACCATTGTTAAGATGGTACATGTTTATAATGGTGACCCTATTTCCGAGTCGTTGCCTTTAGCTTACCATCAGGCGAGGTGAAGTTAAATTGACGAGTCCTATATAAAAAAAACTAAGGATAGTAAAAAGAAGGAAACACATGTATGGGTAAAGCAATACAGTTCTTAACCGCCTGATAAAGAAATGAATTTTCCGAACCACTTGGTTTAACCTCCTGCCTACCAGCGATACTTTTTGTTTAGTATGCTGCTTAAAGTTTAGTATTATATTCCTTACACGTTTACATATATCGGAAAAATAGTGAAAAAAATCTCACGTCACGGAAAATGGTTTTTCACTATGTCCTTTATAAAGGACAAAGTGACGATATGACTACGTCCTTTATGAAGGACATAAAATTTTTTTTGAACATAAATTTATATAAGCATAGGATATATAATTAAAAACATTAAATATTCTTTCATTTTATGATTATTTATTATTAAATACAAAAAAATAAATAGAAACTCAAAATTGTTCATACATATGTGCCAAAATTAAACATTTATCTTCAAAAATAATCAAAAAGTTCATATAATCAACGTTAATTCCTAATTTATCTTGAATTTATCGTAAATAAACATAAAAAGGTAGAAATCACGTCTATACTAAAACTACTTATGTAAATTGGAATAAAAATGCCAGGTAAAATAGTTACATAATATCCAATTCATTTCACAAAAAACCTGTTCTTATTCATCAAACCTACTTGTCCTACAACGCTATTACTTCAGACCATTTTCGGGTAAGTGTAAGGCTACATTTGTATGGCATTCCTTTCAGGGTATCGATTTTATTTGAACCTTGCGCTTCGTGATGTTTTGCTTCAAGCATACTCTTCTCCTCCGAAACTACAGTGAGTTTCTTCTTCTTTGTCTGTTCCAAATTTTGTGCCCATATCCAATTTATACTCTCTTAGCTGCACAATATTTTTCTTTACTCTAAGTACTTTTTTATTTATTAACATCTCTGCATTGTATCCAAGCAACTAACTACAGCTAGGTTCAAAAAGTGTGAGGTAATTGGCCCACTGCACTAATATTCTGGTTAAATACTTTGATCACATCAGGCTTTCATACTTTTCCATGCTGCTTGGTCATGACCATGGCTCATTCTTGATGTAGGTTCACCGTAGTGACAAGTATACATCATGAAAACAGGCTATACATGGCAATAAGAGCAGAGACGTCTTTGTGTGAGCTGCAGAACTTACGAATCTTGTGGTAACTTAATTTTGAGTAAATTTTGAAGGCAGAAACTCTGAGTGAACATCACAGTAATCCTTGAATAAGTGTAATTTAATTGTTTACCTGTTACACCTATCCATACTAATATTATAAATGCGAAAGTAACTCTGCCTGGCTTTCTGTCTATCTGTCTGTATGTTAGACTTTCACGCCTAAACTACTGAACCAATGTGGCATAGGGATAGATTAGACCTTAATAAAGGATATAGGCTATGTTTGGTCCCGATAACTGACATCCACGCGGGTGGAGCCGCGGGCAAAAGCTAGTTTGTTATATTTTAAACCTGAACAAGACATGATAAATTCATAATATCTTTCAATGTACTACACAAAGTACAGTAGAAGAACAAGTATCAAAACTTTAACTACCTACATTTGTTCTTTATATAGGACATTGAAAAGTGCTTCAAGGTTACTTGAACATTATTTATTTGTACATGGGAATAACATTGTATATCTACGTCACGGAGTATAAACTAATTACTATTTATTCAAAATCTAGATTTTTTTAAGAGTTTAACAAAATGGCAATTAATTGACCTACCTATGTGTGAGCACACCACTGCACAATCGCCCTCTGACATCATTTTGGAAAAAACTGTCTGTTGTGAAGTATCCTTGAATTTAGTTTCATATACCTAAATGTCTAATAGGCGTTACTGTTAAATCAAATTAGTCATTTCATTCAATAATATGGCGCCAGATTTTTTTCATTCTTAAGTACTATGAGTAGTACAGATGTAGGTACGAGGTTAAGGTGGCATTATTTCTACGTATTAGTTATTTCTGCGTAGCCGGGGTGCGTGGGATATGTCGATGACAACCTCACCTCCGGCCTAGCACTATGACCCACAGTCGGCGTGCGGTTTTAGTCGGTTCGAGTCCGACATAATCTCCCCTTCCGGCTCCGGTAGGGGAGGTATCCGAGGGGATATCCGCACGAAAAAAAAAGCCCTGTATTTATAAGTCAGTCACTAAAAAAAGACTGTCTTCATAATTATGTACCTAATTGAAAAATACAGGGTGGAAGATATCAAGCGAGTTTTCGAAATGATTTAAATACAGCTTTATTTCTTTTTTAAAATAAAGGAATGTTTCGTTTGCGTGAAATTTACTATTTGCAGTATTTCGAGTACTTCCGTTCCAGTTGGGATGAAAACCGTCCACCATGTATAATGATGAGTTTGAGCTGTTCCGTACTTAACGCGGACGAAGTCGCGGGTAGCAGCTAGTTACAAATAAAATGGTTCCCGCCAGAGTAGAATAAGGCCATCCCATCTCTTCTCATGCGGTGTCATATAAGGCAACTAAGGGATAGGGCTGTTTAACATCAGATAGATGTATGCAATGATTGGTAAAATGTGGGTAACATTCACCTCTGCCTAACCCTCCGGGGATAAAGGAGTGAATACTATGTATGTATGTACATTTTAATAGATAGACTGTAAGAGAATACGTTGGTAAAGCTCGCAGTAGTAACGCATTCAGAAGGCTGACAGACAATTCAATACTTACACGAAATATCTTGGTTAATAAGGTTTTTCATTCAGTGGCGAGTAGACACCAATTGATAATACACATGCAAATAAACCTAGCTGGCATAAATCCCGCAATTTATAGATTCTTTAACATGAGTAATATTACGGGGTTAATTCGCTAATTCAGCTAAAAGCATTGGAACATTTGCACCATCTAAATGAACTAAAAACTTACTTCACGCTTACGTAACGAGAGATGCAAGATATACTTAACGTAAATTAAGTGAAAGAATTGTGAACAAATACGAGTACCATCGTTTAAGAGATCGAGTGCTTTTAGTCGAATGAACATAATGACGAAGATACATGGCCGCGTCGCTTGACGCGCTACTTCTCGTTTTATCATTTAATTATAATAAAAGCTGTTTTATGCCAAAGTGAATTTAATCTAGCTACCTTTAAAATTCAATTTAATATTCATTTTTAAATCAAGCTTTAGTTCTTTTTCGGGGTTCGGCGAAACATTATTTTCTTCAATTATGAATCTACTTACAAAAATCGATTATAATTTTCTAAGAAACAGAGTTGAAGATAAGACTAGGTATCGGCGTCAAATTATATTATATTCGTAATAATGATATATTAATATGACTTCTACGAAAGACATAAGTATTTCACTGCAAATAATCGTCCTACAATGTTCAATAGGTTGATATATTTCGAGCTTAACACATATATGTATGTATAATATTTATGCATTTCCAAAAAAAACAGTATTTAAGTAAGTTTATCCGCATTCTAGATTCCATAACACAAGCTAGTTAAGCTATGCTTACCATGGGTCTAGACAGCGTTGTGTAGAATATGGAAAAAAAAACTAATTAAGCTATGCTTACGATGGGCTATATTAGCGGTGTGTAGAATGTTGTGAAATATTTTATATTATTTATGATTTGTACATTTTGAAAATTCATAAAATTTAGTAGGGGATAATTTGAATTGGATGTAACGATTTTATATGACTTAACTTTCGACACATTTTGATAAGATTTCGATGAACGGCGGTGACGTGGCAGTCTGGTGTCTAGTATTTACGTTGTTATTTACTTGTGAGAACGTTCTGTCGGAAACGTGAGTCACCAGTCACTTACTGCCTTCTAATTTATAGTTGACCATAATTAAAGACTGTACACACAAAAGTCCTAAAAAGTTTCTTCGGGTTGAACTTTCAAGTCCACTTTCAAGGCAACTTGTTGGGTTACAGAATAAATAATAGTACTAGTTGTGTACGAATAGAAACATGTACCTACGCATATTCGTGTTGCTGCAAATTCAATCTTATTTTAAATACATTGGAGTAAGTATTTAATTCTTAAAATAATTGTAAACAGCGGCTTGGGTCTACTTTACCTTTCTCACTGCAGATTTGGCTGAACCTCTATAACACAAAGGCAATATCGGAGCATTGCAGACTAGTTGTTAGACCCGTTGCTGAACTTTTTAGGGCTCCAACTACCCGTAACGACTGCCATAGATGTAGGCATGGCAACTGGGACCGACGGCGTACGAGTAACGCTGTTCTCGGAGGCACGACCAGACCAATAAAAATACGCATATTCATAAATACAAACATTTGCATTGAGCAGGGATCGAATCCGCGCTTACTGCATAGCGGCTACGTTCACTATTGCTACACCACACACCATGAACTACAAGTATGTAGCTTTCTCTATATTTATTTTTTGAAAATCCTTCATGGATGTTATGCTGGACTTCTACCGACTAAAAACGCCCACGGTAACGCCCAGCAGCCTATGATTGGGAGCCTCGGGTAAGCCCTCGGAAGGATGTCCCACGACTCCCATCAGACCTACGGTTACAATGCGGTCTCGCCTAGGGGGTGGCTCGGGTGATATCCCGCGTCAATGGGGGGTTTTCAGATGTTATGTAGCTTCTAGAAGTTTAGTGGGAACAATAAGTACCTCAATATTGAAAATTCCATTAAAAAAATGTCCTACACGGAGAAATAGCGGGTAAGCTGGTAGGTTATACAATTAACTCACTTTCCATTCATAACTGCTTTTAATTTCACAGTCAGACGATAAAATCTATATGAAGCGATATTCACTGAATCATTCAATCGGTATTGGTGTGATATCGCTTTATTTTCGGCATCGCCTGAAATTTCTGATATCTGCATGAAAATGAAAATGATTGTACAATCACTACTTACGTTTAGGTATATAGGGTCTATTCTGAGTAAATTGACAATTGAAATCAAACGCTACAAAGTAGGTTACGCTTAGGTATTAACATCAACATTAATAATATGCAACAATATTTATTTCATGTTAAGTTCTTCTTCCGAGAATAAAATGAGTAGGTGCTTTCTGCTAAATGCGGCCGTTCAATAAGCCGGTTTCAAAGATAATGCTTCAAAATATTTTGCTAATTAATAAAAATATTTCGTAAGTAAAATATTAGTAACTAGTTTTTGCCCGTGGCTCCGCCCGCGGTCGGTTCCCAGCAATTATTCGTTTTTTTTTCTCCGTAACGTAATAAACGTCCTTGAACTTCAACTAACATTAATAAAAAGAATTGACCAAATTGGTCCAGGCGTTGTTGAGTTATGCGCTTACCAACACATTTAGCGATTCATTTTTATATTATAGATAGGTACATTAGCTACCAGTACATTATTAATTCCGTACTTGCAAGAAGAGCGACTTTGTTAGAAAATACACACGAAAAGGTAACATAACGTACATACAAACGTCGTCGTACATCGATAATGTACTGAAGGGACACTTTAATGTGTAGTAAGTGGGTCACTCACTTTGGGTAATTGTCCCTTTACTCCGCTTACTTCGTCGTGGAAAGGATAATATTACAATTCACATTTTTGTATTATACCTATTCGAGATAAAAGCATTATGTGTCAATATCAAGAGAAGTTTCCATTAAAATTATATCGGAATATCATGTATACAAACACATTCAATAAAATAATTAAAATGAATCCGCTATGAAAAAATGAATCCGTTTACTATGGGGGACGGGAGAAGGTCACGGGGACACCAGAGGAAAAGATGGGCAGACTTGTTTGTATCAAGAGCTGGGGCGCACTGGATGAACAAAGCCAGAGACAGGACTTGCTGGAAGGCAATGGGGGAGGCCTACGCCAGGGAGGCGACTGCTACCTAAAGTAAAAAACAAACTTTGTACAGTACTATGCGTCAAACTGAAAGGGTGTTTATACTTACATGTTATTTTATATTATATTTTAACTAATTTAAATTTAAATTTTAGATAATAGGACATACTCGTACATTCAGACTGTTAATACAATAAAACTAAAGTGACTAATAATATTGAAAATGATGACAATTAATTGTAGACACATATTGTATCTCGAGGTAATAGAATAAATGGCTTTTTTATTTTTTTTATTTACTATGAATCTACTTTCGATGGATATTTTAAATGTTTCAATCATTTTTTAAAGCGTTCTATGCACAGTAAGGCATGATGGACAATGGCAAGACCTTTTTTAACGTGCACTAAAAAGGAACAACAGAACCTCATTTTAAATAGGCTTTTCTATTTAAAATGAGTCAGTTGCTATCCTCATACATAATACGTAAATCCATCAGTCGATATCTTAATTAGTGTCTATTAGTGTATTGTAATCATACATATTGCCGTGTAATTATAATGGAGCCCATCTCCATAAACCACTACAATGAAATTGGTGATTAATCATAGTGGAATTTAATTCGTAATAACCGTCTGGTTGCGACTGACCATGCTTTTGTAGTAATTACTTAGCGACCACACCCAACAATACACAAAGCAATTATGTGATCAGTATATTATATAATATGATATCCGTTGATGTCACACGTGAAGGCATTGCATTAATAATATCGGCCATAACATGACATCAAAGGTTTCGCAGCTGCGGATTCAAATAATGTTATAGCAAATTTTTGATTTCATCCATAAAAGTACCTACTTAGTGTTTAATAATACCTACCTGGACTTTATTTGGAATCAAATTTAATGCTCTGCAAAATGTCCTTGTGAGATTCGTTTGCTGTAATGTTAAATATTAAAAAACTAATAAACCTTTTCGCCTCATTCATCTATTTACTCTTTATTAATTCTGGTCAATGTTAACGACCACCCAATAGAAATATCATATCACCATAAATAAAGATATTCAATGACGTAATCCATCGAATATTCGGTGAGTAATTTGTGATGGATCTTTAGTGTGTGTATTTCTATTGTCTGGAGTGTCTCATATTGTGTCTATTCATAGAATGGGCAGTTGAATGCAAAGAGAGCCATGAATTTTTTTCTGTGAACTTTATTGTGAATATTTTTGAGATTGGGGTCATTGTTTGAAAGTTTAATAAACATTGATATAAGATTATGCCTATTTGGAGCGGAATACCATGTAAAAATAATGAAGATGATTCTGGATGGATTTTCGTGGCCAGCCGACCTCCGAACCTTTCAGGCACGCTTTCCTATTTGGGTAAAAGTGGAGACAGATATCAGTACTAAAAACCAAACCTGAAGTGGGGTCATGACGATAGTGTAATGGTCAGAATTCGACCCCGGGACCTATATCACTAGGTACAGACGGTATTATTCATTCGAAGTTTTACGCAAACCTATATTGGCCAGCCCTAACATTGTATATTTTGACTACTCATTACAAGGAGTGCTATAATTATTTTTACATGCCACTTAAATTTTATGATATGACTAATGCTTATAGAATTGTATAATATTATTTTAGAAGGTCAACATTCTCAAGAGCATGTCAAACATGCCATATCGACGACAAAACAGTAATTTACCACTCTTTAATTAATTTAATCAAGTGATGTCATCACATGTATCAATTAATTATGTAAGTAATTAATTTCATTCTATAAGTTCTAACGTATACGTATATTAATAATATTCTAGGATATTGTAAATAGTTAAGTCACTGCCAGGGATTTATTTACCAGGAATGTAATAATTATAAGGCATCATCATTTGAATTATTGAATTTTAATCAGTTGTCATCATCATCAAGATGCGTAGAGATGTTGCGTCTTTGGCAGTATTCTACCGTCTCTATCATGGTGAATATTCTGATGAGCTCTTCCAATTACATGGTCCCACCCTCTCCTTTTCTTCACAGGACAACACGTGCAGGACTAAGATGTCATCCGTATACGGTGCAGAATAGCCTACTACAACCAAGCGGTTCAGTGACTCATTCCTATACCGCACTATTAAGACCTGGAACTCCTTGCCAGCTCACGTGTTTCCTTCTTCCTACAGTCCTGGATCCTTTAAGCGGGGCGTGAAAGGGCATCTGATGAGGCCGTCAAGCTGAGTGCCACCACTGTTAACATGGTATATGTTTACGATGGTGACCCTCTTTCCGAGACTTTGCCTTTAGCTTACCATCAGGCGAGGTGAAGTCAAATTAACGTCTCCTTCATAAAAAAAGTGCATCGACTAACGAGTGAGGTTAGGGAAAACCACAGGTTAGGTAAGGCTCTATACGCCCAAGCTTCATCTAGTGAGATTTTGAAAACAAATATTTATGGCAGAACTGTAATTGACTGTCATTAATAAAGGAGTACCTATCCAGAAATCCGTGAAGCGCCACCGTTCCTTCAATGTTACTAAATGTTGACATATTGACTTTGAACTGCAATAAAACAGTATATATTTGATAGTGACAACCGTAATTCCGATTTTGCGTACTTTACAAATTCGTTGGTTCATCTATAAACTAACCACTTTATAGACCGTCAAGATGTAGTGACCCAGCTGTCTTAATCAAACCGAAAAAAAGTTTCGTTCATTTATCCTTTTTCTCCGTCGAGGCTTCGAATTCCTTTTTCGAAATGAACTGAAACTAAAGTCTAAATAGCTGTAGAGGCCAGTCATGTCTGACAGCTTTTACGGCTGAAGATTTTCCAAGACCCATTTTATAAAGAGGAAAGGTCGATAAGTTTCTAAAGAGGCTCCTTACTTAAAACAAAACAAAAGTCTCGCACTTATGCCAACAATACCAAAACGTGATTATTTAATTTCTCAATAAATAAGGACATAACAATAGCCCGCCTGTTACTGTCCTGACATACTTCACGAGCTACCAGAAACGTATTTTTATACTGTATTTATTATACCTTCTTGTTTATTTAATTTTGCAAGATAATAAGTACGAAAACTTGGCGCATAGATGCAAAATAAATATGATGGTGTATTATTATGTTAAATATGACGTAGACTCCACGTAGCATAGGCTACGGCGTGTAGCAACGTTGACTTGCTAAGAACTTTACTTATATTTATAAAAGTCTGTAGGCTAACTATCAAATGGTAAAAAAAAAACCCGCCCTTTTCTGTATGAATTCGACAATTCTGGAAAAAAAAATTGTCAAAATAATCTTACACAAGCTCGAATTCTCTGAAAATATGACGCGCAAATTACAAAATACCCGAAATTATGACACAAAAGCTCTCTCTAGCTCTTCAACTAGACACTTCGACCGTTACTATAATAGGGGCGGAACGAAAATTCGAAACAACTCTCCTAATTCGGATATTTGCTTAAATTTCAAGGATAAAGGGATCAAAAAGTACTTAACCATCTACTTAGCAAAAATTAAAATAATTACGGGGTAGTATTCGGCGGGGCATCCATTAGGCTGTTCCGACAGGAGCGACCGGAGCGACCGGCGCGTTACAGATAATGCCGCCAACGTGGGGTTCTGTGGGGTTATTGTTCGGTACAACAATGGTGGCACTTACGTGAGCGCTCTTATCTCGTCAACCACCTCGTTTGTAGCGGCGGACGCCAACCCACCTGCATAGCCGAGATATTATTTCGAGGTGACATTAGTGTTGGCAACACACGGCTAACTATAAACAATCATGTTGTCTTTAAGTTTTGTACGCACTCAGCAACTTTAAGTAGCTGCAAACTATTAATATTATACTCTATCTGAAAGTTGTGTTGTGAATGCCTCTTTGGCAATATTTGACCAATTCAAATCTCTACTGTTATGATTATACCAATGAGCTCTTATGATATTATTGTAATGAAATAAACATTATGTCCTAACGTAAATTAAAAGTAAGTATACATTTAGAAATTAATATGAATAAGAATCACTAGCTGTTAGTATCGGTTGCCATACGGACATCTATGGTAGTTGTTTTGGCTAATTGGTTGTGTTAAGTCACTTCACGAAAAAATATTCAAAGAGAGTTGATTCAAAGAATAACGGATCAACACTAGATCAAACAAACTTGCCTTCCTTTATTGTATATTTCATGTAATTATACACATTTATACTTTTCATTTTTAATATTGCTTTCTGCTGTGGCAACTATAAGCAATGTGGCAACTAAAAGTTGCTTAGTGTATTTGAATAGACTCTACAACGACGTCTTTCAGCTTTCATCGGTTAACTTACGTGACTTGCCATGTGTGCTTATTGTGTTCTTAATTAATATTAAATTACATAAATAATGTAGACCATGTGTACTGTTTGGTACTTTAGTTGTTTTTTTTTATTATTTGGATAAATATAAAGTACATTTGAGCCACTACTAGTTATTCTCGATGACCAACTCTATGACTAGATGTTAATGTTGAGTCACTTTGTTGGGTGTACAAATAAATTCTTGTAGCTTCTAATTTTATCGAAATTAGGGTTCTTGTTTATAGAATTTTTTTTTAATCGGAACAGTTCAACGATTTTGACAATGAATATAATAGAAAATCAAACGAACTTACCTGTAAGTGAAGTTCGATGACTATTAAACGATGTGATTCGCCCGAGAGATTACATTTTAATTTACTTGTAGTAGCACGCGTGAGTGCTGCCATCGTACACAATTTTATAGCAACATTTAAAAAGAAAAAATGTTAGCTAACTTGAGGGTATCTCATACACGTTTACCCCGTACAGGCCATCTGTGTTATGCGCTATTTCGTGGTCTAAAGGGAATCATCTGGACAAGGTCCAGATGGGGTCGGGGGGGTTGTAATCTCTCGGGCGAATCACATCGTTTAATAGTCATCGAACTTCACTTACAGGTAAGTTCGTTTGATTTTCTATTAAACTTCAGTGATTCGCCCTTCGAGATTACATTTTAATTTACTTGTAGGATGTTTAGAGTAAGAGACGAAATAGCATTAAGCAAATGATATAAAAAAGACGTCCGGCCATAACTCAATTATATTCGAAAAAGAACGAATAGATTACAGACCTGCATTACGAATGTAATGATTATTATTCAAAAATGGACAATAATCTTATTGTTAAACGATTAATCGAAGCTACCCTGTAAAACGAGCGGGCGAATGTCTTATTAGAGTGCACCACCAAATCTCGATTATAGAATTTCGCGAAAACTTGGGAACTTCCAGACCAACCAGCGGTTTTCTTAATGGGGTCTATACTTACACCTAGCCTATTGGCTGCAGAAGTCGCTGTATGTCTCGTGCCATGCGCTTTAATAACTGACGTGTCAATGCCGTTTTCTGCCAGGGTGACTTTGATCCATCGACTAATCGACTGCGAACATACCTTACGGAAAGGTTTGTTAAAACTAATCAAAAGAAAATCACTATTACTTGAATGAAAGAGGTAAATAATACTCCAGAGTCCTTGCTAGGCAAATAGAAGGACGTTCGTTGTAATAAGTTAGGTACAACGTGGGTCCACGACGTTTGATGTAATACTCTGGTTCATAAACGCCGTGCTGACAATACTCCGGCAACCAAGGTAAGACTCCGGTGTATCTTGTGCTGGGGTGAATAGTAAATTCGGATTAAGCTGGAATTCGATTCTATCTGAATTTAATAATTTTACATAGAAAGGAAACCAGGGTTGTGTAACAATACCCTCAGTATTATAGAAAGAAAGACAGAAAGAAATTTATTTGGCAATCAGTCACATACTTAAAATTAGATTACTTTAACAGTAATAATTTTTTGTAACACCTTTTGTATCAGGCAGAAAGGTAACGCGTAGAAAAAATATTGTGGCTATGATATTGTGAACGCGTCGACCCTAAACGCGTCAGGATCGCAATGCCAAGACACTAATTTGGGACATCTTTTGTTTATTCGGCTCGCAAATAAGTCAATCTCAGGGTGTGAAAAGGAACCGCTAATTCGAAAATCTGCGCTGTCTGCAAGTTCCCATTCTATGTATGTCCGCATGCGTTCGACGAGACGCTTCGTCAGCCATGTAGTATATTAGAGCTTATATAAGAAGCGTATATAGACAGACCCCGGTCTTCGCACAACCGCCAGTTTTGTCTACTTATGTTACTTAAATGAGGGATTTGAATGCCTCCCATTCTGTTGATGTATTGCTGTCGAATTGTCGATCTTTAAAATAATCTCTCAATTCCTGCAATCTTTTGACAAAAATTTTAGAACTAAGAAGGCAGTGGTCAGTTCTAAAAACTTTATACGTTTGGTAACATCTTGTTCTGACCATCTTTATAGAAAAACTATAGTCTACCAGCCTGCGGTGTTGCATTCTAGTCACCCGGACCCGGAGTTCCCTAACTCCGCGAGCCTCGGCTGTGTACTGGCGGGGCTCAGCGGTCGCTCTGCCGGCGCGGCAGCGGCGGTCGCTTGTGCCCACCGCGAATCGAGCTCGTCTTCGCTGGCGCTCGGTGAGATGGCGGCGGCTGGCCTCTCCAGTTTAAAAAACCCTCGATGTAGAAGGCTCTGATGGTCTACGTCTGGGTTGCACCCTCTGCTTAACAGGAGGAGGTCTCAACTCTGCGCCTGTTCTTGTAATGGCTGTCATCGAATTTCTTGTAAATCGTTTCAAAAAAGTGAGTCATCTCACTTTAGATCTTTAATATTATCTTTGACATCTTTATTATGGCAATTCAACAAAAGAGCACGCCTAATTTGTGTTTCACAAAAATGAATGTGACATAGGTAAAAATCCGCCAGTGTCACTAAGATTCTTTAGGATTTAATTCTTATAATCATCATCTATGAGAGCTGAAGTTAATAGAGTTGATACAGTATTAGCTACGCCAGTTATAGCGTTTGCAAATCTTTTTTTTTTTGATGTGACAACTTATAATTCGATGGAGCCGGCTGCACGCACGAAAAAACATGGCGTCATGCGGCGTTACCTCGCTTTGAGGCGTTCCATTTAAAGCTTGAAATGCAAGCGAGAGCGCGGAACGAGCGACAAATCAAACAAATAAAATTTAAATTTTCTTTTGAAAAATGAAACCATTCCATTAGTATTTTCTTATGACGTTGTCACGTAACTATCGTCAGTAAACCGACTTTAGAGATAACCAATTTTTTGTTTGGAAAAACGAAGGACTTAATGATGTCCCCTTTCACCTCGTCTTTCAAGCCATCAACCAAAATGTCAGACCACCGAGAGGCAACATCCTTATGTATACAAGGGCCAAATTTATTTTCCTTTGGGAGCTCTTCTCCCAATGAACATAATAATATATCTAGCTCTAATCCGATACTTAGCTCCGTAGAAGTCAGCGGCGCGAGCGTATCCGCAGAAAATTCCTGGCCAGTGGGTGTCAGCGCCGGCGTGCGCGGTCGTGGACATAGCTGCGGGCGCGGGCTGCGGAGCGGTTGGCCCCACACTGGTGGGCCGCAAGACCACAAACTGTAACGCGGCCCTTTTAGTTGGACTGTCATCCGCATCAGTAGTGCCGATCACGTCAATTCCGGGTGATGGACATGACTCAAAAACACTCCAAAGTTAATCATAGTACTAGCCTCACGGACTTTAAGTACTCCAGACATGGATGTTATTATATTGATTATAGAATCAAAACACTCCAAAAATTAGCCACGGTACCAGCCTCCTAGACTGGACTCCAGACATGGATGTTATTATATTGATCACCGATTCAAAACACTCCAAAGCTAGTCACGGTACCAGCCTCACGGACTGGACTCTAAACATGGATGTTATTATATTGATCACCGATTCAAAACACTCCAAAGTTAGTCACGGTACCAGCCTCACGGACTGGACTCCAGACGTGGGTGTTATTATATTGATCACCGATTCAAAACACTCCCAAGTTAGTCACCGTACCAGCCTCACAGA
This sequence comes from Eilema sororculum, assembly GCA_914829495.1. Classification (NCBI taxonomy): domain Eukaryota; kingdom Metazoa; phylum Arthropoda; class Insecta; order Lepidoptera; family Erebidae; genus Eilema; species Eilema sororculum. The sequence goes on from OU618542.1 coordinate 14,064,058, forward strand.
CTGGACTTCAGACATGGATGTTATTATATTGATCACCGATTCAAAACACTCCAAAGTTAGTCACGGTACCAGCCTCACGGACTGGACTCCAGACATGGATGTTATTATATTGATCACCGATTCAAAACACTCCAAAATTAGTCACGGTACCAGCCTCACGGACTGGACTCCAGACATGGATGTTAATATATTGATCACCGATTCAAAACACTCCAAAGTTAGTCACGGTACAGCCTCACGGACTGGACTCCAGACATGGATGTTATTATATTGATCACCGATTCAAAACACTCCAAAGTTAGTCACGGTACCAGCCTCACGGACTGGATTACAGACATGAATGTTATTATATTGATCACCGATTCAAAACACTCCTAAGTTAGTCACGGTACAGCCTCACGGACTGGACTCCAGACATGGATGTTATTATATTGATCACCGATTCAAAACACTCCAAAATTAGTCACGGTACCAGCCTCACGGACTGGATTACAGACATGGATGTTATTATATTGATCACCGATTCAAAACACTCCTGTTAGTCACGGTACAGCCTCACGGACTGGACTCCAGACATGGATGTTATTATATTGATCACCGATTCAAAACACTTTAAAGTTAGTCATGGTACGAGCCTCGCGGGCTGTACTCCAGACATGGATGTTATTATATTGACTACCGACTTTTCATCACTTCATTTAGCAAATTCACCTTTTTTATATTTATTTATCGTTTATACAATTTGTATACAACAAATATACATAAGCATTACAGAAACCTATGCGGTTTATTATCTATGCTTAAGGAGTACGCTAGTACTATTATCTATTCTGTGCTTAAGGTGTTAAATAACAATAAACAAGTGAGTTTAAATAGCGTGATTTGAGTCTGTTTGTTGACACTACGAGGCTTAATGTTAGGTATCTACATTGCGCAATTCCGAGGGCGGGCAGTGCGTTATTAAGTCGAGGAACCAGGTAGCCACTGCCCGCGTGTATACAGGACGGCATAGATTGTGCCGAAAATTTTGATTAGAAAAGATTTTTCTTAACTACCAAACGCTTAACTTGGGTATGCACTCTTGCAATATTAAAACAGACTATTGTCATTATCATTGATCTGCTGTTTGATGTTTTTTGATACAATTTTGCGAAGAATTCTTCGCTGAAGAATAAAAATACTTTGCAGATATGTGTTATAGGTATGTACGACCGTAGCTGCTTAATCCGTATTGGAAATAAGATTCAGCTAGGGAGTTATACAACATCATTTTGACTTTATATGGAATGCGATTTTTTAGTAATGATATGTTAGCGAGGAACTAGCTGAGTTTATCGGAAACATACTCGATATGGACTCCAGTTCATTATGCTATCGCACCTGCAAAGGATGTTCGTCCACATATCATCATCACCACACATCGTCATCGTACTCACCATAATTCCAATCGGTTGATTTTGAATATTACTGGAAGTCGAATTGTACAGTCAGCACCAAAAGTCGATGAACAGAATCAACTTAACAAAACACCTGTTCACAATAAAATGCCATAAGTTATAGTCGCAACTAGGAAACAAAATAGCCTGTACACCAGAAATTTACAAAAGTCGTTAAACACAAGTATTTCACAAGTAGCTGTGCACTAGTATTCCTAAAGTCGCTGTACACCATCAATCCAAATGTCGCTGAACATCAAAATTTCAAAATTAGGTTAACAAAGTATATTTTTAATGTTTCCGTGTGATAATATACTTTTGTCGCTTACGTTGTTCTGCTACTTTTGGGACCTGACTAGACTAACTAAATATGGAAACTGTTGATATTGTTATTATAGAACGAAGTGTTTGGCTGAATGAAACTATAATTAAAAACTTAATCATTTATTTATTAATAGCACAATTAAAAATTCAAATGAAAATATTTTAGATAATATAATATAAATCTTAACGCAAAATCAAAAAAATTATTTATAAATAATAATTAATAGCGGGTATGGCCTCCATTCGCGTCTATTACTGCCTGGAGACATTCGCGAATATTACCTACCATATTTTGACAAATATTTCGGCCCCTAAATCTCTCCCAAGTTTCTGTTGCATGAGCTATTATATTTTGTCAGGTGCGTGGTGTATCGCGATCCCATGCTTGCACCATAAGAGCCCACAAATTCCCTAAGGGATTGAGGTCCGGGCTTTTCGGTGGGAATGGAATCTCCAAAATTTGCTCTGTGTTTTCATTAAACCATACTCGGCATACACATGCTTTATGAATTCGATAGTTATCGTGAACGAAGTTTATTGTCCTCTCTTCTGGCAACATGACTTCTGTCGTCGGCAACAAAACATCGTTCAATATATCTATATAGCCCGCGCTATTTAATTGACCTCCTATCTCGATTAGTTCCCCAGGGCCACTAGAGCACATCCAACCCCAAAACCCAACAGATATTCTGCCACTTGCACGGTTATCGATTATATTACGTTCTGCATATCGGGTTTATACGCCAGAGCGACATACGACCATTTTCGGTAGAATGAGTTCTTTCTAGAGAACAATTCTGTGACGTTCATGCTCCGTAATATGCACATTTATACGTAATAATAATAATCGATAACCGTGCAAGTGGCAGAATATCTGTTGGGTTTTGGGGTTGCATGTGCTCTAGTGGCCCTGGGGAACTAATCGAGATAGGAGGTCAATTAAATAGCGCGGGCTATATAGATATATTGAACGATGTTTTGTTGCCGACGACAGAAGTCATGTTGCCAGAAGAGAGGACAATAAACTTCGTTCACGATAACTATCGAATTCATAAAGCATGTGTATGCCGAGTATGGTTTAATGAAAACACAGAGCAAATTTTGGAGATTCCATTCCCACCGAAAAGCCCGGACCTCAACCCCTTAGGGAATTTGTGGGCTCTTATGGTGCAAGCATGGGATCGCGATACACCACGCACCCGACAAAATATAATAGCTCATGCAACAGAAACTTGGGAGAGATTTAGGGGCCAAAATATTTATCAAAATATGGTAGGTAATATTCGCGAACGTCTCCAGGCAGTAATAGACGCGAATGGAGGCCATACCCGCTATTAATTATTATTTATAAATTATTTTTTGATTTTGCGTTAAGATTTATATTATATTATCTAAAATATTTTCATTTGAATTTCTAATTGTGCTATTAATAAATAAATAGTTAAGTTTTTAATTATAGTTTCATTCAGCCAAACACTTCGTTCTATAATAACAATATCAACAGTTCCCATATTTAGTTAGTCTAGTCAGGTCCCAAAAGTAGCTGAACAACGTAAGCGACAAAAGTATATTATCACACGGAAACATTAAAAATATACTTTGTTAACCTAATTTTGAAATTTTGATGTTCAGCGACATTTGGATTGATGGTGTACAGCGACTTTAGGAATACTAGTGCACAGCTACTTGTGAAATACTCGTGTTTAACGACTTTTGTAAATTTCTGGTGTACAGGCTATTTTGTTTCTTAGTTGCGACTATAACTTATGGCATTTTATTGTGAACAGGTGTTTTGTTAAGTTGATTCTGTTCATCGACTTTTGGTGCTGACTGTACCTGCGGTAACGGCGCCTGCGACGAATCTTTGACTTTTGGCGTTTAGCTTCTTGAATTTTCGTTTTAAGTATTCCTCTTCATCACCATTGTAATGTTTACGCTTTCCCATCTTGTTCCGACACAAATCACATAAACTATCACTATAAATCTAATATATTTTAACACACAAGAAAAAACAAGTGCACGATGGCCGCCACACAAAACGTGTATGGGATACCCTCAAGTTAGCTAACATTTTTTTCTTTTTAAATGTTGCTATAAAATTGTGTACGATGGCAGCACTCACGCGTGCTACTACAAGTAAATTAAAATGTAATCTCGAAGGGCGAATCACTGAAGTTTAATTTACCTACTTGAATTCATCTTGAACTATGATTTTTCACATATGGTATAAATACTTTATAGTTATAATTGTTTTTTATGGGAAATAAATTACAGCAATTTTAAATAATAAAAACAAAATGTTAGAAATCTTACACTATAACTGATTTTTAAACAAATATTTGACAGTGATACTCTTAAGTGAATGCATCACGAACTATCTTTCAATCTAAAAAAATATCTACATGGCAAAACAATATTACCAAATGCTCAACTCGATTGAGCGATGGGATCACAAAATTCAACATTGGTGTCATACAAACAGCTGGCTTATTGAAATAACCCATGTTTCTTAAAAAGGTACTGGTGAAAATTTTCCGTCGCTATTTAACCTTCGATGCAGGAGTCGACAAACGATAAAAATACTAGAGCATGATTTCGTCGGCTTTTTGCTTCACAAGATAAAATTTTCCCGAAGCGTTTTGATTATAAAGGGAATTCTTTATTCAAAATAGCTAGGATCATCCTAAGGTGCACCTAGGCTGGGATCATAGCTATTCTGAGTAAGGATTCATCTATATACATAGTGGATTGGATATAGTACAGCGCTGCAAGTCCTTATAATGGTAAATCCTTTTTGACATAGAGGTATTTTTTTAAATGCACACTTATTCCTCAACTACCGAAAAAAATATATTAATTAGACTTACTTTTGGTAGCAATGAACAAACCACTACTTATTATTAGAACTGATTGCAGAGTTATATAGTACCTACCCATTTTTGGACTGTAAGGCGTTCAATGTTTTATTTTCTGACACGTTTCTAGTTTTAAACTTATTTCTGAGCTACCTCAGAAATGAGCTTAACTATAAAGAAATAGTAATTTCATAAATTTAAGATTGTAAAGCCCTAATAACGAACCCGTGCAAATTGTAAAGTAGTATCTATTTTTTTTTGGTGAAAAGCCATTTTTACAACTAGTTTTTGCCCGCGGCTCCACCCGCGTGGATGTCTGTTATCGCGACCAAACATAGCATATGTCCTTTCTCATGGTCTAATCTACCCCCATACCAAATTTCATCAAAATCGGTGCAGTGGTTTAGCTGTGAAAGCGTAACATACAGACAGACAGACAGATAGTCACGACAGTTACTTTCGCATTTATAATATTAGTATGGAAGTATGGATTAGCTATATGCCGTTTATAATAAAAGTGCCTTCAATACATTCAGTGAGGTAAATTAAACTAGCTTAAATCCAACCAAAAGGAAACAAATTTTAGCTCCAAAAACCTACTCGGGTGCATTAAGCAAACACGTAAGCGAGCGAGGGAGAGTGCAAACTCAACGTATATTCAAATCTAAAATCCTCACTCATGAAAACGACGCCTAGGTGACAACCGACCGACAAAGTCAATACAACAGCGAACGTACTGTGCGATAAAAACGTCCAATGGACTGTGTCGTTGCAGCCCATGAGCCAGTTTTTAGGTCAAAAGTTATCTTACACCTTCAAAACATGCACCAAAATACAGCAGCTTTCCATTATAATAATGAAACAGTGTAAATAGACGCATTCCAGTACTGTTTGAATGTATTTTTTACTGACAAACAACTATTAGAAATATTATCCTTAAGGTTGGTATGGTTAAGGTATAATTTGTCGGGCATGTTGTTTCCGGAGTGTCCCTCAGGCGCATTTTTCTTAGTTGTTCTCGTCTTATTAACGATAAAAGTTACCATAGATACATCCAATTGTCGAAGGTGGTCCACTTGCAGTTTATTATGAATCTTGTGGATTTGGAGGTGTCGTAATACAGGTACAGGTAAGTACTCGACTCAGTTCTAAAAGATAATCGTGTCACATTGTACTGAGATCGATCGACAGGACTATTGTAACATGGTAATAGATATAAAATTCTACAGTGGTAATATCCCTTTTCGTAGTAGAATGGTAATAGATTAATTAAAGTACCGCGACTTCAGAAGAATTCATGAAAACTGGAAAAGATAAACAAATGAAGTATTTAACTTTAGCTCACGTGATTGTCCAAAATAATGTAGGATGTGGATTTGGTCATTATTGTAACTGTCAAGCGACAGTTCTTGCGGTAATAGCTAAATGTAAAATTGAAATCTGACCCCAGGTTCCGATGTACACCACTCAAATCCTACCGGGATCATCGCTAACATGATGATAATTAGGGATAAACCTGAAAAGTTGTACAATTACATATAGGCTCAAAAGATTTTACACGAAAGTAATTTTAACTTTTCTTAAGTACGTTTATCTACTCAAGAACTCTTAGCGCTGAACAAAATCTGATTACCACAAAGAAAATTAATTCATTATAATACATATATGTGTAAAGATAAACATGGTAGGTATTTGGAGCTGCCTTCTTACTGGGCGCAATTAAATCATGATTTCAGTGTTGTGATTATGGTAAGTTGTAGTGTGTGTGACTGTGTTAGTATATTTATTCATTGAATTCTGGTATGAGAACTTCACTTTTCGTGATGTAGGATCGGTAGTATCTAAGTAGTTCAGCATGTTGGCTCTAGATGGTGCTGGGTACATGTAGTATCGCCATACACTTATGGTATCACCAAAGACAAGCCGTCACTTAAAAAGTCACATCAGTTCTGTTTCACGTACTCACTTCTAAAGAGAGGACAGTTTGTTCCCTTACAAAATAATGAGTCAGTCTGTAATAGTAGCCAGAATATGCTGAGATATTAAAACTATAATAAGCCTTACTTATCTGTTTTCATATCGTATTAGCTTCAATAATACAATAATCTTAATGTTTCATTCAAATAATGTAAAGACACAAAAAACAAAAACCATTCTTATTAGGTAATCTACTATTGTGCTGGGGCCTAATAAAAAAAAATAGTCTTCTTCATCTAAAATAGTAATTCAGTTGAAAGGCATTAAGAGACAATCCGATCAAACATTCCTAGAACAATAGAAAGCACTCTTAGGTCAATAACCGGCTTTATTAATGACGTCAACTGTCATTTGACCGTACTATAACGTTAAGTAAGTGTATATAAACAAAATAAGGTTGTTAAAGTGTCAGTAGAATAGAACCTCTTGTGCGGATCGGACACAGGGTTTGTCCATTAGCCTGATTACGGTCAAAATGTTCGCCCTCTGGGGAGGCTGCGGCCAACGGCTTCCCTTTCTCGCCAAATGGACGTAACTATTAAATTTCGTCTCTTACTTACAGATATGTAATTCACATCACTAAGATTAAAAGTTACACAGATCAAATTAAATAAAGGTTTAATGTTATCTATCTTCTATTCTATAGGCTCTATAACAGTAATGAAAGTTTATATGGCTGTATATATGGCTATTAATTTGAATGCGCTAATTTATGGTTTTTTTTTGGCAATAGTTAGTTTCATTTTATTGATTAATAATACATTATGATTATATACTACTACTAATTACAAATAAAATAAGAAACCAATCAAAAACTAAAACTAAGACTAAAATTAAAACGCGTCGTAGAATTGCTCCGCATCGCATGCCTCTTGTGGCAACGTTCCCAGAAGACTGGCAGCATTGCCACGTTGTATGGCAATGCTTATTCTCTGACCTAAAAAGAGGCCAGCTCTGGTCACGAGAAGTGTCGACCATACGCTTCGCAATCTCTCTGAAGAGATTGCGAGCGCTCGGGCCCCAAGGCCCCAACGTTTAGACTCCAAACGGCACAAATTCATAGTCTCCAATGAGTTTGGAGTATTTGCGCCGTTTGAGAGCCTCTGCGGCAGCAGCTGCGGCACCGGAACAGCCAGCCGTGCCAGGTATGTGGGTAGGGGCAATGGTGTCGACGCACGTTGCGTCCCACACCAGGGCCCTACCCATTTTCCATGGCATTAACGACATACCATCCGGTCTCTTGCCATCGTCGCGCGCCAAACCGTTAGTTCATTTTTGGTTGTATGCTATTTGGCAAATTATTTTTGTATTTGATATTGCAGTTCTGGGTAAGGTTATAGGCTATACTGGGTGTAAGGGGAACGCTCCCGAAGCCTAAAACCCCTAGTAGTACTCCAAGTACATAACACATTGGCATAAAAATAAATTCGATTTGGATAAAAAAATATTTTTTTTTTTCATTTTTTAATTCTTTTTATTTTTTACTTTTTAACCCCCGACGCAAAAACGACGGGGTGTTATAAGTTTGACGTGTCTGTGTGTGTGTGTGTGTGTGTGTGTGTGTCTGTCTGTGGCATCGTAGCGCCCAAACGGATGAACCGATTTGGATTTAGTTTTTTTTGTTTGAAAGGTATATTATTCGGGAGTGTTCTTAGCTATGTTTGAAAAAAATCGGTCCAAGATGGCCGCCGCCACAACATGTCGGAGTTCATATTTCTTCATAACTCCCTCAATATGGGTATCAAATGAAAGAGCTTGACTAGTAGATCAATTTAAAAAGTATAAAATAAAAATTAAATTAAAAATTTAAAAAACCCCCGTCACAAAAAACACCTCCAAAAGGTTAAAAATAAATGAATAAATTTTGATTCAACGGTTGCCATGTCGGGGGACCTTGAATTGTTCCGATAATATAACGGAATGCTTAACCAGTTAGGGTCCCCCGACATGGCAACCGTTGAATCAAAATTTATTCATTTATTTTTAACCTTTTGGAGGTGTTTTTTGTGACGGGGGTTTTTTAAATTTTTAATTTAATTTTTTAATTATTTGAACACCACTACAAAAAAGCACGCGCTTGGCGCTAGTTTTTTCTTTGTAGTGATGTTCTTTTTATGAAATTACCATTTCATTTAGCTTTTATAGCACGATCGAGAGCAAATAATTCAAAAAAAAAAACAGATTTTTTTTTTTTGTCCAAATCGATTTTATTTTTATGCCAATGTGTTATGTACCTGGAGTACTACTAGGGGTTTTCGGCTTCGGGAGCGTTCCCCTTACACCCGGTATAACATCAAACCTATACCATGATGGCGTTAATTCCCGTTGCGACCTCCATGAAAAAAATGCTTGTGAGCGGGCAACGTGACGCTGTGGCATACCGTGGGTGAAATTGCGGGTCACAGCTAGTGAAATTATATTCGTTTTAAAAGTTATAGTATGACTAAGGTTAAAAATACTTGTTTATATTATTAATATGGCATGCTACTGTGTCACTTGATAAACTATTTTAGAAGCTTGTAATCTATGTGGCAAAGCGTAAATCTATATTGAAGTTACAGTTCGGCGCGTCGGCTCTCGTCACGCCTCACATTCATAGATGAAACCAATCTCCCATGTTTTGTCACGCGGTGCTGCGGCGACAATCACCTCTTTTTCACGCCTTCCCTTACCCTTCACCTCATGGCAGCGCACAAAACAAAAATTGTTGAAACAGCGGCTAGGGACTCTCCCACAAAAACTCTATTTGAGGTGGAGTCCACGAACATCTGTGGGCTCCATAAGAACCTCAACGCCGTCCACCAACACCTGGAGACGGCGAAACCAGCTATGCTGTTTCTAACGGAGACACAAATACGCCGCCCTGACGACACGACCTACCTGCTTTACCCCGGCTATGTTATCGAGGAAAATTTCCGAGCAAAAGCCGGGGTGTGCGTGTTTGTTAGGGCGGATATTTGTTGTCGCCGTTTGCGCTGTCTAGAGGACCCATCCTTTTCCATCCTTTGGGTACACGTAGATCATGGCTCCACGAGTCAGGTCTATGTGTGCCTTTACCGTTCCCATACAGGAGATGCAGAGATAACTCGACTATTTGAATATCTGAGTCAGGCGGCAGATGATGCGCAGGAGCGGTTTCCGAACGCCGAATTGGTGTTTTTGGGGGATTTTAACGCCCACCACAAGATCTGGTTGGGCTCCGCCATAACAAACCATGCGGGAAGAGCCACTCACGCATTTGCCCTGGCGCATGACTTGACTCAATTGGTGCACAAGGTCACGAGGATACCAAGAGAGTCTGGCCTAGAGCCCTCTCTGCTTGACCTTCTGTTGACGAGTCACCCGGACCAGTACAGTGTCTCGGTGATTGCTGCTTTAGGTAACTCCGACCACTGTCTGGTCCGCTCCACCGTGCCCATTGTAGCGCCCCCACGACCCGTGCAGGGGAAGAGGCGGCTATGGCACTACTCGTCAGCGGACTAGGATGGATTGCGCGACTATTATGCGTCCATCCCGTGGGTTGAACGCTGCTTTGAGGGTAAGAACCCATCTGAGAGCGCTACTGCCGTCGCCGGTGAGATCGGTCTAGGTATGGAATACTATATCCCATACACCGATGTCACCGGAGTCCGCGGAGCGCGTCCGTGGTTCGGGCGCGAGTGCGCGGAGGCTGTTGAACATAAACAGTCTGCGTACCGCGCCTGGGTGCGGGCGCGCGCCACACGCGATCCCAACGTGGGTCACTTCAAGGCGGCGTACAACAGAGCCACAAAGGTCTGCAAGAGGGCATGCGTCAGGGCGGATGCCCAGCGCATAGCGCGGCTGGGCCAAGAGCTAGTGGCGCATCCCACGGGTAGCCGTGGCTACTGGCAACTGGCCAAAGCCGTGCAAGCCAACTTCTGCCAGCCCTCGCTGCCCCCGCTGAGCAATCCCGATGGATCTCTGGCCCATGAGCCGCAAGAGAAAGCAAATTTGCTGGTCAATCTCTTCGCGGCCAACTCCCGAGTCGATGATTGTGGTATGCAACCACGGACAGTGCCCACTGGTGACCACGCAATGCCTGATATACGTATCAGGCAACGCGATGTCCGTGCAGTACTGCAATCACTCAATGTCCGGAAAGCCAGTGGTCCTGATGGTATTCCAGCGGTTGTACTTAAAAAATGTGCAGCGGAGTTATCTCCTATGCTAACGCGGCTGTACCGACTGTCCTACAGTTCGGGTACAGTGCCCTCGGCTTGGAAGGAGGCGAATGTCCAGCCGATCCCCAAGAAGGGGGATCGCTCGGACCCAGCCAACTATCGACCCATAGCCGTCACCTCAGTGCTGTGCAAGGTGTTCGAGCACATAATTAACACACAGCTCATGCGCCACCTAGAGGATCACTCCTTGCTTAGTGACCGGCAATACGGTTTCAGACCGAAACGGTCAACGGGTGATCTTCTGGCGTACATGACCCACCTTTGGGGTGAGGCTATGGAGAAGCACGGTGAGTCACTGGCAATTAGTCTTGACATCGCCAAAGCTTTCGATAGGGTATGGCACAAATCGCTTCTTTCCAAGCTACCAGCCTTCGGCCTGCCTCCTAGACTGTGTAACTGGGTTGCAAGCTTCCTGCAGGGGCGCCGTATTCGCGTCCTTTGTGATGGACGAGCTTCGGAGTTCTTGCAGGTAAATGCTGGCGTGCCGCAGGGTTCCGTTTTATCTCCCACTCTCTTTCTTCTGCATATCAATGACATGCTCTGTGACGGAAACATTCACTGCTATGCAGACGACAGCACCTTACATGGGAGTTATCACGCACATCCTGCGGTGCACACAAGCACAACGCACAAGCAGTCTGATATCGCGGAAAAAAGGCAGCTTCTTGTCACAGAGCTGGACCGGATCCTGGACCACATTTCTCAATGGGGCGCTAGGAACCTGGTCGAGTTCAATGCCAAGAAGACCCAGGCATGTGCGCTTACAGCTAAGGTATCTCCTTTCCTTCCCCTTCCCACTCTTCAGAGCACACCACTGCCACTGCAGGATCACCTCACTATCCTCGGTATGGATGTTCGCTGCAAACTGAATAACAAAAACTATATCGAGAGTATCATCAAATCAGCCTCGCGTAAACTCGGAGTCCTGAACAGAGTGAGACGTTTTTTCACGCCGGAGCAGCGGTGTCTTCTATACAAGACCCAAATTCGTTCCTGCGTGGAATACTGCTCACATCTCTGGGACGGCTCCGCAAAGTACTTATTAGATGCTCTCGACAGGTTGCAGCGACGTGCGGTCCGCATTATTGGGGATCCTGAGGTCACGAACACCCTCGAGCCTTTGCAGATGCGTAGAGATGTTGCGTCTTTGGCAGTTTTCTACCGTCTCTACCATGGTGAATGTTCTGACGAGCTCTTCCAATTAGTCCCACCCTCCCCTTTCCTTCACAGGACGACACGTGCAGGGCTAAGATGTCATCCATTTACGGTGCAGAGTATACCTGCTAGAACCAAGCGTTTCAGTGATTCATTCCTATGCCGCACCACTAAGACCTGGAATTCCCTGCCAGCTCACGTGTTTCCTTCTTCCTACAGTCCCGGGTCCTTTAAGCGGGGCGTGAAAAGGCATCTAATGAGGCCGTCAAGCTGAGTGCCACCACTGTTAACATGGTAAATGTTTACGATGGTGACCCTCTTTCCGAGACTTTGCCTTTAGCTTAACATCAGGCGAGGTGAAGTCAAATTGACGTGTCCAATATAAAAAAAAAAAAAAAAAAAAAAAAAGTATTCTGTACACTACAAACTCAAAGACAAATGATGCCTCGCTGGCAATTCAATGGCTAACCAAAGGCAGGGTGATCCATTCACCACATGAAACACAAATATTTATATGATGACATAACACTCCCATACAACTCTCTAGCTGAGCTAGACACAGCAGCTGAGAAAGTTACACTTTAATAGTACCTAGATATACCCTTCTCGTAGATTAAAACAATCTATACATACTAATAAAAAAGGGAGGTATCTATTTGTATCTGTTTCTTCTGATAGCTACACGCAAAACAGCAAAAATTTTGAAATAATGAACAAGAAAAATTTCACGAGCTTTATAAAGTCAAATATGTAACGTTCTGTTTTAATAATCAAAGAATTAAAAAAAAAATAAAAAGTTGTTCTTGGCTTGCACTGAACATTTGTCATTGTAAAAGTAGGTACACAGTGGCAAATTGTTGTCTCGCTTTTTTCTTTTTTGAAAAAGAATATTAGAATCGAAATTACAAATTTTCCCCCTAACCTCTCCAACTAAGCTATAAGTTGACAAAGTTTTATACTAATCTAATGACCGATATAACAGCATATAAAATACAGAAAACCATGAAATAATGTTTATAGGTACAGTTAACAGAGGGTATAAGTATATACCTTTTCATATAAAGGTAAAATATAAACTTATGTCCTTTGTCGATTGTACATTAGATTCGTGGAATTCGACAAGAACCCAAGAGAAAATTAATAGTTCCGCGAACAATGTTATGTGGTGCTCTTAAGTGTCATATTAAGCTGGGAACATAATAGAGTGAACAAATCGTAACAATATTCTATCGGATATAAGTTAACAGATACAATAACAATCACACCATTCTTTATTAGTATTAGCAACCTGGAAGACACTAATAAACGATAATCATTGAATAGAATCAACCAAATATCTGTTATCCCAGTACACAATAAAGGTAATGCTCTTCATAGGTAAGGGCGCGTTCAGACTATTTCACACAAAGCAAGCTAACCTATCTGAATTAGTAGCCAAGCACTCAATCACAACATGCCAGTTAACTGTCCTTGTTCAATGCGCAATATATTAAATGGCCGGTATAGACCCATTGAAATATTATATACTAGTTTTATAGTGTGGTTCTATATAGGTATGTAGTATATTACCTAGTTGTGTTTGTGTTTACATCGAAAATAACAAATTTTAAGGCCCATTTCCAGAAAAATACTGTCCTAAATCTCGATTTTCAGTTATAAATCAAGATTCAGGTCTAGTATCCATCTGGAATACAGGTCTAAAATATCACAATTAACACAAAAACTACTAAACGTAATTTGTTTAAGTTTATTTATCAGTCTTTTTTAGAGTTTGCCATATGTTTCACTGCAATTGGTTGATTAGAACCCTCTGGTTCTATGATCAAAAATAGAATTACCTTGTTACCATCTGCCGGGGTGCGAGAGATATGTTTTCGGTAATCTCACCTCCGGCAACCAAGGACCCAAGACGGCGTGCGTTTTGGTCGGTTCGAGTCCGACATAACCACCGCCACCGGTTCCATGGGGGTGGTATCCGTGGGGAGTTTTCGCACGATCCTTGTTACCAAAACCGACTACCATGCAGCCGGGGCCGCGGGCATCAGCTAGTTGAAGGTATTATTATTTTTTTGTTCAATAGTAGTTTGATGGTTAACGATATTTCATTTGTCGAATTTTTCATGTTCAATTTTATAGCGAATAGTTTTATTGGTGAATTTTAGTGTGAAATTTATTTTCACTCTAGGAATGTTGTTATTGATAGATTACTTTCACTAGTTTAGAAATACACCGAAAAATACAAAATACATTTTATTTTCCTCCTTATTATTGGTGCTTAACGTATTTTAGTCACAATAGCCGTAATTTATTTAAGTTCTTTTGAAGTTACCTGACGTCAGTTTCATAAACTCCGATGTGAGATTCATATTAGCGCTAAATGTTCCGTAAACTGTCATCCTGTGATAATAGCTGCAACATCACAGAGTAGTACCATCGTGTCATATGTCAGCTTTAGTAGTCCGAAACTTACTCACCGTGACCCAGGATGATTTCAAAGATACGCTTTCATGTCTACCCACATAAATTGTTATAATTTACGAAACAGATGTCATAAAATATCAAAAATTTACTGTTGAACTGTTCCTGAGTAATAAAGTTTTGACTCGAAATAACTCGGCTCATTTCACTTTTCGCCTTGTAAAATTTTTTTACGAGTGGTAACTATAAATAAAAAATAAAATGCTGCCATTATTTATGATTATAAATATTTGTCTTCTTTTTTATTATGGACCATTTTAATTGCTTGGTTTAGATGTTATAAAAACACAAGAAGGTTCAAGATAAAGCTGCCATTTAAGTTTCTTTATACAATCTTGTAGAAGAAGGCTTCGCTGCACATACTATTTTGTATATAAATAAAGAAATATAAAAGTTCGCATCTTGTTTAGGGAGTCATTGCTGAGTAGCCGGAAACTTAACAAATATACTGTGAAATAAATACAAAGTAATATTTAGCTAAGGTCATTCTAGATTTCACTGAACTTAGTAACAGAAATGAAATAGCACCTTTTATTCACTTTATTCATTTGTGAGAAAACTTTTACTGAAATTAGAAATTTGAAAACGATATTCTTGAATCAAGATAAATTGCAGTTTTTGTGGAAGTTAATATTTGAACGTCTACCTAAATTTTTATCAAAGAGGGTGAGTACAAGTGAAATTTTGTTCGACACGAATTTACTGCATTTCATAAGGAGCTCGAAGAGTGATGTCTGTCATTACTCATGGCGTGCCTCGAGCACATTCTTTACTGTTGCAATCTATTTCATAACCTACCTATATTACGTATTTGCCTAGCCAGTTTGTATAGTGATAAGGTCAGTCTGACTGATGACTTGTCTGAGACAGTCCAAAGCCTCAGTCGAATGGGCTGACACTAGACCGGATACGGGGTACCGTACTGTCAGTCCAGTGCTATCCCTCCCGCCCCTGCCTGGCCTACCTTCTCCAAGTTACAGTATGACATATCTTTAAAACAACCGCATAGTCTATAGTGTCAACCCATCACCATCATTCTGATAATATTTTTCGGAAATTGTACGTCAGTATACTCATATACCATAAAGTTAAATAGATAATTTAATATTACATGTATATTTATATAACTGACTTCAAATTTACTGTCTAAAGGAATGATATCATTTAAAACGATTTGTTACGCCGTCTCATCAGAATAATTCAGCAGCCATTAATTATAAGTGGAAAGCGGGCAAAAACTCGATAATTGCCTTCGTTACCCTTTCGAGAACAGTGGAGAACTAACGCATTAGCGTCGTGTATGTGAACGTTTGTTTCATAAAATATTTCTGAACCAAATCACGGACAAAGTAAGCGATACGGTTCTGGCTGGAACTCTATGAATAAAATTATCATTTTGCAGAATTGATTCTGGAACACAGTAAAATACACGTAGTATACAGCCTGCTTATGAGTATCTATCCATTCGACTTCTGTATTATTTTATGTAATTGGTACGATCATAGGAACTGCGAATTGGGTTGCATAATTAATTTGATCGCGTTGTTTTTGCGTGCATAGCTTTGTGGGGAGATATTATTCAACCAGCCTTCATTAATTGCAAGATAATTGTGTGATGAAAAAATTAAATAGAGGTATGCTCTATGGGGTGCATTTTGACTCTGTCGTTCTGATTTACTTAAGGAGAGTACGATAACTGTGAAGGGCTCTAGTAGACTATATAGTAGACTAGACTAGTAGACTATATAGTGCTTTGAATCGGTTTAGAATAGGTTCAGATATTGTACTACGGGGACAAAATTGAAAAATTATTGTGAGTTTATTTTAAACAAGACATTAACAATATTAACATGAGAAATTAAATGTATTGTTCACACAGTATTCCTTTTATTCTTTATATAACGTTGTACACTTGTTTTGTTACTCTTTCTCCTTTATCCCTGAAAGGTTTACCGTTTACCGAGAGAAAACTCAATATTGAGTAAAGCTCCCTTTAGCTAAAGCTCAGCTTTAGGTGTTTTACACAACAGTTGTATTAATGCATTATTTTGTTGTGTGCAAAATAGCGAGTTGAAAAAGATAAAAATAAATATTTAAGTTTCAGGGTTAAGTACCTGTACTTTTACTTTTTTATAACATCTGTTGGTTCAACTGACTAATTTAGGCAATCTTTATGTAAAAGAAAATAATAACCTAAAAATTCCAAGTAAACATAGCTATCGTATTATCAAATAAATTTGTTGCAAAAAATGATCTGAAAATACGATAGCTATGTTTTAACTCGGAATTTGAAAATATGATAACGGTTAACGTGCTCTCTGAGGCACGACTAGACCAATGCAAATACGCATACAAATACTGGCACTGAGCGGGGATCGAAGCCGCGCCTCCTGCGTAGCGGCCGCGTTCACCACCACCACGCCACGGAGGCTGTTTACCTCATTTGTTAGTCCGAAATCGGAATCAGGCTGGCTTGCTGATTGTTTTGGGCAGCAAAGAACTTCATGGAGTCCATATACCCAATTGGCCTGCCTATAATATGTAAGGGTACGTAAGCTCAAAACAGCAATCTAAATAAGAACGTAGGCCCAAAACTTCAACATCTACAGTAGCTTATAACCTCAAAATCAAATAACGTTTTCAATTTCACCGGATGCGATGCGTGTTGATCGACAAACAGTAGGATTGACTGAGTTTCGCCCGCCACCCGGTAGGTATATTCGACAGCTTGAAAATTGCCATCATATTTCAGTGTCGAACGTGCCGAGGCGAATAACTTCCTTAGGTATTACACTCAAACTTTATGCGAGAAAATCAGTCATGGATGTAAACAACAAGTGTATAGTTCTTAATAGGGTCATTCGCCTTTGGAGATTGATGAAGTAACTACACTCAATCTATATAAAGCATAATTTTCTTTACAGAAATTTTAAAGCAACTAGTATGCTAACTAATCAAATCGATTAAGATAGGAAAAAATAATCAGGTCAAGTAGGACTCAAATTCTTACAGGGGAATGCTCGGACCACACTGAACTACGCTTGACGTTATCGAAACTGATGTCTGACTCGTAGTCACAGCAGTTTGTCACACCAGTGTGAGTGTGACTAACATATTTTTTTCCTGTTAGTCACACCGCCAATAGTCACCTTCACCCACCACGAGTCAGGCATGTCGAAACTATCTTCTGGTCAGTGGAAGCCATCTACCGATACTCGTATAATGATCGCGGGTTCTAGTACCGCCAGAGCTGATTCAATTTTTCCTAGTGTAATCAAATCTTTTTTAATATTCATTCATACATACATATACTCACGTCCATAAACTCCTGAAGGGGTAGGCAGAGGTGTATTAACACTCACGTTTCGTCAACTATGTATAATTTTCGGTCCCACGTAATAGGGGGCGAGCCTATTGCCGTCTAGCGGGCACTTTGTCTTGGCCTGTTTGTTTACTGTCGGGATGGCCCTATCCCTTAGTCACCTTCTACGATACCCACAGCAGAAGCTGGGGTGGTCCTATTCTATTCCACCGGGAAGCAACCCGGCATAATTATTATATTATGTATTTTTTTTATTACCTACGTAATTAACTAGATGTGTATCTTCTTTGACACCATACATATGATGAAGTTACATTTTACCTATACTAAGTAAGTACCTCTCTTACTAATTATCTACGTGTATTATACAATACATTAATATTGATAAGCATTAAACCTAGTCTGAGTCTGAGTTCCATATTTTGACATTATTATGATAATATTACGAGGTTATCATAGGCACCCGAGAAGGGCCAGGCCGTAAGAGATGGACCTGGGTCAGCCGGGGTGCAAGGCATATGTCGAAGACAACCTCACCTCCGGCATAGCACCAGGACCCTCAGTTGGCGTGCGGTTTTAGTTGGTTCGAGTCCGACATAACCTCCCCTTCCGGCTCCGGCGGGGGAGGCATCCGTGGGGATTTCCGCCCGAAAAAAAAACTTTGTTATAATAATAAGCATAATTTTGCTATTAGATGCTAAAGATAATAATGTCGGTTTTTGTATTTTTTACTGCAAAACTAATAATGTGAATAGATTTGCCTACCCCTGTGTAAAGTAAGGCAAGGTCAACGGTAGTATTTTTTAAGAGTACGTTACAGTAGTTTTTTAAGAGTATAGAACGAAAAAATACTGAGATATTTGTACCTAAATTACTAGTATATCAGGAAATATAACATGCTGGTGCCTTCCATTCTATACCCACGAAACTCGATCCACGAATATTTTTCCCAAATTTTAGCCACAGGTCCTTCCACATTTTACTCACGAAAATAAATCAACTCAGTACTTTTTCGTTCCTTCAATAGTAACACACAGTATTTTTTTTCTGTCAATTGGTGATTAAAACTCGCTGTTCTTCCGCCTGAGCGAAACATAAAACTCGCAATTTTTTTAAACATTTCCCGATTTTATAGACGTAGGTATCTACTTATTCTCTGCTTGTATGCAAGAATATTTTCATCGCATTAATATGTAAATTGAACCTGTAATTTATTGATAGCAATTTTTTGTAATCAAAAGAGTCTATGAATATTTTTTGGTACAAAATTGATAGCGATATTGTGAATATTAAAACATTTGAAGATCAATATTGTATCATGTCATAAAAATCAAATAATACCTACAAAATTTGTAAAACAACCTGTAATTTATTAATGGCATCATTATTTTATTTGTCTTTCGCTGAAGTTCGACTAAGTGGAAGTTCCATTTTACTAAAGTCATTTATGTAATTGTAGATCCCTCGCACCCCGGCTGACTCAGGGCCAGACCGTAAGGGGAATCTCGGGAATCTGGAAGATCTTGGAGCGGCCACATGTGGGGTACATGTGGCCGCTCCAAGATCTTCCAGTTCAAGAGCCAGTCTTTAATTTTAAGGCAGAACCACAGATAAAGTCTTCGTCTTCTTTCTCCTAGCTATTATCTCAATTTAGTTGGGGTCAGCTCTCCTACTCCCGCGCCACACCGTGCGGTCGCGAGTTGTTTCTTCCTTTGTGTTAGAACTAGTCATATCCCTCTTCAACGTTTGTGTACACCAGTTAAAGTGATTATTAATTATAGTTTTAACCTTCATTTATTCACCTTCATCTGACAGTCAGTCGCATTGATTTCTATTTGAATGAATTTTACAGCATTAAGCATGCTAACTATACAAATCGAATACATAGGGAAAAATGAAACTTCTCGGGCGGGACTCGAACCCGCGATCTTTCCCTTACAGGGGGAATGCCACAAACCCGGCCACCGAGACACGCCCGATGCGATTCAAATCTCCCTTCTATTTTTATCCGTATTTGATTTATATTGTTACTATAGTGTCAGTTATAAAAGTTGCTAAAAACCTAGTTTCTGTTTAGCATATCTTAATCATTATCATTTGGGTTGGTGGACGGGGATAGGTGGAAGAGGGGTTCACCTTGCAACGGGGCCGGGGGTGAGTTTGCCGTGACGTCTTTTATTGGCCGATTTTGATATTCCTTACTCAATTCTAAACAGCTGTTGTGAAAATAAATTTTCGCCAGGGGGGAAATTTACTGCGGTACCACTTTATTGGCTGATTCTGATGAAATTTGAAATGGGCATTTTGGACCCAGTCAATTCTATTTATTTATATTACTATTTGTTGATTCCGATAGTAAAACAATCGCCGGGATAAAGTTTTTGAGGAGCCGGTATTTCGGCGCTGTTACAAGCGCCATGATCACGGATGCACGGATCCTCAAAAGTTTAACAAACATGATAAATATCCCGGCGAGTGTCAATCTCAAGTCATACATTTGTTGGCTATCAAAATTATTAGCCTATTCCAGACTTTGAAAGACAGACAGACAGCCTAGGGTTATGGGTAATGGACTGCTGAGACGAGGTCTCGGGTTCGATCCCAGGTTTACCATGGCACACACCAATGACTTTTCGATGCTTTTCGAAGTTATGTGTGTATTTATCGCAGGTTTATAAGTGCCCGGTTAATGGCAATAGGCTCGCACCTATTACATTGGGACCTTAACATAAACTGGCGAAATGTGGGTGCTAGCACCTCTGCCTACCCCTTCGGGGAGTACAGGCGTGAGTTTATGTTATGTTATGATTCTGAGTATAAAATGAAAAAGTATTACCTACCTAGGTAGCTCATTGTTTTAAAATATTAACAATGTAAATTAAGTAGAATTTAGTTAAATAGCAATGACTATTAATTAGCCAGTTGCTCCAAGATTTTAAGCCTCAAACGGAATGCTAAGGTATCGGATGAAAATGGCGTGACTTTGTGAGAACTAGGAATATTTGGCAATGGCATCTAGACAAAAGGCTTACTGGCTTTAACGACAATATTATTCTGAACAGCGGAATATTATTTAGCATAGAAATTGAAAACTGTAAAATGACGTTAATTAACTTTAGGTATATTATGTTTGGCATAGATATAAGAATGTGTTGGCAGTATCGTTGAAGAGGGAGACAGATACATTTGGCCCAAATGGTCGACATTGCTTGCAACAGTGCCGAAATATCGAATTAACTCAAATACCAATAAACATGATAAATATCCCGTTGATAATAATAATATTGATTATAATGTATTCTGATAAAACGTTTGGATATAGGTAAAGTTATCCTATCACGCGTTTTAACAATGGATGACATCTTCTACTATATAAAAATAAGTAGGGTTTTACTTCCTGACGCTACAACTCCAGAACGCACCAACCGATTTGGCTAATTTTGGTCTTGAATTATTTGAGGAAGTCCAGGGAAGGTTTGTAGGTTGAGAAAAATTCGAATAATTGCCGGGAACCAACATCCACACGAGCGTAGCCGCGGGCAAAAGCTAGTTTGGTATAAATGTAACAATTAGAAAAAGAAAAACCCGGTAGGATCAAGAGATATTACGATATATGATCGATAAATCTATTAAAGCGTTGATAGCTCAGTGTTTCAGGATTGACCTTCACAATCGTATGGCCCCAAGTTAGAATTACGACCATTACGCTACTAATGGGAACCGACTCCTAACACAGCATTTTATCTGAACTACTAGGGTTAACGGGTATGTTATTTTCGTCAATAAGACTTGAAAAGTTTAATGTAACAAACATGTTTTTTCTCCGACGTAGTTTCTGTAATCCACCATGAAGCAGATTAGTCTGTTCTAAAGCAATGGTGGCGCTACACTTTCAGCATTTCTCGTAAAACTTATTATCCGCTTTAAATTAAAGTGCATTATACAAATTTATTTAAATAAGTTTTTTCTTCCCCTTAATCCTCTGTCCTGCTCCTTATATACCGAGTGATACTGGTACGAGATTCTCAGAGAAGCTGCAGTGTAGATTGCCAATTAGATAGAATTTGTTTCAGTCACATCTAAGTATTACATTTAATTTTATTCACTGTATAGTGACCAGCTTTTTCGTAATACGTCCCTTATTTTATAGATTCTTATTCTCGTTTGTTTCATGGTGTAGGCAGAGGTGTATTGACACCTACATTTCGCTAGTTATGATTTTCGATTCCACGTAATAGGTGTAAGCCTACTGTCGTCAAACGGGTACTTTGTCATGTCTTGTACAGGTTGTACCTATATTCTACTCCATCGGGAATCAACACCCTTTAAAATAACATTTTTTTACCAAATATTGGCAGAAGATAATTTAAATTGGGACTTTACCTACTTAGGTAAAATTTAAGCGTGTTCAACTAACGAACACATTTTTAAAGTACCTGTAAACAGACTCACCGAAATTTTTGGATAGTTACTTTATATTCAATTCCCGGCGGCCAAACAATACTCAGGCAAACCGACAGTGGTCAATTGATAGCTTAATTTATTTGCAGCTTTTATGCAATCTTAACTTATCAAACTACCCGTTATGATGCAAATATTAGGTCTGAACATTCAAGCCACGTACAGTCAGCATCAGAACTAGGTATGTTGATGAATAAAGTGCTCAAAATGATATTCTTAATTCATTGATTTCCTCCTCTTCCTGATGACAGATTGTTCTGCTATTTGGTATACACCTTTAATTTGGAAATTAATAAAATTTATATAACTAAAGCAGTTTGAGGAAGCGTCGGTAGCTTAGTGGTTAAGGAGTCGGGATTACGGTCGAGAGGTCCCGAGTTCGATCCTGGCCATTACACTACCGACGTGAACCCACTCCTAGCACAAGCGATTTAGCTTAGTTGGAGGGGTTAGAGGGAATATATTAGTAACTTCGGTTCTAATATTCTTTTAAAAAAAAAATGCTTTTCTTATTATCTTTAGTCTTAAGACCATTTTGAGACTTTGTAGTCAAAATATTTCTGATGATGATTGTACTTGCAACTGTACATAATCAGACAGACCGTGTTGTTTGCTGTCAAAATGTAGGGTATCCTTAGTATCATTACAAGACACATTTATTAGTAATCGCTAACTACTGTGATCCATGGAATTGTAAATACGCAATTTGTCTCACTAAAAGTTGCTCCTTAGTAGGCTTCTCGTTCATCTAATTAATTAACTTGGTTAATTAATTGAATATGTAGTCTCACACAATCTTGTGAATACTTAGCTAATATTTCCAGATCAAAAATTTCCTCCAAATTATTGATAGATTTTCCTTGTACCATATATCTATTGAACATTAATATTTTCCGTCCTACGTAATTGGGAATGAGTCTTCTGCCGTGAAATGGATACTCTATGAAACTACTAAAAGAAAAACTCAACGCTATCATGAATTCGAACTCGGTTCCTCAAGTCACATTATCGCCATAACCAGACACTTGGTCAGTCAGAATCGAAATCTTACTAATAAATGAAAAAGATCGAGTAATCAAGATCCTTATGTACATCCAGTACATAAGGATCTTGATTACTCAATGAAGCCAGAACTTATGAATAGTATTATTGATAAAATTAACTACAGAGATAGATTTATAATCTGGAATAGATACCACATATGCATCCATTTGCAATGGATGGGCAGTTAGAGACATTAAATTAATTCACATTTCACAGTATAAATCTTCTAAAGCTGAACTTCATTTTGGCAAGTATGCGCAACCACAACACGGCCGGGCGTCAGTATTAGTGTATATATTAACAGTAGGACATAAACTGTCACAATATAATTGCTAAGAGGATATTATATCAGATGCTCTTTACTTTAAATGCTTCTGAATATTAATCACGTTGAAATGGCGCAAAACTCACCACTAAGTTTACTTCAATGCAATATACTGTTTTTCTTTAATATACTGCCGTTTATGAAGAGAGTGTTTCATCAACATCATCATTCGAACATCAATCCAGGTTGCATCCAAATTACACTTGTGAGCCCAGGGTTTGATTTAATACTCACATGGAATGTGGAATGAACTTAATTCGTGGTATTTCCAAGTGACTGGGCATTAGAAGGTTTTTACAGTGTTGGCAGCTTGAGTGCGACGCCACTGGTGTTGTTCGCATCCATAGGCCACGGTAACCAATTTCCATAAGGTGGTCCGTGTACTTGTTTGCCACCTAAGTGTTATAAAAAAGTGAAATTAGTTTATCTTCATTAAAAAGGTTATAAACATTAACGTTATTATTAACCTTTTAAGGCAGGAAACCCTGAAGAAGATACAAAACCCCTTCCTTTATTTGTTACCGTTTCAACTCACTGAAACGGTAACAGAAAAAGGAAATGATTTTCATAGTGCCGCGTATTGAGCCTTAAAGTTATTCTAAATGTGTTTACATATTAACTAGGGATAAACTATGGGTCTCTACTTTTGTAGGTGCCACAAATTTGGGCCACGTAAATCCTTTTTGAGGTTCACTGTAAGAGAACGGATTTGGGGATCTTATTGTAAAAGGTTGAATGGAAGCCGATGTTTTGTGGTATTGGTTTGAAATTTGAAACAATACTTTCAGTCAAAATCTCTTAGATAAAGATATATGTAAAGTACAATATTGACTATACTTACATTAGGGAAGTGGAATATCAGGGAATGGACATTCAGGGCAATAGACGTATTGAACCGACTGGACATTCCGGTAAAAAGACCTAAAGTCCCAAATCGCCTATTTTGTCATTTTGTGTTCCAAAAAGAATAAAGATAACTTTGTTGTCCACTAGCACGCAAAATGATTAAAAATAAAGAAACCAATATAATTCAAAATATCAGATTTGAAACTACCTCTTCCTACAGAAAATATAATAAGTAATTAGGTTTACCTTAATAACCAAGCTTAAATAATATCATTTCTCGTGATATTAACCATCTAAGAGAAAACTTTGCGTAAGATTCTTATTTCTTTTCCCCAGGCCCCTATAATATATCAAATAGAGATTACTGTACGTAATTTATTCTACACGGTAAGTACTTCATTACCGGTAGCAACTTTCTATTTTAAGTAAAGCTACGAGTATATAACATAAATTATATTGAGTATAAAACGTGTTCACGTTATTGCATCTGGTGGTTCTTAAGATTTGTAATAAAATCTAAGTAAGTGGATATCTTATAGCTTATGAGTTTGTCGTAGGACGCAATATTACGCTACAAGACTCCCTTTGCCGTACGTCTAGTGGAACGTGGAATGTTCATATGATAGAACGCCGAGTCCCATACAAAATTATATTAAAAACTTTTTTCAGTAAACTGGAAGCCACATAATATGTTCCTTCTTTTGTGAACAAAACCCTGCTAAAGATCAAGAAACTGGTCATGTTGAATTCCACTTTTAAAATGTATACAAATAGCTACTTATGATCAATAACACATCATAATCTAAAAAAAAAAAATCAGGTATATGTACTTATTGAATTAAAATATTTTTTATTTGAATTGTTACATTATATCGTCAGCCTTAGAATGATAATTTCGGGGTAGTTCAGTAGTTTTTTAATTACAATGTAAACTAGTGCCGCAATGGTGGGATGCCGACAATGGTTTTCATCTGCCATAGTTTAAGAGTAACGATTGAAATAAATGCAATAAAACTATACTAACTATCAGCCTCTTTACTTAATCGTCTGAATATAATCCAAAAAACTAATAAGACACTTCATCAGTAAATTTCAAGTACAAGGTTTAAATCTCTTGCAAGTGCAGTTGATTAACGTAAAAGCAAACCGAAATAAGAGATCAATTCATTATTTCTCATGTAATACAACTCTTAAAGATAATACTCCCAAAATGTTTGATAAGTCATGTACCTCAACTGTAGTCATTATGTTTCCAGATAAGCCCTTTTAGTTCTAGTTCAGTATTAGCCACTTTAGAGAAAACAGGTTCCCAACAATAGCGAGCCCTTTGTTAGGCAACAAAGAAAATACTTGAATTTTAACTGAAAGTCTTATCACAGGACCCTTATTTGTTTCTAAAATCACTGTTCTTGCTAGTACATGACGTTCTCCCTTGTTCATCCTATTTTTGGTGACGTCCGATCACGAAATTTGGCGAGATTATTCAACAAATTGTCTTGTTTGTAACAATCTTGAATATTCTCCTTTGAACGTACAATGCATTTCAATTTGGGCTTTGATAATGGGACTCCGCTTTGTGCTTCAGCAAAGTTTACATATTGACTTAGATATTAATATTTAGATGAGGTATTTGTACTGAAATTTTATGCTGAAAATATTTCTCAGTTTCTCGTTTTTGTTTTCAGTTAAATACTTACCTGTAATAATATAAAAAAAATCTCAAACACTACGTCTTGATTTATCGGGCAAAGATTGAAAAAAAAATGAAGCTACTATTAATATTTTTTTATAAGAATACTGAGCCATAATCACTCAATGGCAGCACGGACATGATAGTAGGGCACGCGTAAAAGGAAATTCGGTAGTAACTCGAGCGCGTCAGATTAAGCTAGGGGAGCCTACTTACATATTGACGAATTCCTCCAGTCAGTAAGGAGCCTTCAAAATGAATGAGCACACAAAAAAAAAATCTTTGTAATAATTTACACCCACGTGCGTGATTAAAATAAAGTAGGTTAGTTACTAGCTAACAAGTGTCCATTTTGAATATCTCGCAGTTTAAGCGTAACCTAAGGGCGTGGGAAACTTGCAAAGATATGTTTTTAATTTTTATGTTTATTTTAGAGTTAAAGAACTAGAATAACTGAAAAACATTAAATAAGTCCCAAGTTATACAAAACTTTAATTAAGATGGATGATATAAGTATGTATTTATTTATTATTATATATGTATACGCTTCCCCCACCACTAAAAGTGGAAACTTTAAATACCATTATTCTTTCTATCATCTAATCATCCAATTCTAATAGCTTTCCTCGACGCTCGAGTAACTACAAATTTAGCGGCGTGGCCTCCCTACCTATAAGTATATTTTATTAATTATAATTTAGCCTAGAAAATTATTAAGCTGGTAAAATTCAGTACTGTTACGTATATTGTCTTGATTTATGAATGACACATTGTTTTTGTCGCCAA
Organism: Eilema sororculum; assembly: GCA_914829495.1. Taxonomy (NCBI): domain Eukaryota; kingdom Metazoa; phylum Arthropoda; class Insecta; order Lepidoptera; family Erebidae; genus Eilema; species Eilema sororculum. The sequence goes on from OU618542.1 coordinate 14,090,959, forward strand.
TTTTAACGGGTTTTTACGCAAATTGCGATATAAAAACCCTACTTACATTATCTATGAAGTAAATCTGAATATCAATGACTGTTATTTCAAAAGAGTGCTTGTGTCTCCTCTTCGTAGATATTCACAAGGAGAACGAAGTTTGACGCCCTCGGCGTTATCGTCGCGTGGATAAGTGAAAGCCCCCATCGCCATTGAACACTCGCTTAGACGCGCCCTTATCACAAACGTATCGGAAACGAGTTTTATATTACACTATTGGCCTTCTTGTATCGTGAAGTATGTTGCTTTGATAAATGTTAGCAAGGATGGTGATATCTTGTATTATTTTTGTAATATATTTGGTAGCTGTTTTTAGTTCATATTCATATATTTTCTAGATATTACTGTATTCATGGTTTATTAGGTTGCCATGACAGATTTTATTATACTTTTAATTAGTTTAATCCTTAATCAAATATTGGGAAATTATTTCCCACTTGACACTACCGTAAAATTATATTTTTATTTCTTTATTGGTAACTCTAATCAGTACCAAACTCAAGAACAGAATAATCCAAAATTACGAATAGTACAAAATCTTGCCATATAAAATATTAGGAAGATCTGTATCTTCCTAATATTTTATATGGCAAGATTTTGTACGAAACCGCGATTTGTCATCATACGTCAATGTCAAAAACGCAGATTGAAATACCTATTTTTGAAAAAATGCGGTTCTCCTGAGAGTTTTAAAAGTTTTTGAAAAAAAAGAATGATATTATGTACATAAACACAATACTAATGTAAATTAGACTTCTTTTTCGAATAGTTTTATGGTTTTGCTCTCGTAGCATTGATATCTATTAGATTTTCTTAGGTTTAATAAGGTGGAAAATTATTTCCCACTATCCGAAACAGCACTTACCTCGTGATGCATTTTACTTCAAATTCTATACATGTTAGTTGCTCCTACTCTACTGTTTGTTTTATTTTATTTAAGCAAAGTAGGAGCAACTAACAAGTATCAAATTAGAAGAAAAAAATTATCAAATGTTAAGGAGCTGTTTTGAATGTGAAATAATTTCCCACTTAATTATATTTTGCTTTGATATACCGGATAATGAGAAATAATTCCCTACCGCAAAAATCCAATTCCCCACCTTTTTATAAAGAAAAGGAGTTATTTTTCGTAATCTCTAAAACCTACTTACCTAAAAACCGGGACCAGTTTTCAATTTACGCTAAATAAAATGTTAGATCAAGGGCAAACTAAAGCTCGCATGTTCTTATTAGGGTTGACAAAAGAATATTATTACGCAAATGAAAATCACAAGACACTTTAGAGTATTCTATATAAAGCCTTGGGGCTTATAACACGCCTTGGATCTTACAAGTAGACAATTAACGGATACACAATATACTCAGTCTCAGCACAACTATCCAGAATCGTAAACATGATTGTCCCTTGACAGTTATTAGCACGGTGACCACTTAAACTGCTGCGCCATTTATGTGGTCAACATAGCGCTTTGTTTGGCCTCTAGATGAACAGAGCTACTCGAAACTAAAAATAGAATCCATTAGCGAATTCTAGATAGACAATAAATTACAAAACAAAGAGATCACAAATAACACGAACTCTCAAGGATTCCAATCACGAAAACCTGAATGCTTATTATCCCTATTAAACTCCTTATTTTAAACTCATTACGTACTAGTAATAGAGATTTAGAAGGATATTTAATCCATTATAAAATAGTGGTATGTTGTTTTTGGTTATTAATACCCGAAATGCGTTACAAAGTTACTAATCGTTGTAACATGTGTGATTTTTAGGCATTGATATATATATTATATTGTTACTGGCGCTCGCTTGTAAAGACCTGTATCTAGATTTATATGAGGACAGATTGTATGCACAATCTGTTAAATCTGCGTATACAAGCTGTCTTCAGATAAATCGAGATTCAGGACTGAATGTCGTTCTAGAATATCCTCAGTAATTTAATGTATTTGGTTCCTTTAAATGAATGTGACATTCTTCAATTTTTTGCTGGTCCACTTATTGTTTTTGATTGCTATGCGTCCGTGCCTAGTTCATTGTTAAGCAGGTGCACCGACTAGGTTTAGTAGGTTTAGTCTTAAATATGTCAGAAAGACTCGCTATTAGTCCGTACATTTTTTTATCTTGCTCCTTTAAAAGAACTACCTACATGAACGAAATTCTCAGAAGCTCATTCATGAAAATGTCTACGTATAAGTAAAAATCGGTGACTCATTCCTATGCCGCACCATTAAAACCTGGAATTTCCTGTCCGCTCACGTGTTTCCTTCACCTTACAGACCCGGGTCCCTTAAGCGGAGCGTGAGCATCTGATGAGACCGTCAAGATGAGTGCCGCCTTTTTTCTTTCCGAGACTTTACCTTAAGTTTACCATCAGGCGATGTAAAATCAAATTGACGTGTCCTTAAAAAAAACTTTAAATTGGATCTCGTACTTACGCCAATGCTAGATTGAAACTTTACTTAATAGCTACAATATTCCATTTGAAATATACCTTCGTTCCATAATATCAACTTCCTCAAATGAAAATCAATAAGTACTTTTAAGTCGGCTTAAGCTGCCTTGCAGTGCTGTAGCATTGCCAATATTGGAATTCAATTGTGAATCTGGAGCAATACAGGCCTTATACTCGCCGTTGTTGGGCATAATAGTAACAGATGACTTAATAGTAACTGCACGATTACAGTCCTAGATATTGCAGTCGCAATCACTAGAGGCGATCACGAGAGGAGAGATTGTCAAAGTCAATGTATGATTTGATTTGATATGATTCGAGGTTGAAATATCGGTTATCAAACAAAAATGATAAATATGGTAAAATCCCGGTGAGTGTTGTCAAAGTCAAGGGATATGAATTTCCTTCAGACTATAATTTTGAACATAGAGGTGTAATTATTTTTCAAATCTCTAAAAGCACCAATAATGTATTTCAAAGAAATATTAATCTTCATAGTAAGTAATCCGAATCGATTTCTTGTGGTATCTAAACTATTATTTTTGACTATTTCAAAGTTATTTTCATTAGGAATATGTTGACTTGGAATAGTTTTTTTTTCAAAAGCATTTCTACTAACCTACCCTTTTTTACGTAAGTAGAGGGGCTAGCTCCCCTACCCTGCTAATATTTTTATGGTTGGTCTTTGAAAGTTTAATAGGTAGTTAAAACTGCTGAAATAATTTTGGCCTACGTCTGACTGAAGTCTTCGTAGACAGAACCTAATAATAAAAATACATTTATTTTAGTATAGGCTGAGAAGTTTCGTATCAAAACGTACCTTTATATAAAATTAATGAAAACAAAAAGGAAAATACTTCCAGATACGTATTACCTTATGCTCTTTTCTATGGCGAGCTGCCAAATCATATTATTGGTAGAATCAGCAACAAAAGTCGATGAACTGTCGCATCTAGTCACATATTTTTATCCGAAAGATATGGGTTAAAATTAAATCACAAATAAATGTGTGAACGCGACTGCTACGCAGGAGGCGCGGGTTCGATCCCCGCTCAGTGCAAATATTTGTATGCATGAATATGGCTATTTGCATTGGTCTGGGTGCTTCTATGTATAATATGTTGTATGTATTTACAAAAAAAAAGTATCCTAAGTATGTTTATCCGCATTCTAGATTCCATAAAACAAGCTAGTTAAGCTTGCCATGGGTCTAGATAGCGTTGTGTAGAATTTTGTGGAATATTTATTTATTTATTACTATTATTATTTTACAAGTAAATTTACTTGACTTCAATTGTGTTCTGATGTGAATAATATAGTAATTGTCTTGAAAATATTAGTATGGCAAGCTATATTACGCTTACCTTTCTATCTGTCTTTTTGGCCGTCGCGTCAGTACGTCATATTGAGTAACATAATTATAAATATTAAAGCTTTTATAGCACATATTTTCCTCATGAACCCGAAATGCACGAAGACGAATTTTTGTTCCAATGAATGCATGGATTTTGTGGATTGTGGAAACTACATTCCAGTCGGGGTGCCGCAGGCAAAGACTGTTTACTTTAATAATCTTTAGTAGGGTCAAGTAATCGCCGGAAACTTGGAGGGCAGAAATAATGTTTTATATTAAGAGAATATTCTATCCGATAAAAGTGCATGTAGGTACACAAAATATATTGAGTAGTCATGACACAGAATACACTTATAGTTCAGTAAGTTTACCTAAACTGGAATGTATATGGAATTTGTATTATGAAAGTAAGCAATGCTCCTGGCATAGGTAAGTACAATCAGTATCAGAAAGATGTTGACGTACAGAGAAGTCGAAATAATCTTAATTTCGTTTTTTATCCCCTTCCAGTTTCCACACTTTTAGTTTTGTATTGTTCAATTAATTCTAAATCTCTTCTATATCTTCTAAAGTTACATTGCCATCCAAACTTTTACAAATGTTCAGTATGCAAATGTTTTATGTAACGTTTATATCCTCTTGTCATTCTGACTGTACTTTGAATATGCTTTTACTTTTACAAGAATTTTAGTCAATCTCTAAAAGGAATATGTTAAGTTATTAGGGTCGACTTCGTAAAATCTTCGACCTCACCGCTTAAGGACATCCGTTACTCTGTTATGGCTTATTTTCTATAGCGCCAGGTCTCGTGGCTACTGTATTATTGGAGTTTACGGCACAATACCTGCAAAATGTCTGGCACTCGAGTTCACTCAACGTTATCGAATATTGTCGGAGCTCCAACAACGACGTCGATTGACCACGGCAGTGGCATGATACGAGTATGTATACACGGTAGTGAATATTCACTATCGAATGGCTGCCTATAAGGTATAAAGGAAATTCCTTTTGTCAGCTACTAAAAGCTTTTCTTGAACTCGAGAAGGTATAATAATATCTGACTTCCATAATTTAATCAAAGAAGACGCATTGGTAAATGTGTTGTTTGATCTGATAGGTGACATAAAGACTTGTGGCTGTTTTAGTAAAGTTAACTTTTTAAATTTTTTTTTTGAGACTTTGGCATATTCCTACAACAAGAGTAATAGCTGTTTTTTTTTCAAATCTAGCCGTTAGCAAGGTGATGGACATTGTATAATCACTCGCTTCAAATAATATGGGTTCTGTTGCTTAACTTTCAGAATCAATGGTCGCTTCACTATTTTATAATTCATGCTGGAGGTTCAGATATCTTAGCTTAGACACCTCATTTATTCATATGAACATTTTTAAAGGTTTTATCAATGTTACAAAAATAAAAATATATTTTTGTAATAATTTTGATAGACATAAAAATAAAACGTTTTTAAACGGTTTTAACAATATGTAATATAAATTCTGCATTTTTTTTACGATGAACAACGTTGACGAAGTTGAGGAATTTCTAGACAATTTTAGCTTCGGTGGCTAGTGCAAGATATTTACCCTGTTTATTGATGAAAGTGCGGTTTCATGCGGTGTATGTCAAGATGTTATCGAGGTAATTGTAAACATACACAAAGTGGTGTAGCCTAACGAGCGTCTCTCGAGTAGCAGACTATTTTGGACCTAGTTGCACCGTTCGTCACAATTTGAAGCAGTTGATCCCATTTATAAACGTCGATGTTGCAGCTCTTTTGGTAACGCTTACCCAGTCATATTACATTAAGCTTCTGTGAGTTCCACATGAAGTAAGTGAATGGTAAATCTGGCATATACATCTAACATGTCCTTTCTGTTCTATAGACCAGTGCTCCATGCCCTGTTTATACGAGATAGAAAGATATAGCTACTATACTATATATAGCTTTTGCCCGCGGCTCCGCTCGCGTGGATGTCGGTTATCGCGACCAAACATAGCCTATGTCCTTTCTCATGGTCTAATCTACCCTATACCAAATTTCATCAAAATCGGTTCAGTGGTTTAGGCGTGAAAGCGTAACATACAGACAGACAGACAGACAGACAGACAGACAGACAGACAGACAGACAGACAGACAGACAGACAGACAGACAGGCAGACAGACAGAGTTACTTTCACATTTATAATATTAGTATGGATATGGATATGGATTAAGTATGTCTTGTCATTTAATGATTAGGAATTTGAACAGGTATTTGATCTAGGCTATATATACTCGTACATGACAACAGTAATTGCACTATATCTTGGATCTGTACGTATCTAAATCTTTCGCGACTCTTCTGCGCCATATAAAGCTGTTTTAAGAAGTCTATTTTTTCTTATGGTTGTCATGCTTTCAAAGGAGTAATCAGTTCCAGTTTCAATATTATGAGGAAAAAAGTTACACCACAGTATTTTTTTTGCATGAACCGTGATTAATAATAATAATAATAAATAAAGTTTATTTCGGAACGAGTCCATAGAGGTTGTTAGTAATACATTTTTCACTTAAACACTAATGTTAGTAAGGTACATAGTTTGTGATTTTAATTTCATTATTAATGTCGGTGTGGAGCACCATCCACCTTTTAAATAGGGGGGAGTCCCACCGGTTTGATAACGCAGCCAGGACGCTGTTGGCGCTGCTCCTCATGCGGTCCATTAGGGACGCACAACGCTTTCTCATTATAGTTGCGAAGTCGTCGATACGTTCCCCCGCAAACATCCCGGAGGCGCTGCAGTGCCTCGGCAGCCCCATCAGCATCCTAAATGCGTTATTATATTGTACTCGTAGGTCACTGTATGCCCGACGCGTAAAACCCACCCACAGGCTGCACGTGTAAAATGATTGGCAGTATGCTTTAAACAGCGTCACCTTTACTTGTTTCGTACAACGTGCAAACCTGCGGGCGAGCATGTTACACCGGACAGTCAATGACCTACGCTCTCTCTCTATGTCCAGGTTATCTTTGAGATCCTCCGAGACCCAGTGCCCCAAATACTTGAACCTATCGACGCGATTTAAAGGCGAGCCACATAGTGAGATTTCGGGCAGCTCAGTATAGGTCTTAGGACCCGCTCTGAACACCATAAACTCGCTCTTATGCGCATTGTATTTGAGGCCGTGCGTCTCGGCGTTCTTTCTTGAAATCCATACCAATAGTACCAATTTATTTGTTTGGCGTAGTTGAAAAGAAAACTGGGTCAACAAAGTTAATACTGCAGGTATTTACCTAAGTAGTGTCTTCTGCATTCGTGCAGCTCGAATAGCCGCGATTTCTCTTTGAAGTAACACAGATTTACTCAAAGTTTGTAATTTAGAATGCATCCAATTCAGCATAGTATGTCGCATCGGTGCGCCCGGTAGTTAAGTGAACATTTATTTTATCTTCAAACGATTTACTCCCTTGATAATATTTAGAATAAATATAAGTCTAGGTTTAATAACTAATACTAGGTAATGCTGCTATCAATCCATACTAATATCACAGTATAACGAGAGATCTTACAGTAGTTCATCGCGTTTGATGTTTGCGGAAATGCCGCCTTTTGCAGTTTTGTCAGGGTTGTCACTTCAGTTTTTATATATAATTTTTCTGTAATATTCTATATATAACTCCTATTCGTTCTCTTTGTTCTGTCAAGGCACATCAACTCACGCTAATTTATGTTACTAGGTGACGCCCGCGGCTCCGCTCGCATGGATGTCGGCTATTGCGACTTTTGGTTATATCTCCGGTTCTACTCAACCAATTATGATCAAGCAAACGTAATATTTGAAGTCTGAGTTTTTGGATTTTGGTTTCGATTTCGATTTCGGTTTCAAATTCGATTTCGTTTTCGATTTCGAATTTCTATTTCAATTCCGACTTGAATTTGGATATTGATTCGGGATTGGATTCGGATTCGAATTCGAATTTCGCTAATCGCCGGGATAGCTAAATTGATGATATATTCTTAAGGAGCCTATCCACGATCAGTTCGCCTGCAGTTTCAAATCTTATCGGGCGCTGTCGACTTAGGACTGCACCTAAGTCGACAGCGCCCACACACGAAAGCGATTTTGGCCTGGTGGCCATGCCCTGCTGTCAGTTTTGCGGCTACACACGATCAGTTGGGAGTCGACAGTTTCCCATCGTATGATTGGCTGCCGGCAATTGTCTGCTATCGGGCTTGACGACCATGTTACCGACGATCAAAGATGGCGGACTTGAAATTAAAAAAAAAATCAAATCGAGGTTTTCGGGGTGACTAATTACGTATAATAAAATCTATTTAGCGATTTAAGATGGCGGACTTGAAATTTCCCACAAAGTCAACATGAGCATCGTTTTGGAGGTTTTCATAACATAACATAACATAAACTCACGCCTGTATTCCCCGAAGGGGTAGGCAGAGGTGCTAATTACGAATATATCATCCATCCAGTCATCTGGGATTGCTACATGAATAACATATTCGTAATCAGCAACCTCAAATACCTTGGAAACGATACCCGTATTGATTTTAGTAAAAATTTCGAGTCCGCCATCTTGGATCACCAATTGGATGTTATATTCGCAATCAGTGACCCCAAAAACCCTGAAAACGATACCCATATAGATTTTAGTCAAAATTTCGAGTCCGCCATCTTGGATCGCGAAATGAGTGTTATATTCGCAATCAGCGACCCCAAAAACCCTGAAAACGATACCCATATCGATTTTAGTGAAAATTTCGAGTCCGCCAACTTGGATCACCAAATGGATGTTATATTCACAATCAGCGACCCCAAAGACCCTGAAAACGATACCCATATCGATTTTAGTGAAAATTTCGAGACCGCCATCTTGGATCACCAAATGGATGTTATATTCGCAATCAGCGACCCCAAAAACTCTGAAAACGATACCCATATTGATTTTGGTAAAAATTTCGAGTCCGCCATCTTGGATCGCGAAATGGATGTTGTATTCGCAATCAGCGACCCCAAAAACCCTGGGAACGATACCCATATCGATTTTTGTGAAAATTTCGAGTCCGCCATCTTGGATCACCAAATGGATGTTATATTCGCAATCAGCGACCCCAAAAACCCTGAAAACGATGCCCATATCGATTTTTGTAAAAATTTCGTGTCCGCCATCTTAAATAGCTAAATATAGAAAACGAAAAAAAAAACAATTTTAACAAACAAAACGAGCCTTGAAAAAAAAATCACGTAATTAGTGTGATTACAAAAATGAGACAGCCCTGAATCCTTAGTACCACAGTATAACGAGAGATCTTACAGTAGTTCATCGCGTTTGATGTTTGCGGAAATGCCGCCTTTTGCAGTTTTGTCAGGGTTGTCACTTCAGTTTTTATATATAATTTTTCTGTAATATTCTATACTAGCTTTTGCCCGCGGCTCCGCCCGCGTGGATGTCGGTTATCGCGACCAAACATAGCCTATGTCCTTTCTCAAGGTCTAATCTACTCCTATACCAAATTTCATCAAAACCGGTTCAGTGGTTAAAGCGTGAAAGCGTTACATACAGACAGACAGACAGAGTTACTTTCGCATTTATAATATTAGTATGGATATAACCCCTATTCGTTCTCAATGTTCTGTCAAGGTACATCAACTCACGCTAATTTATATTACTAGCTGATGCCCGCGGCTCCGCTCGCATGGATGTCGGTTATTGCGACTTTTGGTTATATCTCCGGTTCTATTCAACCAATTATGATCAAGCAAACGTAATATTTTAAGTCTGAGTTTTTGGATTTTGGTTTCGATTTCGATTTCGGTTTCAAATTCGATTTCGAATTTCTTTTTCGATTCCGACTTGAATTTGGATATTGATTCGGGTTCGGCTTCGGGGTTGGATTCGGATTCGAATTCGAATTTCGCTAATCGCCGGGATCGCTAAATTGATGATATATTCTTAAGGAGCCTATCCACGATCAGTTCGCCTGCAGTTTCAAATTGTATCAGGCGGCCTGCAGTCCTAAGTCGACAGCGCCCACACACGAAAGCGATTTTGGCCTGGCGGCCATGCCCTGCTGTCAGTTTTCCGGCTACACACGATCAGTTGGGAGTCGACAGTTTGCCATCGTATGATTGCCTGCCGGCAATTGCCTGCTCTCGGGCTTGACGACCATTTTACCGACGATCAAAGATGGCGGACTTGAAATTTAAAAAAAAACAAATCGACTGATATATTCGCAATCAGCGACCCCAAAACCCTGAAAACGATACTCATATTGATTTTAGTGAAAATTTCGAGTCCGCCATCTTGGATCACCAAATGGATGTTATATTCGCAATCAGCGACCCCAAAAACCCTGAAAACGATACCCATATCGATTTTAGTAAAAATTTCGAGTCCGCCATCTTGGATCACCAAATGAATGTTATATTCGCAATCAGCGACCCCAAAAACCCTGAAAACGATACCCATATCGATTTTGGTAAAAATTTCGAGTCCGCCATCTTGGATCGCGAAACGGATGTTATATTCGCAATCAGCGACCCCAAAAACCCTGAAAACGATACCCATATCGATTTTAGTGAAAATTTCGAGTCCGCCATCTTGGATCACCAAATGAATGTTATATTCGCAATCAGCGACCCCAAAAACCCTGAAAACGATACCCATATCGATTTTGGTAGAAATTTCGAGTCCGCCATCTTGGATCGCGAAATGGATGTTATATTCGCAATCAGCGACCCCAAAAACCCTGAAAACGATACCCATATCGATTTTTGTGAAAATTTCGTGTCCGCCATCTTGGATAGCTAAATATAGAAAACGAAAAAAAAACAATTTTAACAAACAAAAGGAGCCTTGAAAAAAAATCACGAGATTATGTAGTGTGATTACAAAAATTAGACAGCCCTGAATCCTTAGTACCGAGTAAAATGTATGGGCGTACCGAGTAATACCCCGTCCCCCACCACCCCTCTCCCCCCGCACGATTGCTCTGTCTAGACGGCTTCGTTGACCGACTGTATGTAGTATGAATCGTTAGACTGTGTTAGTACCGAGTAAAATGTATGGGCGTACCGAGTAATACCCCGTCCCCAACCACCCCTCTCCCCCCGCACGATTGCTCTGTCTAGAGTTCTAGACGGCTTCGTTGACCGACTGTATGTAGTATGAATCGTTAGACTGTGCTAATATTATAAAAGCGAAAGTAACTCTGTCTGTCTGTCTGTCTGTCTGTATGTTACGCTTTCATGCCCAAACCACTGAACCGATTTTGATGAAATTTGGTATAGGGATAGATTGGACCTTGAGAAAGGACATAGGCTATGTTTGGTCGCAATAACCGACTTCCACGCGGGCGGAGCCGCGGGCAAAAGCTAGTAGTCTATAGTATAAAAACACTATTAACTAATCCGTGAAAAGTTAAAAGCACTTATAGAAAAGTACAGATAACTATTTTCATCGTATATTTCCTCTATTCAGGAAAGTGGTAGCTGCTACAGACCCTTAGAACCTGTTCATATTGTTGCACACCTGTAGGGTAAATATCAATTTACTGTTTTGTATAAAAAATCTAGTTCTAAAATAATAGGCATTTATTGGTACAAAAAAGTAAGGAAGAGCAAACAAATTACTGAACACTTATAAAAAGAATGTTGCATAAAATTCGGTTCAGTGGTTAAGGCGTGAAAGGGTAACATACAGACAGACAGACAGACAGAGTTACTTTCGCATTTATAATATTAGTATGGATAGTATGGATAAGTTATCTACATCGCCATCGTAAAAACTTTTACAAATGTTCAGTATACAATTTTTTTATGTAATGTTTATATCCTCTTGTCATTCTGACTGTACTTTGAATATGCTTTTACTTTTACAAGAATTTTAGTCAATCTGTAAAAGGAATATGTTAAGTTATTAGGGTCGACTTCGTAAAATCTTCGACCTCACCGCTTAAGGACATCCGTTACCCTGTTATGGCTTATTTTCTATAGAGCCAGGTCTCGTGGCTACTGTATTATTGGAGTTTACGGCACAATACCTGCAAAATGTCTGGCACTCGAGTTCACTCAACGTTATCGAATATTGTCGGAGCTCCAACAACGACGTCGATTGACCACGGCAGTGGCATGATACGAGTATGTATACACGGTAGTGAATATTCACTATCGAATGGTTGCCTATAACGTATAAAGGAAATTCCTTTCGTCAGTTACTAAAAGTTTTCCTTGAACTCGAGAAGGTATAATAATATCTGACTTCCATAATTTAATCAAAGAAGACGCATTGGTAAATGTGTTGTTTGATCTGATAGGTGACACAAAGATTAGTGGCTTTTTATTAAAGTTAACTTTTTTTATACAATTTTTTTGAGACTATGGCATATTCCTACTACAAGAGTAATAGCAATATTTTTTCAAAGCAAGTCGTTAGCAACGCTATGGAGATTGTATATTCACTTGCATTAAAATAATATGGGTTCTTTTCCTGAACTTTCAGAATCAATGGTCGCTTCACAATTCATGCTGGAGGTTCAGATACCTTAGCTTAGATACCTATTCATGTGAACATTTTGGATAGTTGTAATAAAAAATAAAAATATATTTTTGTAATAATTTTGGTAGACATAGAAATAAAACATTTGACGTTTTTTATGTAATGTAATTTTTGCAATTTTCCTACAATTAACAACGTTGACGATGATGAGGAATTTCTAGACAACTTCAGCTTCGGTGGCTAGTGCAAGATATTTACCCAGTTTATTGATGAAAGTGTGGTTTCATGCGGTGTATGTCAAGATGTTATCGAGGTAATTGTAAACATACACAAAGTGGTGTAGCCTAACGAGCGTCTCTCGAGTAGCAGACTATTTTGGACCTAGTTGCACCGTTCGTCACAATTTGAAGCAGTTGATCCCATTTATAAACGTCGATGTTGCAGCTCTTTTGGTGACGCTTACCCAGCCATATTACATTAAGCTTCTGTGAGTTCCACATGAAGAAAGCGAATGGTAAATCTGGCATATACATCTAACATGTCCTTTCTGTTCTATAGACGAGTGCTCCTTGCCTTGTTTATACTATATACTATTAGCTTTTGCCCGTGGCCCCGCCCGCATAGATGTCGGTTATCGCGACCAAACATAGCCTATGTCCTTTCTCATGGTCTAATCTACCCCTATACCAAATTTCATCAAAATCAGTTCAGTTCAGTGGTTTAGGCGTGAAAGCGTAACATACAGACAGACAGTTGAGTTACTTTCGCATTTATAATATTAGTATGGATACTTACTATTAGGTACATCTTGTCATATAATGATTAATAATTTGAGCAGGTAATAAATTTGGATTTGATCTAGAAATCTAGACATGACAACTGTAATTGCACTATACTTTAGATTTGTACGTTACTAAATAGCATCTTTCGCGACTCTTCTGCGCAGCATGAAGCTGTTTTATGTAGTCTATTTTTTCTTATGGGTATGAAAAGCTTTTAAAGGAGTAATCACTTCCAGTTTCAATATTATGAGGAAAAAATTTACACCGCAGTATTTTTTTTTGCATGAACCACGATTAAAGCACACGGACGTTCTGTGAAATCTTGAAATCCATATCAATAGTACCAATTTATTTGTTTGGCGTAGTTGAAAAGAAAACTGGGTCAACAAAGTTAATACTGCAGGTATTTACCTAAGTAGTGTCTTCTGCATTCGTGCAGCTCGAATAGCCGCGATTTCTCTTTGAAGTACCTAACACAGATTTACTCAAAGTTTGTAATTTAGAATGCATCCGGCGTGAAAGCGTAACATACAGAAAGACATTTTATAATATTAGTATGGATTAAGTATGTCTTGTCATTTAATCATTAGGAATTTGAACAGGTATTTGATCTAGGCTATATATACTCGTACATGACAACACAGTAGTTGCACTATATCTTGGATCTGTACGTATCTAAATCTTTCGCGACTCTTCTGCGCCCTATAAAGCTGTTTTAAGAAGTCTATTTTTTCCTATGGGTGTCATGCTTTCAAAGGAGTAATCACTTCCACTTTCAATATTAGGAGAAAAAAATTTCACTGCAGTACATTTTTTTGCATGAACCGCAATTAAAGCACACGGACGTTTTGTGAAATCTTGAAATCCATACCGATAGTACCAATTTATTTGTTTGGCGTAGTTGAAAAGAAAACTGGGTCAACAAAGTTAATACTGCAGGTATTTACCTAAGTAGTGTCTTCTGCATTCGTGCAGCTCGAATAGCCGCGATTTCTCTTTGAAGTAACACAGATTTACTCAAAGTTTGTAATTTAGAATGCATCCAATTCAGCATAGTATGTCGCATCGGTGCGCCCGGTAGTTAAGTAATCGTATAACTTCAAACGATTTAGTCCCTTGATAATATTTAGAAAAAATATAAGTCTAGGTTTAATAACTAATACTAGGTGATGCTGCTATCAATAGTCTATAGTTTAAAAACACTGTTAACTAATCCGTGAAAAGTTAAAAGCACTTATAGAAAAGTACAGATAACTATTTTCATCGTATATTTTCTCTATTCAGGAAAGTGGTAGACCCTTAGAACCTGTTCATATTATTGCACACCTGTAGGCCAAATATCAATTTAATAATTTTTGTAAAAAATCTAGTTCCAAAATAATAAGCATTTATTGGTACAAAAAAATAAGGAAGAGCAAACAAATTACAGAATAATTATAAAAGGAATGTTGCATAAAATTCATTATATTGCTGAGTTGATCTGATGCTTATAATAAATCTCATAACATATTACTGAAATTATACTATAGTAGCTTTTGCCCGCGGCTCCGCCCGCGTGGATGTGGGTTATCGCAACCAAACATAGCCTATGTCCTTTCTCATGGTCTAATCTACCCCTATACCAAATTTCATCAAAATCCGTTCAGTGGTTTATTATATTAGCATGGATTCGAATCTGCAATCTGTGCTAACTGCCACAAACAAAATATTGAAGTTTTTTAAAAAGATATCGAGTTTCTGGCATCCCAATGTAGACTTCCAACAATACATTTTCGAAAGCAATTGATATTCTCGTAGCTATCGAGTGTCCAATCTGGATGGAAAGTTCCCTAGTGCCCCATTCACACAATCGAACGCATATGCAGTCATTGGCGAAATAGCGGCTTAACTATACGGCAATGTAATACTGCGTACGTATCGCAACTGAAATATATTGCAACTGCATCGAACACATCAATAAAGCCAGCCTAGGGGACATAAAACATACTTCGATATAAAAACATAAGCAAATAAATTCAGACAGAGACATATCGAGCTACAATAAAATTTTCACACGCCGTGGCTTAAAAAGGATGTAACGATAAGTTGTAAAATATATGAGTTAAGGTGGTTTACATACATGGAACGCATACCTATATGACGTATATTTTTAACGCATACCTATATTTGCTATATTTGACAGCTTCTGTGGCGTGTCGTACCATTGTGAACGTGACTGCCACGCAGGAGGCGCGGGTTCGATCCCCGCTCAGACCAAATAAATATTCCACAACATTCTACACAAAGCTATCTAGACCCAAGGTAAGATTTTATAGCTTGTGTTATTGAATCTAGAATGCGGATAAACATACTTATATACTTTTTTTTTGTAAATACATACATATTATACATAGAAACACCGAGACCAATGCAAATAGCCATATTCATACATACAAATGTGGCTATTTGCATTGGTCCGGATGTTTCTATGTATAATATGTATATATTTACAAAAAAAGTATCTAAGCATGTTTATCCGCATTCTAGATTCCGGGTCTAGAGATAGTGTTGTGTGGAATGTTGTAGAATATTGTAGAATATATAATTTGTTTCGAATATAAGTAGCTGGTAAATTAATGACAAATTCGGGTGCATGAGGTCAAGAGCTGTGGAATGAACTCCCTGCCCGTGGTGTTTCCAAGCGACTATAATATGGGGTTCTTCAAGAAGGGCATTAGGAGGTTCTTACAGCGTCGGTGGCGAAAATGTAACGCCTCAGGTGTTGCACACATACATAATCCACGGTTACCGCTTTCCATCAGGTGGACCGTGTGCTTGTCTACCGCCTAAATGGTATAATGTTTTTTCTAAATCTATAGTTGTGGCACCGTACAGCGTGATATTTATTGCTAAAAGATTTTGAATAGCAAACGCCCGCCATTCTCACTCCAACGTAATTTAATTAGTAAAATGTACAAATACTAAGCTCTTCTAAATAGTTTTTACGACGTGACATAGCAATATCTTGGAGGCAGTGTTCCAAATTGCGCACAATTTTACTTGAAAACTGCTTTTACTTTTACTCTTGCGAAAACTGTTTATTTTATTATTGTTATGTTTCGCTTAATTTAAGTGTTCGGTTGACAGCAAGTGACTTGGCTCCTATTACATTGGTCCTAAAATAGCATAAACATGGAGTTATACTTTGCAGAGCTAACTGCATTTCGAAAAGAACTTCTTCTTCAGCTTGAAGTTATTATTCTCTAACAACTTGAACCGTACTTGTTAAGCACAAACAAAAGAATTAAAGAAACAGGTATCATACTGTAAAATATATTCTTTTTCCCGTTACACTAATATTAGTAGCTGAGTTCTCAAACTGCTGGTCATGCCACACTGTGAAAACTCGTATTACAGTAAAAACTTTTACACTGAACAAATTTTATGTTCCAAACTATGATATGCAAGGCTCTGACAGTTTTTGCCGTAGACTTCATTAAGTGCATTCCTGATAAATGACACGTTTGCTTTATAACTTCTCCGTGCTTAAAATTCTTTTTGATTTAAAAACACAGTACTTTTAGGTTTACTGATTGAATTAAAAGTATGATACGACATTATATATTCTTTGTTTAAAGAATATTAGAACCGAAGTTAGTAATATTCCCTCTAACCCCTCCAACTAAGCTAAATTGTTTATGCTAGAAGTTGGTTCACGTCGGTAGTGTAATAGCCAGGATCGAACCCGGGACGTCTCGATCGTAAGGCCGACTCCTTAACCACTAAGCTACAAGCTAAAAGAGTTTATCAAAATGATTTAGCGCTTACATCAGTAACTCAGTGGATAAGCGGTCGGCGTAACAATAGTTAAGCTTTGGGTTCATACATTTGTTATGATACAAACATTACCTTCAGCGTAGCTAGCTGGGTTAAGGGTATATTAGTAATTTCTGTTACAAATAAATATTATTGAAAAAAAAGTAAAGAGTAAGGTTATTCGAAAGTTTAGATGAATTTTATTGGTGTTTGTTATTCAATCACACCAAAAATGGCGGAACAAATTTGCTTAAAATTGCACAAATATTGATAGCACATCATACTTGACTTTTATTCTGGGATTATAGCTTTCGCAGGAACGGGATCAATACTATAAGCGGCAACAACTTTCAAAGCTAATATAATTCCTATAGAGGCACAGGCTCGTTTCAGAGAAAAGGACGTACCTACTTATTTCGTTGCTAAAGAAGGAATTCGTAATAATTCCGTGGAGAAGTTAATCCTATAAGCTAAAGAATAGTTCAAATAATTCAAAGTTATGCCAAAGCTATATAAAATTCCCCGAATTTATACGTTATTTTATTTATAGTAATCTCTCAAAAGAGATAGCACAAGTAAAATATTCTTCTAAGTGAATTTAGGATATTTATTGAATAACTGTTATTATTCAGTCTAGACGAACTCTGAAGGATAACCAATAATTCGCATGACCAGCCATTCAATATTAAATTTAAATTTTCAATATTTATTCGTTTTGAATTATTCTTTACATTAATTCTTATAAAATGTATTTCCATAAGTATTTAATAATTTATTGAATTAATTTGCACGTCTATAAAACGATCATTAGACCTGTCCTCTTACACGGCTGTGAGGCGTGGCCGCTGTTGGAGCGACACAAGCAGATGCTGCGTGTCACGGAGATGAAAATGCTGCGGTGGATGTGTGGAGTCACGCGTGAGGAACTCACGCATCCGCGGCAGCCTTCATGACATCGCAGATAAAATGCAAGAGAGCCGCCTCCGCTGGTGCGGCCACGTCTTGCGGAAACCGCCCAGCAACGTGGGTAACAAATGCCTGGCAATGGCGCCCCCACCCGGTCCAGGTAGAAGGGGTAGGCCCAAGAAGTGCTGGCTTGGCGTCGTGGAGGGTGACATGCGTGAAAACGGTCTCACTACCTTGGACGCCCAAGATCGTGCGAAGTGGAGGAGGAAGAGCCGGAAGGCGGACCCTGAGCTCCGAGGGCACCGTGGCCTCGGATGCAATCAGGACTAACGTCTTTATGTGGATGATGATGATGAATTTGCACCTAATTTCGTTCATGGTTTTTATTTATTTAACAGTTCTTTTAAAATAAATATTCCGCAACATTCTACACAACGCTATCTAGACCCATGGTAAGCTTTTATAGCTTGTGTTATGGAATTCAGAATACAGATAAACATACTTATATACCTTTTTTTGTAAATACATACATAATATACATAGAAACACCCAGACCAATCCAAATAGCCATATTTATGCTTACAAATATTTGCACTGAGCGGGTATCGAACCCGCGCCTCCTGCGTGGCAGTCGTGTGCACTACCGCCACGCTACAGATGTATTACATGGTGTGGATTTTTGAATTTATATAATGGAGTAGCCAAAAATAAAAAATCGTTCTGCCGGTCCTCTGATGTTGGCTAGTGGGAACCCTTCACTCTATTAATGGACCAAGGGCCAGTGAGCTTCTACCTACCATGTAAATGCACGTAAGTGTTACATAATAACAAGCATTTTAACTACTTACAAATTAGTCTGCGATTTACATCATGTTACCACCTCAGAAAGCTAGGTATCAGTCAACAAGTCTGCTTATTAGTACAAGCACTGAATCGATGCAACCCGAGCTGTAGATAGTACTGGATGAGCGCTGTTTACTTAAAATACGTAATGAGATTTTCATAGATGATACCTAGATTTTTTAATGTCGCATTTAAAATATACTTATTTGTATTCCCTCATATTTCTAGTAAGGTGTGAAAAGGTATTGGAGTATTCTGTGATCTTTCCAAAGCATTTGATTGTGTTGACCATCAAACACTCTTACTCAAGCTACGTCGATATGGTTTTGATAGGAAATCAATAGCACTATTAGAGTCGTACTTAACGGATAGGCTTCAGACTGTTACTGTTAATAACGTAAAGTCAAATGGGTCAAATGTCAAAATAGGTGTACCCCAAGGATCAATCCTAGGACCCTTTCTGTTCCTGGTATATGTCAATGACTTGCCTTATATGGTCGAGGCACAAGCTGGCATAGTTGTACTGTATTCTTATAGTATTAAGCCTAATGTGGGTGCCCTGTCACGCCAGTAATAAACTAGCTACAGAACTAGACGGTTGTTTCACTGCTTACCGATACACTATCTGGCGACGAGGACGATCTACCCGCGTTTATTCAAAAAAAAAAAATGGCGAGTTTTTTCGGATATTTGAGTGTTTTCGACTATAAAATCCACGAATGGTACATTTTTTACGGAAAATTAACGCAGTTTATAAAGTTAAACAGCATCGCAGTACAAAACCAAAGTGCAGTGTTATTGACGCATCTATCGGACGATTCCTACCGTCTGCTTCGGAATCTCGTGCATCCGAAGAAGCTCGAAGATATCGGCTACAGTGAGCTAGTGGTGGTACTCAACAAACATTTCACGCCTAAAAGGTCGACTTTCGCTGATAGGGCGAAGTTCTACGAAGCGATAAAATCCGAAGGTGAAAGCATCGAGGAATGGGCGGCACGGCTGCGTGGGCTAGCCGTGCATTGCGATTTTGGTTCGGAGCTGGATACGCTCCTCCGGGATCGATTCGTCCTAGGCTTCAGAACAGGACATGAGCGTGACAAACTTTTCGAGCGCGACTCAAAGACTTTGACGCTCGCGGAGGCGTTGGAGGTCGCGCAGCAAGCTGCGTGCGCGCGGCAGGCGCGTGCTGGCGGCGCGGGCGGCGTCAGCGCGCGCGACGTCGTCGTGAAAGAGGAGCCGGTATTCCACGTGCGAGCTGGCGCCAGCGCATCGCGCAGCACCGCGGTAGCCGCCGCGCACCAAGCGGCAGCCGGAGCGGCTCGCAAAACCGACGACGACGGCGAATCGCGTTGTTCCGTATGTGGTCTACGAAACCACAGTGCGGCTAAGTGTAGATTTAAGAACTACAAGTGTTTAGTTTGTGGGCAAAAAGGCCATTTAAAAAAGTTGTGTGCGGCTCGGAAATCTAATTTAAATAATATTGGCACGGAAGATACGGATGTGTCTCGAGCGGATTGCAGTGAGTGTGAACTTTATAACTTGAGGTATGTTGACTTTAATCCTATAAAAATACGTGTTAGGGTGAATGATGTATATCTTTGTATGGAACTAGACACAGGCTCAGGAAGCACCGTTATTTCAAAAAAATTATACTCATTACATTTTTTTAATCAGACTCTGCATAAAAGTGAACTAACCATGTGTCTTTATAACGGTCATAAAATCACGCCTGTAGGATATTTTAATGCTAGGATAACGTACTCAGACTTATGTGAAAATATTAAAATATATGTTTTAGAAAACGGTGGTCCGCCGTTATTAGGCCGTGATTTCATGACAAAGTTTAAAATTTATTTTGCTTCCGCGATTAATCAAATAACGGGTGTGAATGAGAACAATGAAGAAGTGCAACGGCTATTGAAACAGTACCCAGATGTTTGGAAAGATGAACTGGGATGTTTTAGTAAGTTCGAGGTAGATTTAAAATTGAAGGAAAACGCATCGCCTAAATTTTTTAAGCCACGTACCGTTCCGTTCGCCCTCAAGGATAAAGTTAGTAACGAACTAGATAGGCTGGTCAGTTTAGGCATACTAAAACCGGTTTGTTATTCAGAATACGCCACGCCCATAGTGCCAGTTCTTAAAGAAAATGGCAAATTAAAAATCGCAGGAGATTTTTCATGTACTTTAAACAAAGACTTGGAAATCGAAAAGTACCCCTTGCCACGAATAGAAGAAGTTTTTGCCAAAATAGGAGGGGGGGAACACTATTCTAAATTAGATTTGAGTAATGCCTATAACCAATTTAAGCTATCCAAAGCATCTCAAAAGCTTACTACCATTAATACGCATAAAGGTTTGTTTTCCTATACACGGCTCGTTTATGGATTGGCTTGTGCTCCGGCCATTTTTCAAAAAGCTATGGAAACCTTGTTAGCCGGTTTAGAGGGAGTTAGCGTATGGTTAGATGATATTTGTATAACCGGGCCCTCAAAACATATACATCTATTTAGGTTAGGAGAAGTGTTACGTAGACTACAAGAGGCCGGGTTACGTTTGCAAAAAGAAAAATGTGTCTTTTTCGAGAAAAGTGTAACTTATCTAGGCTACGTGATAGACTCGAAAGGGTTGAGAACCAGTCCGAGCAAGGTTGAAGCGATTCTGGGCGCACCCGCACCCACCGACGTGTTAGGGGTTAAACGGTTTCTAGGAGTAGTTAACTATTATAGAAATTTCATTCCGGGTGCATCGGCACTTATGAACCCACTACACGAACTGCTACGTACGGGCGTAGAATGGGTGTGGGGACAGCGCCAGCAGGCAGCGTTCGACAGCGTGAAGCGCGCGCTGGCCGGCGAGCGCGTGCTGGCGCACTTCGACCCGGACGCGCCGCTCGTGCTGACGGTGGACGCGGGCCCGGCCGGCCTGGGCGCGGTGCTGGCGCATAGTGATGCGGAGGGACGCGAGCGCCCAATAGCGTTCGCCTCGCGGTCTTTGTCTACGAGCGAAAAGAATTATAGCCAAATACAAAAGGAGGCTACGGCTATTATTTTCGGTGTCAAACATTTTCACCAGTACTTGTATGGTAGGCAGGAACCTTTCGTATTGAGAACGGACCACCGGCCATTACTATCTATTTTTGGCAAGGGTAGCGGGGTGTCTGTGACGGCTGCCTTGCGACTACAGCGCTATGCGATAATTTTGTCAGCCTATAACTACACACCGAGGTACATAGACGGGAAAAATAATGAGATTGCTGATTATTTTTCTCGGGCGCCGTTATCGGTTTCCGACGCGAGCGATGAACAAGGAGGAAGTTCTAAGTATTTTCTATTCCTTGAACAGAGCATGGAGCCGGTTCTGTTTGACGATATTAAACGAGCGATCGCGTCCGACTATGTGTTAAAGACCGTAATAAAATATATGAATAATGGCTGGCCTAGGAAAATAAACTGCAATCGTATAGCACCCTATTTTAAATGTAAAGCGGATTTAGAGGTTATAGATGGTTGTTTGTTCCGTGGGCACAGAATAGTGATTCCGTCGGGTTTTAGAGATAGAATGTTGACAGAGCTTCATTCGGCCCACTTTGGTATCGTGAAAACGAAAAGCGCAGCTCGCAGTAGAATGTGGTGGCCGGGCATAGACGGCGACATCGAGCGCTGGGTCGGGGCGTGCGGCGCGTGCGCCGCCGTGCGCAGCGCGCCGCCCGCCGCGCCCCCCGCGCCCTGGCCGCGCCCCCCCGGCCCCTGGCACCGCATTCACATCGACTACATGTCGATAGGGCAGGCGGTCTACCTGATAGTCGTAGATGCGTTTTCAAAATGGCTGGAATGTGTTTATATGGACCGTGGCACTTCTACATATGCACTCATTCATAAGTTAAAAGAATTGTTTTCTAGGTTTGGTATACCAAATATTATTGTATCAGATAATGATGTAAAAATAAGTTCTGCTGAGTTCCATTCCTTTTGCCGAGTCAATGCTATTGAGCACCTAACGTCGCCAATTTACCACGCTGCTAGCAATGGCCAAGCAGAAAACTCGGTAAAAACATGTAAGAAAATGATAAAATGTATGATCTCAGAGGGAGATTACAGTCAGAAGGATATTGTTGATAAATTATATAGTTTTTTGTTTAATTTTAGGAACACAATTCATTGTGCTACTGGTTTTACGCCAGCTAAGCTGATGTTAGGTCGTAATTTAAGATGTAGATTAGATCTCGTTCTCCCAGAGGATAAAGTCATGGTTACCAGCAAAGATTCTGTAAAATTGAAACCTAACAGATGTTTTCAAGTAGGTGAAACTGTATGGGCTAAGTGGTTTATAGCCAGAAAATGTATCTGGAGTGTAGGTATTGTTAAGAAGGTAATTGGCACAAGGATGTTTGAAATTTATTTTAGAGACTATGATACTAGTTGTAACAGGCATATAGATCAGATGAGAAAATTTATAAGCAGAAATGTAAATAGTGATGAAATCAGCAGTGATAACAGGGGTGCGCCCGACACCGGCAGCTCATCCCTGCCGATGTCAAGCGCATCGCCGCCGCCGATCCCACCGCAGCCCCCCCTCTCCGCGGAACCCTCCCCCGCGCCGCCACCGCAGGTTTCTCCTCCACCGTCCCCATCGGCCACGTCTGGGACGGGGGACGAGATCCAGGTCGCGACAGCTACAGACGGAAATTATGAATCAAATACAAATAGTGATCACGTATTCGTAGCGGAACAGAGAGAGGAAGACAATGATGAGTGGGCCGAGGCTTGTGAGGAGGCGGAAGGGGTGGCTCCAACGACTGGAACTTTGACTGATCCTGATGGGGATATCAATATTCCGAGTGTTTCAAACGCCAGCTCGTTGGGGCGGCCTAAGAGGTTGAGAAAACCAGTAAACTATAAAAAATATTTCTGAGCATTGTTTTGTAGGTAGGTACCTACTTCACTAGGTTCTTAAAATTGTAAGTTAAGTAGTAGTAACTTCATAGGTATTAAGTAGATTTACTATAACTTTATATCCATTGTTACAGGTTTTCAAATTAATGTTGGAGGGATGTACTGTATTCTTATAGTATTAAGCCTAATGTGGGTGCCCTGTCACGCCAGTAATAAACTAGCTACAGAACTAGACGGTTGTTTCACTGCTTACCGATACACTAATAGTACTGTTTGCAGATGATACATCGTTAATATTCAAAGCAAATAGGTATAGTACAGATGCAAATAATGTTAATAATATTCTGAATGCCATGTCAAATTGGTTTTCTGCAAACAACCTATTGTTGAATGCAGAAAAGACCAAATGTATGAAGTTTACACTACCCAATGTGAGGCAAATAGACGTTGATGTTGTGCTGGGGGGGAAGGGGTTAGAATTCGTAAACACCACTACCTTTCTAGGAATTACAATAGATTCTAAATTACAATGGGGTGACCATATCACTATTCTGGCCAATAAACTTAGCTCTGCTGCTTATGCTGTGAGACGGATTAGGCAGTTGACTGATGTAGCTACTGCTAGGCTCGTATACTTTAGTTACTTCCATAGCTTGATGTCCTATGGAATACTACTTTGGGGAAATGCAGCAGATTTAGAAACTATATTTATATTGCAAAAGAGGGCAGTTCGTGCCATTTATTGCTTAGGCAAGAGAGACTCCCTCAGGGAAAGATTTAAGGATATTGACATTTTAACTGTAGCTTCCCAATATGTATTTGAAAACATAATGTATGTCACGAAAAATATATCTCATTACACAAAAGTAAGTGACATTACAGACAGAAATCTGCGTAACAAACATAGACTTTTACTTCCATGTTATCGGCTTAGCAGGGTTAGTGATTCTTTTAAGGGGGATGGTATACGTTTTTATAACAAACTGCCAGAATCGATCCTTGGTATGCCTGACGATAAATTCAAAACCTTTGTAAAAACCACCTTATCCAAAAAGGCATACTATAGGATAGATGATTACTTGAAAGATAAAAATGTCTGGCTTGAGCATGGTGCAGGCCCCTCGTAAATTGCTATAATTACAGCATGGTACTGTATTAGTTACGTGACTTATTTGTTACATTATGTAACTTTGTTTTAATTCTTAATTATAAAGAGTTTTATATACTTGTTGACATTTAGATTTAAGAAAATAAATATGTAAATTGACGTCCAAAAAATGCCGCAGTGGAGTTTGTTGCGCCGTTTCTTCTCCACCAGCGCCTTGGAAGCGGTGGTAAACTTAGATTAAGTAGAATTAAAATTGACGTCAATAAGAAACAATTTTATTGTTCTATATTGAAAAATAAATGACTATAAATGACTATAAATGACTATAGTATAGTACCTAACTACATAGTCAGCGTCTAAAATAGACGATCAACTTCAGACTTAAAAATAGTTTTTGACTAAGTGATTAATATTTCTTGATGAAAATACATATATACTAATATATTAACTTTACTGCTATGTGGGCTCATGGGATTAACATTATTTAAAATGGTAATAAAATAATCCATACTTAATATTATAAATGCGAAAGTAACTCTGTCTGTTACGCTTTCACGCCTAAACCACTGAACCGATTTTGATGAAATTTGGTATAGGGGTAGATTAGACCTTGAGAAAGGACATAGGCTATGTTTTGTCGCGATAACCGACATCCACGCGGGCGGAGCCGCGGGCAAAAGCTAGTAATTAATATAATTTTTAGTATAATTTTTCATGACAAAAGCTTGACTGACTACTTGACATTTATTTAACAATTTATATATAATAAAAAAACATGAACTATTCTATTATCCATATCCATAATAATATTACAAATGCGAAAGTAACTCTGTTTGTCTGTCTGTCTGTCTGTCTGTATGTTACGCTTTCACGCCTAAACCACTGAACCGATTTTGATGAAATTTGGTTTAAGGGTAGATTAGACCTTAAGAAAGGACATAGGCTATGTTTGGTCGCGATAACCGACATCCACGCGGGCGGAGCCGCGGGCAAAAAAAGCTAGTATACTATATTATATAATTTTTAGGTTATTAAGTTTGAATTATGATCATTACCTACTTTTCACGCTGGCTATACCACGCGATCCTCTGCGAATTTATATATATTTTTACTGGACAATCTGAGAGAATACAAACGACGTCAATGGCAAACGCAGTCTCCGTTGAATTGGATGCATTTTGAACATTCCCACGATGTTTAACGGTGCATACGGTGTGGATAAAATGTTTGACATTAGACATGGAAAGAGTTCTGAAATGCTTTCCATATATCGAGTGCATTATGGAGCAATAAAATGATTTCACGGTGCAGAACAATTTTCAGTATCGTTGCTTTTTGGGTTGGGGATTTTTAAATCAGTAACTATTTTAAAGTATGGTGATGTAATAGTAATGAGAATTAGAATTACTATTAAATTACTATAGAATTTTCTATTAGGTTATTATTTAGGTACCTACGTATTTAGCGGTCACTCATATTGAAACCATCATCAATACTCATGAAAATTTTGAATACATAGAAAGACATCCAGTGTTTGTATTCTTTTTGGCAAGATGATATGACACAAAGACTGACACTCTCCTATAGAAAATGATTTGAATACCTCGTATGAGGTATCATTTGAGATTTAAATAGTAATTCATATTAGTAGTGTAACACTCGCCGCGATATTTTGCCATATTGTATATTTGTTTTGAGTAACCGATATTTCGGCGCTATTTCAAGTGCCATGATCACAGTGTGACGATCGCCGAGCTAGTTGTTATTGGGCAGACCATATCTGTCAACTCTCTTCTTTTCTACTACTCCTACTCAAAACAAATATACAACATGGTAAATATCCCGGTTAGTGTCAATATCAAAATGTATTGATTTAAATTGTATTATCGTTGGAAATAAAGGTGTGTACAAAATATCAGAACAGTCAGTTGACAGGAAGAGGGGAATATCAAGGTATTAAGGTTATTTTGAGGACTTTGCTAGTGAAGATTAATCAGATGCTGACTATACATATACAGATATCCAAGACTGTTGTCCTAATCATCGACCATATCTCAAGACTATGTTAAAGATTTTTTTAGCGATTGGCCGAGCATCGACTACTAAGCAGCCAATTCCATTTCTACTCCTCCTGCCAACTATATCATTTATAATTTCATTTAATTTTAATTTCATTTTATTTTTTAATGAATTTTTTATAGCACTTATTATGCTAACTTTTAAGTTCGAAAAACATCGGAAATAATGAAAAAATGAATGAAATTATTTTTATTTTGTTTTTATTGTAATTTAACGCAAATAATAAAACACTAATTCTAAGTTATATTGTTACTAACCAGATATGAATCGTGTGATTTGAGATAAATAAATAAATAAAAAAAATAAAAAATTAAACTGTAGGTATTAATTGACTTGTTTAAAGCTTAATTTTATTAATGCACTGAATAAAACTAAACAGCTGAAACTGAACAACGCCGGAACTCTGTCAATGTGCATTAATGATTAATGCAATCACCACGGGAGCTAGACCACAGCGTTAATAATTTATTGATAAGCCGACCGCATTGGCCTATAAATATACATACCATTAAATTTATAA
Source organism: Eilema sororculum (assembly GCA_914829495.1). NCBI lineage: Eukaryota > Metazoa > Arthropoda > Insecta > Lepidoptera > Erebidae > Eilema > Eilema sororculum. The sequence goes on from OU618542.1 coordinate 14,118,235, forward strand.
TTAATCAGAACACAACCGGTTCAAGAGAAATGGCAGAATGCAATTTGGAGTAATATCATCTCGCGGTAGTAAATCTCAGTTAGATAACACTAACTTCTTTATACCTACATGAATGCAGTTGCCAATATTATTGATGAACTTCTCACGTCTCAATAAAGATTACGAGTCCATGTACTGAAAAAGCAAATGGTTTGCAAATAACTTTATTATCAAACATATTTGCGACATTTTAAAGTCTGAAACCCATAAGCTATTTAATAAGTATGTAGAAATATTTAGATGTACCAACTTTTATAGATTTTTATTTTTTTAGGTAAGTACAAGGTGCTAGCAATAGCCTTTTCATTAAAACTCCAGAGTTATATGGCTAAATTAAAACATATATATATAAGTGTCAAGCAAGTACTTGAATGTAGCTATTGAATTACAGATATTAATTTTGCGACAATTATTACTTATTAAGTCGCTAATTATATTATTGGTTACTCTCTTACTAGTCTTTCAGTACTTTTAACTTACTTATCTAAAGTCTAAGCAATTAATGCAAATGGTGGCGAGGGTCGAGGAGATATAGCCTTTATTGAAAAGTCTAAGCGCAGAACATTAAATTAGGATTAGCAAAACTCTTATCTGCTTTATTTGTTTTACAGTTGTAAATGCAGAAGTATAATTGCGGCGGGTATTTTAACGGTCATCTTTGTTCCACATTCGAGCTCTAGAAACAGATTGGAATACTATCCACAAAAAATATTATTTACCTTTGAACCTTCTCCTTGTTTAGAAGTCGGTTAAAAACAATATCATTTAATATTCGTAGTGATTATCGAAAAAAATCTGTATTAAAGCAAATTCTGATGCATAATTTGTCATGTTGCAGATTTTCTTTTGAATACCGTATCTTGTAATATTATGTACAATTATCATCATGGTTTTCCTAAGCGACTACAATATGGGGTTCTTCAAGAAGGGCGTTAGAAGGTTTCTCCAGGCACCAGGTAGGTAGCACGTGTAACGCCCCTGGGGTTGCATACGTCCATAGGCCACGGTAACCACTTTCCATCAGGTGGGCGTCTGCCACCTAAGTGGTATAGAAAAAAAAATCTTTTAGCGTTCATAGCAAAATACTCGCCAGGATATTTAGCAGGGATCCTCGGAAAAATATAAGAAACATTGTAAATATCCCGGCGAGTGTTTTACTATGAATATGCCTAAGTGACCATGTTAATCTCCAATCCCTCAATTCCCAATGACAACGAGGTTTTCACCTTAAAGCCGAGGGTTCACTTACTCCGATTCCTCCGATTTGTCTTATACTGCTTTTGGCTGCTGAGAGTGAAACCACCCTGCGAATTTGGTAACCATTGACAAACCCCATGACAAAATTTGGCTTCAGAGTCTCACTTTTCAATCAGTAAGTATAGAAGCTTGCTGATGAAGTACATTTGGGCCCCAAGGTACTTGGGAGGCCCTCAAGAGTACCTATGCCATTTATACACGATTAAATTAACATTGATATATGAAAGTTTTCCAATTTATAGACCTAAAACAGAAAATACTGAACTACCGAAAATTCTAAAACCGTCTTTCTAAAGGTTCTGTCCCCAGGGAACAAAAGAGGTTCTACACGGAATCGGAATATCAGAAACGAAAGAGGCATTATTTATTTCAATTTCAGGCACTTGCTACTTGGAAATTTACATCGTATGTAGAATAAAACTCAGGTCTAAAGTTGTGAAGATGTAGAGCTTTTGAATAACATAATTTACACTTCTTATCAAAAAATATACATAGTAATTTACAGTACCTTTGTAAATTTTACGAATTTGTTCTGCCATATTCTTTTTTCTTATTATTTTTTTATTAATTGAATTCACTGTTGGTTCAAATATTGATTGAAAAAAAAAAAAACATCTGAATTGGAACCCCGTGCTGGTTTTGAAATCAGTTAAAAAATATTTTTAAGGTCACATTTCACTTAGGACACTTAGTGACCATAAAAAAGGATTATCATTTATTCCCAATGTAAGGTGCTTCCAGTAGATATAAGCACGTTTGAAGGGATGGATCGCGTGCCATCGGAGACTTATAACTCAATCCAACAATCAGCGAAACGCTTAACTAGCTGGCGATAAGGTGTCGGCGAATGATGGCGTCCGTCTATTTGCCGTGCAATAGGAACTATCGGCTGTTAAACGTTAATAACGTTTCGAGAATAGATTGTTTGGTGATTGGGTGCTGTGCTGTAGTCGGTCTATTGTTACTGAGTTTGAATTTGTTACAAAGTGTTCGTAACTGACTGTACACAAATACGTCAATTTCGACAATCGCGCGAGTTGACGACAAAAAATAATCAAAAATTAAAAGTTGCCAACCCACGGTCGTCCGCGAGTTTGACGCCCGCGAGTTGATGAATTACCCAGTTTTATTGAGAATTAGCTTTCGGCATCTGTTTAATATTTTTTTGTTAGTAAACACAAGCTATATGAACAACAGGGGAGCTATGAAGAAACTAAACGTACACTTCGGGCCCCGACTTAACACAAACCAATGATAGCATTTAGGCATAGTCAGCATCAGATCGATCTTGATCAACAAAGTGCTCAAAATGATCTAAATTCCTTGGTTTTCTCCCTCCTGTTGATCGATTGTTCTGATATTTGGTACATATCTTTAGTTCAGACAATAAATACAATTTAAATCAATAGCTTTTTTAACAGTCAATAATTATTGTTACTTACATAAATTTCAAATCAATAAGACAGGTTGAATTTGCTCTTAATACCTTGGTTTAAAGTTCATTTTGAGACTTTGTAGTCAAGAGATATCTGATATGGGATTACTTCAGATTTCTCTCTATAGGGGTTAGGCCGAACAAAGTGTCATGTATTATGCCGTCTTCGGGGCAGATTGTGAAATATGTATGTAAATTGCACCAAAATTCATTAAGCAACTTCGGGTGTATGACGTAAGTACCATCATATTCTTATAAATAGAAAAAATATATATCGTAAAATTTGAAATACTTTTAAATGAGTTTTTAATTTAGGCATAGCTGATTACAAAACACTTTGATGTTGAAACTTTCTACAGAAATGAACTATTTCAAAGTGAAAATGTTTCAAATAAATGTAACAAGGCCTACGCCGCGGTAATTTTTATTCATTAAATTGAAAGAGGCTGCAAATAAAATCAATGTCTTATAATGAATGCTAGGAACGAAGATATTTTAAACGAATTTATTTTACATATAATTACGCCTTTATCCCCGGAGGGTTAGGCAGAGGTTAATAAACCCACATTTCACCAATATTTGAAGGTCCCATGTAATAGGGGGTGAGCCTATTTCCATAATATTCCGGGCTCGCCCGAGCCTATATATATGAGGCTGAGTCTGGCCTGTATCTATCTGTCTGATATTATACAGCCCTATCCCTTAGTTGCCTTGTATAACACCACAAATTTATTTCGAGCTGAAAAATAACTTCACTCTATTGAATAATTTATTCCCATCTAATACTTAGTGCTATTTTTTATTCTATTAGACATGCCTATCACATAAATAAATAAATCAATCAATTGGCCCACCGCAGTCCACTGCTGGACCTAGGCCTCTCCCAATGTGCGCCATTTCATCCGATCCTCCGCCTTCCGCATCCAGTCCATCCCAGCCACCCTTATCAGGTCGTCAGTCCATCTGGCTAGGCGGCGTCCTACCCCGCGTTTGTCTTCTCTCGGTCTCCACTCTAGGACTCGTCTGCTCCAACGGCCATCGGTCCTTCGAAAGATGTGGCCAGCCCATTGCCACTTGAGCTAACTTATTCTGCGAGCTATGTCGGTAACTTCGGTTCTGTGTCGGATGACCTCATTTCGAATTCTATCCTTCAAAGAAACTCCAAGCATAGCTCACTCCATAACCCGCTGCGCGACTTTTATACATAAATAAATATCAAAGAAAAATAAGCCTTCTACATAATTTTTTTATATTTCAACAATAGTAGGTTTATTATGCTACATCTTAAACTACTTACCTATAACAGAAAAAGAAAAGAACAAAAAATATCATTGCTCAGTTGAGCTATTTTCATATAATACCTACTTCTCACGTACCCGAATATCTTTACTTGTACATCCATTAACAATTTACTAGACGAAGCAGTATATAGGTTCTTCAGTTATTTAATACCTGTAGTTACGACTCAAGGGAACTATAAACTACATGCAATCAAAATTTGTTCGTGTCTTATAAACCCGACATCAAAGATAGCGCTGGAATATGAAGTCTACTATAGCGCGATTCATATATCTTGGACCTGTGAAAATGTGCTCAAAATGTGCTCTACACGCGTAGTACACGTTTCTTGCTTGTATTTAGAAGATAGCATGGGGTGCTAGTGCAGTGAAGGAGCTCAAATTCACCTAGTATTTTTTTTATCGTGCGAAAAATCCCCACGGAGCCAGTGGAAGTGGTTATGTCGGACTCGAACCGACTAAAACGCACGCCGTCTTGGGTCTTTGGTTGCGGGAGGTGAGATTGCCGAAAGCATATCTCTCGCATCCCGGCAGACCCAGGACCATCTCTTTCCTTCGGGTTGTGGGGACCTTAGTGTCCCCATCTAGCGCACTATGCGCCGCCGACGCGGCCTGCTTCTGCTAGGGTGACAGGTGGCTTCACCTGACCCCCGCAGGCCAGCGCTCACTCTCGTACGAGAGGCTACTGAGTGGCCTCTCTAGCCAGTCCTCCATGATGTGTCGTAATTCGTAGCTCCCACTCAGCTACCATGTCCCGGTGGAGCTGGGACCTCATGGCCCCAATTTCTTCAGGCTCGGGTTCCCATCCCTGCCCCCGCGCCTCTTTTCGATACCGATATAGCATCGAAAGGGCTCTCGCATCCGGGTTCCACGGTAGGGATCCGGCAAGGAGACTCGCCGCCTCCAAGGATATCGTGTGGTAACCCCTAATGGCCCTGCTGGCCATTGCACGCTGCGGACTACGTAGCAGATGTGCATTGTGGACCGTCAGGGTCTCCGCCTAGGCTATATAGGGCCATGGACCGCACGACTCCCGCGTAGAGTCTCCTGCAGGAGTCATCCGGCCCCCTCATGTTGGGCACGAGCCGCCCCAAAGCGGCAGCTGTGTTCTTCAATTTGGGGGCCAGTCTTCGGAGATGTTCCCCGAAGTTCCACCGGCCGTTGAGCACGAGCCCCAGATATTTCATCTGGGGCTTGATGCCGATGGAAATGTCTCCCACTATGAGGCTGGAATCCTCCAGTGGCACGCTCCGAGGCCCATGAAAGAACATGGCCTCGGTTTTATGCAGAGCCACCTCGAGAACCAGCCGCCGGATCCGCTCCGCGACTTGGGCAACCGCGGTCGTGGCCTTCAGGGTCGCTTCGCAGTATTTAGCCACGTACGCCGTCACCAGCATGTCATCCGCATAACACGTGACGGCGGCACCGTCCGCGAGCTCACCGCGAAGCACCCAGTCGTAACCGATGTTCCACAGTAGCGGTCCCAGGACCGATCCCTGTGGAACACCGCACGACATCTCTCGCCGACCGAGCCCGTTCGCACTTGGGTAGACGACTGGCACCGAGTATAGATTATTACAAATAATCTGCACTCGTCAGGGCCTTTTATATCTTGTGATTTAGGTCCAAGATATATGAATTGGGCTATAACTAAGTACTTATAAAGTCTAAAACCAACCAATTGCTATTAGTACTATATCTATAGAGTGCTTATTCGCCGTTTAAACTTCGTATATTTTTATTATGTAGTAGGCGCCTGCTTAGGAAGTAGCTTAGGTAGGTACTCCTTTTTTCCTCTCGGTTTGCCTTACATTCGTTTGACCTCCCAGTTCCAAGAGGATAGTCTGTAAGAGTATCGTCCATCAATCAGCGGGCTTACCAGCTTAAAGTTAGATAGCTTAGGACAATTAATTTGGGAATTTAGTATGATTCCAAAAACCTATGGTGGGTATACTAAAGTTATTTTTAGAAAGTGGGCGATGACGTTAACTTGAGTAGTTGAAGACAATTCTGTTGGGAGCCTTAAGTCACACATTTCTAGGAAATGAGACCCCTTAGTGGTATCACTAGGGCCTCTCCTCAAGACTATTACGATTCACGCTTCGCTTGGTTTGCGGTTTACTGCCGTAGTAAGACATTCCTTCTAGCGACTACTAATTAACTGTGCACTGCTATGTTAGTTTCAAACTAAGAGCTACTATAAAGATAATAATGCATTGTAGTTGTACTGAAATTATTCAAGCAGTAATATTACGTAGGTAACACAAGCGAACAACTACAAGAACAATCTACAATGCATGTAAACAGAAACCGGTGAGGTAGATACTCAATGCATATCTATTGATATCGCACTTGTATTTTTTTATGATATTTATTATGAACCTGATCAGTTTCGCCTTACGGCATTCTCAAAGGTTTACATTGATATTTATGATATAATAACTATGTTATCAATATGTATAACAATAAATACCACTTTGTACCATCAATCGTTAGTATAAACAGACTAGCTGACCCGGCAAACTTCGGTTGGCCTTAGAAATTAGAAGTTGAGTTGTGTTTACCTTAATGAGTTGTATCAATTTCTTAATTATTTTGAGAATGGAAAGCATTTTGACAGAGGCCCCACGAGAGAGCTCCCGACCCCAATAAATCACCGGGGCCCATACACCAGTACGGAGCCCATAGGTCAACGGAGCCCATAAACTCACAGAGCCCATATACCTATGAGACTCATAAAGCCATATACCTCTACGCTTAAGGTTGTTCATATTACCATGAACCATCATTTTCTCTAAATACCACAGAGCCCCCAAAACCCACCATGAAGATTTTCGAGGCCCAAGCAAGTCTGTAAATCCCTTCCATCGTTTGCTTTATGCGAACAAATGGCATTTTTTCTAAAAATTCAGGGGAACGTCTACTATGATTTGCGGCACACATTCTGTCGTTTCTATGTAAAACGTCAGATTACATAGAAGTGACTAAGGGAAAAAGAGATGCATTTTTGTATAAATATATAGTAAAATAGTTTATCAACTTAGATCAATATTGCTTTTTTTTTCAATTTAATAAACCATAAGACCACAAGATACTGATTACTCTTTAATTTTCATGTAGACACTGCGTTTAAATGGCAACATTTGGAAACTTTGAGTGCAGTTGTTTAGATAAATGCTAATTTTAAAATAAAAACATCGATAACATTACATCAATCGTTCTTTAACTTGAATTTGATATTAATGTTTGACCCAAGTTATTCTCTACGCGAATTGTTCTGAATTATATTTCCAAACCGCACTGTATTATAGGCAAAAGATTAATTCACTTTACGAATATCAAACATTTTATGCATTTGTAGGTATAACAGAGGCTTAGGAAATTCAGGACTCGGTATCGTAAAGAAAACCACAGCAAAACAAACAATTCAGGAAATTTAAATAAATACCTACTGGCTTCGAAGCAGCTCTCATTTACATTATTTTCTGTTAGAAGTTAGACATCAATGGTGTTATAATTTTTTATTTTAAAGCAGAATCCCTCATTGCCAGTATCCAGATATCGTTGCCTAAAATGATCACAAGATGCTGCTGAAAGAGTAAGTACCGTAGCTAACATAATACTCTTCATCGGAACTGACAACATTTACAGAGTATTGATGTGTTCAATAATGGTTGAATTCGTGTAACACTGATGTGCTTTCCGGGAAACAACCGTCGAAACGTTTCCTGTAATTGTACCACTACTGTGTCGGGGTTCTCGTCAAAACTGCGAATGATTTCAGAATTTCGAAACGATTTTGGAATTGCACTTGAAATTGGTGTGAAATTAATCTGAATTGGTCTATTTTTGTTTGGTTGTTGGGGGTTAGAGTTGGAGAGCATAGGAGTATGAGTGTCATCGTGAAACATTGAGTTCATCCTTGCTGAAGTTCATCTTCCTACATTACAACTGGAAACTGTGCGTACATTGAGGTAAGACAGAAATTTCATAGTGTACACTCAAGAGTACAAATAAATATAGCATAAAATAAACCTACTATTATCTCGGCTACACAGTGTGTTTATACATTTGGTTAATCTTATTAGTTATTATTATACCTACTACCGAATACGTCATACCTAAAGTTTCACAAACTCTTATTATAATAACGGAAAATATTCATACGCTGCTTGTCTACTTATTCATCTTCAATGCCATTGTTCCACTTGTTAATATCCGTCTGCGGAAGAGACTTGCGGAATTGAAAAGAAAAAAGGAAATGGAATGCTTGATAATTGTGCCTGCCGACGACATTACACACAGGTTTGTTATAATATTAACGAACAATGGAACCTTAAATAATATGCTTGGTATACGAACTGAGTTTTGTGATGGAATGACAATGAGTTGCGGTTAAAAATGTTTATGTAAATGTTAACTGAGATAGTTTTTAGATTGAAAGTATGATTAGTATTGACGGAGTTTTTTATACTCGGCGATTATTACAAGAACTGGGTCTTATGCCAGTATCTTCTTCATATCAGCGTTAATCTCAGTTGCATCCGAAGCTCTCAGCTTGGAGTCTGGGGTCACCTTTACCAGTTTACCTGCGATTTTGGCTAAACTGCGATAGTTTCTGTGAATCGATTGCCATCTGACCTCTAGGTAGACAACCCAAGGATGATATCGAAGCATTGCAGCTAGACCAGTTGTTGGACTTTTGAGGGTTCCAACTACCTGTAACGACTGCCATAGATGTTGTATGGCAACAGGGACTGGCAACCGATGGCTTGACGTGCTCTGCGAGGCACGACAAGACCAATGCAAATACCCATATTCATGCATTCAAATATTTGCATTGAGCGGAGATCGAACCCGCGCCTCCTGCGTAGCCACCGCGTTTACTACTGCTACGCCGCGGGCGCCAATATTAGTAGTGTTCGGAACGGCTACATTTTGATAACATGTTAAAACGATACGTTAAAAAGAAATAACGTTATTTTTATACGCTTCGTTAAAAAATATAACAGTAGCAGAACGTCTCGTTAAGTTAAAGAACGGAACAAAAGAACGGAACGAAAGAACATAGCAGAAAAATAATTAACTTAACTTCAATTCTAAACTATTGTTGGAATTGGAAATGTAGCTCTTATTTGCTTACAGTAAAGCATAATTTGGCAGAATCGTTTCGTGCATCGAAAACATACGAGATATTTATTGCAATATAAATCCTAAACGCTCACATATAGAGAATAATTTCGCACAAACTACACTCACGCCATATTTGTATAAATTTACACTGTACCTTCTTTTTTTTCGTGCGGAAATCCTCTCCAATACCTCCCCTGCCGGAGCCGGAAGGTAGGTTATGTCGGACTCGAACCGACTAAAAAGTCGGTTCGAGTCCGACTATGGGCACGCCGACTGTGGGTCGTGGTGCTAGTTTTTATGAAGTATTTACATAAATTTACACTGTACCTTCTGTTTTTCGTGCGGAAATCCCCTCGAATACCTCCCCTGCCGGAGCCGGAAGGGGAGGTTATGTCGGACTCCATAGATTATTTCAAAACAATATTTAACTTTGAATTTTCAATATTATAACAGAACAAAAGAACATATTAGAAAAATAACATTTTAAATTTAACTTTTCAATATTATAGCAGAACAAAAGAACATATTAGAAAAATAGCATTTTAAATTTAACTTTTCAATATTATAACAGAACAAAAGAACATATTAGAAAAATAGCATTAACTTCGATTTGGAAATATAGCTCTTATTTGCTTACTGTAAAGCATAATTTGGCAGAATCGTTTCGTCCATCGAAAACATACCTACTAGATATTTATTGCAATATGAATCCTAAACGCTCATATATAAAGAACAATTTCGCATGAACTACACTCGCGCCATAAAATTCTCGAAGCTTGTCGCCGCTCGCCAATACATTGTTGGCAAGTACTTGTCCGACGCGATGGTTAAATAACATATCAAATAATTTAACGTTTGCCTGATTGAATATATAACAGTTGCTATTGCTATTTTTTAAGAACATGCTATTTTAACAGTTACGTATTATAACGAACACTCCTAGCCAATATACTATTGTAATACAGGCCTAGTATCAGAAAATGTGTAAACAAAGGAATATATTCATAATGAGGCTCTGATGCAGGGCTTCCTCTCAGGGTTAGGGTTTGCTTAAAAGGCTCTATAAGCGTAAGAGGAAAAAAAGAAAGCGGACGCTAAACAAAAAGTCTCGCAAGCAGGAACAACGCTGAGATGAGAAGATAGAATAACTATGGCCTTGTATGAACGGATCGGAGCACAGAGATAGATTTATAGTGTGGAATAGGTTTGATAGAACACATTGTTATTGTATTACTTCGTTACTGTTTCTATAATTAAATAAAGAAAAAAAAAAGAAAAAAACATTTTTTCTTTCATCCCAGGAATATATTCTTGTGGGGGTCAGGGTAACGCAATAGGTACCTAGTCAGACCCGCAGGCAACATTTAGTTGTGATATAAACACGATTGAATTTTCAAATACCTTAATAGTATTAATATTTACACCATTGGGTATTTATACGAGTAGATATAGTTAAGCGTTATCGAATTTTAGTAATCCACCACAATGTATAATACGACCATAAATAATGTGTAAATTCAGATAAATGTTTGCCTGTTGGCGTTCAGGAATAAAACTCCAGTGTCGATGCACGTGTCAGCTTATTTCTAAATTATGAGGTCTTGGTGTACAGTCAGCATCAGAAAAATGTTGACGAATAGAGTACTCAAAATAATCTTTAAACCAAAATTTCAATATTATATTGATAATCAGAGTACTCAAAAAGTTGCAAGCATCCAGAGTGGTCAAACTATCTTAGCAATCGGTCTTCCAGAAACAAGTAAGTAAGCAGAGTGTTCATTTTCATATACACAATCACGCTACTCAATGGTATCTAATCAAACAAAGGTCAAAATAATGTAGACAATGTCATCTTAATCGCACTTTGCATCCCTTTTTTACTTATTGAGCCATCCTTTTCACATGATGGTGGGATGATGAGAGATAGGTGTATAAGTTAGAGAAGGATAGAAAATGTGTCAAATTAATGACAATTTCTTTTGTATTTTTTATAGTTGCCAGTGACTTAAGCCATAAACTATCTACTTGCATTGGTGAAAAAAGAGTATGAATACTTACGTCAAAAATAAAGGGTCCTGCAACGCAAAATACCCCTATGTAGGTTATGTACTCAAAAATCCACTTCTCGTATTCTCTTATCCGCATTATGACTGTATCGACATGACATAGACGCAAAATGTCTACTTTTTAAAAATAGGTACAGTTAGATACGAAACTATTGTACAAAACATAATATAATAGAGTGCAAACTTCCACCGAAAATTAGTAAAAGTAGTTTTTTAAATGAAATTCGGGAATATGATGATTATGGCATATAATTTTCGGGTAAACAATAGAAACACCCAGACCAATGCAAATAGCCATATTCATGCATACAAATATTTGTACTGAGCGGGAATCGAACCCGCGCCTCCTGGGTGGCAGTCGCGTGCACTACCGCCACGCCACAGAGGCTGTTATGTTATAAATTATGTAACTTGCTACTACGGAACCCTTCATGGGCGAGTCCGACTTGCACTTAGCCGGTTTTTAGTTTTTACTTGAGTACGGTGAAGCCAAAGGAAGATTGTGAAAAAATCTGCACGTACAAATATTTCTTTCTTATTTTATAAGTAGGTACCTACTCGTTGTATTTGGATTAAATAAATACGTAATATAAAATGTATCATATTAATGACGACATACGACATCGAATCATAAATTTATATCAAGAAAATGTTTCCGTTGGCGATATAGCTGATGAGCTTTGCATATATGTGAGTATATTTCTATTGTGTTTCTTAAAAAAGGTGTTTATAGGTATACTTATTATTAATTAAAATAAATTACACTAAGTACTCATTATTAATACTTTTTTATTATCTGTTAGCGGCAGACTGTGAATTTATGGATCACCAGATGGCGTGAGACAGGTGTGTGTACACGCAATAAGCCAATAGGGCGTCCACGCACCACCAACATCCTACAAAACCGGATGTTAGTTCATCAAGTCTTGCGATACCGATATATAAATACATCGGACCTGGCCACCAGAAACAATGTGTCGTAAAGCACAATCCGCCGCCGACTAAAAGAAGCCGATCTTCGTCATCGTATACCGGCAAGAAAGCCTCATTTGACTAATAGGCATAAGTCGATGAGGCTACAATTTGCACTTACATACCTAAATTATGATTTTAGTGACGTGATTTTCGTGGACGAAAAAGTTTTTTGCAACTCCATACACGGTCGACTTTCTCTATGGCGATATAATAACACCAGATATGATGAAGAAAATATTTTACCCAATAATAGAAGTGGCCGTATATCGCTTGGGTTTTGGGGATGAATGTCGGCAAGCGGGCCCGGGGAGTTGGTTGAAGTCGGTGGCCGTCTAAACTGTATTAAATACAAAGAAATACTTGAAGAAGTGTTATTGCCAACAGCGCGTACCGTTTACCCCACGGAACAGAAAATAACATTTGTTCAAGATGGGAGCTCTGTTCACAACGCTAGAATTGTCCAAGATTATTTAGCTCAAAGTAGAGAATTTACCTTAATAAAATTGCCGCCAAAGAGTCCAGATTTAAATCCCATAGAAAACGTTTGGGGTAAAATGGTCCAATTGTGGGACCATGAACAACCTCGCAGCACTGAAAATTTAAGGACACATGTCAACGCTATTTGGGACTCATTGAGGGGAACTACCTTTTGTAGTAAAACAGTTGGGTCAATGAGACAACGCCTCCTTGCCGTGATAAATGCTGAAGGTGGTCATACTCGATTTTAATATACTTTTTTATTTTTTTACACTTCAATTTGACTTCACCTCGCCTGATGTTAAGCTAAAGGCAAAGTCTCGGAAAGAGGGTCACCATCGTAAACATTTACCATGTTAACAGTGCTAACACTCAGCTTGACGGCCTCATTAGACGCCCTCATTAGACGCCTCCTCACGCCCCGCTTAAGGGACCCGGGACTGTAGGAAGAAGGAAACACGTGAGCTGGCAAGGAGTTCCAGGTCTTAGTGGTGCGGCATAGGAATGAGTCACTGAAACGCTTGGTTCTAGTAGGTATACTCTGCACCGTATATGGATGGCATCTTAGCTCTGCACGTGTCGTCCTGTGAAGGAAAGGAGAGGGTGGGACTAATTGGAATAGCTCTTCAGAACATTCACCATGGTAGAGACGGTATAATACTGCCAAAGATGCAACATCTCTACGCATCTGCAATGGCTCGAGGATGTTCGTGACTTCAGGATTCCCAATAATGCGACCACACATCGCTGCAACCTGTCGAGAGCATCTAGTTAGTACTTTGCGGAGCCGTCCCAGATATGTGAGCAGTATTCCACGCAGGAACGAATTTGGGTCTTGTATAGAAGACACCGCTGCTCCGGCGTGAAAATTATTGTTGTTAATTTAATTTAGTTGTTAATTAAATACTTATATAAAAAATTTGAGGTCGGTCGTCATCTTTTATGTTATGAGTAAATGATTCTTTCCTTTTCTTTCTCTCTTTCTTTCTCTCTTGAATAGTTATTAAAGTTAAACCTATTTTATTTTTAATTTTACCCGTATAGAGACCTTATGGCTAAAAGGGATTAAATGAAAGTGGTCACAAATAAAGGTATTTATTTATCTCTAAGTGCATGAAATATAAATAGATAATACATAGTGAATTTTTGGCGCTATATCAAATGGATTTTGTCACTTTTTTAATTAAATAAAGTACAAAATACATAAAACAGACCGACACAAACAGGCGGAGGTACCCATTTGCAACTTATAAATCCAATGACAATTAATGGCTTCCGCCTGCTATCAAACTTATTTCGGTCTTTTCAGGAGCAGTCGGGTTTTTTATTTTTAATAATTATTCAATCGGCAGAAAAATTTAGAAATACGAAACCCTATTCCATACTACTCGTATGATCTATATTAATAGCTGTGCCTGCGACTTAGTCCGCGTGGACTTATATCTAGATAAGTAGGTTTCAAGTAATTTACCCATCATACGAGTATTTATTTCTTACGTATTCATACTCTTTTTTCACCAATGCAAGTAGATAGTTTATGGCTTAAGTAACTGGCAACTATAAAAAATACAAAAGAAATTGTCATTAATTTGACACATTTTCTATCCTTCTCTAACTTATACACCTATCTCTCATCATCCCACCATCATGTGAAAAGGATGGCTCAATAAGTAAAAAAGGGATGCAAAGTGCGATTAAGATGACATTGTCTACATTATTTTGAAACTTTGTTTGATTAGACACCATTGAGTAGCGTGATTGTGTATATGAAAATGAACACTCTGCTTACTTACATGTTTCTGGAAGACCGATTGTTAAGATAGTTTGACTACTCTGGATGCTTACAACTTTTTGAGTACTCTAATTATCAATATAATATTAAAATTTTGGTTTTAAGATTATTTTGAGTACTCTACTCGTTAACATTTTTCTGATGCTGACTGTACGCGAACTAGTCGCCTACCAGCGTTCGTACAATTTTCTTGTGACAAATTGTGCTGAATTACTTTGTGCTCTAGTAAGTAAATAATAGTACCTACTTGAACACATTTTTACGTAAGTTACAATGTTAACAAGAATAAGAAACGTAGTGTCAAGTCAACGTATTTCTCGCCTGATTTCAGTTTCGTCTTACCATTTACTGAATGTTAGAGTACTTTTTGTTGAAAAATTCTCACTCATTTGAAGTGAAATACCCGATTTTTTCATACTCAATTTCTTGTTGTGATTTAGAATCTTTTTATCATAGTAATAGGCTCGCATTTGACCACTATTTCATCTGTTAGTGAGTGATGATGTGGTCGACTATAGAATACGCTAGCCTAAAATCAACCTTTTCACAATAAAATATGAAGAGATAGTATATACAATCTCGTAACCTCGAGACTCCACTATACATAGTTTTATGCTTAGCTTTGTTGTGAAGGAAATATATGACAAAATACCTTAGAATCATATCTTATCCTGGCAAGCTAAGCCAACGTAGAGACATCTAAGTTATCAACTTCACATACATTTTGCGATCCTTCCGGTAGCAATATGCACTAGCTACATTAACGTGAGAGCTAAGAGTGCCACGCTTTTGCCTTTTGAAAAATGTCACTAAAGCAAGCACAAAATTTAAAATTTCGCATCACAAAGTATTTCCTTTACATGGTATACCGTATCTCACGGTAGCGGTATGTGTAAAGGGCGTGTGGAGTTAACTTTTACTTTAAATTATTTTGTATATTGTGTTTATTTATGTACATAACCCTTTTGGGAAGGTTGACAAGAGTACCAACGGACACATTCCACCAACATAGTTTTAATAGTAGGAGTGAGCGCCTGTTATGCCATCTTCAAACTTCGACATCCGTAAGTGCTTGGACTATTTAATCACGATAATTTTAGTCAAATTGCCAATTTCTTCAGTTTCCTCATATTCATCATATTCATCATCAGTCTCGGTCGCATCTGAGGCTCTTACCTCGGAGTCTAGGGTTCGCTATGATGAGGGTATTCACTTTTGTGGGAAGGACTGATGTGTGAAACCTGGGAATGCCCGTGTCAGAGCCTCGTCAGTCTACCAGCCAATCAACAGGTTTATTTGTTTGCAAAGGATTGTACTTTGGGCCCTCAATATCTTGGTAGACCCCAAAAACTCGCCCTTTAGTAGCCCACCGGTTCTTTTAACAACCAATCCAGTGAAGGTACCTTACCTATTTGAAATGTAAATAACCATAGTTAGACGATAAGTTTCAGCAATTATGTCCAACTAGCTTTTTCCCGCGGCTCCGCCCGCGTGGATTTCGATTATCGCGACCAAACATAGCCTATGTCCTTTCTCAAGGTCTAATCTACCCGTATACCAAACTTTATCAAATCGGGTTCAGGGATTTAGGCGTGAAAGCGTAACATACAGACAGACAGACATAGTTACTTTCGCATTTATAATATTAGTATGGATTTTAATAATTGGTGACCCTCGATTTAAATTTTGTGTATTGTTACATATATTGTATTCATTCTACTTCGAACAAAAGGCATTTAATTACATATACGAGTCATAGTATAAAGTAAATTAAGTGTTATTTAGATGAACTTCTCACCATATTATAACTAATCGCACTTAAAGTAGATTGTGTAATGTGTAAATGACTCGCGTTGAATTTAGGTGTTCAGTTTCAACTTGTAGTGTAATTGAAGACCTATCTGGCGTACTTACGTAATGAGCTATCGACGAATTATGTAGACTAACATTTTACTTTGCGGTGCTGTAAGAATAATTCAGTTCGCATTCAACGACAACTTTTAAACTACAATACATGATGTATTAATAGTTTATGTATAAGGATTTTAAAGACCCCCTCAGAGGACAAATTTAACGTTATTACTGTTTTATCAGGGATCAATGAATTAGAATTTGTTAAATTATTTTCTCAATGACTGTACTTGTGATGTTAAATACCATTAGTGACGGGCTTCTAGAAATATAGTTTGTCATAAAATTCACCATAAAATTACCTGTACTCTACTGTTGAGTACACTTACGTACAATTTCCTCTATAGAAACTCGTAATATAGCACTCCTGTGGGAAATCTGTTCTATTGCCTGCTTGTTTTCTTCAACTGACGTTTGTTGATCGTCTGAACGAACCTAATAAAACAACTTTATTATTCTTTAAAGGTGAACTCATGTTGACTTACTGAATTGAATGCTATACAAAATATTCAGTAACTTTACTCAAGTATATAGGTACAAATGTTTATTCGTTTGAGTAAATATCACTTGCCGTTACTGTTATTGAGAAGTATGCAATATTAAACTGTAGTTAATGTTAGTAATCTTAATGATTTGAAAGTATAAGTTGGAGGTTCTCCATAAAGCGCACCCAGACGAAAACGCACCTAAAGTATTCCACTTAGCGCACCCATAGTTTAAATTTTAAATTATTAATTTTCTATTTTACGAAGCGCACCTAAAATATTCCATTTACCGCACCAATAGGTGGGCTTCAAATATAAAATTAAAATATTTTATTTCCTATTCCTAAAGTATTCCATTTAGCGCACCCATAGGCTTTGCACCAAGTAGTTAAAAGTGGTATAAAAATGTAGATACTCAGTACAAGGAATAGTTAAAATTTATCAACCCTGCATTCGAAGATTAGGTACATTTTTGACAAGTACCTAACAAGCTAGGTTTCAATCATGAACTACCTACTCACACCGCACGATGCATGCGGTATGCTGTTAACGTATTTTAACAAAACATTCTAAAACTATCCTGATTGACACCCTATTTGATACACATTACATTGTATATGATATTCAGCCCAATATTCGTTTGCAAATAACATAAACGGCTGTGTTTATGTATCACATTCGCTGTGCTATTCAAGAGAGAAAATTTTAACTTAACGACAGCAATAAAGGGCTTGCCGGGGCTCGTTTACACCTCCACGTAATATTTTCACCTGCCCGTGAACGGAAGCAAGGAGTAAAGAGAATGTATCTACTTTTACCAACCGCATTTTTGCCCCGACTGTACGCGTGACTGAATTGTATTTTATTTGATAAAAGTTCCATTTGAATGTTTTGCAGTTATTAACAACGTTAGAATGTGATTTTGAGTTTGAATTACACGTGGGTTTAATAAAATTTGTGTTAATATAAAAATATGCGTGATTAGAAAGTAAGTCTGAGGTTTATATTCTTTTTTTTATACAACATTTTACACAACGGTATCTAGACCCATGGTAAGCTTTTATAGCTTGTGTTATGGAATCTAGAATGCTGATAAACATGCTTATATACTTTTTTTTTGTAAATACATACATATTATACATAGAAACACCCAGACCAATGCAATTAGTCATATTCATGCACACAAATATTTGCACTGAGCGGGAATCGAACCCGCGCCTCCTGCGTGGCAGTCGCGTGCACTACCGCCACGCCACAGAGGGTGTCAGAGGATCACTTTCTTAGTTTCTTTTCTCTGAATCGCATAGTAGAGTCAAGGTGCGAGCGAGAAAGACTCGCGGATCGCGCCGCCCGCGCGCGCAGGCAACTCGGGCGTCGGAGGGCACTGACTGACCTCCGTCCCCCATGAGCGCGGGCCTGGGGGTGACGGGTGGAGCCGCCTGTCACCCCAGCAGAAGCAGGCCACGGCGGCGGCGCGCTGAATAGTGCGCCTCCCCATTCCGGGGGCGAGTTGGGGACACCGTTGTCCCCCCTCCTGAGGAGGGCCAGACCGTAAGGGATGGCCCTGGGTCAGCCGGGGTGCGAGGGATATGTCTTTGACAACCTCACCTCCGGCCTAGCACCAAGACCCACAGTCGGCGTGCGGTTTTAGTCGGTTCGAGTCCGACATAACCTCCCCTTCCGGCTCCGGCAGGGGGGGTATCCGTGGGGATTTCCGCACGAAAAAAAAAAAAAAAAAAAAAAAAAAAGTAGAGTCAAGGTAATAAATTGTTATATATTATACAATAATAATATCGTGCTTCATCGTGTTTGATATGAGAATCAAACTCAAAATCTCATGCATACAAATGCACGGAAATAATAATACGAATTTAGCATTCATAGACCCAGTTTTAACATTATGAATGACTTCACGAGAAATCTTTGCTGCAGTGAGAACAATTTTATAAACTTGTGTAAACTCTGAAGATACGAGCATGTTAGGAAAGTTTCCATTTATTGACGTAGAGAAATGAAAGGAATATACATATCTTAAGAAATATTCACTTATAATATTCACTGTGTGTATTAAATTAGTGATATATCCAAAATCTATTAATTATGATCATTAAATACTATAAAATTCGACAATAATGGGCAAAGACAAGGACAAGGTAGTGCACTCCCGATAAAATATTTCAAACTGGCTTTTGCCCGCGGCTCCGCTCGTATAGATGCCGGTTATCGCGACCAAACATAGCCTATGTCCTCTCTCAAGTTCTAATCTACCCTAATACCAAATTTCATCAAAAACGATTGAATAGTTTAGGCGTGAAAGCGTAACAATATACAGACAGACAGACAGAGTTACTTTCGCACTTATAATATGAATTATGGATTCAACGTTAAAAATATACTACATGATTGATAATGGAATGATAATCGACAACGAGAATAGTCGGGAAGTGTATAAAGACAGTATCAGATTGCGGGCTTTTGTCTGCTTACCCCAAGAGAAAATAGGCGTGAGTATATGTATTGAAAAAGTTAATAAGGCTGAGCAACCAAACATCACTAGCAGTGTTCTAAAAGTATTCATATCATTATTTACGTCAGAAATAACTTCCAACACGTAGAACCGTTCTGTCAAAATTTGTTTCTGATACGCCTAGCATGAGCATATTATTTATTCAAAAGAACAATCCTGTACGCCTGCTTTGTTTTCTAAACTGCACGTAGTTAACATAAATAATTCCCTTCAGAATACAATTGAGTGGGTGAAGGCAGCCGGGGTAAAGTTTGGTGGTTACGACAAGTAGAAAAGTGGCAACATTAATCTGATCCCCGGCAGCAAATAGCTCTCGAATGCGGTGGACGAGGGTAATGCACCGTGTGAGGACTAGTTGGAGCAGAAACTGAGCGGCTGCGACCGATATGTTCCTTACACAACCTCACTTACACCCTCTATCACATCATTACTTACGTACCGCTAAGGAGCGGAATGCCTTACCTGAATTTGTGTATCCAGATAGCCTTGAATAGTTGGATAGTCTTGAAGACACCCAAGTTATCCTTGGGGCTCTTCGAGACTAAAGTGAATAGGTTACCAGCCATAAAAAACTTTATTTGTTAAGGTCACTCAACTAATATCAAGGCCCACCTGAAAAATTAATAGTCACCGTGACACAGAATTGCTTCCAATACCAGAGATGTCCGGTTCTCATCAAAAATGTACAAAAGGCAGATAGTGACATTGTTAAAATCGTCTATATCTTAGGTACGATTGCGAGTCTCTGGTCACATCTATTGTTACTGTACTAGTTTTTTATTTAAAATCTAAGGAAAGAGCCCAACAGTTATCGCTTGTGTGTACAAGTAGGTGTCATTATGCTGTGAAGATATTTAATACGACTACTAACTGACACTTTTAGATTTGTTCTCTGCAGAGGGTGAGTAGATCACTTGAGTGGAGATTAATAATAATAATAAATAAATATATATTCCACAACATTCTACACTACGCTATCTAGACCCATGGTAAGCTTTTATAGCTTGTGTTATGGAATCTAGAATGCGGATAAACATACTTATATACTTTTTTTTTGTAAATACATATATATATTATAATAGAAACACCCAGACCAATGCAAATAGCCATATTCATGCATACAAATATTTGCACTGACTTGCACAAACCATTTATGAGTTTTTGCATATACATATATATATATATATATATATATATATATATATATATATATATATATATAGTGCTTGCCCGTACATTAGCCGCGGTTGTAAGTGGAGTAAATCAAAAGCTGCAGAGCCGGGCGACTTATCTAAATCATACCACTATGTGCCAACCTCTGAATTTGTTTGATACACTCACTGGACGTACGAGCGGATCCAATTATATTATAAGTATCTCATATACTCGGGTTAAGGTATAATAATACCTCCAGGAAGATCACAAAAGCTGTATAAATATTTTGCTAAGATTTATTCGGATATTTACCTCGTGTGCTAGTAAACTTTTGTTGACTTTGTGATTTGTCTTGTTCTATAGGAAAAGGTACTACACAAACAGGCATGTTGCATTGTCTGGTACAATGATGGTACCTGAAATGGCATAAAGCTATATGTAATTTGTAACCAAAGGTAAAAGAGTAAATATTTTTTTAGCAAGCTTTATCTGTGCCTTGTTGAGAGGTGTGGCTGAAATAGACGGCCTAATATGTATCTATTATTATCAATGAAGCAACGTTTACGTGGCACATACATAAAGTCTAACTTTTTATTAGCTGCAGTAAAATGACGTTTTGTGGGTTGCCGGTTTTTGAAGAAAAATAAATAGGGATGTAGCAAAATGAGTGAATCATAAATGAATGAACAGTTTGGTTTTGTGTTTGAGATTTAATATTAAGTTGTAATGTATTTTTTTATTCTATTATTTTTACTATACTAGAGGATTGATCTTTTTTATTGGAAGAATAGGGAGGTACATTTAAAATTAAACAAAAATGCCATAATAATGTACTTTAATCAATCTTTTTCGGAATTACTGTCACTGTCGCTTTCGGTAACACTAATAATAAATCTATCTGTCACTTCATCTATAATATGATCGAGGTGGCATATTTTGTCTTCCACTTTTATAGTGTGAGACACACAGTCACTCCACTTAGCCGGTGTCACTTTGTTTATACCTTCTTGAAATAAATTTTTAACTTCTTGCATTTTATACGTCTTATTATTATTTGCAACGTGACCCTTTACCTGCGCCCATACCAACTCAATGGGGTTCAGCTCACAGTAATAAGGGGGCAATCTTAAAACTGTGATGCCTTTATGTGCAGCCATCTCGTCTACGGCATATTTCTCAGTAAGATTTTGCTGTATCACAATATCTATTAGAGTGGCCTTTACCATATTCGGTTCAAATACAATATTTTTATTAGTCAGCCACTCTTGAATTCATGGTTTTGTCCACGACATCTTCGGGATTGTTTGGATCTTCCTAGAGTGATAGGGCGCATTGTCCATTACGACTACTGCATTTGGTTTGAGTTTGGGTAGAATACCGCGGAACCAATCCTCGAAACACTCTGCATTCATCTCGTCATGGTAGTCTTCTGTACCTTTCTTTGCTTCAAACATAAGAAGTCCGTCGTCCAGGAAGCCTTCTTCTCCGCCTATGTGACTAATTATTAGTCGTTTTCCCTTTCCTGTGGGATTTTTTAATCCCGTAGTCAGGCCGTCTAAAAATGCCTGTCGAGAAGAGGTAATGCTTCCATCAATCCAGGCTTTTTTTGTAGTATGACCTGAAAAGAACAAGAAAAATCATAAGTTTCGATAGCAAAACAAAAATGGTACAAATATAAGAAACTAAGAGTTGACACTTAAACTTTTTAGTTTGGCGAGATATTATTTGTAATATTATTATGTAACCATTATTTGTAAATAAATAAATAAAAAAAATAAAAAATCACGTACCAGCATTGACCCAGGTCTCGTCTTGATAATATATATATTTTCCCTCACTGCGATATTGTTTAATTAAACGCAGGTAGCGCTGGCGCCATGATATGATATCTTGTCTATCAATAAGCACACTCTTGCGTGATCGAGTAACGAATTCGAAATTGAGATGTTTCATAATTTTTCTCAGTGTCTCTTTCGAGAAGTTGGGCAATCCTGGTTCATCATTTACAACTTGCAGCACCTAAAAATAATATAGTTATTACCTAATTAGTTAATATTACACATGGGATAGGAGACAACATACATAACGTATAATAAAAAGATGAGTGACGACATGTAAACTAACCTTTGCGATGGTGGGTATTTCATTTCTATGAAAGAACTGATGTACAATTCGTCTAATTGCAGTGAATGTGAAATTATCAAGTTTATCTTTAAAGGTAAGTTTTGGGCCAGTTTTTTCGGGAGGTTTTGGTGATTCGCTGTCGTTCTCCTTGTGCTCCTTTAAAACAGAATAAACAGTGCGGACGGATATTCCCAAGACTTCAGCCACCTTGTCAACGCATTCACTTGTTTTTGGTCATTCAATGTTTGGTTCTGAACATTTCACTTCAAACACATATTTGTAAACGTTTCTGACCCAAAGTTTTTCTGTTGCACTTAGAGCTACACGTGGCCTCTTTTTCTTAGGAGATAAAAACGTGTCTCCATCTTGCGATGTGCCCGGCAGAGCATCCATGTCTTTGATGTATCAAACAAAAAAAACTAAAACTATTCACGAAAACAGGCAATGAAAAACAAACACAACGTAACATAAACTTAACAATAATGATAACAAAAATAACACGCAGTGGGCAAATCAAAATTATTCGTGTACTCAAAACAGAAGTTAGAAGTCGAATGAGCGAATGACAACCGAAACAAAATGGCGGCCAAGCGTCATCGTAGCACCATAACCAAAAATCAGTACTACCAACTTGAGAGAGCGGTTGCTTGAGTGTTATCTTGCTTAATGCGTAAAAGGATCAACGTTTATACAGCCTTTTATTTACATTAATATTAAATAGAATTTAGCATGATCATTATGAGGCAAATTTTGGAACGATTAGATATTCCGTAAACTTTTGTGAACTGAATCACATCACTATTGAGATTAAGCTGTCAACATTATTTTACGGAATGACATTTAGAAACGTCATTTTACTGCAGCTAATAAAAAGTTAGACTTTAAGTACATCGCTTTTCAAGAGTAGGGCAACGGGCGGTTGCCTTCTTGTTAACTTAAAATCACAATTCACTATTAGAAAATCATTTGGTATTCGTAGTGAAGCTGAGCTAAGGCTATAATAATGTACTATCTATACACGGATTGTATTTACGTAGGACGATAATCGCACGGGACAATGATCATACAAGTGGCATGTTACCCTAGCATCTCACAACACACTGACACACAAAGACAACACGACCCAAATGTCACGTATAGCAACGGCTATCTCGTATAATACCATCTTAGACCGGGATTAGGTAGTAATGCCAGTAATGCTCTTGATTGCTTCTAGGTGCCTGTTAGGTACCTATTATGAAAATATGTTTAGTTTAGTGAAATAAATTCTGGTAAACTGTCCGCTACAATTTTATAAAAAACAAATGATTAATAAATAACAAAACCCGACTGCCACTGAAAAGATCGAAATAAGTTTGATAGCAGGCGGTACCCATTTGCCAATCATAAACCGAAAGAAAATTAATGGGTACCACCTGCTATCAAACTTATTGCGATCTTTCAGTGGCAGTCGGGATTTTTTTTTAATCATTTGTTTTATTTTATACTTTTTAGTTATGATATGACATGTATGTATATCTTTTTGTAATCTCCTAATTTCCTTCACTTTGATACCCTACTCGATAAGTTTGAGGGAAAAATATTTTTGACAACATAGTTTTGGTGCCAAAAATCCGCCATTTTGATTTTCTCGAAATTTTAATATACCTCGTGTCACTCCACAATCACGGCGAATCAAATGACACCTGACATGTCCAAATCCATCAAGCCGTTCAGGCTGTAGGCCGTGCCAAATAAATGGACATACATACATACATATATACATAGTCTCGAAAAACATTACCCTCCTTCCTTCGGCAGTCGGGTAAAATAGATTAAAACTGGAATTGTATGTGTGCTATGTATGCATGTGTTAGTTGTTTTTTTACAGAGATTAATCCTTTTATTTACACATAACATAGTAATACATTATATAGGTACATATAATATTAAACAATAGAAATAAAACTAGGTAGTTGTCTAGAGTTACGTTTAGCGTCACTTTTGTCTTGAGTTACCTTTAAGCGTCACTGCGTTTAGTTGAGTGTCGATTAATTAAGTTTTTCAAACTGTAATTATTATTATACTGTTCATTGAAGTTAAGCTACATTAAGTGATAAATTTAAATTGAATAAATGCGCATTCAGACAGGAATTATGCCTTCAGGAATCTAAAAGAAGTTAGCAAAAATAAATGTTTTAAAATTTCGAAAATAAAAGTAGCCAAAGAGATTCCAATTTTAAGATCTATTTAGCTTCAAAACCTTTAATAAAATAACTGACGGAACATGACCTGTACTAACCTGCAAAACAAAACTGCAAGAATTAAAAAAAGATGAAAAGAAAGAAAAGAAAAATATTTTGAATTTGACATGAAGGTATGAGTCGGACTGACTGAATCAATGTTCCGTACAGAACTGAAATAAGGGACAGAATGGAGTTACCTACCAATATAACTCTGATAGGTGATCAGACGAGCAGACCTGTGAATAACTGCTAGTTTTATTAAAAATAAAATAAACTTCAATGCTGGAAGGTGGGCAGTGGCAGCTACATTGTACTCCCATAACAAAAATGTACAAATATTTTACATGAAATGAAAATGCATAACGGTTGAATGTGATAGTGCCATTCATTGTAGGTACACAATGAGCACCTTATCGCAAACAGTAATGTCAATAAAGGAGGTAGGCTTATAATAAATATTTTTTAATTTACAAAATTAATTTGAATGTAATTTTTATAGCATTTATTATGCTAACTTTTTAAGTTCGAAATACAACGGGAAAAAGAGTGGGACTTGAACCCACGACATTTCCCTTACAGACTCCCTTAAAGACGGATATAAAGAGAAGAGAAATTTGAAGTGATTCAGGTGTGGCTTAATAGCTCAGTTGGAAGAGCATTCCCCCTGTAAGGGAAAGGTAGTGTGTTCAAGTCCCACTTGAGTGTTTCTTTTTCCCGATGTATTTCGAACTTATTGAATTAAAACATTATTCAGTGTAAAAGTAGATGATTATGTTCAGATTAAAAAAATAGTTTTTGTGCGAAGTCATCTTCATTACTGGGTGAAAACGCTGTTAATCACTCATGGGCTTTATTAAAATAAAATTATTATTTTACATATAATACTTCAATTTAAATTATATTTGTATGAAATCTGTTCAATCATCATTTACTTTTGACACTGTCTCTCTCTACTGATGCTCGTTACAAGAATTACTGAAACAATATTGTTTACATTACATCATTTTTAAAACAAATGTAGGTACGGATTTTAGTGTACAAGTGTCACTGGAGCCCATGTATTCTATATACAGTATATCTATGTAAAGTACCCGCCAAACCCATATAGGGACCACACATCGGCTGATAGCTGATAAATTGAAGCGGCCTGTACGTGACTCGTCGGAGCAGCCTTTCACACGATGGGATCATGCTGAGTCATCCTTGTCGCGAATGTGAACACCGATCCACGCGTGGTTGGACAGTACACGAGATTTGAAACAGAATTTATATGTGTCTTTCATTTGTAAAAAATGAACGTGAACGTTTTATTCGATATATTAATAAATGTCTTTCTGGTCGAGCCTTGGGTTTGTTGGATACGTGTATAACATCGTCGAAATAGAATGCGTAGAGTTATTACTTTCTGAGCCAGAAATAGATCTTTTTCACTACGACCGCTGTCACTTAAACGTTATATGTAGGATACATTTTTCGCTCTGTTATTGAATTAAATACACTATAAATGTACAGGACCCACTCGATTTTGAATGGCATGATTGGCATGTCGAAAATAAAAGTGAGAATCCTGTTAAGATTTGATTATGTGAAATGTAAAATGTTCGTCCTTATAGTTAGTATAGCTACCAAGGAGCCCAAGAAAATAAGCGTAAAAACTAACCAGACGATGGATAAAATAAAAAAAATATTATAGAGAAGGAATGGGTGGAGGTACAATATCTATATTTTTTTTTTTTTTCCTTTCGATGCAATACTGTCTCGTAGACATTCAGCACGTGGTTAAAAATATAGGGGGAATCATGTGGGGCCATCAGTCCATTGACTGGCGCCCGTTTCTTCTCAACTGATCAGATCTCTTGTCGTTTTCCTTTTAAGTCTCACGAATCCAGTATCAGCCTGCATTAAGTTTGAGGCGAGGTTGTTTGGGTGTTTTTCCAAACGTTTCGCATAAGACGCTATTGACGTTCTTATTTGGTGTTCAACCGTATCAACTTTGAGGTCTTTGTGTAACTGCTCATTTGTAATGTACCAAGGTGCATCTGTTATAATACGTAGCATCTTAGACTGAAATCTTTGGAGTATTTCTATGTTTGAGCTTGAGGCTGTACCCCATAATTCGATACCATAGGTCCAGATAGGTTTTAGAATACATTTGTAAAGCAATAGCTTATTTGAGATCGAGAGTTGAGATCTTCTGCCTATTAACCAGTATATTTTGTACAAACGGATTCCAAGGGCCTTTCTTTTGGTGAAGATATGCTTACGCCAAGTCAGGCAGCGATCCATATACAGTCCCAAGTATCTAACTTCGTCTGCTTGGGGTATTGTGATGCCGTTTAGAGTAACAGGTGGACAAGTATCATGTCTAGTCGCAAAGGTGACTTGCACTGACTTGGTTTCGTTAGCCTTTATCCGCCACTTTTTTAGCCACACGGTTATTTTATCGAGACATTCTTGTAGCTTAATACTTGCCTCCATTGGGTTACAACTGGTTGCTATGGCTGCAGTGTCATCGGCGAAAATGCCAATTACAGTACTTTTGGGCACGGGTAGGTCAGTTGTGAACAGTAGGTACAGCGTTGGTCCCAAGACACTTCCCTGGGGCACGCCAGCCTGTATGTTGTGTAATTTGGTTGTATCTTCTCCTTGTCTGATATAAAAATGTCTCTCTGACAGGTAGGATTTAAGGAGAATAAAGTAATTGGTGGGCAGGTTCTTTCTGATCTTATATAATAATCCATCGTGCCAAACACGGTCAAAAGCCTGGGATATGTCCAAGAATGCCGCCGAACAATATTGTTTGTTTTCGAAGGCTTTATGAATGCATTCCACCAGTCTGTGAACCTGTTCTATGGTACCATGCTTTTCTCTAAATCCGAACTGGTGGTCTGGTATGATCTTGGACTCATTGATCACTAAGTTAAGCCTTTTCAAAGTTAAAGCCTCCATCAGTTTGGAAACAATGGGAAGAAGGCTTATGGGTCTGTAAGAAGAAACTTCTTCAGCTTTTTTTACCAGGTTTCAATATCATTATTATTTCAGCTACCTTCCATTGTTGGGGAAAAAAGCCTCATATTAGCACCGAATTAAAGAGATGTGTCAAAAATGTTAGGCCTTCGTCGGGGAGCTCGCGCAGTATTTTACCAGTTATGAGATCGTGAGGCTTTCATTGGATCCAACTTTCGTATTGCTGACTTGACTTCCTCTTTACTTATCTTCCGTATGGGAAGGTCCATTTGATAGGGTGCCTCTAGGTATTGCATAATTTCTCTTATAGTCTCGGGATCGCTTTGGGTATCATTTGGCGTGAATGTCTTAACTAGGTGGGAAGCAAACGTTTCCCCTTTTTCAAGGTCGCTTTTCGCCCACGATCCATTACCCTTCCTAATAGGGGGCTTGGCAATTATAGGTTGTTTAAGTTTTTTAGTTGCCTTCCAGAGCGAGTAATCGGTAGCAGCCGTAGCATCCAATCCCTTCAAGTAAGCCTCAACTTCTTCATTTTTCTCAGCACTGAGTACCTGTTTAAGTTTGGCCGTGAGGTAGTTTAATCGAGTTTTATCAGTAGGATATCTGGTCAATTGCCATCGCTTGCGTGCGCGCCTTTTCTCGTAAACCAGTTCTCTTACTGCTAACGAGCTTTTCAAGGGTACTGTATTCTGTGCCCGAGGTGTAGATTCCCAGGCTGCTTGTTGAATAACTTTGTTAAAATGTTCGACTGCTGATGTTATGTCATCATTTGTTTTTAAAGGAGAATTGGAATTGATGGATTGTGCAACTGCCAGTCGAAATTTTTCCCAGTCAGTTTTGTTGTTGTGTAGCCTGAGAGGGATTTTTTTAAGTATGACCTCGCTTTGTAATTCCGTGATAACTGCAGTATGGTCAGAAGATAGGTCTGGACAGGATCTACATGCAAGGGTATCCGATGGCAACCCTTTAGTCACACAAAAGTCGACGAGGTCAGGTATCCTTTTCGAATCAGTAGGCCAGTACGTGGGCTCTCCGGTAGAAATTACATTAAGATTCAGGACCTGGGTTGCAAGTAGGAGTTGCCTTCCTTTTGGCGTTGTTATACGTGATCCCCACTCTATATGTTTTGAGTTATAATCTCCGCCGGCTATAAATCTCGGGCCAAGGGTTTGAAAAAAACTTTATATAGTCGTCTTTTTTCAGTTTGTGCTTAGGTGGTGAGTAAAAGAGAGGTAATTTTCAGGCGTCCCCTCCAATCCTCCACAATCACCGATGTTGCTTGTATTTCTGCTGTTACATATGGTTCATCTTCGTGATGCCTAATATTATTCCTTATAAGTATTGCAGATCCACCGTGAGCAGAGCCATTCGGATGCATTGTATGATAGCACGAATAATTTTGTAGTTGAAAGTAGCTTTTCGTAGTGAAGTGAGTTTCAGATATCAAGAGTATGTCAATTTTGTTCATTGTAAGAAAATTGTTTACCTTTAAGGTATGTTGTGTCAGCCCATTGGCATTCCAAAGGCATATGATTAGTTTGTCCATTGTGATATTTTTGTCATGAGGTCCAACATAAGGTTGGTCATTGTTGACATTTGTTGCATAAGTTGCTTCATTGCGGTCATCATTTGTAACATTTCATTATTATTGTTTTCTTTTGGTTTATCCATGTTTTGCTTGATAGAGTTATCAAGTGGGACTGTAGCTGGCAGCACTGCATCCCGATAGCTGATGATATTTTGATGCGATTTCTGAGGAGCCACATTGGCTTTTATGCCAGTTTGTGTTGGTTTGCTACCGGCAGGTTTGTAGGATTCATTTTTCCTATTTTGCAATTGTTGGTAGACATTGCATCCTTTGTAGTTCGCAGGGTGCTTACCCTCGCAGAGAACAGATTTAACTGCATCTGATCTAGTTCTTCGGTCACAGTCTGCTGAAACGTGATCACCCGCACATTTTATGCATTTAGGCTTCCTGTTGCAGTATCGCTTGGTATGGCCATATTGTTGACAGTTCGCACACTGAGGTATTTCGCGCTTCGGTCTTAGGGGTTCAATTTTAACTCTACAGTGTAAAAGGGATCGAATTTCGTAAATTGTTTTATTATTTTGGTTGTTTTCAAGTTCCAGAAAGAAAATTGGTAGTGGCCTTTTCGTGACTCTTTGCTTCACGTTCCACACATTTGTAACCTTGTGCCCAAGCTGTTCCAACTCTTCTTTTATGTGGTTCTCATCAGTAGTCGGGTGCAGGTTTTTTAGGACAACTTTAAATGCCCGATCCGCCTTTGGTTTGTAAGTATAAAATTCAGTTTCTCTTTCACGCAAATTTTGCACTATGCACGTGTACAACTGACTGGTTTTAAGTTGAATTCGGACCTTTTCGTTTCTCAAGACTTTTACCTCGTAGTTGTTTTTAGCCTTTTCGTTCAAGAGCTTCAGGAGCGGTTGAATATTGCTTACTTTATCAACAAAGATAGGAGGGGGTTTAGGAATCCTATCCATCGGAGGCAGTTCAATATCCTCATCTGTATCAATCCCGGTGAATCTATTCTGAGTAAGTACTTCTTGTCCAAGCCAGTAGGTACTTAGTTTTGTTTGCTTATATCTGTGCTGCGCCTCGGGGCTTTCACGTGACCGTTTTCTCGTCTCAACCTGTGTCCAATTACCTTCATCGTCATTTTCTAGTGTTGGGTTGGTATCTAAGATGCTCAAGGACTGGGCCCTTGGTCTATTAAACAATGACGGGCGTAGCACCTGCTGAGTGAATGTTTTTGTGGCAGTTTTTTTTCTAATAGGGTTTCTAATAATATCTATATACCTATTTATTATATTTATCAATGTCATTCATAGTAAAACACTCGCCGGAATATTTACCATGTTTCTTTTTTTTTTCGAAGAACCGATATTTCACCGATGTTTCAAGCGCCATGATCACGGATGCACTGGTCACAGCCGAGTTAGTTGTTATTAGGTAGACCGTATTGGTCTACCCTCTTCCGCAATCGTTTTTGATGCGCGTCGTCCCTAACATTGTCTGCGTTCTTGCACTGCACTCGAATACGAAGAAGTTCGCGACACACAATACTCACAGAGTCGACTCGCATGGGATTCGGAAATGTAGTTTGTTCAGGTTTTATGAACGACCAGGTCAATCTCAAATCATATATCAATGTAAAAAAAAATTTCAAATGTTTTTATTAAAAATATATATTTTGTAGGTATAATAATATGTATTATTTGGCATTATTAAATTTTAAGACTCTTGCGGTTCATGATTATGCAATAATGGTAATGAAATTTGAGCAAATATTTGATATTATTTACTATTGTTGGATTCGAATTTGGTTTAGGTACTCAAAAATAAATAAAAAATACATTGTCTTTTAAAAAAGATACTTGTTAAGGAACCCATTGTATTTTTACATTGATGTCGAAATTCAATCATTCTGAAATTAAAATTATATTCGTGACAAAAAATTAGTGACATTTTCGGATTATGTGTACATTTTTTGAAGTGTGAATGTTTTAAATGTAAATAAAGCGTGCACCAAAAATACCTCAGTCGACAGTGATGAACACGGTACGTCACTTACAAAGAGTGACGTCCTGATGTTAACAGCCTACGCTTGCTTACTCAACTTATTATTAATTCATATTCATTTCACGTACACTTTTGTTAGCCTATTTTCTGATTATGCATACAATTTTATATGTCCTCAGAATTAAAAATAGCCTTGTCACCACTATGGTGACATATTAAATTTAATCTAATTCTGACTTCTATCTAAGTCTACACATTTTACTTAAGTTAAGTTTAATTTTGATTCTTATGTTTAGACGGTTCTTTACTCGATCGCCCCAGAACTGTTGAATGGATTTGGATGAAATTCTGCGCAGAGATAGATTATAGCCTTGATATGAATAAGTTCACGTAATTTGTGGGAACTATGGGCTACAGCTATTAAATTATGAATGCTTAGTTCATTAAAATTACAAGCACGAGTTATCTTTTGTGGAAAAATTTACCAACGAAAAATAAAGACAAAAATTTATAGGTACGTAGAAAGTAATATTCAAAGAACTTGATTGGAATGAGCTACAACAAAGGGTCCATTATTAATTTTGATGATAAAGCATTTTCAAACTCGAAGGTCCAATCATTTCAAGTTCGACATATTTCAATGGTTCGTAATCACCTTTCTGAAGACTTTTCGTAAATTTATTTGTTATTTAATGTATTTGGGTACAACACGCATTAATATATAAATGTTTTTTTTTTTTTTTTTTTTACACAGGACACGTCAATTTGACTTCACCTCGCCTGATGTTAAGCTAAAGGCAAAGTCTCGGAAAGAGGGTCACCATCGCAAACATTTACCATGTTAACCCTTTATCCTTTATCGAATTAATCATGCTAGGCAATTAGTCTGGATGATTAGTATTGTATGGATATAATGAATGGAAATACTGATGTAAATATTTTGTTATTATATTATGTGCTGCACATGACTCGATCAGTACAGATATGTTAATAGTAGAACTGCAATAACAATTATAATAAGAGATCTAACCTAGCATAAGCACCAAGTGTCATGGTTAGAGAATATCAATTTTTACTAATAGCAAGAGTCTTATAGAGAAACTATCCATGTGGAGGAGTGATCCAGCATTTATGTCGAAAGTTTGCCCAAAATACGTTAAATAAGTAGTTTTAGACATATCAGATATATACACAGCCCCGACTCAACTGTGGGGTTTAATACACCTCTGCCAAACCCTCCGGGGATAAAGGCGAGATGTATCATGCATCAACTCAATGCTGCAAATAACAAAAAGCTCTTCTCAATTCGTAGCAAATATTATAATTGACAAATATCGGACCTTATATTATGTATGGCTCAACGTTTCTAAGAAGATCGTTCGTTTTCTTTTGTTTTCAAGAACTACTTATTGTTTGTTGTAATACTACTCGTATATATACGAGTCGTATCGTATATATCGTATAAATGTTTAAATTATACATAAGAAAAATGCTATTTAAATAAATCGTAACAATACTGTAGGTTACATAATTACACTATGAAAAGACCTTAGTTATTTGACTGAATTTTTTATAGCATTTTTAATGCTAACTTTAAAGTTCGAAAAACATCGGAAAAAATGAAACGCTCAAGTGAGACTTGAACTCACGACCTTTGCTTTACAGGGGGAATGCTCTTCCAATTGAGCTATTGAGCCACACCTGATTCATTTCAAATTTCCCTTCTCTTTATATCCATCTTTAAGGGCGACGGTGGACGGTGAAGTTAGAAGAGCATTCCCCCTGTAAGGGAAATGTCGTGAGTTCAAGTCTCACTTGAGCGTTTCATTTTTTCCGATGTTTTTCGAACCTTAGTTATGTTTGTTTTCCCGAATAAAGTAATAATATCCACCAGATTTCAGAAGCTCTGAACTTAATTTCAGAAATATCTATTTGTTTGATGGCTCCTTTCTGCATAAAACAGAGATATACTATTTACACTGTTGATTGATGGCATTTGGTGCAATTTATTGTTACACATATTGAGAACCCTTGTACTTTTTCCACAGTATTTATTTTATTGAACCTGACCGGTTTCGCCTTACGGCATTCTCCAGGGAGAATCGCTATACGATAAACTATAAATAAAATTATCAAGATTAATTTTTCCTCA
This sequence comes from Eilema sororculum, assembly GCA_914829495.1. Classification (NCBI taxonomy): domain Eukaryota; kingdom Metazoa; phylum Arthropoda; class Insecta; order Lepidoptera; family Erebidae; genus Eilema; species Eilema sororculum. The sequence goes on from OU618542.1 coordinate 14,151,794, forward strand.
CATGCAGATAATACATTTATCCAACTGGTACGAAATTGTTGATTGTAATCGCAACTTGCCACCAAAGTCCCATAAACTGTAAAATATGTAGAACAAAATAATTACAAAAGAGATCGATAGCACTGTAGTGCACATGAACCTGAATGTTTTATACCTCGCTTGGCGAGATTTATGTTCGTGTGTCCCCGGCGTTATTACCTTACGTTGAATAAGCAAACAATTTGCGAACTTTGTTGAAATCAACGCTCGTCAGTACTTTGCCCACGGCCAATCAGCGTGAAGAAAGTCATTAACTTTGATTGCGGAGTTATCTTTATTCACTAAAAGGATGCTTGGCCAGCAGAAAAAAAGTATTGATAGATTAATTGTGGGATCAAATGTTGGAATTTTTTAATCTATGTCATTGATGCTTCTTCCTTAGGAATAAATATTTTTTTCTGAACCTTTTATCTTCAGTTTACTTTCGAAACAAGACATCTCAATTAATCTGCTTGTCAAACTAAAATTAACAATAAAAAATTGTACGTAAAAATGGATCCGTCCTCTCCTCAGGTGAAAAATTAACGTTGACGTAAACATAAAAATTAACGACTGCCTGAAAATGAGCAATAACTTTGAATCATGGGAATTCAAGATAATTAAAAAATAATAACTTTTCCCAAGCGAAATAACCTTGACAAACGTATTGTTCAGATGAATAAATTATATTTGAAACATTATTTTAGGTACACATTTATTTGAATGAAAATATAAAGCATTTATTTTAAAGCATTTTTTACGCACACACACACACAACACTCACACACTCACACACACACACACACACACACACACACAAACACAAATTTGAAAAAGAAATTTCGAAGATTTAGTTACCATTCTTTATTTGCTGTTTTTTGTTTGTTTCTATTCTAGTTACTGTTCATTGTTTGTAACTGTTTCATTGAAACTACATTTTGTTACATGTAATGTGGGAAGGAATTGTCTCCTGAGATACAGGTTAACAACTTAGTTCAGGAGACAACGACTCTGTAAACCCTGTTAATCGATGGTTTTAATGAATAAATAAATGAAATAAATGAAATTTAGTATGACAATCGAATTATATCGATTAAATCATGAAAAATGAATCGCGCAGGCGGGGCTTGAACCCGCGACTTTTCACTTACAGGGGGAATACTAACTACAACAAACAGTAACACAACTGAGCCATGGCGCAGTGACTCAGTTCCCCCTGTAAGAAGGGTCACGGGGAGAAAGGTCATGGATTCAAGCCCCGCCTGCGCGATTAATTTTTCCTGGTGTAATCATATAAACATTTATCATTGAAATAAATTGATTTTATATCTTATTTCAGTAATTCTATGCCCTAATGTCAAAAAAAGTTCCTGACTTAAATTTATAAGAAGAGTTAGTACATATCTACTAAATAATTTAAAATTTTATTAGGTAACTTATGTAGGTATACACATAATGGAACTACAATAAAATACTTTTTTATTGATTTGTGTATACCTTAAGTTTTGAATGCAATTTTAAGACTTGTTATAACTCAGGAAAAGATCTAGAATCATCATTAATATAATGACTTGATATTTATGAATTACATTATCTATATCATCATTAAAAAAAACTACATCATAAGTGCCTGAAAATTATTTACTCTGACAAGCTTTTCCTTGTCAAATAAGCTATTTTTATATCATAATAATCAAAGAAATACACGGTCGTATTGAACTTCAAAATTATTTTCCCAAAACGTTCCAACGCACCTTAAAATAAACAGGCTGCAACTATTCAAGGCAGAACAAGGATGGAGAATCTCTAACACTACGAGTCTGCATTTTACGATCAACGACGAACATATTCGTGTCCATGTTTAGCCTGGCTTTCATGTTCCCTGACTTTTAGAAACGAAAATGCTTTTAAAAGTAAATCGTTTTGTTACTTTAAAATGTGTAAGATATTCTACAATGTTGCTTGGTATACTTTTTGGGATCTACGCACATAATATAACATAACATAACATAAACTCACGCCTGTATTCCCCGAAGGGGTAGGCAGAGGTGCTAGCACCCACATTTCGCCAGTTTATGTTTAGGTCCCAATGTAATAGGTGGCGAGCCTATTGCCACTAACCGGGCACTTATAAACCTGCGATAAATACACACATAACTTCGAAAAGCATCGTATAGTCATTGGTGTGTGCCATGGTAAACCTGGTAAACCGAGACCTCGTCTCAGCAGTCTTTTACCCATACCACTAGGCTACCGCAGATAAATTACCGCACATAATATATAATTACTTATTCCGACTGGCCGTGTTGGTTTCTGGTTGAGTAGAATAGGGCCATTCCATCTCTTTCTGTGGGTGTCGTAAAAGGCAACTAAGGGATAGGACGGTTCTCCATCCGACAGTAAACATACAGTTCATGACTAAGTGTTCACTTGACGGCAATAGGCTCGCCCCTTATTACGTGGGAATTTGGGTGTTAATACGCCTCTGGCTACCCCTTCGGGGATATAAAGGCGTAAATATATATACATGTACTCACGCCAGTAAAACCCCGTAACGTATGTATGTACTTATTCCGACTGATTGACTGATTGATTCATCCATGTAGAATGTAGAGTCTAAAACGCTGAAGCTACAATTTTCAAATTGCATTCAATGTTAGTATCAAACTTAACTAAGCACTCATAAACATTCTAATATTTCAAATTACTAATTTCAAGGTGGATAATATATGTAGTTTATCCTATTAGTAGTTATTCCCGGAATATTACCATCACGTAGTGATTATTGCAACTACCACCACGAAAGCCAATTAAAAGTTCTAGAATAGAAATATTAATGTTCATTCCATTTCATTATGAGTAGTGGTATGGGTAATGGACTGCTGAGAAGAGGTCTCGGGTTCGATCCCAGGTTTACCATGGCACACACCAATGACTTTTCGATGCTTTTCGAAGTTATGTATGTATTTATCGCAGATTTATAAGTGCCCGGTTAATTGCAATAGGCTCGCCACCTATCACATTGGGACCTAAACATAAACTGGCGAAATGTGGGTGCTAGCACCTCTGCCTACCCCTTCGGGGAATATAGGCGTGAGTTTATGTTATGTTATGTTATGTTGAATAATACTAAGGTATAACTTATTAATACAGTAACCCGTAAATTTCGTACTATGTAATATGTACCTATTATAAATTTTAGCCTTTATAAAACTTCTAACAACTTTAACACCTATTGACTTACATAATACTACCGTAAAATTTTCAAAACCAGACAGCTGAATTTTTTTTTATTACACCCACTTATGGAAAAATTAAGGGCTGTTTCAAACTAACGCTTTATACGCGCGTATAAACTCGTTTTTGGAAGCGCATGTAGGCACGAATAGGCGCGCCTTTTGGCACGCACTCAACTGTACGAGAGTTGACGCGCTTCTAAGCTCGTATAAGCGCGAGGCGCGAGAGACACTACTATATCGGTTCGAGCGATTTTTAGAAACGCGTAATGTAGCGTTTGTGTAAGCGCGTATGCTGGAGAGACCAAATACGCTAATCTGAAACCGCCCTAAGCGTTGTTTTGTGATCTTTACAAATACAATTCAGTACAGTCAACGAACAATACAAACTCGATTATTATTAAATAACAAGGTTTGACAGCACCGGCTATGAACAAGTTATCGGAATGATATTTCTAGTTTGTCCGACATAGTTGGCAAACATTTATGAGCTAAATAAATTCGCTTCAAATTGAATGAAAGTGCGTGATTTTCCTTTATTTGGGATAAATACTTGTTATAACCAAGATACTGCATAAAATATATTTTTATTTACCCAATATTTTCGTAGCATGATTTTATTGCTTCATGATTATTTTTAGTATTTTATTGTTCTCAGAAGCAACCGCAACAACGGTAAGAATAATACTTTTATGATGACTCAATCATTGTACCTATTTGCAATAAAAAATCCATTCTTTTCTTTTTCTTCACGATCTCCTCTCGCCGGTCAGCTGGTAGAATTTTCTTGTAAAAATAAGCAGTACCATTGTATGATTTTTTTCATCCAGCTTAAGTTGTTTGTTTTGTATGTCCATGAATCTTAAATTTTAAAAAATAAATGTTAAATATAAGCCAGAATAACATAATATTTAGGTAAGTACATTGTTCTATTAGACGATTGTTACTTGATATAATAAAAATCTTTATGTGGGTCGCTGGTTATTATATTATTATACAATTTCAGTTAATAATCATATGCCATGATAACCATTTTCTTCCAAATAGGCAATTTACATGTTTATTACTTAGTATGTACCTGTCTATAAATATAAGGGAAATGGGTAACATACCTACAAAACGAGCCGAATTTATTGGGTTAGATTTACGTAGTTCATATTTAAAAAAAAAAGACATTAATACGAAAGTAAGCTACATCCCAAATTACTAAGATAAGGAAAGATCATTAGTCCATCTTCGTTCTTGGAAACTCAATGACCCCCTTTATTATATTAAAGAATAGACATTGACTTTAAATCCACATTTTGTTTACGTTGCTGGTATAAAATGGCAAGTTTATCAGCTTAGACTAATGAACCACCGATGTATTGTAAATTTACAGCCAGAACCCGACATTCGTAGCTACACATAATATGGAGGACAGTTTGACTTACCCACATGGGGCTATATAATGCTTAACTAATTTCGCTAAAAAAGAACGTGGCGTAGCTTGTCCGTCGGGTAATGGTTCAATGTGACCCTTATCAATTCCTTCATGTCTGTCTAGCCGTCGCGTCCATCGTCCTTTATTGCGTATGTTCGGATCTCACTGAAATAACTTCCTCCTCGCTAATAATAACGATTGGTATATGAAATGTCCCTTTTTGGATACCATGAAATGTTGTTTGCTTAGTTTCAGTGTTTATTTATTTATCGGTGATATAAATTAACTTTTCCAGGGTTTCAATGACGTCACTGGGTTTCTCTAAATTATGTTTTCTTGAAGATTTTTGATTTTAGATGAAGGTGCAATGGACTAGGTATACAGCAGGTTTAATTGCATTTAGGATTTATTTTATTGAAGAGGGTAAGTTAACCAAATCAAACCATGTAACGAAACGAAGAGGAATACTGAAAGAATGTAATAAAAATAATGAAAAGCTTCATGATTTAGGTGGAGTAAATGGTTTAGTCACCTGCGAATTCCGTCAAAGGCGTTGGATTCTATCGGACGTAGACCACCATCAAGTGTTGTAATGAAGACCAGTAACGGGAAGGAAGATGCTTGGGTTCTTTGAACCGGTAAGGGAGATAATGATGCTGATAATACTGATAACCCACAGTCTGTGCCTATTTGACAACATATAAGAAAAGTGTTGTTTATGTATTATCAAAATGATGATAAGAAAGAATACCAAAACGATTTTTTCTCTATTTCCAAACAAAACCATTTTTATGCTCATTTGTACAGTAAGTTGAGAAAGAAGATATGGTTACACTTTTGAATGCATCTTTACATTATGAAAAAGTGCAACTGTATTTCCTTTGTCGACTTTACATATGTTTTGTTTATTATTTATTTTGCCTGAATTTTTTGAGTTATTATTATTTATAAAAATAATTTCAATTGAATATAATTGCTATAAATAGTATATAGATAAGAGTACATTCTGCATGTATTCGGGTATTTTACCAGTGTTTTTCCAAATGAAAGTACAATATTCACTTGATGACTAAAAACAACTAAATTGCACGTGTTTTTTTTTATTTTCATTTTAAAAGCACTTTTGTTTCACCGCCCTCATCATCGAAACTGTCTAGCACTTTATGCCAAGCAAAGGTCAAAATACATTTTGTTTTTGACCTTTGTATAAAAAAGTTCACCAATCGGGAGTAACAAACTTCTATCGCTTGTAGCTTTATAAATAAAATGGGTACATTTCAACGTCAGTATCTTTTATATAAAATAATGGAAAGTGACAGGGTCTTAACCCTTTTTTATTTTGTGAATATGTATACTTACTTAGGAAATGTACCTATTTAGGTACATCAAATATTGGAAAGAAAAAGGTCGGCAAAAGAGTGAGTCTGTTTGCAAATTAATTATTTCAACGAGCCTAACATTGACTCACCATCATTATCTTGGCATTATTAATGGATGTGTCTGAAGCTTCATTTCGGATCCCAGGGTTCAATTATTCCTTCTCCTTCTTTTGATTTGACTTATACCCTAAGAAGAAAACCTGTTCTGGAAACTTGTTTGTCTTAAAGGCGAGGTTGGCTTAGCTCCATAGGTCTTGTTCCTATAAAAAATAATACGGTATATTTTAACACGTTTTTTTAATTAGTTTTTAAATTATTTGAATATTTAAATTTGTTGCTGGCTTAAAAGTTCATTATATTATCTTCAATCTAGTTTTTTAGTTACACAAAGAGGGGAGCAACCCACAGTTTTTAATTACCTATCTTCTCTAGGGGAGCAAACTTTTTAAATGATTCAGATAAACAATAATTACGGCCTTTTCAAATTAGGAAGTTGCCAAGAACTTTACGATATTCAAGGCAAACATGAAACTCAGTCCTGCGTTCACCTAATTAGTTAAGTTTGTAAATTTGTTACCTATTTGGTATGCTAAGTGCCCACGAGATGAGGTACACGCCATTTTTATGATACTATAAAGTACTACATTACTTACACGTGGAACTAAGTTATATATAAGGATTACTTGGCACAGACCGTCGTGTAATTTTTTTTATGATTGCCTATGTAATAAGAATATAGGTATATGAACTTCCAAGGTTGCTGAAAGGATTGTTAACGCGGTTTGTCCTGGTTCGAAAATTAAATAGAGATGAAAATAAATGTGTTAAAGAAGGCATTAACTATGGAAGTGGATGGCTACTAAGGAAGAGGGAGGCCTAAGAGGAGATGGAAGAACTGTGTGAAAGATGGAAAGTTAGGAAGGGAGTAGGTAAAGGTTGTGATGACTATAACCAAATAATAATATAATATATAATAATAATAATAATAAGGTGGTTGGGTCAAGGGCCAGATGCAGAAGGCAGTACTCCTTGATACGGCGCGCATCGTGAGGAAGTTCCTTTCTCTAGAGCCCTAACCACCGGTAGCTTGGTCCCTGTACCCGATGCCGGTGGGATACTATTTTTTATATTTTTAAATGGAGTTTTTTTTATTATGTATTTAAAAATATAATTTATAGGGTTTACAAATGAATAAAGAGAATAATAATAATAATTTATTCATCAAAAATGAGGGCTGTACATTGTACTAATATTAGTTTTACATCATTTACAAAGATCATAGGCAAAGCACACACATGTTGCGCCGACCCCAAAATAAATATGGGATATGGACAGGAGGATGATGAAGGTTACTTTAAGTACTTTAAGTAATTTCTTGTTATTAAATTACCAGTAAGTTCGAATTAATAATGCACTTTCTTTAATTTCAGTTAACTAGTAAGAACTATTAGTAAAAGAAATGTAAACGATCATCGGTTTACATTTTAAATTTAGCAAAGGTTTTGTATGTTTTTGAACATACAAAACCTTTGCTAAATATAAACCTTTGAGAAGGCCGTAAGGCGAAACTGGTCAGGTTCAATATAATAAATACTGTGGAAAAAGTACAAGTGTTCTCTATATGTGTAACAATAAATTCCACCAAGTGCCATCAATCAACAGTATATATAGATCATCAAATACTTTACAATGTACCTACATTTTAATTCAATATCGGTAAAATTATCAATAATGTTGACGGTGAAATTGTATGTATGTTATTCATTTAGGTAATAAACTCGTTGAAAGCACAGGCGAAAGTAAGACTTGATCCCGATATTTTTCTTATCTCATTAAAAAAAACGAAATTTCCCGTATCGTCGATATATGAATACAAATCAGTCAATTTACATCTCTACCGCAAAAAGAACATATAATTCGATGCCTTAAAATTACGTAGACATCGGGCGTAATCTAATGTATGTGAAATTATAGTCGGTGTGTGGTATGTAACACTGAATATAGTGCGTCAAGAAAGTCGTGAAATTAATGTTGAAGGAACTAATATTTTTCATTGTATTTGCAACACTCAATAACTGTCAAACTGAGTTTTCAGCTGTCATTCCTTGTTTTGTTGTGGATATGTTTTGTATATCTTTTGCGTTCATTTAATTTATTTACGTCTAGTAACAATATAAAGTGTAAAAATGAATAGCAATGTGTGTATTAGTTGTGAGAGACATGTCGTATCCAAAGTATTTCAGAGATATAGTATGATATACGGCGGGATTTCAAACCGGCAAGCTGGTTTCTGATTTGGAGGATATTTATGGCCAAACAACTAAATAAGCCGGTACGTACATATATTTTAATGTTAAACACGGTATGGGAAGTGTAATCTATTAAAAATTATGTGTATTAAGTGAACATTTTATTTTTCAAAGCATTGTTTTCATTTGTCGTGGTTGAGTCATGAAACCTACGATTTTAAGAAATCGTATTACGACACTTTGACGTTTTTGAACATTCTTGATCCATTTTGTATTAACCACTGAGGCCCTTTGGACTACTAAAAAATTACAAGGTATATACAGCTGTATTTATCCAGTACCGTACGTTTTTATTTGTTTCAGATTTTCAAAAGCACATTTCAAGACATATCATTTCAGTATGTGATAATATATCCAGTGAGTCAGAAACTATCGCGGATAAATTACGCAGGAGTTTCAAGCAGCATTTTGGGTGTTCAATACCCACTCCAATAAGTTAATTTTCTAAAAGATTATAATTATATTGGATTATAATACGTACTGTACCTACATATTTTGTTTTCATTGTTTAATACTTTACAACGTCTGTAAAAAAATCAACTGTCTAGCTATCACGGTTCATGAGACAGACAGGTAGGCTTTGGGTAAGGTATTGCTCGGGACATGTTTCTTGGACCTAAAATATGCTGAAAACACATTTCACACCCACGGTACCCATTGCCATACTCCTGGTGGTACCGTAGGTCTAATAAAGTTAAAGTGTTGAGTAAGCGATTCTGTGACCAGAGCGGTGGTGGACGAGCTCAAAGTCACCAAACATAGATTATTACAAAACAATCTGCGCGCGCCAGGCCAAACAATTCGTTTATCTCGCAGCTTGGATTCAAAATAGTGTCCCGAGGCATATCCTAATAACGTCCGACACGGCGTGTCCTTGTATATGAGGCCTTATACTCATTTATCGGGGTGTAAGGTTAACGGCATTTCCCTCACACCCCAGTTAACTTTGAGCTATATACGGGTTTAAGATGGCCCTCTTGGGTGTCCTCATCTAACCTCTATATCCGCTGCTAGTCACAGGGACCCGTGGCGAGTCTCCGCGCAGGTCTCTATAGGGCTGCTCCCGCCGCGGCCGTTAATTGCAGTAAGTGGTAGCATCTCCCATGTGCTGAGTAAGAGAGTAAAGCATTGCCGTTAGCGTTGTACAGGTTGCATCGAATGGAGGCTTCGGATCACGCGCACCAAATTTAACATAATATCTGTGCTTCTAAATCCCGTGTGCTTGTCTGCCACCTGAGTAATTTGACAACCATGACTTCTAAACTCAATCACTCCGCACTCATTGATTTTGATTAGTTGTTAAAGTTTAATATCTAAATAATATCAGCAAAAAATAATATCTAAATGTTGCTGCAAGCCCTGCTACCATTTCAAAAGGATATAACGACTATTCTGTAATTAAGTATATATAATTTTCTAGCTTGAAGTTTGATTTATCCCTAAAGTTTGCGCCATTAGTGCCTAAATAAAGTGAATGAAATAATTGCCCTATTTTTTTTCACTTTTATTCACCTACTATCCTACTATCGTAATGAAATCATACGATAAAAAGCAACCGATCAAGTCTGTTTAATTATAGTATGACAGGGATACCAGATTAAGCTCAGCAGCGCCACCCTCAATTTTCACGACTTTCTTGACGGGCTATACATATTTAGTAGATATTCGGCCCACATTCAAGGCGCGTTCGCATTTGGCAAATGACAGACAAATTGGCGGGCTCTGAACGTGACATATGGCACCGACACCCGCTATCCGCCAACCAGTTACAATAAAGTGAACCGAACTCTTACAGTTTGACTTTGGCAGCTTCGACTTTGCCAGTTTGTGAACTTGGCGTGCGCACATTACGTATAACACCTATTTATAATGTAATTAAACTTCGAGTAACTTAAGGTTTTGTAAAAGGTTTAACTCCAAGAATTTTCATTTTCCAACTTAATATTAACGAAGTAAACGCAATCTCACAAATTAAACAACTTATGATTAAAAGTAAACGGAATCTGTAATTAGCAAATTTTGAATACAAACTCTGTTAAAAGTTGTTTTTGGAAATATATGAAGAAAAAATATTTCTGCCTTAAATCTGAAAAGCGGATTGTACAATATGTTAAACTCAGACAGTATTGTATCTGAATAAGGCCACGTTTGGATAACGTTGAGCTCAGCGGGACCCAGATACTAGATCAAGCGCATGCAAACCGTTATTTGGACGTGACCCCTGACGCCAAAGCAAATGTTACCATTTGAAATCGATTTTGATGTTATTTCAGACACTAATAGTTCATTTGTCATTTTCTTTTGAACTGACTCACAACTAAATTCACTCGATCAACGTTTTTACGGTTTACGTGTTAGCGCTATATGATCGACTTACAGTATGGTGTTGGTGTATTTACTAATCATAGAAATATTGACCGAGTACGAGCAAAATAATATTAGGCACTCAATAATTGACTTGGAGCATGCAAGTAAGTACTATAATCGGCTAATGAATTCTAGTTCTGCTAAGCTAAATTAATTTCACTGTGTGAGGTATTTACGTCGGTAGTATTACGTTAGAAGCTATTTATAAAGGTTCCATTGCAAAAATGCAACAATTTTTGTTCGGTGCATCAGTTCATATGTTACGGACATTTTACATAGAAACTACTGGATTTTCTCTATCTATCAGATCGAGTTGGCCCTTGGACAGCTTAAAAATAGAAAAGCTCCAGGAGAAGATGGAATCACGAGCGAGCTCCTTAAAGCAGGAGGACTTCCGGTACTTAAGGAGCTCCAGAAACTATTTAACTCGGTCCTTTTCTCTGGAAGACCTCCGCGGGCATGGAACAGAAGTGTAGTCATCTTGTTCTTCAAAAAAGGAGATAAAACCCTATTGAAGAACTATCGACCCATATCGCTCTTGAGCCATGTCTATAAGCTGTTCTCAAGGGTCATCACGAACCGTCTTGCACGAAGACTTGACGAGGCTCAACCTCCGGAGCAGGCCGGGTTTCGAAGTGGATATGGCACCATAGATCACATCCACACAGTACGCCAGATAATACAGAAGACAGAAGAGTATAATCAGCCCTTGTGTCTAGCTTTTGTAGACTATGAGAAAGCCTTCGACACTGTCGAGACCTGGTCCGTTCCAGAATCCCTGCAGCGGTCCCAAGTCGATTGGCGGTATATCGAGGTGATGAGATGTCTATACGACGCAGCTACGATGGCCGTTCAAGTACAGAATGGTATGCCTGTACCAGAGCTTCGCCCGCCCATCAACAGGTGTTACGGCTTGCAAATGGCATTCACTAGGACCTCGAAAATCTTGGTGGACCCTAGAAACCAGAAATTCGAAATGTTAGTGTCTGCTAACGACTTGTCTTTCAAAAATTGGGTTTCGTGTTATATGTCATAATACCCTGGATTGATTAAAAAAATCCATATGAATATATTTTATTAACGGTTTTATATTTTCAGTCTGAAAATATTTATTCAATACGCTCGTTCAAGTCTATAATCCGAATATATATTCATGACAATATCTCCACTCATTCTAAAAGCGATTTCAAATAGAAAACATAGCCAACACTCCGTCGAAGACTCGAGTTTGATATGCAGGTCGTAAAAGTTTTTCTATTAGAAAACTTTTCAGTATTAGCTCGAGTGGAACTGTACCTGATAAATGGTGATAGATGAGTCTGTCGCCGAAAAGGTTGCCCGCAAACTGAGCAACCATCCCAAAACACTTTTTGAAGGATACCTTGAGACATTTATTTATATATAGCACAGTCGTGACTACGTAATGTTAGTCTTATAGCCATCAATCATAAACATCATTGGCTCGCTTCATCACTTATTCAGCTCTACTTTGTTGTTCACGAGTTGGGCTTGTGACATTTTTGTGAGATTGTAATTATTTTGAGTGGTTCCGGCCAGCTGTGACAAGGGGACGAATTTAAAGGGAATGCACACTGTCAGTTACGCGCTGACTCATTGACCCGACGTCTGAGTTTTGGCACGATAATAGGGTCAGTTATTTGCGGAAATTTTAAAAGCATTGGTCTACATTATGTTTTTACAGGCTTTATTTAAATGTATTGTTTTTATGTGGTGATGCTGGGAAAAGTTATTCTTATTTTTTTTATTTTAGCCATAGCTTTCCATGATTTCATGAATCCTTACTGAGAATTTGCTACTTATTCTGATTTCTCAATTGTTAAAAATCAGACGCAAAGCAATAATTCGTAGAAAAATGCCTAGGTTTCAGGCTGCAGATAAATTTTTGAAAGAAAGAAAAAGAATAATACGTTTATTTTTCATTGCTACAGCACATTTAAAACATACAAATACTGCAGTAACTACTCATTATTAAAAGATACTAAATTAGTTTTGAATTGTCACATTCCACACTCACAGTGTTCCTATTCTGTAAGCCCGATTGAAATTTTTATGCTTCTTGATTTCAATCGCTTCACGTACAGCTCTTGAATATAAGTGACGTTCGGTGGAGAGGACTTGCGTATGGTGGAATTCAATCCAGTGATTAGTAGCTGCTACTACCTGTTGTGTTCTATTAGTACCTGATCGAAACGTCAGGCAAATCAAAGGTATGTACCTATACCATGATCGCGTTAATTCCTGTTATAATTATAGTATACTAGCTTTTGCCCGCGGCTCCACCCGCGTGGATATTGGTTCCCGGCAATTATTCGAAATTTTCTCTACGTACAAACCTTCCCTGGACTTTTACGAATAATTCAAGACTAAAATTAACCAAATCGGTAAAGATGTGGTTGAGTTATAACATTACAACGAAAAGTGGCATTGATTTTTGTATATATAGATTATGGAACGCGAGAGTTTAAAAGTTAATTATGATAACTTAAAATAATTTCCTGAATTTAAACTCAATTCATATAACTAAATTGACTTTACACGATATGACCATAAAGTGTAAGGCTAGTCAACCTGCTCCTTAAGATTATAAGAACGCAATATTCTTAATGACGCCAGCAATAAAATATTATCAAAGTTGGTAGCACTGATTGAACATTACGTTATTGGTCGATCCAACAGTCATGTAGATACCCCAACATACATGACTCTGCAGTTGGCAGTTTTGTATAATTGACGTTCGATAACAAGCGCAAGCAGTTTTTCAATGAAACAAATTGCGGTATATCGAAGTGAACAATTGTTTATTCTGGCCAGAATAAAAGGTACTACGTAGTTATTATTTGTTAAAGAAACCAAAATCAGATCAAATTAACTTATTTTTTGTAAACTGACCACCGACCGGTTCATAACGCCATTCTTGAGAAGATTTCGAACTATCAACAATTAAAAAACTGTTTTGACAGACGCGGCGAGTAGGAAGAGGTCTAAATACGCCGCGATGGAGCCACAATATTATTTTGTGCCCATCGCGGTGGAGACTTTGGGTAGTTGGGGGTCGGAGGCAAAGAGGCTGATCGCAGAGATTGGCCGCCAGGGTGGTGACTCCCGCTCTGGTTCGTTTCCGGGGGCAAAGGATGGCTATTGCGATTCAGCGAGGTAACGCGGCAAGCATCATGGGCACCTTTGCGCCGGGAACGATACGGGGCGGGTTATTTGATGTGACATAACCACGGAAGCACTTTCACTATTTATTTTTGTAAACTTAAGTCATTAAAAGTTCATAAAATTTGACAGATTCATTCACGATATCTTTTTTATTTAAAAAAGGGCTCGTCAATAGGCTATTTGACTCTTATAAAATTTTAAGAGTATTCCTCGTATTTCTTACATTATTTGTCGTCCAGAACCAATATATATCGAATACAACTAATAAAACTATCAGATGGTTGTATCAATTCCAGTTAAAAATTGTATGTTTTTTTTTTCATTTTAAAAGCTCTAAAAACGCTGTCAACCATTATGTGACGTCATACAATTTGTAAATAGAGTAAATGTCATCCGCATGACACCCGTCGAATGTAGTGAAGTAAATGTCATGCAGATGACATATACTCTGTTTAAAAATTGTATGACGTCACACGCATAATCTACAGATCAACATGGCGGATAGCGTTTTCGTCAGCCTAACAAAATCATATTTAATAAAAATATTTTTTGAAACATTCTAGGTCTCAAAAAATATAGTAATATTAGAATTAATTTTTTATAGCATTTATTATGCTAACTTTTAAGTTCGATCGAAGAACAATCGGCGGTAGCCTAGTGGTATGGTTTCGGTCTCGTAGAGTTTAAATAAATAATGAAATAATAAAAAGGTGAAGTCCAATAAGCTGGTTGACACTTTTTTCAAGTAGGTCTTAAATGCTTACTAACGTAATAGTAGACCCAAAAATAAAAATTACTATATTTCGAAAAACATCGGAAAAAATGAAATGCTCAAGTGAGACTGGAACTAACGACCTTTCCCTTACAGTTTGAATGCTCTTCCAACTGAGCTATTGAGCCACACCTGAATCATTTCAAATTTTCCTTCTCTTTATATCCGTCATTAAGGGCGACGGTGGAGCCATCTACCACCATCCGTCGCCCTTAAAGACGGATATAAAGACAAGGAAATGATTCAGGTGTGGCTCAATAGCTCAGTTGGTAGAGCATTCCCTCTGTAAGGGAAAGGTCGTGAGTTCAAGTCCCACTTGAGCATTTCATTTTTTCCGATGTTTTTCGAACTTAAAAGTTAGCATAATAAATGCTATAAAAATTCATTCAAATATTTGGGCGGAGTCATCAAAATTCAATGTTTAAAAATGGTTGTAAAATCATTCATTGTTTCCAACAGTTCGTAAGAATGTTGGTAGATGGCTCCACCGTCGCCCTTAAAGACGGATATAAAGAGAAGGAAAATTTGAAATGATTCAGGTGTGGCTCAATAGCTCTGTTGGAAGAGCATTCCCACTGTAAGGGAAAGGTCGTGAGTTCCAGTCTCACTTGAGCATTTCATTTTTTCCGATGTTTTTCGAAATATAGTAATTTTTATTTTTGGGTCTACTATTACGTTAGTAAGCATTTAAGACCTACTTGAAAAAAGTGTCAACCAGCTTATTGGACTTCACCTTTTTATTATTTCATTATTTATTTAAACTCTACGAGACCGAAACCTGAAATTTTATTTCGATGTTTAAAATGCCGACGAAATCTAAAATAAAATATGATGTAAATACCCCATAATGAAGAAGGTATTGTTTTTTATTACAGGAATAGTCTATCTATTTTTTTATATAGTCTGAAGTTATACTCTAGGGTCGGCAGCACGTGTGTAGCCACCCCTG
Organism: Eilema sororculum; assembly: GCA_914829495.1. Classification (NCBI taxonomy): domain Eukaryota; kingdom Metazoa; phylum Arthropoda; class Insecta; order Lepidoptera; family Erebidae; genus Eilema; species Eilema sororculum. The sequence goes on from OU618542.1 coordinate 14,167,430, forward strand.
GTGTGAAAGTCTGCCACCAAAAGTTCTTTGATATTTCAATAAGGTTCTGAAAGTAAGACATCTTCTACACCATTTTAACATAATAAGCAGAGAAAATCTTTCTAAGAGATACTTACTTACTTCAAATTAGAAAAAGCTCCTTTTCCAAGAATTATTTCTTTGGGTTTATAACTCTTTGGCAAATATTTAATAGTTTATAACTATCTGGGCATTTCAGAATATCAACTCGAAAAAGAATATTCAAAATAAAAATCCGACTGAAACTGAAAAGATCGAAATAAGTTTGATAGCAGGTGGTACCCAATAATTTTTATCCAGTTCATGATTTGCAAATGGGTACCGCCTGCTATCAAACTTATTTCGATCTTTTCAGTATCAGTCGGGTTAACTATTGCAATTTTTTTTTATAGTTTTTAGTTACAATAAGTATGTATTTTTGTACACTCCTTTTATTTATTTTCATCTTGATACTCTACTCGATTAGTTCGAATGAAAAAATGCTTGACATCACACATTTTGGCGCCAAAAGTTCATCATATAGCTCTTTTTTTACATTTCATGAATCCAAGAACACTTGGGCAATGAATATCTTTAATTTGAGACATTAATAATTGAAATCCATGTAGTAGTTCAGAAGATATTAGGTAATAAAGAATATTACAAACATACATACAAGATAGGCGTGAAAAACATAACCCTTCTTGACAGTTGGGTAAAAAGAATTAACGTTTAGTGTATTAATTCCAAATATTTCATCAAAATGTTGTGTTGTTAACGCTCACTTTGTTAAAGATTTAAAAAAATATGAATAGTTCAGAGGTACCTCATTTATAATATGATTTATAGACTTTCAAAGGCTTAAAAAGCAGCTTTCACTTTCAGTGATTTATTATACTGCTTCTAAGTATTTGTGAAATAAAACAGTGAGGTATTGAAACTGCCGACAATCAATATCTGTCAAAGCGAAAAAATTCAATTAAACGAGCTCGAGAATTCTTTCATTGGATAAACGGAAGGCGTGAGAATTGAAAATTATGTGAAAAGATTTTTTCTATACACGCCCAAAGTGGTGTTTTGTTGATGGAAATACTTTGAGTATCGATTAAATCGGACAATGAGCTGTTGTATCTGTGGGGAGACTTCTTTTATGCTAACGTTGATACGCTAAGCTCACATTTTTATGAAATGGGTGAATGATACTAACAACATATTAATACAATTAATTCAGTTTAATTGTACTTCTGTAAGACATGTAGAGAAAACAGAAATTAATAAAGTAGTAGGATGATTCAACAGTTAATTCTATTTGTAATAGCGCTGTTTAGACCCAAAGTGGTTTGTGCGGTGGCATTGTAATACTCATAGTACACCTAGATCAGTGCAAATGCATATATTTTATATATATTGTAATATTAAACAGGTTGGACTAGGTTAATTATGTCCCAGTATGGGGATCAATACAAAGTATACAAGGTCTAGTTATATCAATAAAACAAATTTATAACAGTTTGGAGTTTTATTATCATATTCGGGCGCCATCTGGCTCCATAGCCAGAAATTACATTTGGATAGCTACGATGTAAGTAGATCAAGAGGAATTTTAATCTCAAAGGCAGTGAGGCTTGAAATATAAAGTAAAACTAAATTAAATTATGTTATCATCTGCATCTGGGTCAAGGTTATTCTATGATTACTAATCTAAACCAGGTGGCATTTCAAGGTTAAGTTACGCGGTCACATGGCGAACACTAATTTTCAGTAGATTCGAAGTAATTGTAGTAAACCGCCAAATAAGGCTTATTTGGCGGTTTACTACAATTACTTCGAATCTATTAGTCTGGGGTTATATGGAGCTAATCCAGGAGTAAATCGGGCACTTGAATGGGCCGCCCTGTAAAAGTTTACCAGGCGTTACTACAAAGTCTAACTAATTGTCTTAGGCCAAAAATATATAAAATAAGCTCACCGAAAGCCTTGGTGTCAAGCGTGCTCCATTACAATAACGAGACAAAACGCTGTAACAATATTCGACTCAATTAGTAAACCTTAGTCAAAAACACATGTGCGTGTCACAGGTGGTTCAAGAATCCAATTAGAAACACTCACCTCTATCAAAAAATACGATTTCACCACACCATCCGGGTCCAGTCATCCACGGAGATGGGTTTAATCTTAGATTAATACTATAATTAACGAAATATACAATTAATTCATGGCCAAATAAGGAAGCAAATCTTTTCAGCCCGCCATCTTAGTTAGGAAAAGCGTTCGAAAAACTATTTCATATGTCAGAATAACTAAACGTCAAAAACGTCATCGCGAAACATGGTCACCTGTCCTTTGAGAAAAGTGACACAAATCAATTTCCAAACTGTATTCGCAAACTAAAGAAGAGTAAAAATCATGTAATGAATGTAAACCATTACAATATGTACATTACACTGGCTGAGTTCCGAACCCGATTTAGTAACGGAATGCTCTGTTGTTATGGCAATGACGTCATCAATTTCATATTATTGATAACATCGCATTCTGATCCAGCCATGATTCTGCCAATTTTATGCATGAATTAAAAATTTCAGGTAACTTTTTATTTTTTTTGATTTTCAACCCTTTCAACTCGATTTTAACTCAAAGGGGTCTAAGTGGCCACCATACATGCTTTGTCGACATACCTTAGCTGTGGTTAAAGGTGTTGTTATCCTTAAAGTTGACGTAAAAATGCTTTTAACTTGGTGATCAGGGTTACCTTATTGATGTAAGAAGAGAATTAATATCCCCAAAATTAATCATTTTCTTTAGTAGTATTATATTGAACCCTAAAGGAACCTTTTAAAAAAAAGTTACGAAAATGCCGAATAAACCAAGATTTTCCATCGATGCTGGTGAATATTTCTTTTTTCACAGACATTCTAGCGCTTCTCCGATTGGGTTTATAGCTTAAACTTTGGAGTCCGGTATCCAATTATTTATTTTATTGATTTGTTTGTAGGCTTTTACGAGAGCACTAGCCGTCTGACCACCCAACATTGAGAAGAAAAGCTGCACCAGATTTTCGCCCGATGTTTCAAAGATACACTAGTCCTCTGAAAAGTAAATTTACTATAGGTATTCAAGCATTAAGCTGTACGCTATTTTTGTTAACTTATTGTAAGTAAAGGCTGCTGTATAATATCTTACCTCAAATAAATTTGATATATCTTTATTATGGCGTCATTCTTAATAAAGTAATAAGACCGCAGACAGATACCAAGGAGTGAAATCTAATATGACGACACCCTTCTAAGGTAATAACGGAGGAACCTTCAACAAAACAAACGGTAATTATTACCCGAATGTTACTGAAATATTAAGTTTCTTTTGAATATTTATTCAGTAAATTTCATTGGAGCGACATAGTCATATTGTGGCTAAGCTCCTTAAATAAAGATTAAAAAAAAAAAAAAAAAATTTCATTACGATAACGAAATAATAATTAATATAAAAGCATTATGGAAATTTTTATTGACACTTAACAAGCTTGTTAGTCGATATCTGATGGCAGCCGTTAATTTGTAAACCTTGATAGGTATCGCAGGATTCTATTTAAAAAAAAACATGTTTATGGTTCCATAATGTCGGTGCAAACGAACTTAATAATGCAAGTCTTGCTCTGGGAGTTTATCTGATCTGTCCCAAGTCTGGAGTACCGATACTGACTCAGACAAAATATTCTTCTTTATCCGAACGCCACTACCAATGGCATTCAAAGCTCGCACTTTGAAACCCAGAAATCCTGTTCCTTATTTTATTGGTTTGCTTGCCTTTTGTAGGAGCGACTGCTATCTGACGGGAGAGTAATAGGTGTATAGTAATAGGTGTAGCGGTTTGAAGGAGAGGTTGTTTTGAACACCATAACACCAAAGATCTTTATGGGGCTCCTTGTGGAACATACTTATGTTCCCATCTCGTTCTCATGGCCAGCCATCTTTGTTATAATGGCCCGAATCATGGGTAAATGCCCCATACAGCAATCATAATGTGCGTACAAAGTCTTTCTGCAATGACAATTTATTACCACAAACGACTTTGGTTTTTGTCGCTAAATTAAACGAAAAATCAGAAATAAAATATCGTGATGTTTGTAATTCCTTGCTGAAATAGATTACTTAATTGTATATCTTTAAACATGCTATGTCACTAAGAAGAAATCACAAGGGCACTCAAGGATAGTTTGATTGATGGTTATTGTAATCATTAATTATTATTTGCAATACCAAATCAGTCGACCCAAGGCATTAAGATCTGGCGACTCTGTTCCTTGTTGAAAAAAATACGCTATCACTTTAGCTACTATAGTTACTATTACTATTACTTTACTACTAGCTATAATCTGGATAAGTTATGCTCGTATTACCAACCAACAATCGCAGCTAATATCTACAGCGTAGGAGGTCTACACCACGTCTTTTAATACTATCCGTAGTACCTTCAATGTCGTAGCTGGCAGCGAGCTACGAAAAGCTACGGTTTACTGTGTATTGTACAAAACATATATATTTGTGGACACGACCATCGAAGTATTGATTAATTCGTAACTCAAACCAAATTAACTGTGCCCACTACTTTGTCTGGACTTCAATCTGAATTTTACATTTTTGGGTGGAACCGATTTTTTTTTTATAATAGTACTCGGTTATTTTTTGGTATGGGTATCGACTTTTAATGATTATGAAAAAGCTGTTATTTTAACGTTACAAACATACTTACAGTATTTTACAGACTATAATATCCAATAAAAGGATTCGTATTCGATTGATAATCTAATCGATTGATTGATTAGATTCCTGATGTTCCTTTTACAGGAAGCACTAACTACAACTTTTTATGTTTTTATGATGACAATTCAGACTGATGATAACGTTACTCGTGAACTGTGTATGGACAGAATAAGACAACGGGATTTAGTATCTGCCTACCTCAGAGGTAGAAAGACGTAAGTAAATTAATGTATGTAATATTATAGAAGCAAGACTTCTTAAAGTTATCAATCAAAGAGCACTAAGTTACTCGTTGATGGGGCCTATACATAAATTGTACTAGCAACGTCGGCATACATGATGATTTATTACTTACTAACTTTTGCCCGTGGTTCCGTTCGAGCTAAGATGGAGTAAAAATATTCATAGCCCAACTCCGACTTACCATAAGTTTAGCGTAGATATATTATCTTTTGCAGTCGTAGTTTTTATGTTTATTAAAACTACGAAGCAGATCTAATAAGAATACTGTATTTCTTCAATTCATTCGTTACGAGATAGAAGACCCATTAAATATTGGTCGAATATAGTGAAGCGCAATTAGAGCATTCGTAATTTTATCTTGATGAGAACGGTGTACTTTTTACCCGACTACGGCGAAGCCAAAAGGAGGGTTATGATTTTGACAGGCTATGTATGTATGTATGTATGTTCATTTGTTCCCTCATAGCTCCTCAACTGCTTATTAGAACTGCACAAATGAGGTATTGTTACAAGCGGCTTTATCGTCCGATGGTTATAGGCTATATGACGTGTCACTTAATGTTGTGTGGCGCCCTCTAGCGCACATAAGGTACTGTGTTGAAAAATAAATTTGAGATAAATATGCCGTGTTTGGTATCAATGAAAGGGCTTAATAAGCACATTTCAAATTTGTATAAATTATTAGTTTTACCCTGCCCCAAAATAATATAAATAAAAAAATAAAGTTTAAAACTAAAACCCGACTACCGAAAAATCACGCTCTAAAAAGTAACAAACAAGAAAATATCAAGGATAGCCGTGATCGTATGCCACTTACTATACAAAACAATATATTCTAGGGCAAAGTGGCATACGACCACGGCTATCCTTGATATTTTCTTGTTTGTTACTTTTTAGACCGTGATTTTTCGGTAGTCGGGTTTTAGTTTTATTATTTGCTGTAACTGAAATATTGACAAAAACAAAATGAAAATTCATATTTTCATTCATATCTGGCAGTAAAAATATCGAATTTTTCAATGCAGTAAAAAAGTCACTGAACTACTTTGAAGTTAACGATTTTCCGTTATTATGTGGATAACTCGCTTCGTTATTGGGATTTTATAGACTTGTAAACATTATTCGACTAATTCTTATCATAAATTTAGTTTTTAAGCATTTCTTACAGTAATCGTCGCCTTTTTTTTAGCCCAAGATCAATCAACTCTTTCTGGAGCAATCAATATGAAGCTTTTCCTACGAACATAATCTTTTCTCAGAATACAAAACCTTATATAACAAATGCGCAAAACGGTTAAACAATTTTGTGGAATACGTAAAACAATTTGGATGCTTCCCCTGCACACGTAGGTAAAACGAGCAAAATGTCACTGTGAGTGATGAGGTTGCAACCGTCACTCACTGTTCATTCACTGTTTCAGCATAAAAGGGGTTTTTATGGAGCAACTATGGGACAAGTTATGTACTCGCAGAAGCTCACAATTTTAAAATGAATTATGTACATTCGATTTTGACGAACAAAGTACTCAAAATGATCTTATTGCCTTGTTTTCCCCTCTTCCTTTTTTTTATACAGGAGACGTCAATTTGACTTCACCTCGCCTGATGTTAAGCTAAAGGCAAAGTCTTGGAAAGAGGGTCACCATCGTAAACATTTACCATGTTAACAGTGGTGGCACTCAGCTTGACGGCCTCATTAGATGCCTTTTCACGCTCCGCTTAAAGGACCCGGGACTGTAGGAAGAAGGAAACACGTGAGCTGGCAGGGAGTTCCAGGTCTTAGTGGTGCGGCATAGGAATGAGTCACTGAAACGCTTGGTTCTAGCAGGTATACTCTGCACCGTAAATGGATGACATCTTAGCCCTGCACGTGTCGTCCTGTGAAGGAAAGGGGAGGGTGGGACTAATTGGAAGAGCTCGTCAGAACATTCACCATGGTAGAGACGGTAGAAAACTGCCAAAGACGCAACATCTCTACGCATCTGCACAGGCTCGAGGGTGTTAGTGACCTCAGGATCCCCAATAATGCAGACCGCACGTCACTGCAACTTGTCGAGAGCATCTAGTAAGTACTTTGCGGAGCCATCCCAGAGATGTGAGCAGTATTTCACGCAGGAACGAATTTGGGTCTTGTATAGAAGTCCTGTGGACTGATTGTTCTGATATTGGGTACACACCTAGTTCTGTCAATAATGTAATTTAAATCAATAAAACAATTTCATTTACCTTGGTATTAAGATCATTTTGAGACTTTGTTATCAAGATCGATCGACGCTGAAATATATCACTAATCTACATTTTATATGTGTGGGAATCCTGCTTTCTGAAGATATTTGGATACTTAACGGATCAGCTGACTATTATTTGGCAATAATATAGATTTTAGTCTTAAAATAATAGGTATTTACCTATTTATATCCATAATGAAGCTAGTAAAATCATATGTATAGGTAGCATAGGTAGGTCATAAAGAAAACTTAAAAAATATTTTTGTATTTTTTTTTTCATTGATCTAATCGTTTTAAAAAGGAAAAAAAATGATCGGTCTAGACGGGATTTGATCCGCAATCCATCTCTTACATAATAATAATGCTTTGACCACAAAGCTACCAGACCCACCCGAATTCAAATCGCTTCATCGCTTCATTGATATCAATCAATCAATCAAATAGTTTACTGGAGACCACTGCTGGACATAGGCCAATGCGCGCTATTTCACCCGATCCTCCCTCCACCTTCCGCATCCAGTCAAAATGAATATACCATTGATAAATGTGAAATAAATATAAAATCGATCTAACGTTTTTCAGTGCCCAAAAATCAAATTCCTAAATTCCATTGCATACAAATATACATACCAACCTAATAAAGCGTGTTAAAAACCTGTGGAAGGTGTTACACTTTTTATATGCTACTTGTTGCTTATGAGATACCTGCTGTTAAAAGCGGTCATTATAAAGATTCCTCATTCCAAACTTTACCATGAATGTACTTATTTTTTTTATTTTGCATTATTTTACTCTCCATCGTGTTAGTGGTATATTATTATTCTAAAAACATGACTACCAAAAAACAACTAGCGCCAAACGCGTGCTTTTTACCCGACTGCCGAAGGAAGGAGGGTAGTCTTTTTTGAGACTAATGTATGTATGTATGTATGTCCATTTATTCATAACGGCTTGACGGATTTGGACGTGTGAGGTGTCATTTGATTCGTCGTGATAGTGAAAACAATCAATTTGCACAAAAAAATTGTTAGTTTTTTTTTACTTATTTTCTTTCGGTATATCATTGGCAAATCAAACTTATTTCGATATTTTCAGTGGCATTAGTCATTTTTTACAGTGATGTTTTTTTATGAAATTACCGTTTCATTTAGCTTTACTAAAACAATGGAGAGTAAATAATGCAAAAAATAAATAAAAAAGCGAACATTAATTTTTTGTCCAAATAGTTTTTTAATAACAATGTATTATGTACCTTGAGTACTAGGGGTATTCGGCTTCGGGAGTGTTCCCCTTACACCCGGTTTAAGTGTACAATAAGAGTATGATCAATGTTTGTTGATGGCTGTATTAAGCTCCAATGTGTTACAGGATTTGAGAGAGGTCATCAATCTTGAACGGAAAGCTGCAATAGAAGTTCGTGAGTGAGTAGCTGTGTTGTTACTACAAAAGAATTTTAAAGCTATGCAATCTGTCTAAAGTAAATTTAGATTTGGAAAAGTTAACATCTGGAATCAGAAATAGCTTGACTATAAAGTCTCAAAATGATCTTAAAATTGAAGCTTTAAGAGTAAATCAAACTTTTTTATTGATTTAAATAGTATTATGGTGTATTATGGTAAAACAATCCGTCATCAGATAGAGAGGAAAACCAAAGAATAAAGATTATTTAGAACACTTAGTTCATCAAGATCGCTCTGATGCTGACTATAATACCCTAACACAATAGGGTGAATTTGTTGAAGTCTTGTTTACATAATATAATCGTCTATGTAATATATATCGCATTTATCGCCTCGTCTAACATAGTCAAGAGTTTTCTATTTTGTAAGAAATCACATGCCATGTACACATGTATTACAAAATAAGATACCTACTTTACGAATTATTAAGTTGCAAATTGCATACAGGATGTACAGGATTCATAGCCTTCTTGATCCGTTTTTTTCTTTTTTGACACACTTCACACTCCCTTTACTGTCATTAAACTTTCATCCAAGCTTCACCAACTGGACACGCATGTGCCCCGTTGTCTCTCTTGTGTCCAGTTGGTAAACAAACCATTTTCATCTCAAATCGATACAACTAGCCTATCTTCTGGACCTGGATCGTTTCAGGCTTCTTTACCATAAATAAATAAAACAAAATCAAAGACACAGGAATAAATAAACCAGTTAGATTTACGTTATGTTGATAAAACTGTTGTAAAATGCTCGGTGCCCGCAGCTAAGCCGTTAATCTTGGTGGTTAGCTCACCACGACGATACGACACGACACAGCATACTACTTAATTGATTTTACACAACTAGCGCTGTAAGTGCTAACAAAGTACCAACGCGTTCTATAATAGTACTTAAGTGTAAGCGCACAATATGCTTATATGACAATAATATCATGATCGTGGATTTCTGTACGTATAATGTCTGTTGTTACTAAGCTGTGTCTTTGGCTCCGTTCACGCGAAACCATGCGTCTCTACCTGTAGACAGAGTTGACCGTTAAATTACCATCAGATGGACCGTGTGCTTGTTTAGTAGTTTAGTTAGTATAAAAACTTCAAACTATTAATTAATATCCTCAAATTACTAAATATTTGAAAACATGGCTTTTGAAAAAAATGAAACTCGAGGGCTTAAAATTAACAAAACCGTATCTTTAACTTTTAATTAAAATTATTTCCTTTGATTCTTCTTCTCCGCCTTTCTGATAAATTCATGTAAAAAAATACTTAAAATTATGAAATCTACAGGTACTGAAATTTTAATACATTTCATCGAAGCTTTAATAAAAACACATTACATTACGACAAACCGCAATGGGGACCAAACATTTTTAATTAATTAAAACTTTATTTCGCAGTTGTTTAATGAACACTATAAATAACGCAAACACTATCTGTTACATGTACCTACGAGTACCTACAGATTTAAATCACACTAGGTAATTCAGTATAAGGGGCGAAACAACACCGCGTTACACTCGTCGCGGCCATAAATCATTGTGTTTACGCAAACTTAAGTAAAATAAACATAGTCGAAACTAATTAGTGTAGAAAATTCACGTGGGACCAAACAGGGTAATATGGGCGAAGCACAGTTTGATGTTGCGCTCACAAAATTAGGGAAGTTTAGGGCCAAAGTCGCCCCGTCCGGAACAAGTTAATTTAAACTGCCCGAGTAATTTGCACAGAACCGTGACACTAATTCAATTAGTTACAAGGTATGCAAACAACGCGTGCCCTACACAATTGTCCTACAGTTTCACCTTATTAATAATTTAAAAAACTAAAACTAACCTACTCCTGCATACGAGTAAGTTAATTTTAGCTGAAATATGTTTTGAATATTCTCTCAAATCAAATATTCGTGCTGTTCGTTATTATGGGACATCAGTAAGATCTTTGAGGCTTAAATTAACCTTACCTACAAACCGAAGCGATGACCGTATGTCAAATCAGGCTTGTCAAATGTCTACTGCAGGCTTTCCCTTCGGGGTTGGCCAGACGGCATTCGCTCTTTTAATAGTCAATAAAAGAAGGAGTTTAAGAGCGAACGGGTCTCCAAGTATGAACTTCAGATTGGCGTTTGGATGAAAAATACTTTGTTATGCTAACTATACAATTTGATTACATCAGGAAAAATGTATTACTCAACTCAGTAGCTCAGTTGGAAGAGCATTCCCTGTAAGGGAAATGTCGTGGGTTCAAGCCCCATCTGAGTAATTAATTTTTCCTGATGTAATCGAATTACTCGAATTACTTTAAGAACGTCGAAATTATTGTTTCTGCATTTAGAGCCTTCAGCCTCATTGTCAAGACTCTTTGCCTATCGTCAGTAATTACAATGGTTTTGTTTATAAAATGTATCAACAAGGAAGAGGTCGTAGCTACTCACCATATGTGAAGTTATAATAAAAGTAGGATCTCTTTGTTTAGTAGACTACAAAAGCGGTGTAGATCCAATATTGCGTTAGGTTCTATGGGCTCATCTCAGACTAAGCCTTATTCAACCAAATGCGAGTAAAGTTTATTCCTATAATAAACAGACAATATCACCCACATATTGGCTGTTTATTCTTCTCTTACTGTTATTTTGATTCAATTAACGAAAAAAAAAATTTATTCTACGTAATAAGTATTTAGTAAAATCATAAAATTTTGAGATATGAGATATTTTTTGTTAATTGCAGCAAACAATATACACACATCAAAAAAAGTTTGCGATCACTTTGAAAAACTGAAATCTTTTTTGTTACTGTAGATTATATTATGATTTTTTCTTCTTTTTAGATTCTTTATTTAAAAATAAAGAATTAGAACACAAAACAATGACACCGTTCAATTATTTTTTCTTACAAAAAGGCTTTCAGTCCTAGCTTACGCTCATTCAGAAATCTGATTTAGTGAATTATAACCGATTCAAGATATTTTTCGCGGAAAGTAGTGATTGAAAAAATGCCAAGAGGATTATCAGAGGTTTTACGAGCTAAAATAGTAACTTTGAGGGAAGAAGGATACACCACGAGAGTAATAGCACGCAGACTTGCTATATCCCAATCCTGTGTCGTGGCTACGTTGCAGAGGTACCACGGAATGGAGAATTTAGCTGACCGACCCCGCAGCGGTCGCCCAACTGTTTTGACAGCTGCCCAAAAGAGCTATATTAGATTGCTGGCAGCCCGGGATCCCACAATCAACGCCACTAAAATAAAAGCAGAAGTCTGGGCCGCCTCTGGGCTTGAAGTTAGCACGCAGACCGTTCGCAATTGCTTGCACCAGGCTGGATTACGAGCACGGAGGTCATGGCGAGCTCCACTCAATTCCCGGCAACGTCAACAACGAAGATTGCAGTGGGCTAGACTTCGGCAAAATGAAGAAGGTGAGGAAGAAAACATTTGGCAAAACTGTCTCTTCGTTGACGAATCCCGAATCTCCACTCATCCAGATAACCGACGTGTCCGTGTCTGGAGAAGACCAGGCGACCGTGAAAGACAAAGAACTGCCACTGGAACAGTTCAGCAAGGCGGAAAATCGGTGTCTTTTTGGGGTGGCATTATGATTGGAGCTAGAACTCCTTTGATCCCGTATCGGGGCTTCATGACAGCAGACATGTACAAAGCAGTTGCTATTGATGATATCGTCAAACCATTCCGAGTAAACCATGGGCACCAATTTGTACTGGTCGATGATAATGCGCCCGCACATCGAGTTCAACGAGTCAATGCTGCTCTTCAAGAATACAATATCATACGATTAGACTGGCCTGCCGGCTCGCCCGACTTAAACCCAATAGAGCACGCGTGGGATGCTCTTAAACGAGCTGTATGGAACCGTAAGCCACATCCTCAGACAGTTCCAGAGCTCAGGGAAGCCGCTATTGAAGAATGGGATAGGTTACCCCAGGAAATGCTGGATAACATGATCCTCAGCATGCCCAGGAGGATCTCCGCATGTGTTCGAGCCAGGGGAGGAGTGATTTTATATTGAATTTACACCTTTTAATAATAAATTGTAGTTTAAGTTTAATTAAACAGTCTTTTTCTTTCTATGAAATTTCTATCACAATTGCATTATGATTAATGGCTCATTTTTTTAAAATAAATAATAAAAAATAGTTTTATATTTTAATTTCAAACAGGGTATTCCTATTTAAAGAAAGCATACAACATAGATTTTTTCTTGATAAAGTTAAATTTAAAGAATTCTAGGAGCTTATGCCATTGATCGCAAACTTTTTTTGATGTGTGTATGTACTGTCGAAACTTATTTTATTTAGAAACTACTTAATTAATAATATATGATAATATGTAGCAAAATGGCCTTATTCTTGAAATAAAATGCTATAAAAATAGTGAATCAGAGTAAATAGTACACATCAATGTAAAATTATGTAAATTGATTCTTTGTTATAAAATATTGTGTTCTTAAAATATTTTATAATATTTTTTTGCAAAACCTTAAGAAAAATTACTCCATTTTTCCATTTTCGCTTTAGGGCAGCATAAAAATAAATGCGTATTCAGGTTTTCCAATTCTATAAGTTAAAATATTCATGAACCGGTTCAATGTGGCCCGTGTAAGCGTTTAAGAGTTAATATTCTTCTGTAGAAGGAGATGGGTAAAGCTTCCTCATACCACAAAGGGATTTGAAAGGTTAACCCACTTTGTGCTGTAGGTAAGTTTAATTTAGTTACGTTGTTGGTCGTTTGTACCTTTGTCAAATTATATGTCTACGTAATTCGTTTGTTACCTTCTTGTATATTAACCGTGTTGTACATATTCTTGTCTTTGAGATCATAATTGAATTTCAGATCATACTCGTGAAAGAAAATTATGTTTCTGGCTTTCAGTTATTCTCATATTTGCTCATTTTTAGCCAACTTCCAAACAGATTCTCAATTCAATTGGTATGTTTTCTTTTTGTCTTTGTATCAACAACGCCTTTACCGATTTGACTTATTTTTTGGTCTTGAATTATTTGTGGAACTCCAGGGAAGGTTTTTATGGCGAGAAAAATTCGAATAATTGCCGGGAACCGTAGTCCACGCGGGCGGAGCAGCGGGCAATAGCTAGTTTTTTATAAACTTATTGTCTTGCAGTTTGTATGAGGCATGGTCCCAACGAATATCTGTTATTGCAATACACCCTTAGAAGTCTTGTAGAAAAACTAACATTCTATTAGTGGAATCGTATAAAAGCAAATCGATTTCTATCCCTTGTCTCCATTGATAAAGATCTCACGAGACACTACGATGCGTATAATGATAATATAATAAATCATTCAGTCAGTCAATTAGTGATATTTACTAAGCAATAACTGGCGCTAAAAACACCATTTAATACCATTTTGTACCTTCAGATGTTTATGAAACACGCTCGATTGTATTAACCATAAATTATAAAACTCCATGGCAGAATGTATTCAAGTAATGTGATAGGTAGCTTAATTGGATGAGTTTTCAATTAATTTACATTTGAAACTTCCTTAAAGCACTAATTATGTTGAACTTGAATACATAATCTACTCTGTGAAGCAGAATGAGTGGAATTATAGGTAGTATGGTTTTCAATTTACAAATTAATTGTTCAGAAAAAAATTGGTACAAAGGAACTACGCGGAAAAGATTTTCCTGACTTCTATTAAGTCTTTGAAGTAAACTACGAGAATTTGTTGCCTAGAAATTAAATAAGTAAGTACTTTTGCGCCTGAGCCCTAAAAAAATATCACAAGTCAAGTTGGAGGATTTCTACGGATTAGTTATCGTGATTGAAGTAGTTAAGAGGAGTTGAGGGTGCTTTAGGTGACGTTGTGATACTAACTTATTTAAAAAGACATATTCGTTTTATGTCTTGGTGAAAAAAGTACCAAGTTGCGTGAGCTTCGGTAACTTAATTTTAACTCACGCAAGTGGCAGTCACATAGAGGATGCGTGACATAGAGGATGTTAGCGTATTTTCGTTTGTCATTAAGTACTTGCCAATTGTTAGCTTTAGATTATTGCCATGAATTTGTAATGTGGCCGTATTGGGTCGCAGTGATGTAGAATAGGGCCACTTTATCTCTTACCGAAGGCGACTTATGGATGAGGTTAAATTATAGTTAGCAAGCTGAACAAGATTTTTTTGGGAATGGTCAGCCCTGCTTAGCCAAGAGACTTGAATTTGTAAAAGAGAAATAGGTTATACGACAGTATTATTTGTTTTTGAATAACTGTAAGTTACTCAATTTGTACTTAATAAGATACATACTATACATTAACGCAATTCTTGCAATTCAAGTTTCAGATTAAATACACCAGACCTTCCGCTAGGTACCTTTCAATCAAATGTTTTCAGACTATCTTCAAAGACATGATTCAGTAAAACTTTAATAGCATATCAATAGTGCACCCATGCTCAGGCTACCAATTCAAGTGCCTTTATGCTTGGTGGTATTATGAGGTACAATACATAATAATAAACAAGGATATATCTTACTTGATAAATGACGTTTGCTTGATATGAATGATAGAGGAAGCTCATGAAGTGTGTAAAGACCGGCGCAGATGTCAGGCTGTTGTTTCTGTTAGTATACTACAACAATAAATAACACTACTGTAAAAACTGTTCACTTCCTAACTCTTAAATTTGTATTCGAGAAGATGACCGGGCAAGTACAATATACTGTTGATTTTCAAAGCGACCCCACTCGTGACGTAAGTTGCATGCAATCTCATAGAACAAATTAATTATATTTACGTCAACATTCACCCGTAGCAGTTCCTTCCCACTGACCTCTTTCGTTTTGTGGTGAACACATAAGGGTAAAGATAATTTTTTCGTACATATTTAGTGTATGGTATACTTACCTGTATCGTTCTGAAATATTTATAAAATCTCTTTACATTAACAATATACTTTTATCAGCTTGACTTATTTTCATCACCTCAGCGTGTTTCTAGATTACAGCCAAGGCAACCTTGGAACCCAGGGTCTGCTAACTCCTTCTCTTCTTTTTGGTTTGGCTTATAATATACGTAAGACGAGGCTCTGATACAGACTTTCATTAGGATTAGAGGATCAGATGTCAGTTATAATATTAACCAGAATAAGAAGTCAAATAACAAACCTCAAACCTAAAAAACAGTGCCAGCGATATCAAAGATATATTACACAAGTATACGTTCTTCCATACATTTTCTTTCAGCTTCTTTTTTGGTATCGGTAGCGGGCCAAGTTTGGCTTGGTTTGAGCCAACCACTAAAAAACTGGTAGTGGTTAACGGAACCCTCCGGCTGAATTGGCTGTGGGCTCAGCTGGCCACGAAGTATATTTATCTATTCTTTGTCCCGAAAATATTCATTGTTTCTCGTTGCGGTGCACACGTGAATATGGACTAATAAATATAAAGCGCCATTGCGGGAAACCATCGGGTGTATGAAACCTTCATTAACGAGTGTTTTATAGGTTACCCTTTAGACTTATTTATCATACTCAGGGTAGAGATCCGGGTCACAAATCCTAGTCTTACTTTATGGAAACTTGAAACCAAGATTGAAATCGATTCCGCCTTTACCGGGAAAAAGAGGTCCCGCGGGAAATTAAAAATAATCGCTGAAGCATAGCTAGCTACACTTAGTATTACTTTTGTTAAAATATTTTAGTAAATTAAGAACAATGTCTTGAGGGATCGCGTAGTGTTCGATAAATAAGTACTTAATGTACTTTTTGTTATAAGTTTAAATTGGTTGAAACTTAACATCCACGATGGGACTTGAACCCGTGAAAATTTCTTTCTATAGGGAATATTCTACTAATCTACCAACTGCTTCAGCTATCTGGACCCGTTATAAGGAAAAGTTTGCATACTCCTAAAAATGCATCAATTAATTTTTTTAAATTTTTATACAGGACACGCCAATTCGACTTCACCTCGCCTGATGTTAAGCTAAAGGCAAAGTCTCGGAAAGAGGGTCACCATCGTAAACATTTACCATGTTAACAGTGGTGGCACTCAGCTTGACGGCCTCATTAGATGCCTTTTCACGCCCCGCTTAAAGGACCCGGGACTGTAGGAAGAAGGAAACACATGAGCTGGCAGGGAATTCCAGGTCTTAGTGGTGCGGCATAGGTGAATGATGAAAGGCGTAGGTGTATTTTAGGTTATACGGTACATCTACGTAAAATCAGCTTATCTCACTAAAAGGGAGTTTAGGTCAGATGACAACACAGTGATGTCCGCTCCGACATCTGTATCAGGCCGGACAATGGGAAAGACAGATGTACATATTTCATACATTCTACTTCCTCCGACATCGGATCGGCTTCCAACACTGATATCGGATCAGATAATGTGAAAACGCTCTTAATCAACAGCTCTTTGCCTTGCGTGCGGCGACAATTTGAAGCTATAGTTATACTATGCTTCGGGTTTCACCTCACAGAACCTACTGATTGCCTGGGTCAGCCGGGGTGCGAGGGATATGTCGATGACCACCTCACCTCTGGCCTAGCACCATGACCCACAGTCGGCATGCGGTTTTAGTCGGTTCGAGTCCGACATAACCTCCCCTTCCGGCTCCGGCAGGGGGGGTATCCGAGGGGATTTCTGCACGAAAAAAAAGGACCTACTGATGTAGTGGGCATGTCGAATATGAACCGACAAAGAGCACGTGGTATTCTATCACATTTGCCAGTGTGGCTGGAGAATCTGGTGTACCCTGAAAAGTTGTGTAACCAAGGCCGGTTGAGTTCCCAAAGACTTTAACCGCCCTTGGCTACCAACATTGACAACCCCGATATGTTGTTAGGGATCAAAATCTCTCCACTCCTATAGAGAGAAGCACGTGCTTCTACCAGGGCGGTGATTACTACACAAATCGCCTAAGACTGACTAAAATCAGTCTGGTTACCTTACATTTGTTTATTCAAGAATTAATTAGAAATAAAATATTAGTGATAAGTTATATAGGATAAAATGTTTTATATACAGAGGTTATTAATTATTCAGACAAGGAAACCACGATGAAAATGGCCAATTAATATTAGACAAAGAACGACTTTCTTATTTGATAGGTTTGTTATTAAGCCATTTAATAACTAATATTATTTGTCCCTGTTCTTATAACTTATTCAGCAAATTGTATTGCCGGAATATTCTTTTAGAAACGAGAAACTTATTGATCAAATCAAAACTATCATCGGTATTACGCTCTACCTCTACGCCTTTTTATGGCGTGTCGGCAGAGGACGCCGCGGGTTCAATTATATTTATATGAGTGAAAAAAGTTGTAAATTACCCGCTACATAATTATGCTATAACTATTTAAGCTGTAGAAAAAAGAGAGTATACATATTTTTTGTAATAATATTTAAAAAAAAAAAAGATAGAATGTTTATTTAGTCAATAAAACTGAAAGAAATTATTGTTATATTATTTATAATTATAATTATATTTCATTTACATTTACAGTTTTAATGTTATATTTCATTTTTTAAATCCACAGTTGCTTAATACTTTTGCAATCTTAAAATAAAAAATGGACTATTCATTGTGATTCCAATCTCGAATAAGCTAAAAATGTTTACAAAGAATCTCAATATTTTACCCAGGCAAATGTAAACATATTTTTTTCATGGCATTTATTTACGAAATGTTCAAAGTGAACGCACTTAGACGCTCAAAGAAATTCACAAGTCTTGGTAGTTTTGTTCATACCACTAAAAGGCCACTATGAATTTTTAATACGAACCATTTTGCCACGAAGTACGAATCGTATTATTGTCCTCGGGTCACGCTGGGGTCTCTTAATGTGACCGGAGAAAAGTGTCCATTAATAAATAAAAAACCACCATGCTATTGTTTTGGGACTCACCTAATAGTTTACGGTTGAAAATGGTATTAATTGTCTTGGTTTGTTTTCTGTCTTGCTAGTGTATTTTAAATAAAAAGGTACGTAGGTTGGTATATATCAATACGTATAGGTATACGTATTGATATATACCAACCTACGTACCTTTTTACATGTAGGTACATGAGGCCGATAAACTATGACTGAGATTGGCCAATCATTACGAAAGTTGGTAGTGATTTCTAAATGTTTTCTAAGAACGTTTCTAAGTTTGATGACGTCACAATACATCAATTGTGTTTCTATTGCGTTAATCGCCATGAAAATCAGCATAAATACAAATATTTTTTCACACTTTTTATTTTGCCTTAACTTGCCATTGGATGACTCTGCAGTGCATTATTTTTATGCCGTGTACATATTGTAAACTTTTCACAAAATCTATTTCCCTTATAGTTTAAGTATTTGTACCATAATTTATATTTCAACTTCATCTACTTGATGCGGTCCATAAAATATATTGACGGCTTCGAGTCTGTTTTTAAGTTCCGGCAGAGTAGCCTTTACTTCAAGAACAAAGGCTTTGACGTGAACATCATTCTCTAGTCTCTATTCACATCGTATACTTAACATGCTTTTTATCTAGATTCACGTCGTCCAAATTTGTTTCATTCGTTATTTATGTTTCTCATCCTACTGGTGCATTATGCTTTTTTATTTTATGCAATACAGCATTATACCTCGTATGTAAGTAACCGATGGGGGGGGGGGGGGGGAACTATATTATTAGCACCCACGTTTCACCGATTATGATTATCGGTCCCACGACGTAATAGGGGGTGAGCCTATACCTACTTTACACGGATGTAACCAACATTTAAAAAAAATAATTAAAATAACATCTATATAGGCTGTTTAGTTTGTATTTATATAGGTACATGTACTCCTATCATGTCCTTTCCAGAGCAGGCAGACACAAACTGTCCTTACAGACTTCACGAGTTTCCTCTACATTCATGTAACTCTGTCCGATCTGGAGTGATTTAGAACAGCCCTTTTTTCAATACATGATCAATTTGATCAGTGAACATTCTGTCAGGTCCGCCTGTACAGTTAAAGCAAATATCTATTCCTTCCATCTCAAAATCCTTGATCCTTATTATTATAATCGATGTTTCTCCCCTATCACTTATCTTTTACCCTCGTCGAGAAAATGGCTGCTTATTTTCGTCGATAATTAACTCGATAATTTCTGATGACACCCTAATTTCTTGGGGTATCGTTAATAATTATTGATAATGCATGAATCTAATATCGTGTTACCCTGTTCAACATAATTATTTTCGAATTCCATATAATATATTATGTTCAAACAGTTTTTTTGTGCGTTGAGCTTCATAGCTTGGTAATATAATAACTTCGAATACATAGGGAAAAAGAATCTTCTCGGGCGGGACTCGAACCCGCAGTCTTTCCCTTATAGTTATAGTTCCTAAGTTCGTAAGAAAATCGGTAGATGACTCCACCGTCGCCTTGAAGACGTAACAGATGAGAAATTTGAATCACATCGGGCGTGTCTCGGTAACCGAATTGGTCAAGGCATTCCCCATGTAAGGGAAACTGAAACTGACTGCGGGTTCGAGTCCCGCCCGAGAAGATTCTTTTTCCCTATGTATTCGATTTGTATAGTTAGCATACTTAATGCTGTAAAATCCATTCAATATAATAACTTACCAAAATATTCTACCTCATGTACATAAAATCAATTAACCTACTAGGTTCTTTGAAGTCAAGCCTACCTCAACTGCCAGGCGGTACGCCAACTGATTGACAGATGAGTTTCTGATACAGACTATCCTTTTAGAGTCGGGCAGACGACAGTCATCTCCATAAAAGCCGTATAAGCCAATATGAGGAAATGGAGTAAGTGGACCCCGAGCCTTAAAGCCTCAGATGCTGACTGCTGCCTGGAAGAAATCACTACCAACGATAAGGCCGCCCATTGTACATTGAATTGTATACTTGCTATCTACTTGTACTTATGTAAATTTATTAGTGTACTTACAACAAAGAGTTAACTAGCTATCTATCTTTCTATATACGCGTCACCAAGCGCAAAATTAATCAAAAGAACAGTTTCACTTAGGTATATAATTGTACTTGAGATTCATTCTTGTAGAATAATTGAACTAAATGTTAATTAAATTCTGTTTCGTATTAATAATACGATATATTATGCATTTATAAGATATATGTAGATAGCAATATTGCGCACTCAATATTCTATTATTAAGATAAAAATGCGTGAAATGTCCAGGGGTTCAAAGATGCGAGATCATTCGATAAGGGCCTTGAACGACAAAACTGCTATACGAGCGGTTACCCAATCCTAGACAAATATTTGAAATATCAAGCAAGCCATAGGGGAAATTTGAGAAAACATTTTATACCGTAACCTTTATTTTATTTATTTCATATCATGTAGAAAAATTGTATTTCCCAAATGTTTTCTGCGTAAATAAAATTTATTGACAGAATGTTTACAATATCTCCTATGTGATTCTCAATCTCAAAAGTAAATATTCTTTCTAATAAATAAATGAAAATAATAATTTAAGAAGACACGGGGCGGACAACCCCTAGAGACAGAAGTGCATGACTGTACCCCTTGCACTTGCACGAGTACTTGGTTCGTCAAGATCGATCTGACGCTGACAAAAAAGATACAAAATTTAACCCTCAATAAGGGAAGGTTTAGCAATACATACAAGGCACCTAACATGCAATGACGCAGGTTCGTGCAAGGGGGTGAATTCAAGAAACGGACAGCATGCATTGGACATCAATTCTAAGCGAGAAGAGATCCAAGCACGGCAGCCTGTTGCCATTCGTTATAATTACGTGGACGGTCTAGTATAATTTATTACCCATCTTTGAGCGCATCAGCACTATTGCTAGAAGTACCTACGTATAATTTAGGTAAATACACAAATATTAACATAATAGTAATCATCCATGATGATTAATCGACGCTCATTAATTAAATGTCAAAGTGTCATTCATTAGTCAAATGTGGTTCTCGAATTGAATAGCTATGATACGATATGAAATGATTACATACATTTTAATAAATCTACATATAGGTATGTATTTTGTAAAGGTTTTTGTAAGATGTATTAATACTTAGACTTCTTCATCTATGTAAATTTTTTCATGCCACTTAGGTGGCAAACCAGCAAACGGGAAATTTGATGGTTACCATGCAACACCAGGGACGTCATTATGTGCTTCTGACCCTGTAGGAAACTTCTTGAAGAATTTCCATACTGTAATCATTTTAAAACACTACAGCAGGGAGTTCATCAAATTTCCATAATTTACAGGAACTAATTCCATTTAATCTAACTCTGTGCCAAATTTCACCCAATCCGTTGAGCCATTCTGGCGTGATTGAATAACAAACATCTAGACTACAAACTGTTGCATTGATTAATTATTAGTATATATGTTACCGGAAATGTATGAAATCAAGGAATTGTATACAAATCCTAGGAAATGTGTGTTAATACATAGAATTCCTGCCGTTCCACCGGAAATGTGTGAAATAAATGGGGTATTGTCTATATTTGCGGATGATTTTGTGGAAAATTTATATTTTTGAATGAATAAAAAAAATAAGTAAGAAGATTTATGCGGGAGCTTCGCTCCGTTCCGCTCCCGCATTAATCTTCTAACCTAATCTATCCAAGTTAAATTGCGTGGTGTGGACACTGCGCCCCGACCTGGATATATTATAGGTTAGAAGACTGAAGCGAAAGCGAGGCTCCAGCATTAGCCTAAGTGGTTGCATTTTTTATAACCACCATCAATATTCTTTGATACCATTTCATACATTTCCTGCTGCGTACTCGGCATTGTATACAACGCCTAGGCATTGTATAGAATTCCGGATTATACACATTTCCGGTAACATTATATACCTAGTACGTAAGCGTGTTTCTAAAATAATAGCAACGTTTGAATGTTTTTTTTTTAAACCGATAAGTATGCTAACTATAGATACAAATCGAATACATCAGACGGATAAAATATAGATGGGAAGTTTGAATCCCTTCGGCCGTGGCTTGGTGACCTGGTTGGTTAAGGTATTCCTCCTGTAAGGGGAAGATCGCGGGTTCGAGTCCCACCCGAGCGGTTCTCTTTTCCTGATGAATTCGAGGTGAATAATAGCAACGATCAATCAAATACGTAATTATTATTTACATAGATATTTTATAAAATCCCACTTTCAGTTATTGTGATCTCAACCTTAGCTAATTCATTTATAAATAGCAGTGAGAAGTCGATGGCACACTTTAAAAACTTGAACTTAATTGTTGTAATTTTTTTATGTGGAATCCAAATCACTTAAATTATACTTCGTATCTCTCCCGAAGATGATTACATATTACATGCAGCAGCACCCGTGATGATGCCGTCCTTATCACACTTTTAAAGATAAAATATTTAAATACATATTTTTAAAATGTTTAAAAGTACTTGTTTTGACTCAACTGTCATCCCTACCGCGCGCCGCCATTTTTTCACCCGTCATTACTTGTGTTGGTGTTCGTCCGAGTCACACGTTTTCTCCTCTAACGAAACAAATTAACATAAAAATGAGTAAAAGGAAACGATCAAGTATAGAAGGTAATAGTGAAATTATGAAAAGATTGTTAAAGAAGGTGAAATAGCTTGAACGTAAAAAACGGTCAATTTCGTCGTCATCGTCTGATGATGAACCATCTCCGGTGCAGTCTACGGAGCTTGGCCTTGCCAGTGAACTAGAACACTCCGGTAAGTGTAATTAATACCTTTCATCTTTCATAAATGTGTTAATTAGGTAAAATTTTCTGCCGTTTACATTATTTGTATCTACC
The DNA here is from genome assembly GCA_914829495.1 of Eilema sororculum. Classification (NCBI taxonomy): domain Eukaryota; kingdom Metazoa; phylum Arthropoda; class Insecta; order Lepidoptera; family Erebidae; genus Eilema; species Eilema sororculum. Next base: position 14,190,905 of record OU618542.1, read on the forward strand.
CTCTGTGGAAATATTTTATATCCCGACGTATTTCGTGTGTGGATGTATACTGGCCTACACGTACATAAATCGTGTTAAGGAAACTGCTTAAACATCCCGACGTATATCATGTGTGGATAGCAGGTTTTTATGCATAAGTGCGTATACAAGGCAATGTCCATAATTATCCCGACGTAGACCGTGTGTGGATAGCAAGTTTTTATGCATAAGTGCGTATACAAGGCAATGTCCATAATTATCCCGACGAATACCGTGTGTGGATAGCAAGTTTTTATGCATAAGTGCGTATACAAGGCTATGTCCATAATTATCCCGAAGTAGACCGTGTGTGGATAGCAGGTTTTTACGCATAAGTACGTATACAAGGCTATGTCCATAATCATCCCGAAGTAGACCGTGTGTGGATAGCAGGTTTTTATGCATAAGTGCGTATACAACGCTATGACCATAATTATCCCGACGAATACCGTGTGTGGATAGCAAGTTTTTATGCATAAGTGCGTATACAACGCTATGTCCATAATTATCCCGACGAATACCGTGTGTGGATAGCAAGTTTTTATGCATAAGTGCGTATACAAGGCTATGTCCATAATTATCCCGACGAATACCGTGTGTGGATAGCAAGTTTTTATGCATAAGTGCGTATACAACGCTATGTCCATAATTATCCCGACGAATACCGTGTGTGGATAGCAAGTTTTTATGCATAAGTGCGTATACAACGCTATGTCCATAATTATCCCGACGAATACCGTGTGTGGATAGCAAGTTTTATGCATAAGTGCGTATACAAGGCTATGTCCATAATTATCCCGACGAATACCGTGTGTGGATAGCAAGTTTTTATGCATAAGTGCGTATACAACGCTATGACCATAATTATCCCGACGAATACCGTGTGTGGATAGCAAGTTTTTATGCATAAGTGCGTATACAAGGCTATGTCCATAATTATCCCGACGAATACCGTGTGTGGATAGCAAGTTTTTATGCATAAGTGCGTATACAAGGCTATGTCCAAAATTTTAGTATCCCGACGTATAACGTATGTGGATATCTACTGTGTATGCCAATTGGTACATTCATAGATATCTAAACCTTTCATAAGCTAAATAACATAGCATAAAAAATGCTTTTCTTTTTCATCATTACACATGAGATCCCATCCGGCGAAGCGCCCGCAGAAATCGTACCAATTGACGGTAGTCCAGAACTTCAGAACAGTACTAACCTGTCGAAAATTGTTTATACATGAAATCGTTAAAACATTAAGTGACGCTAGGCGATTACTTTATGATACTCATTGCAGAAACTTGATCTCGAGGAGATATACCTTTATAAACTCTATTAGTAAACAATAAAGATGTGTAAAAAAAAAAAAAAGAGGTAGAGGTAGACACTGATGTACTCATTCCTGGCTGACTTAAATATTACCTTGTTGAATGGTTGGATATAACCAATGATCAAACAATTTTGTTTTGGATAAAAGGTTATAAAATACTATTTTTATCCGAACCATGTCAAAACAGCTTACCTAAATGGAGGTCATATACATATATGGTAATATATATACGGATATAAATATAATTTAGAATAGTATTTTAGACATAACACAGTCATGTTTTCTTTCCCCATATAGTTCACAAGAAAAACAATGTATTTCTCCTATCTTTACAGTACCAAAGCAAAACGGAAAACACAAATTTATCTTAAAAACTAAAAGAATTAAACAAATTTATTAAAGTCTGCCATTTTAAAATGGAAGACTATCGTACAGCACTAAAATTGTTAGATATAATTACTACATTGCAACTCTAGATTTAAAAGATGCCTATTTTTTATTACCAATCGCTAAAAGTGATAGGGTCTGGCTTCGTTTCACATGGAATTCACAAACAAATCTTTTATTAATATTTATTATAAATATTTGTGATAAGCATAATGTTTGTAATAAGCATAATATGAGTTTGCCAAAACATGATTTACTCTGGTGTAGGGATAACATAAAAATGTCAGCATGCCCATTCTATTGCAACAATCATAGTCTCGTAATTTTTAGCGATGCCTCAACCACTGGTTGGGGTGCAATGTGTAATGAGAAAACAGCTAAACGGAAATTGGAACCAGTCTCAGTTACTTTTGCACATAAATACTCTCGTGTTAGGTACTTGCCACATTTTATGGCCTTAAGATATTTGCATCTCATCTTAAAAATTGCAATATACTATTGAGAATTGATAATATGACAGCCATTGCTTATAATAACAAAATGGGCGGTATACAATACACACACTTAGAAATATTGATCGTGATCTATGGACTTGGTGTGAAAGACGTAATATTTTTGTATTCGCGTCATATATACACAGTTTTGTAAAAAAGTTATCGATAAATTCTGTACAATTAATAGAATATTTAACAGATAATTCTTATTCTGGCCCTACTTACAGTACGCCCAACAGTACTCGTTCCGCCCTGTCCATACTGTTAGGTCAAGATATTACTACTAATGACTGTATCAAAATTTTTTAAGGCGTCTTTCGCCTTAAGCTACCTGCTCCCAAATACGATACAACTTGGGACCCTAACTTGGTGTTATTTTATCTTTCTAATTATTTTCCAAATGACTCAATTTCCCTAAAAGATTTGACAGTTAAATATAAAACACTCCTAGCCTTGGCATCTGCACAGAATGCAGACTCTGAGCTTATTTCGCATCAACAATGTAACTTTTTATCCAGACAAAATTACAATTAAAGTCGATGAGTTAATCAAAACTTCCCAACCAGGGTCTTACCACCCATTGATTGTATTACAATACATTCAGGAAAATTCTAAAGTTTGTCCAGACTTAACTCTGAAATCATATATTGATAGGACTAGTGATTTACGTAAAGATACATATCTCTTCATTAGCTTCCAAAAACCACATAAAAAGGTAGTAACACAGACATTGTCTCACTGCGTTAAATTTATGATACAGAAGAGTGGTATCATATAGATTTATACAGCGCACATAGTACGAGCCATGCATCTACATCTGCAGCTCATCGAGAAGCTGCAGGCTGGACTGCATCTTCTAAAGTATTTCTGAAGTATTATAATAAAAACTTATCTAATTCAATAGATTGTGATTTCGCTAACGCTTTACTTCAAAGATATGATTAATTATATGCAAAGATATTTTATACTAACTCTAGTTTTGAAATGTGTAACTTTAATAAATTAAAAATATAAGTTGATCGTTTCTATGATCGTAATTTTTTCGATGCTCTAAACATCTGCATGTAATATGTAATCATCTTCGGGAGAGATACGAAGTATAATTGAGAATCAAACGAGCTTACCTAGTGAAGTTTGATGTCTAATTATACGAGTGTCTTGACCGAAGATGATTACACTCCCGCCTCTCCCTTAAACCCATAGACCTATCGAAAAAATTGATTTTTGCTCTAAAATAATGACGGGTGAAAAAATGGCGGCGCGCGGTAGGGATGACAGTTGAGTCAAAACAAGTACTTTTAAACATTTTAAAAATATGTATTTAAATATTTTATCTTTAAAAGTGTGATAAGGACGGCATCATCACGGGTGCTGCTGCATGTAATATGTAATCATCTTCGGTCAAGACACTCGTATAATTAGACATCAAACTTCACTAGGTAAGCTCGTTTGATTCTCAATTATAGCTTCTAATATCAGCTGCCAGCGAAGGTTCTGGAAAATTAGCGCAGCCATACCAGAGATTCGTTTTTAACAGATAGAAAAACGTTGTTATTTCTTTTAAATATTATACCAAAATGATATTTTTGCCGTTGAGAATCATGCCGTAAGAATGTTAGTAAGAATGAGCGCCTATATAAATCACAGGAAGCGAATTTGTTCTGAATAGGTGGAGTAGACCCACTGCGACATTTCTCAGAATAGATGCAATAACGACCATGTCGCTATGATATGTGACCCACTTGATCACGCCAATGTCACTAATCTTAGGGTGGAATTGGGTAATAACGTTCATAGTACGGCCTATCTATGTTGCGGGTAAATATTAATTAAGGTAATGTCTATAACTAAATAAAATAGGGTCAACCAATGAATAAGTGTGCAACTTTGCCAGCGATATAGCTATTAAATAAGCTACTAACATGGATTAATTTTGTTTCAGAAATAGGTATCAAAGGTAGCCACAACGGGTGCGAGGGATATGTCGATGACAACCTCACCTGCGGCCTAGCACCGCAACCCACAGTCGGCGTGCGGTTTTAGTCGGTTCGAGTCCGACTTAACCTCCCCTCCAGGCTCCGGCAGGGGAGGTATCCGAGGGGATTTTCGCACGAAAAAAAAAGTACCTGTCTTGTCAATGTTTTAATAATCAATGCCATTTTAATTGTGATTTTTAAACTTAATTATAATAATTGTTCGAAATTCAAGTAAATGTAAAACGGGTGAACAATTATTTATTCGATCCATTTTCCACCACCCGGCCCTTTCGTGATCACGAGCACCTAATGCACTTTGTTTTTATGTTATTCCCTAAAACCTCAGCAGGGGGTAATGTTCCATAATATTATCAACGATGTTTATGAGTTCACCTTGTTTAGAGATTTCTGATATTGCCTAATAGCCACTACGAGTAGCAAAGTATTACTTGAATTAAATTTTTATAACATTTATGACGCTAACTTTTTAAGTTCGAAATACATCGGGAAAAAGAAGCGCTCAAGTGAACTTGAACCCACGAACTTTTCCTTACAGGGGAATGCTCTTCCAACTGAGCTATTGAGCCACACCCGAATCACTTCAAATTTCCCTTCTCTTTATATCCGTCTTTAAGGGCGACGGTGGAGCCATCTACCAACTATCTTACGAACTGTTGGAACAGTGAATGATTTTTCAACCGTTTTTAAATATTGAATATATTTATTTTAGAGTTTAGATTTTCTCTTACTCTTTGTACAAAACTAACTGTTGAATTTGCTTTTATTTTAAGACATTTAGTTAGAACACACTTACAGTACGTAACGCAACAAGTATATAAAATGAGAGAGATTTGTTGTATTTTATGAAATGTTACTACAAAATTTATAAAAATTACTTCCCTAAAATTATACATTTTTGCTTTTTTTTTTTCATTATTATAAAACTATTTATTTGATATTGTTTCAATAATTACACTAAGCCTGACCTTTTTGCTTATTTCCAATAATCATATAAAAAATCGCAATAAAATCAGTTAAGTTTCTATGACTGACATTTATGTAAACTTCCAATGACATTTTATTTTCGATATAACAAATTTAAAAATAATGTTATCGCTGGCAAATCATAAAAACGAATGAGTAACATTTGTTAATGTTGGTTACGAATAAGGGCATCTACGTTCCAACATTCAACGATAACAGTGTCGCCACGACACAATAACGTTACAGGTGAATGATAACTGATAACTAAAATACCAGTATTGGTAAAAATATTAGAACATCCGATATCGTTTCAATATGCATATGATGATAAAATGTATTAAAAGTGTACATAGTGTTAGATTTGTTTTAAGTATGTATTGAACATAACATAACATAAACTCACGCCTATATTCCCCGAAGGGGTAGGCAGAGGTGCTAGCACCCACATTTCGCCAGTTTATGTTTAGGTCCCAATGTAATAGGTGGCGAGCCTATTGCCATTAACCGGGCACTTATAAACCTGCGATAAATACACACATAACTTCGAAAAGCATCGAAACGTCATTGGTGTGTGCCATGGTAAACCTGGGATCGAACCCGAGACCTCGTCTCAGCAGTCCATTACCATACCACTAGGTAGGTATGTAATGAAGTACTTTAAAAACAGTTTATTTCTTTTTTAAATTAAAGCATTCTCCCGACTTTCATTTTCAGAGAGACTTTACCTCAAAAAAATTCGTACACTTATTAAGATTTCATTCTTACGCAAGAAATCATTTCATAAGGATAAACAACTTAATTTTAAGAACACAGACTTAATGATAATGCCATCGGATGAGTCTTTTCAGAACAAAATAGCATAATGTTTTTGTTTTCTTTTTATTAAACATAAAACTGTTTCAGAATTATACTAGAAAGAAGAAAAATAATTTTCAATATTAGTAGTTTGTTCTACAACCGTATAACCCCCGTATAAACGTCCACTAGAAAATGTGCGGCAAAATTAAAGTGACAAATTAAATAAAGTATGGAGGCGAAAATGAGATTTACTTCGGATTATTGTGGTTAAAACCTATAGAATTAGTGAAGATAGTACAGGAGCTAACCACTACTCCCAGTGAAAAATGTGATATTGATGAATCCGTGTCTGCTTATTTGTGTCGGGCACAAAATCTACCGAATGGATTCTGATGTAGCTTTTTTATTAGAAAAGGCTTGGTCAGATTTAAAGTCTTGTTCATCGCAATTGGTGGTACTCACTGTACTTTTGGTCACATCTTTTGCTCTACTAGCCAAAGATGTGACCAAAAGTCACCAAGTCAGTCAATCGCACGGTCGAGTCACATCAGCTTATTTTTTAGTAAATAAATAAATATAATAATGAGGTCAAGTATCCATACTAATATATTAAATGCAAAAGTAACTCTGTCTGTCTGTCTGTATGTTACGCTTTCACGCCTAAACCACTGCACCGATTTTGATGAAATTTGGTATAGGGGTAGATTAGACCATGAGAAAGGACATAGGCTATGTTTGGTCACGATAACCGATACCCACGCGGGCGGAGCCGCGGGTAAAAGCTAGTAATTTATATATTAAAAGTCAATAGGAAGCGCTAGATATACAATTTTAATGGTTTCTTTCTTCACCTGACTAATGACCACTGCGTAGACAAGCGGCTGAGCTACTATTAATTACAGAAAGCCTTGGTTTTTGAATCCGTTGCGTGATAAGTCACTGTAAACACACAGACCAGACGAAGTATTACGTTTAATTATACGGTAACAAAGACCTATGCCGGCTTATCGGCAGCTATACCAAGTTAACAGTTACACGAGTGGCTCTTGTACAAATTATATCGTTGAAGACTTTAATGGATACGGTGGCAATATAAACGTGTATTGGTGCACTTTGATTATTAACTACCAGCTTTTAATTATAGGGAACGCAGTTACTTGGAACGTAAAATTGGTACAATAATATTAAAAATGCAATAGTATACCCTAGTTTAACCATAGGTTGGTTTTAATAAAGTTAGAGTTAACAAACCAATTTAGATTGATTTCTTTCAAGAATACAAGATATGAAATCCATTTCAATGGAGGGTATCTACTCAGAGTAATATAACAAGTAAGGCACCCATTAATATAATGGTTGGTTTTCGAGCTTATTAAAATAGAAAGTTTTTTTCTTATAAAGAATTCTTCTTCTCATAAACAATTTTACAAGTATTTAGTGCCTAATACTTACCTACTACTTGAAATTCGATTACACGCGGAAAATGAATTGCTCAGGTCAAAAATCAATGTTTAAAAATTATTGAGAAATCATTCATTGGTTCCAGGTTCCAACAGTTCGTAAGATGACTCCACCGTCGTCATAAAGAGTGGAAATTTGAACTGAGTCAGGTGTGGCTCAGTAGCTCAGTTGGAAGAGCATTCCCCATGAAAGGGCAACGCCGTGGGTTCAAGTTAGGGCATGGATTCCGGAATTCCGAGATTTCGTAACTCAGGAATTTCGGATACGTCATTCGTGTTATACAATTCCGGAACTGAAGTAAATATCACAATCCGATACTCATATAATTATTTGTACTAGGCTGCTATTTATGTATCCGGAACTGGCCTGTTACAGAACAACACAAAAAAAGTAAATTATTACATTTAAAAATAGAACACTTTGGCTGAAGAATACAATATGTTTCATGTTGTTGTCATTTGTTTATCCTTCGTGACGTTATTTTGAAAATTGCAAGTCTTTAACACCATGAATTTAAGTAGTGAAAATTTTCGTGCAATGATTTATTACGATTTTCGGCGAGGGCTTACTCAAAAACAGCGCGTGGGCGGTCTGTGCTCACGGACGAAATTAAAAAAGCACGCCCTAAATCGGTTGTGCCTCAAAACATTGATGCTGTGCGGAAACTAATGATTCAAGATCGCCATGTTACATATCGTGAGATAGAGGCGTCTTTGGGCATAAGTATGACGAGTATATTTAAAATATTACACGAACAATTAGCTGTAAAAAAAATTGTTCACGTTGGATTCCGCACAACTTGACAATTGATCAAAAACGGGCTCACGTCGATTGGTGTAAAAAAATGTTAAAAATATACAACCAGGGTGCATCAAAAGCTGTCTATATCTACACAGGTGATGAATCTTGGATTTATGCGTATGATCCAGAAACTAAACAACAGTCAACGGTTTGGGTGTTCCAAGATGAGCCGAACCCAATAAAAGTCATTCCTTCAAAAAGCACTTTAAAGCCAATGGTTGCTTGTTTTTTTGGAATAAATGGACATGTGGCTACTGTGGCACTAGAAGATCGTAAAATGGTTAATTCTGAATGGTACAGGACCATTTGTCTGCCAGAAGTCTTTCAAGAAATAAGAAAGAACAACTAACAACGCAGAATCCTTCTTCATCATGACAATGCTGGCTGCCACACATCGGCCTTAACAACTCGGTATTTGGAAGATCAAAAGATCGAATTAACAAGTCATCCTCCGTACAGCCCCGACTTAGCTTCCAACGACTTCTATTTATTCCCAACCGTAAAGAATAAATTGCGTGGTCAACGTTTTTCAAGCCGTGAAGAGGCTGTTTATGCATTCAAAATACACGTTTTGGAGATACCTCAATCCGAATGGAAAAAATGTTACGAAAATTGGTTCCAACGTATGCAAAAGTGCATCGATCATCAGGGTGAATATTTTGAAAAGCAATAAAACCAAAATAAATGCTTTAGGTATGTTTCACTTTGTTATTCCGGATACATAAGTAGTAGCCCTCGTAAAATAAGTTAAGTTACCACAATAATAAAATTTGCATTTGTACTCTCTTGTGAAATCAACACCTATATCACAGACATCGGCATGCGGTACGGTACCGCGTGCCGATATCTGTGATATAGGTGTTGATGAAGCTGAAGTCAATGAATCAACATTGCATTGCAAGAACAACCTCGCACGAGCACGAATCAAAAACAACATTTTGATCTTGCTGGATTCGTTAAAGTTGAGAAAGCCATGTTCGATAATGGTGGAGAACGTGATATTTATTTGACACAGGCATACTTTTGTAACCGCCTAACTACGAAGCTCGCTCTCAGACAAAATGTTAGACGCTCTGATACTCTTGACAACACCTTATCAAGAAGGTCGATCTTTTTTGAAAAAGTAATTCTTTATATTTCTTTTTAGTAGTGATTTAAAGATCTCAATTTCCAAAAAATACGACAGCGTAAGTTTAGAGATTTTTTATTTAAGTTAAAGTTTTGTTCTTTAAACCTATTTTCATGATCTCAGAAGAGGAGAGCTTGATGATTTTGTTCATTGTGAGTTGTTGAATCTTATATTCTTCATAATTTTATTAGATAGTTATTGTTTAAGCTACATTGCAATAGCAAGTAGCTAGCACACGTTGATTTTGTTAATTTATTGTTTTTTGTTATATTTACTAAGAAAACCTAATAGAAGGCTGTTTAATTGATCTCAGTCAAGAGTTTTGTCGATTTATTTAGTTTTTAACAATGATATTACATATAAAAAAGAGGCAGATATGTTATTAAAGCGCGCCTGGTGAAGACGCGAAAACGTCCCAATTGGGACGTATCGCATTTAGTATATTTCTGGCAAACGCCGAGTTGTCACGTATGTAAGCGCATAATAAAATTGCAACAAACATGCCATCGTGTGTCTTAAAAAGTGTACAAATTACGATATTAAATTAATAAAACACCAGGGATCTCCTATCACATGTAAGTACATACAATATTACCGATTTATCAGTGTATTTCATTAAAATTGGTTTAATAATATTTTTAAAATAATGGCGGCAGAGAAAAAAGACAGATACACTTTTTGATATAAGTACGACAAGGACACAACAACACTGCTTGCATAGATTATCAGTACAGATGCGACATAGGGTAATTTTCACTTTACTGCCTAGGTACTAAAGTAATAATTGACATGTTGTTCAGTTTTATTTGTTATTTTAAATTCAGTGATAAAATTTTTGTTTTATTTATTTATTATCCTTTAAATAATTTTAATAACCTAACGTTTTTTTTCAAGGTTTCCGACTAATGAAGTTCGACTTCAAGAGTGGATTGCAATTGTTAGGGAACAACGAAATGAGTTTGACTGGACACCTTCAAAAAGCAGCAGAATTTGTAGCAATCACTTTGAAGCCACTGAGAGTAATACGTCGAAATAAGGTCGAACATTGCTGAGGAAGAATAAAAATAATTGACAAATATACCACTGTTCGGCTTCATTCTGCTCATAAAAATAATCCCGATATAAAAAACTTTTTAAGAGGCAGAAAAGAAATAAATTAAACTCATTTGAAGGCGTTTAATTTTTTATTATAACGTCATTGCGTCACTATGGTTTTATTTTCGAGAAGTTTCTTTATTATCTTTTTTAATTGTTATCATTTTCCGAAGTAAATAATGACGTATTATTTTTTCATCGAATTTCATTTCTTGCCTACCAAAGAAATACCCCTTCTGTTCAACAAAATCATAATCTATGCTAAAAAGGCATACTAGAACGAACGAGACGATTGCAGTCCGAATCATTCCGAATTATAGCTATCTTTTTTACTAACGTGCTTATCCCATCTTTCATACTACTTTAACGCTAATTGTCAACTATTGTGCACTGACACATTGCTGGATCAGATTTGAGGAGTCAGTTACTATGAACGTAACATACCTTGTATAAAATATCATTGGTTTTTAAAATAAAGATTTGATTTAACAAAACAATGTAATGTCTCTTTATTGTTTTTTTTTATTTCCTATACTTTTTTCTAATTTCGGAACCGGTTCCGGAATTCCGGAATTGAACCAGTAGTATCGTAACTCAGTTCCGGAATCGAAAATCATCCGATATGACATGCACTAGTTCAAGTCACACTTGAGCAATTCATTTTTCTGATGTAATCGAATTGTAAAGTTAGCATAATAAATACTATATAATTTCATTCAATCTACTACTTATAGTTATTCATTATACATACATACATATACTCACGTCTGTAAATCCTCGAAGGGGTGGGCAGAGGTATTTTAGTACCCACGTTTCGCCAATTATGATTTTCAGACCCACCACGTAATAAAGGGCGAGCCTATTGCCGTCTAGCGAGCCCTTTGTCTTGGACTATATGTTTACTGTCGGATGGAGAACAGCCCTATCCTAAGGGAAGTCGCCTTTTATAACACCCACAGGAAGAGCTGGGGTGGTCCTATTCTACTCCTCGGGGAACCAGCACGGCAAATAGACACGACATTTTTACACATATATCCACAGTAATTAAGTAATCAAGTCGGAAAGATGACACTTAGGTTGTTAAAATGTACTTGATATATTTTTTGTTAATTAGAGATATAATTAATAATAAGCATTGCCATACAATGTGGCAATGCTGCCAGTCTTCTGGGAACGCTGCCACGAGAGGCAGCGATGCGGAGGAATTCTACGACGCGTTTTAATTTTTGTCTTAGTTTTAGTTTTTAAAAGGTTCCTTTTATTTTATTGGTAATTAGTAGTTTAAAAATATTCATGAATAAATAAACAGTCATTTACTTTAATTTAATTTTAATATTTGGCACATTTGATACATTCATTTTATTCTAAATTCAAACAGATTATTCACATTATGTGCCAGCCCTGTTGTATCAGATGTGACGTGAAGTATTTATGTGACCGCTTAATTAGTGTTGAAACTGAGTGCACATAACATGACATACATAGCATTGCAGAATTATAATTTAATAAGGTCAAGATTAGAATAACTGGAGAGGTACCTCCAATTATATATAGGTCATAAATTTTAGTCTAATAAACTCAAAAACTACTGGACTGATTTTAAAAATTATTTTGCCTTTAGAATGCTACGTTATCAGGTACCAACATGGGCTGTATATAATCACGCGATGAACGGAATCAGAATTCCACGAGGGCGGAGATAATAAGGGGTCTCAAATACGAGTGTGAGTAAAAAAAACGTGAAGCAGGTGAGTTTTTTATAGTATCGCACGAGTGTTTTAAGACCACATTATGTACAGTTTCATACACTAATTTATGTAATTCCATGAAATAATTAATATTTTTGCTTAAATTACATAGAAATTGCGTGTCACAATCCACTTACTGAACGCAGATTATGTAGGGGAAAAATGCATTGACACCTCCTTGTGTCCAGCTGAAACTACAATTATCGTAACAGAAAACTAATTAAATTATGATACAGTTGCATTAGAAGAGCTGTGCCTTCATGTAAATTTATAAATTTATTTTGATTCTAGCTTTTGCCCGGGGCTCCACTCGCGTGGATGTCGGTTTTCCCGACCAAACATAGCCTATTTCCTTCATCACGGTCTAATCTACCCCTCAATTTCATTAAAATTGGTCAGTAGTTTAGGCGTGAAAGCGTAACATACAGACAGACAGATCATGACAATATGGATTCTGTGCGTAAAGACTGTCATTAAAGTACATAATGCTTATATTGCATAAGAGATTAAAGAGATAAACTTATTTATAAGACTCTATTGGGGTGAAATTATATATTGTACAATTAATAATACGTTTTTTTATACCACTTAGGTGACACACAGGCACACGGCCCACCTGATGAAATATGGTTACCGCGGCCTGTGGATATATGCAACATTAGAGGCTTTACACTCGTGCTGCCTACCTTGACGAAACCTTCTAATGCCCTTCTTGAAGAACTCGATATTGTAGTCGCTTGGGATTGAACTTGTGTCGTAATTATGTGAACCTATTTCGAACGCGATAACAGTACATATTAGCAAATTTTCATAATTGACATCGATCATCGTGATTTTTTTCAACTAGAATATAAATCTAATATTATAATAGGAACCGCCTAACAATATATTCAAGGCAATGAAATAAGTGTACTTATTGTACAGAACTTCATCAAAAACAAACCATTTTTATATTTACCAATTTATGGTTTGATGATAGGCGGTTCCCTGTGCCTGTTAGCACTTAACCACTTAGCACCAAACGTGATAGTGATCTTTACTGACTCCCCAAACCACAATAGAAACACATTATTGTGGAGGTAATGTTGCTTAACTAGGGTTCACTGTTGGTAGGGTATTATTTAGTCAAGTGGTTACACTTTTTAGAGACTAAACTGATTTGACTATTAAATTTTATGACGTCACTAAATCTCTTTTCATACAAGTTGCCTTATAACTTATCGTTTTGACGTTTAGTAAAAATTAACTAATTTGACTAGTCAGTAAAATACCCAATTCTATGCGGAATATAGTACACAGAGAGTCTGTATAGACTGTTTAAAGTGGTGACTCTCGGCAAATGGAAATATGGGACCTTAGATTTTATGATTTTTAAAGTATGAAAAAAAAAGCTCGGAAACAAATTATTTGTGAATTAAGAAAGTTACAAGGCAAGATCGCGTTGTTATGTCTCTTAGGATGACTCTTACTCTTTCAAATTTCAAAATTACCCGGATAATAGAAATAAGTATTCGAATTCTATAAGATAGAATGCTAAAATAATGTAGTTTCGAATAAAGAAAGAATTTTACAACTCCACCCAAACATGGAAAGGAGCTATGCACGTACAAACATAAAAAAATCATCAAAGCATCCGAATTGAGAACCTACTCCTTTTTTTAAAGTCGGTTAAAAACAGTTCAGAATGTCAATAACAAACACACACCAAGTACATGCTCCCATAAAGTTAATAATGTAATTCGATCAGCGTATCTTTTGTTCAATATTTACTTTCTATGTGCTGAATGCTTCTAAATTCAGAATGTATGGCTTTATGTGTGAAACGGAGTCAAAGAGAGAGATATCGGGAAGTGCTCGGTGACGCCGCACGCCGCCCTGCGCTACGTGAGAGATGGCTTTCAATATCAAATTGAATTCCGCGGTTCATTGATTTTCAATTTGTTAGGGAGTACTCTCATCGTTTACTATAGACACACAGAGGACCTACTGTTGTAAATCTTCGGAAAATTTTACGACTAACATTCGTCCATAACTTTTTTTAAAACCAAAATTTATGAAGTACTTTAAAAAGCTTTTAAACATCTTTCGTTTAGACCTTTGTGATATATTATATATTAAATAGTGGCTACACTTGAATAATATAGTTAATAATGTGACAGTAGTTGCACCTGCAACTACTGTTATCTTGTTTGCAGATGATTTACTAATCTAGGCAAACTCCATCATAACGTTATCCCGATGATCTTCAAAGACTACTAATAATATTCTGCGGCCTAGGCTCTGCTTTTCACCTCCTTCATAAAAAATATTTGATGTATCATAAGATAAGCCTTCTTCTCCCATTTTTAGTTAGACTTGTGTGGCTTTTATCGGAGTGACTGCAGCCGGATCTTCATCAAACCCCATGAAAGGATAGCTTATTTATTTATTTACAGCTTATGCCAGAACATCATCCGTAAGTCAGCACCCTGCAGTGGAAGTTGGTTTGACCCTTGGAGATGTTGGTGGGACACTAAATACATTCATTTCAACAGAAAACAAACAATACTTTGTCATAATTACATTTTCAGGGAACTTTGCAACTGTTTGATATATTAAGACAGATAAAGTTTCAGATAAAATCTAGTTACAATCCTCTTACTCGAGATTACCTACAAATTATGCATCGCGTTAATTTTATATTACAAATTAAGGTATTCATTCTATAACTTCCACTTGAGAACTTCGTTATACCACTTGATATATTATTTGTTTTCTGATCCAGGTCAATAGGTCCTACCCGCAACCCGGTGTGCATGTATGAAAACAATCAAGAAAATAGAAGAAGCGATAGGCGTATGCCACAATCGTAGCAGGTTTGTTATTATTGTTTACCTCAATGCGAGGTGGATGTGAATGTGACTTTATGTATTCATAAAAAATAATAGCAACAAGCAAGGGCTCACGTAATTTTTCTAACGGGTAATAATTTTTAAGACAGTTCTTTTTATTACATTTTTCATACATATACATATAGGAAAAATTACATTCTCTCCAATGAAAACAAAATAATGTTGTTTTGTAATGATGGTTATATTTTTTTACACAGGTTATGGAATAATGAAACGCTTATTTGGCCCTGATAATTTTAAGCAACTGAGAACACTTCTTTGAGCATTTTGACGCAATGAACAGCTTTTTTTTAATTTTATCTCAATAAAGTACTAAGTATTTACTTTCGTATAGAAATGTTCCACCACATTCTTAATTTTTCCATTTTCGAAGGTATTTGTCACCAAACATAATCGGACATCCGTGATTCGGAAATCACCTTGTCAGTTTGCTAACAAAAAGGCAGTACGTAATGAACTGTAAACAATAATGTTCAAACTAAAGAAAGGTTTGTATTACAGCTGTACACACGGAGCAACTTTATTTATCAATAACGTCCAAAGAAAATAGATTTTGCCCTGAGCATTTTGTGGAAAGGAAATGTGTGTTTCCCATGATTTATACCCCGAACAGGGGCGTGAGGTGGCCGGCTCATATGAAACCGGCTGCCCGTTGGCGATAAGCTGAAGCCTTTCTGTACACAGAATACACACTAAGAAAGAAAATAAACAAGCTGCCCTCCCAACCTTACGCTCTGCCAATAATCTCAGAGCCCGCATAACATTGGGTCGTTATATAACTCTTATTACAGACGCAACATTCACGAAAGTATCGCTTTAAGTGCCCATAAACTACGAACTCCATAAAAAGAAAAGGGGTTTTCAATTAGACTGTAGCGCTCTTTGATTTTTATATCTTATAGTTATTAACTGACCGACACAGAATTTTTTGCTATTGTTTTTATATACATATTTTTGATTTTGTGTATTTTATTTGTGTTTTACGAGATGTTAAAAGACTTATCTAATACATTTTGTTTGTATTCTCATTATAAACAGTATTGTATTCATCAATTACTTTGTCTTATTCTTCTCGATCTTAGCGTTAATGTTTTTAACTTGGAGTCTGTGGTCTGCTTTAACAGTGTAACTGCAGATTTGACTAAGCTTCGATATGTGTCCTATTGTCATTATTTACACAAATCTCGACGTTATGGTTACTTTACCTACTAATCCTACTAATACTTACTATAAACGCGAAAGTTTGTAAGTATGGATCGATGGATGTATGGATGTTCGTTCTCTTTCAAGCCTAAACAGCTGGAGCGATTTTAATACAATTTGGTATGGAGTTAACTGACACCCTGTATTAACACATAGGCTATGTTTGGTCGCGATAACCGACATTCACGTGGGTAGAGCCACGGGCAAAAGCTAGTCTATTATATAAAAATAGGTCGGGTTTTCCTTCCTGACGCTATAACTCCAGAACGCACGAACCGATTTGGCTAATTTTGGTCTTGAATTATTTGTGGAAGTCCAGGGAAGGTTTGTACGTTGAGAAAAATTCGAATAATTGCCGGGAACCGACATCCACGCGAGCGGAGCCGCGGGCAAAAGCTAGTATTCTATAAAAGTAAAGCATCTTGGATATGAATCAAAAGTTCATAACTATCCATTTTATCTGAACCCAAGGAATTTTATTGCTTTACAAAATTTTATAACGAGAAAACTAATCCAATATTTTACTAGATATTGCAAAGTACAGAATTTCTTATTGCTTCGTAGTTTTAATGAAGAACCTTTTGAGTGAATCATATTTTAGAAATTTCTAGATCAGTATTACTTTAGTAGATAATATTAATGTTTAGAACATTCTTTCATAGACAGCAGACATCTTAATAATGTTTGTGATTTTTTTAAGGTATTATTAGAAAAGTTACGAAAGTTATTATCATTATTAACGTTCTGTTCCCTTAACGTTTTACATTAAAAGTTAATTTATTTTCTACTAATATATTTTAGTTTATAAATAATATTACAAGAAGTTGGTCACTGAGGTTAATTAGTAAAAAAAATACGCTGCGTAAACTTTAGTGATAACCATATAAACCGATATTTATTGCAATGGCTTTCTAGGGAGAATTTTCATAGAAATAAAATATTCTATATTTTAAATAAAGCTATTAGGTAAGTACTAATGAGATAACCCTTAAGTACAGATTTGATTCACACAAAATAACTTTCTCTTCAAAACATTAGCATAGTTAGGAATGTTACTAAATAATTTTAAATTTTGTAGGTATATAATTTATAAGTGGATAACTTAATAAATAAATAACAATATACCTAGATACTTTTTGTTGTATCCGCTTTAGGCCTTCCGTCACTTACACCATATCAAATTTTCTTGTTGAATTTAAGTTGGCACAGACTGATATAGATTATAATTTGAAATAGCGGACGTTACGGGTTTAGAATTTCAGGTATGTAAGCTCCACTCACAGTCCTACGGGTAATAGCTAATAAAAAAATACTACTTTGACCACCACCACCATAAAAATAGTGTATATATTATAAAATATGCAGAAAATATAACATAAACATACATAACATAAACTCACGCCTGTATTCCCCTAAGGGGTAGGCAGAGGTGCTAGCACCCACATTTCGCCAGTTTATGTTTAGGTCCCAATGTAATAGGTGGCGAGCCTATTGCCATTAACCGGGCAATTATAAACCTGCGATAAATACACACATAACTTCGAAAAGTATCGAAAAGTCATTGGTGTGTGCCATGGTAAACCTGGGATCGAACCCGAGACCTCGTCTCAGCAGTCCATTACCCATACCACTAAGCTACCGCAGATCTATATTCTCTTTAAAAGCTCAAGAGAATCATATTTTGCGATATTGTAAGTGACTTTTAGACAATGCATTCCATAATATACTAAAATATATGTACATATTACGTTCTAAATATTACACCAAATTTTAATACGCTGCTTCTGGTGTACAAAACATAACAAGGCACTCTGTTATAATTCCTTCAAAATTATATTCATCATAGATTACAGCTCCACAGTAGGCAGAAACGCCAGTAGAATTAAGATGAACACCTCAGTGGGCAAAAGGTTAATTTAACGGAACATTTCTGTGCAGGTGCGTTGAAAACTGTTATCTACGTCAACTTCTTCCATATACCTCGAGTTTGTATGCAAATTGAGCTTTAGAGTTATTTAAACGGAATTCTTACCTCTATTTTTTGTGCCGTGTTGATCCCGGTGGAGAATAAGGCCACCCCATCTCTTCCTGTAAGTGTCGTAGAAGCGATAAGGCTCTACCAGATAGTAAATACACAGCCCATAAGTAAGTACCCTCTCGATGGCAATAGACTCGCACCCTATTACGTGGGACCGAAAATCATACTTGGCGAAATGTGGGTGTTAATGGGAGCGCCTTATTTCGTAGAAAGAAATTTCATAGAATTTCATTTTACTGAAAATGTTTCATATAATATTTGGTTCTTATATTTTTATTTCGAATATTATTGTTTCAAAGACAATTTACCACAATGAATCACTTTTCACAGAAACACAATTTAATGAATATTTTTTCACATATTTTTGTTTAACATACTTATCAAACTGTAGAATTATTATTTAAGGAATCTTAAAAACAACCACTAACCACCATCTATTTCAAACAGTAAAATTTAGATACATTTTTTTCCCGATTGCTTGTAGTAATTTAATTAGATAATACCCCGACTCGGATAGGTTAGGTTAGAAGGCTAAGGCGAGAGCTCCGCTTCGCTTCGCTCTCGCCTTAGCCTTCGTGGTTATTTTTTTTTAAACCACCCAGAAAATATCTTTGCGCAAATAAGATTTATATGAAATAACCAATATAAAAAAGAAGAATATTTTATTTGTTATTCTATGAAATGATTATTCTAACATTAAAATTTATGTGAAACAAAAGTCAATGATTTAAAAATCTTTAAAGTAAGTATTATGTATATTGATTATTCTATGAAACGAAATTATGCGAAACATTTTCTGTAAAACGAAATTATATGAAACTTTTGTCTATAAAACAACGCACACCCGGGTGTTAATACAACGCTGTCTACCTCTTCAATAATTGACAGGCGTTTATGTATATGTAATTTGTAGTGGATTTTTTTTTTCAGAAAATCACCAAGTCACACTATTACAGTATCGCTTTCATATATATTTGATCGCTTCATCTTCAAATACATATAACTCTGCCTGTCTGTTACGGTTTCTTACGCTTTCATACGCTTTTAAAACCCACAGTACCTATTCTAACCAATTTTATCAGATACATAGAAAGAAAAACCCTTACAACAAGCGACATCCACGTTGGTGGTGCCGTTAGGCAAAAGCTAGTTCTCGAAGATCGAAAAATGAGAAATAGAAGACTAGAAGAGAAGATCGCAGTGAGAGAGTTATATCAATTGAATTCATTGTTCATTATTGAATGTCGGTATTCTATTTTGCAATTAAATTTAATACTGGTTCCTGCGCTAGTCACGTGGAAAATCCATTTGCCTCCTGTAAATGAATTTTCCGCCTGACTAGGGAAGTCCTCTTCACCCAAGGAAGTGATTACAGTTGTGTGTCTACAGGTAAATGGGGTCAAGTACTAAATTGCTAAAAATAACTTTAACGTATAGATTGCCTTATTAAGCGTCCTCTGGTGTTAAAAGTATTTAAAGCACTCGTTATTGCTACCCGTGTGTTTACTAAAAATATTTGCTCAATATACTAAAATTAGGGTAAATCGGACCTTAAATTTTCAATTTAAAATATCCCTTACCAATCTTGAATGGGCTGTCAATTTTTTTTAACAATTTAAAAAAATAAATTGTTCACGACTGACATTAAAAGTAGTGTTATCTCTGAATTTAACAAAGGTAGTTAGCAACTAATTGTAGACCATAATTACCAAAACAGAGCAAAACATTAGTATAATTAATCCTAGAAATACAAGCTAATCTCTCAAGGGAATGATAGAGCCTCGTACACTAACCTCCGCTTTGCCTAAGCAACCTCTTTGTATTTAACGTTTCAGGAAATGGATTAGTTAGGCAAAAGGTTAATTTGAGTTTACTTGTACTAACACAGTGAGAATTCTGTTGTATCATTCGCCGTAGGAACTTCCAATAACAAATAGCTTTTTTTTAATAGGCTACGTTTAACTATCGCACCTGTAGGGAAGTGATGATGTGACAGATGATGTAGCACGTTTACCTAAGAGTAACCTATTCGATTATTTGCTATGGACTTAAAAACTCCCAAGTGGATTCATGTCGGTAGTGTAATGGTAAGGGTTCGTAACCAGGACCTCTTGATAACCTAACCCACTAAGGTACGGTCGCTTCAAGATATCAATAAATTATATTTTCCATTTACATACATACATGTTATCCCCAGAGGGTTAGGCAGAGAAGAATTAACATCCGCATTTCACCAATAATTGTATTCGGTCCCACGTAATAGGGGTGAGCCTATTGCCATATTCCGGGCATTATCGTTGACTCTGAGGTTGAGGCTTTTTTCCATTTATGCTGCAGAAAAATATGCCCCGAAGAAGTTATTTAAATAATTTGACCTTAAGTAACAGCCAACAACACAGTTATCACCATTATGCCAGTAATCATAATGTTGCATATGTTTAAAAAATAATAATAATGCACGCACTTTATCGGTATCCCGTATTAAGAAGGTACTGGTTGGTAAGAATTTAAGGAATTTGTTGTATGTACAGTTAAAAACTAAAAAAATAAGTTTTCAAAGGTTTTGCTTTTTTGAATCGTTTGGGACAATTTCAATATGAGAGAAAATATTCATACTTAATCGTATCCCCTCCCTCATTGAGATAAGGTCTTTCGACTTACGGCACATCTCTTGTTCCTTCTAATATCATTGTTGTTTTTAAACATGGATGCCGGTGGCCTTTTCTTAAAATAATCTAGGTCTAATCAACATATTCCTCATTCATACAACTCCATAAATCGTCTTTCAACGATGAAACTCGTCAATCTCCTTCCTTCTATTTTTTACTCAATGTCTAAACCATTCGATTATAGTTTAGGAGAGTCATCAACGTATGTAATAAACGTCAAAATACATCTCAATTCCATATTATATTCTTCATTTTATTCTATAATGCCACTTGTCTAGAGATCCATCACTCTACGGTAAAATGCTGTGGAAATGATGCCTTTTATTTCCACGGCATTCAAACGTAAGCTTGTAATGATTTACATAGATTAAGGTTAAGAGAAGACTCTTATAATACTATATTCTAAACATTTCCTTATTACAAAACTGAATATTCGCATTCCTTTGAAAAGTTTTACATGAAAATATTATTATATTCGGAGTTAATTATAGCTAATACGGATTTATAAAGGTCGTTCGGATCATCCTGGCTTAAGTCTATGTTTGGTTTTCTCTCGGAAACATTAAGAGTATTATTCAATTTGTTCAAAACCAGCATTGGTTATTATGTTAGCCGTAGTCGCTATAGGAAATAATGCTTTAAGATAAGTCGCTTAAGATTGAGATTTTTAAGTCTACGCAGCTATTACAAATAATTCAAATAATAAATTCAAATAAATTTATTTTCGTTTTCTTACATGATAGCATTTAAACAGTGTTTGAGGCACTCCTTTTAAGTAAGTAATACCTGTGTTAGGAGGCCTCGCTCTCCACATTACAAAAGAAGTAGCTAGTCAGGTAAGTACCTTTTTGATTTTATATAAAATAACAATTTGAATGTGTGTGTGTGTGTTTGCGTGTGTGTGTGTGTGTGTGTGTGTGTGTGTGTGTGTGTGTGTGTGTGTGTGTGTGTGTGTGTGTGTGTGTGTGTGTGTGTGTGTGTGTGTGTGTGTCAGAGTGTCAGAGTGAGGTAGACAATTAGGTTAGGGATAATGTTAAGATATAATATGCATGAGCTCTTCGGTTTCGCCATAATTCATGGATTTTAACCAAGATAACAGGGTTATTTTACAGTCATGAAAGACCATGGGGTAGATGCTTAATATTTTGTTGATCTTGTTATATAAATAAGCTGACTGTCTTTACAGGCAGTATATCCTTCTATTAGAAATTTCTTCTTCATTGGAGCTCAAATCCCGGTTCTATTAACAAGCCTCCATTTTGGAGCCTAGGGTCTGCTCTGCTACTCCTTCTTTTCAGGATTTTATTTTGAGTTTTATGAAAGCTACTAATATCGAAATGCGCAATCCAAAAAACAACATTCAGTAACAGTTAACTTGCAGAATGTGATAGGAACGCAAAAAGCAGAGGATTTACTTTTACAATAATGCTCCAAAAGCTCGTCATATTACGATACACATTATTGCTACGCCCTCCGTATTCACCAGATTTAGCCCTATGTGAAGTTTCCCTCTTACCAGATATAACAAAAAATGTCTTCACGAAAAAAAATTATGGAACGCGAAGGGACATCGTTGGATTTTGTGTATATCAGCTGAAGAAAGATATTACGTAAGATGCAATATTTATCTACCAAAGTTTTCCTTTTTTTTTTAATGCATTTATTACTTTGCCCTGAGTAACGTTCATTAATAGACCTATAACGCACTGTCAACTAATCGCCGAGGACTCGTGTTACTTTCATTAATTAAAAAACTCGGTAAGTAAAGGACTCACGGGGCGGTTTTTAACCGCATCTATCACGGTTGCAGGTGGTTCTCAAATTAGCGCAATCGGAAAATCGTCCGCAATCGCAGCGAACGCGGGTAAAAACCGCTCCGTGAGTTCTTAAACTTAGGGCCTTTTCACATGTACATGGTTTAACGGCACGCCACCGTGCCGTGTAAGCTCTTTCAGATGTACACGGTTTACGCTCGGTCGTCCAGTGCTAGCAGCGAGGGTGATTCTTATAATCCTCAATAATTGTTTTATCCTGCTTTTCTACTAGTGTCATCAACACTTTTACTTCAATTTGTTGTTTGTCCGTTTTGCGAGAAATGTCCAGACTCCTGTAATGTAAGCGGACTAATGACCCTATACCCTTGCGATCGCCGCCGGCGCAGCAGCGGCGCCGTGCTACAAGCACGGGCGAAAATCTCACTGCGGTGGGATCATACAAGTCAATACATGACTGCAAGACGGTTGCTGCGTCAACACCGTGCTTATAGTTGATAGCACGAGTGACACATGGTCACTAAACGATCGCCGTGCCGTGACCGTGCCATGTGAAAGCTGTCTAATACTATGTAGCTCATACATGTCTGCTTTACACGGCACGGCGACCGTGCTATGACCGCATACCGGCGACTAGTCGATAGTACGTAATGGTTATATAAAATACTAGCTTTTGCCCGCGGCTACGCCCGCGTGGATGTCGTTTATCGCGACAAAACATAGCCTATGTCCTTTCTCAAGATCTGATCTACCCCTATACCAAATTTCATCAAAATCGGTTATGTGGTTGAGGCGTGAAAGCGTAACATACAGACAGACAGACAGACAGACAGACAGAGAGACAGACAGACAGAGTTACTTTCGCATTTATAATATTAGTATGGAAGTATGGATATGGATTTTTGAATAATTAACAATCAAAAGCCTACGCCTACACATAATATTCCGTAGCGACTTATATGGAATACCTTGAACATGACTCCAAAGTATCAAATTTAAATTAAGGGACTCCTAAGTATCAAATTTAAATTAAGGGAACTTCGATTATTTGGTGAACAAACTCTCAATTAATTTTATTACAACATATCTTAGTTACAAGAAAATTGTATTTATTGTTAAATTCCTTCTAAGTTATCACGGGGAGTTTAAATTTTCTCTTGTGGAAGTTATAATGATGAGTTGACAAAATTTTATAACTACCCACCTGTGAAAAATGTTAAATATCGTAGTTTTTAGGAATTAGAAGATCCAAAACCTATGGTAAATGTAAACCTTTATGAATGCCGTAAGGCGAAACCGGTCAGGTTCAATAGAATAAATACTGTGGAAAAAGTACAAGTGTCCTCAATATGTGTAACAATGAATTCCACCAAGTGCCATCAATCAACAATATAAAACCTTGTATTTTGTGGAATTTATTACATTTTACTGTATTTTGCAGCTCAGTTGATTCTGCCTTGTGAAAGTTAAAGTTACCTTAAAAGCACCTAACTACATCTGCAAAAATATACCAGCAAAAATGGTGCTTACCTTCAGAGTACACAGTATTAAAACCAAATTGTTTTAACCACTCTACGACTAAAGTAGCTTTGAGCAGAAAATTGCATCGCGTTACGAAAGATTCAAGAGTAAGCGAGCTCAAAAATAACGGAAGGGAGAAATGGAAAGCGTTCATTTCAACAACGACGCCCCGTACCAAGGGAATACATTCCCGAGATTATCGGATGCGATCTTGATTGCGACGCTAATTGCGTGGTGGTGGGATACGTACGCATTTCACACCGTACATACGGAATTTAGGGTCACTGTCATGAGCAATAAATCCAATATCTACAGCCTACTAAATTAACTGGTTCGGTGTAATGCTCACGGCAATATTTATTCCACGTAGCATTCTGTTATACCAGGTGAAAATTATCGTTACAATATGTAGGTATATTTTTAGAATCCAATTCAATTACAATCGTAACATATCAAAAATTGCAACGAGATTTAGTTCCATCGGTATGCCCGTTCAGCTTCCAACTTCTGACCTGTAATCTATTTACCTACTTTGTTCGTCAAAATCGGTCTGAAGTTACTGTAAATATCGCAGAATACATAAATATAACGTAGGTAATTTCAAGATGGTTGAAGTGGGTGCAATATTTGTTACAAAATTTTCATGGAATTACAAAAGTTACAAAAGTTTCGTATATTCTACCCAAATCGAAAAGTTACTGGTAAACACCGTAAATATTCGAATATATTGTATTATTTTGTGAAAACCAATTGCATAAGAACCTTTTAATTTAATCGAATTCGGTTTGCCCTTACCTTGAGTTCATAAAATAGCAATGTAGACTGTTTCTCAGTAGGTTAAAGATATTCATATGTCATTATTCTGAGAATTGATTGAATAAAACAACTCCGAGTTTTGCGAATGCGTTCTATACTTTCTGAAAACTGTTACTTATCGCAGAAACTAAGTTAGTAGTAGTTTATACTGTTGATTGATGGCACTTGTTGGAATCTGCTACACATATTGAGTAAAGACACTTTGTACTTTTCCATTTTTTTTTCAACTGACCGATCAGGTGAAAAATAAAATTAAGTGGAAAAGTACAAAGTGTCTTACTCAATATTAGTAGTGGTTTTTAACTATCATCGCCATAATAATGGTTTATTTAATTGCAATCAGTTGAAGTGGTAGCTCACCGACATGAAAACAAAAAAATATTATGGATGTTCCGATTTCGAAATTGATAATCTAAAATATCAGAGAGGGATTATCTGACACATTTTTTAATTTCACGTCTATTTCACTGTCTATCTACGCAGTGCACTCTTTTCTTCATTTGATATTTCATGAAATAATCCTAACATCTTTGTTGGTAAGTTTTACATTTCTAACTATAGAGTTTCAACGAATTTAAACCTCTAAAGTACCTACTAATTCCTGCAATATTTCTAGAGCTCATTGTATTCGTGGAGAAGGCTAATGTTAGATATATCTTTCGACCATAATATTTGCATGAATATACTAAGATGCCACCGTTGAAATACCTCTCTCACTAAATTGCTCTCTGAGAGAACGCGAGTAGGTTTCTCTCGTAGAACTAACTTGTAAATAGCACGTACTACGTTGTACAATTAATGATGTAACTTGTTGTACATGAATAGTAGTTACTAATATCACTAGAAGATTGTGTGGTATACTGTTACTTCTAACAATATAAGACTAAATAATGCAATGTAAGCACTATGAAATGTACAGACAATGTGATTTGACTTTATAGTTTCATAATAAAAAATAACAAGCCTGTTTTATGGAGATATCTGTATACAATCTAAATGAGAGTTCTCATCATCGAGGATAGAGTATCGGTGAACTATTCAAATGTAGAACAATACTCGTTCAATAACAACGGCTGTAATACGAGCGCAGTTTTTTTTTATTTGACCCAGATTGTGTATTGTACAATCAGTAACACGGTTTGATATTACACATTTTCAAAACTAGCTTTTGCCCGCGGCTACGCCCGCGTGGATGTCAGTTATCGCAACCAAACATAGCCTATGTCCTTTCTCAAGGTTTAATCTACACCTATACCAAATCTAATCAAAATCAGTTCAGTGGTTTAGGCGTGAAAGTGTGACATACAGACAGACAGAGTTACTTTCGCATTTATAATATGTATTAGTATGGATAACTGTTCATCAATCGTCTTTATTGTATTATTTGTATTAAGCGTCGGTAGCTTAGTGGTTAAGGAGTCGGCCTTACGATCGAGAGGTCCCGGGTTCGATCCTGGCCATTACACTACCGACGTGAACCCACTCCTAGCACAAGCGATTTAGCTTAGTTGGAGGGGTTAGAATATTAGTAACTTCGGTACTAATATTCTTTTTTAAAAAAAAAAAATCATATTTATATATGTACTTAGGTTTTTATGTATGTATGAAGAATTTTTCAACCGTCATACACTAAATGTATGACCACTACTGTTTAATTTTAAATTCAATTTGAGAAAAATACCAGTTGCGATCATAGTAGATGTATTATACAAATTACACGGATTATAGCTGTCATAAATTATGTCATAAAAATGCAAGTATTATTTGTGGTGGGTAACACGAACGGTAATAATCCTTTGTGTACCATGCAATGTTTTAGCGACGATATAGAGAAGCACATACAGCGTATGTTGTAACCGAACTTAATTGTGCGAATTGAGTTAGTTTTAACTAACAATTGAACCGATGTTTTAGAGTTTATTATTATTATCATTTATTTCGGACTAAAAATCCATACAATAATTGTTGGTATCACAAACTTAATAAACTATGTTAGTATATCTTATCCACTAAATAACATGTAATAAATCAATTCATGTATCTTCCTGAAGCATCAGGGCCGTCATTATGTATACGGCACCAATGCTCCAGAAAGACACCATCAGCACTTTCAGCTATAATTTTCAGGATGCTGTTGGTACTCCCTTATTAGGTACTTTGACAGCTGTTGCTAGTACCCTGGGTGGTAAGGCGATTGTATCGTATCAAACTGACGTACGCTATTTTGGCTCTTCAATGCCAGGGTGTATTGGGTGGCCCAATAAAGCATTACTCTCACACCTCTAATACCGTAACTAAATATTTATATTCTAATAATACATAAGTAATCTAGCTTGAGGCTAATAAGTTATTTGAATGTAACTTAAATAGTTACAAACATACCAGGAAAAGTGTTTATATTGACAGTTTTCTAATGAATATTACAGTGGGAAAACACTTTGTTCTTGTGTTTTGCAAGAGTAGCACTCACTGCACTGTAATTATTAAATAGTTCTTTGCAAAGTTAATTCTCACTCGGAATCACAGTTCGCAATGTAGCTCTCTGTGAGAAAAGCACCATTTTTTTAACTCTCCAACCACCAACCAAATTTTGTGATATTCACTTCTTTATTAATAATTAACTCACTACTAACTATATATATATATATTGGGTGTAGAGAGAGCGAGAAGCCCCTACATTGTTCAGGCCCAAGCCAACCTCGCTTGCAAGGCAATGCATCTGTTAAACAAAGAACAAAGTTCTGGCACAGACTTTCCTCACAGGATTGGAAGGTCAAAATAGCCACCATACCAATCAAAAACAAATCACCAACCCTGTGCTCAAAACTGCTTCGGTAACTGGTATATCACTACGACAATGAAGAGCGCTGCTTGTTTCTTTAGCACCAAACTTATAAAACATTAACCATTCTAATGCCCGGAGCAACTCACTCAAACATGGTACTTTTGTTTTGCGTAGAAGGAACATTAACGAAACAGATTACATTACGTTGTACAGTAACAAAGGCAGACGCGTGGGCTTTACCGACAGTTTGTTTTCATAGTCGTACCTTCCCTCAAGTCACGCGACTTCAGGTGCCTGCGAAAGTTTTAGATGAATGCCCAAGAAGTTTACTCGCGAAGAGTTTACTGAGTTACGTGCCGTCGCACTTGCTACGTATAGACGTTTACTGTGTCGAACAACTGCACTTTGAAAATATGTTCCAACCGTCTTTGAACTTAGAATTCTAAACTTTTTTATAGATGTGCTAAAGCGGCATATGGTCAAAACTAACTTATATTGAGTAAAGTTCTGAGCAACTTTAAAATACGTAATTTTTACATTGGAGTCAGATGATTTATCTAAAGTTTCTGGTAATATTTTATATAGTGTTAATATCAGTGTACTTTGGAGCCTGGTGTCCTCTCTTCTACCCTTCCTCCTGATCTCCTATTTAGGCTAGTAGGTGGGAGCGGTTTGACCCCGAGGGTTTTGATGGAACCCCAAACTCTTTGTAAGTACGTAAAAGCAAAATTGTTATTATTTCTCTACCAATCACTTGTAAACTCAATCAGAGGCAACTTGGAAAGTTTAGACATAACAACATCTACGCTGTTCAATGGACGGTATGATAAACGATCGCTAAGGGAATAAAAGAAAAACAAAGTGAATTAACTGCTTATCGTACCGCACCACTTTGGAAATTCAACCAGCAACCCCTTAAAATTATTCATGGAGAAATTCATTTCGCATGGAAGTTACATTTTCTTAATAAAATTTTGACAGACTTATTTCAGACTAGCTCTTACAAGCGGCACGTGGCTGCTGGTAATTGAGGAAGCGAACGAACTTGTAGCTTTAGAGTAATATGTTATCCTCTAAGTTTTAGATTACCTCATAGCCTTTATTATTATCAGATCGGAATTAAGTGACATCCATACTAATATTATAAATGCAAAGGTAACCCTGTCTGTCAGTTTGTCTGTTGTTATGTTACGCTTTCACGCCAAAACCCCTGAACCGATTTTGATGAAATTTGGTATACGGGTAGATTAGACTATGAGGAAGGACATAGGCTTCGTCTTTGGTCGCGATAACCGACATCCACGCGGGCGGAGCCGCGGGCAAAAGCTAGTAACAAATATTTTAATAGAATGTATCGTGGAGAACAGTTTTCTACTATGTCATCCAGTACATACTATATTTGTGTGCCAATTTCAAAAGGGTCCCCTTTACCACAGATTTTATTTTTGAACCTGATCGGTTTCGCCTTTATGGCAAGGTTTGTATTGGCGGTAGTATATTCATTAGTTCAAATAAATTACTCAAGAGTTTAAAGTCACATAAAACCGAAATCAAGTTTCCTGTGGAGATTTTCTAGGAAACAGCTCTATGACGGCGTTACATTAAAGTTTCAGGGAGCAGATCGTACTGTGGGCTCCTGACGCCTCTTCTAAAGCACATTTTAGCCTGTGTAAGTTCACACTACAGGTTTTCAGATAACGATGTAATAATGTTTGCAAAGACACATCTTGCTTACTAGATTGGCACACCTGCTCCTAAATATTTATCCAACATACATTTATAATATTGTAATCCGACCCTTTGCAGAATACTAAAATTTTATTGGCTTACAGCGTTTCAATATGAATAAGATTACCTTCGAAAATAGAATCACCGACCACAATAAAAAAAATTACCGCGTATACAAGTACCCAAATGCTTTTACTCTCATAAATAAGAATAAGGCTGAAGAAAAGCTTACAATAACGCGTGATTTGGCATAGCTACGGCCATAATTAAATTCTAGCGAGCGGAAAATTTCTCGCAAAAAAAGAAAGTGGCATTTCTGACGTCAATTACCTCCATTTCAAGATATCTCAAGAATTAAACTCGACTGTTTTTCAATGTCAATTAGATGTGAAATTGTCACACAGTACGTCCATTATAAAATAACTATTTTTGCTCGTCTTATATTTGATTACGTTTCCAAAAAGAAAAGGTATAAATAAATTTAAAAGAAAGCTATGTCTAAGTAATAATTAATAACCGACTTTGAAAAGTAGGGGGTTCATTGTTTGTCTGAATAAACTTTTTATGTATGTTTATTAATATGTGATCCTTTTCTATACTTGTTGAAAAGCAACCAAATCAGATCAGATCAGGCTAAAATGCCATTCGTATACGGTGCAGAGTTTACCTGCTTTTTTTTATCGTGCGATAAATCCCCACGGATACCACCCCCACGGAGCCGGTGGAGGTGGTTATGTCGGACTCGAACTGACTAAAACGCACGCCGTCTTGGGTCCTTGGTTACCGGAGGTGAGATTGCCAAAAAGAGTATACCAGCTAGAACCAAGCGTTTCAGTGACTCATTCTTACGCCGCACCAGTGAGACCTGGAACTCCCTGCCAGCTCACGTATTTCCATCTTCCTACAGTCCCGGGTCCTTTAAGCGGGGCGTGAAAAGGCATCTGATGAGGCCGTTAAGCTGAGTGCCACCACTGTTAACATGGTACATGTTTACGATGGTGACCCTCTTTCCGAGACTTTGCCTATAACTTAACATGAGGCGAGGAGAAGTGAAATTGACGTGTCCTTTATAAAAAAAAATCAACAAAGAAAATACGGTTGCACTTTTTTTTTCGTCGACTGTAGATATCAAATTCAAGTATATTTTAAAATCAACTTTTAGCTCATTCAAGTTTATAATGTGACAATATCAGTATAAAAAAAATGTGGAATGTGTTCTTCTTTACATAACATTATTTTATGAGTATTTGCGCAGAATATTAGGAGCAAAAAGTATACATGATATAATCCTGGTTTCCTTTTACATAATCTCTTACATTATAATAATTCCTAAATGTTATACAATAATGTTAACGCGGATTAACTCGATTTAATCGATCTAATTACCACGATATACAATAGGTAATGTAAACGGGCATTAATTCCCGTTAATATTATTGTATATCATGGAACGCGATACCTTAAAAGTTATTAACTCCTAAACGAATTCTAAACTAGTGAAATATTGCCACACCTAGACTTTGTGGTATTTAAAGTACATAAATACCGGTATCCGTGTTCCATAGGGTGAGTTTTATAAAAAAATTACTAGTCTCCAACCGAAAATTAAAATAAAAACGCTATGTGAAAATGAACTATGGATTTAATTTTCGCCACCGTGTCGACGTGTAAAACAATATAGGTATAGAACACTATTCGGAGTCCGTTGTTATTGTTTGTTATGTTATACGTCTAGTATAGAGTGCAGCATAAAGGCGATTTGTTACAGGCACACTGCGACTGCACACAATGAAACAGTTAACAATTGTTTAGTGTTAGTTTATAGCAGTGCTTAACAATGGAAACTTTACTCATTCTGTGTCATATTCTAAGCTACAAAGCCCTCTGAGGATAGCGACATTATATACAATAAACTGATTATAAAATTATGAAATTCGAATTTATACGTTAATATTTCACTACTAACTTTGACTTCTGAAAGTATAACACTTTCACTACCGTAAAGTAGTCGTTTTGTAGTTCTTTTATAACGTGATAAATGTGAATAAAATCGAAAGTTAGCAGAACCTGTTCACCATTATTTTGATACATTCAATCTTAAGCTTGTTTTCACTATTGAAAATTCGTTTCACTAAACTGAACTTCGACGTTTTACGCAATAAAATTATTGCATCGTGGCTTAATAGCTAATAGAATGAGATTTTCCGTTTGGTAAACTAGGCAAATATTATAAAGACTAATAAACTGCCGATATCAACCTTTCACTATTGTTGAATGAAATTGTATCCGATAGTAACACGTTATAGAGAAAGCCACTTTATATCAAAATGCACTTTCAAAATATCTTCGAACTGTACGTTATCACAACGTACATTTTGCCACAATTCATTGATATGTAAACTGGACGTACCTTTAAAAATAAAATAGTACTACAATCTGCAATGAAAAGAATATATTTAGTAGTCCTTTATATCTTACATAAGTTTTGAATTATTATTAGGTATTATCTGATGACATAGGCTTGGTGATATTTTGTGATGTTTTACTATTACTAAATTATTGTTTTATTTTTTCACTATTGATTAAATTCTGTTGATGTTGATGTGTTGACTAACATCAACAGATTTTAATCAATTAAACAAAGCAAAACGTTTTACATCAAACCACACTATGGTATGTGTGTATTTTGTAATATCCACTCAGTTAGAACTAAAACAAACAAAATGTTTTCTCCAGACAAATTTTACTCTACCTCCGAGAAATTCCTAATTAGTTTTAACAGAGCTAAATAAAATTAGCAGTAGAATATTTCAAACCGTGAAACGCTGATAGTTCAGACTGGTATCAGAAATGTTGGTAAAACACACGCGCACAGAAAGGGCTCGGAATAATGAAATAAAGTTGTTTGAAGCATCTGGCGTCTCGTGGACAGTTGTAATGGTAATACGATTCAACGATTATAGCAGGACCCAATGTTCCCCTTCGTAGATGTTTGGAATAATGAAAATCTTAACGGTTTGAGCCCCAAATTAGTTCTGTATATTACACCTTACAGACGGAATTAGGTATGGCAGTACGGATAATGGTTATGGAAACACAGGGGAACTTCTGAAATTGGGGGATTTTTCAGACGTTTTATGTTCAATGTAGATAACGATTTTAATAAGAACTAATTTATGCTTGCGAGTTCGTTTAAAATAAGTAATATAATGTTAAATCCTAAGAGACTATGTTTATTTGATTATTATCTAGTAACTCAAACACTTTAAAAACAAAAAGTGATTAATTTCACATTTCCTTATTGTCCCTAACTGCATGACTAAAGTATTTAATACTTGCCTATATATAATCCTAGAGTGGAGACCTCGAATCAGTAAACAGATGGTGTAATTTTCTCAAGCAGATAAATGGATGACCTAGTGTGTCAACATTTCTAACTAAATTACATACATACATACATACATAAAATCACGCCTGTTTCCCATAGGGGTAGGGAGAGATCACGGATCTCCATTTGCTACGATCCTGACATACTACTCTCGCTTCATTCACTCTCATTACATTCTTCATGCATGCTCGTCGGTTTAGGGTACTCCTGACCTGCCCCTTTTCTAAAACTTCCCCGATTTGGTCCAGGTATGTGCGCGTAGGTCTTCCCCTACCGACGGTACCCTCCACACTCGCCTCATACACCTGTTTCGTTAGTCTTCTTTCATTCATTCTCTCAACATGACCGAACCATCTTAACATTTCTTTCGCAAATTCTCGTCACTACATCTAACTAAATTATTTAAAAATAATACTCATTTGCACTCTCACGTGAATAAATAAAAAACGTCATCGGAAAATTGGAAGTGCGTATTAAAGTAAAAATATGAAATAAACAAGACAAAAAAAGGTAAAATATTAAAATTTTATTTGACCCTAAAGGAATATTCAACGCCTTATCAAAAGGAAGCCTGACCGAGCTCAATAGTATTCTTCACAATACATCCTTGGAACCCCCGCTAGTGCTTTGTACTGTGACACAGAGATACTGAACGAACGAAAAACGCTCCAGACGACATTGAGATTCAATTTGTTTAGAACTGCGTAGCTAGACAGTCCGTACGCGTACAGAATTTATCACTAATCGTTTTTCTATTTTACTCTCATGTTCGCAAGTAAGGCATGGCACCTATTGTGTAATACACCGGCACCTAGCGGGGTATCGGGGGTAAACGCTAGCGAACGTTCCCTCGAACAAATTGAAAAGCAATGAACCGCGGAATTCAATTTCATATTGAAAGCCATTCATCTTTGCCGCTTCTTCGAGACCGTCTGAAAGCGTTACATCTCGACTTTGCTACTCTGCTTTATCCCTTAAAAAGTTCGCCTTTTTCCCGAATTGTATTGAGTAACCAGGTATAACATAGTGTTTTGCGACGGAGTGAGTTTGTTATATTTATTTGATAGATGCTGTGTCATGTGCTTACGTCGATAACGTACCTATATATAGATACGCCTAAAATATGTTTGCTCATAGCACTGTCGAACATTTTTCTATTTCCTTTCCTTTTATCGTATACAAAAATAGAATTAATAAAAGAAGGAAAATGTAACTAGCCTGAGATTATAAATAATACATTTTTTTTTGCAATCAAATAAATCTATATTTTAATAAATAATATTACATTTCAAATATAAACGAAAATTAATTACAGTAGTTATTATAACTAAATGTACAATACATCTGCGGTAATGGACTGCTGAGACGAGGTCGATCTAAATCCGCGGTAGCCTAATGGTATGGGTAATAGACTGCTGAGACGAGGTCTCGGGTTCGATCCCAGGTTTACCATGGCACACACCAATGACTTTTCGATGCTTTTCGAAGTTATGTGTGTATTTATCGCAGGTTTATAAGTGCCCGGTTAATGGCAATAGGCTCGCCACCTATTACATTGGGACCTAAACATAAACTGGCGAAATGTGGGTGCTAGCACCTCTGCCTACCCCTGCGGGGAATCCGGGCGTGAGTTTATGTTATGTTATATGTTATGTCTAAACATAAACTGGTGAAATGTGGGTGCTAGCACCTCTGCCTACCCCTTCGGGGAATATAGGCGTGAGTTTATGATGATGATGATGATGATGATGAAATGTACATTATATACAAAATGAAAAAAAAACAGGGATGTAAGAGACTGTAACGTTAGGCATCGTAGAATTCCTCCCCATCGACCTCTACCGGTACCGTGCCCAAAAGTCTGGCGGCATAATTATTTGCGAAGCAGGTTTCTCGCTAAATACATTATCAACTGTAAAAACCTGTAAATATCCACCATTCTGTTGTATATTACAAAGTTCACAAATGCACACATTGACCAAATTTTTGCTTTTACTTTTTATGATTATTAAGGCCTTTCAGACTTTCCAATCATTATTACGAAACATAAAAAGTAACTTCACCAACTAAAAGTCATTTGCGGCTTTATAACCGTTATAATGCATCGGTTGTTCTTTTTCACGTAAGCGAGTTTCGGTGCAAACATTAACACTAATGTTCTGCCGTAAAATAGAAGTAGAATTTTGTAATATAATTACCTTACTTTTGTGCTTTAAAAAGGGAAAAGTTTCAACGGAAAAGCAAATTCATTAAAGTACGAACCCATAAGTGGCTATGAAATATAAAATTAGCCTTTTGATGACGTTATGTTTGCATTTATAGCATTTTGTGAAAAAAAATTATATTTGAAATGTTGAGTGCACTAACGCATTCATGCAAGAAGTAACATAAAATTCACTGGCTACCTATTCCTGTATTTTTGCCACTTACGAACATTATATTTTAAGAGTGAGCTTTCTATAAAAGATTTAATAGTAATTAAAGATATGACAGCCAGTACAAATGCTCCTATTGGATGCTAAGCAAGATCTGTTGTGTACAAATAAATCTGTGCCTACTAAGTACATACTCCTACTGTTTGTATATTTGTGCTAATAGTCTCAAAAAACGACTAGATCAATTTTATTTTTATTACTGAACTGGTAGACACCTGTATAATGTTCTGTACCAATAGAAAGATGTATTTGTTCTTGGGCTACTTTTATTTTAGGAAAATAATTTTGTTTGACAGCGTGATAAAACTTTGATCTGCATATAAGTTCAAGCGTAAGGAGTTGCCGGCAACATCAGAGCAGATGAAAACAGAATATTCCATCTTGTATTCATTTAAATAGTTGGTAACTAAAAGTTACGGAATAAAAGTGCCCCGAAGCACGTCCTAGGTATAAAGTTTAAAGGTCTTAATAGTGCATAAATAGATCAGTTAGCTAGCTTTATCGTAGTACAGCCATTATTTGATAGTGCTGCAAGCTCTATAAACTATGTGACCTATTTACAAAGAACTTATTTAGGGAATTGAAAGTAAAAGAACGCAGTTCATGCAATTTTCAAATTCGAATTTGGTGTTCAAATATATAGTGGTAAATGAAATTCAATACCATTTATTATAATCTAAATTATATCAGATACAAGCGTACAGATATAGGTCTGGAGTCCCATTTAGTTCTTTGGGGCCTGAGTTCAACTCACCTGTGGCCGAAGCGTCGTCAGTCAAGCAAGTTCACTCCTGAGGAGGGCCAGACCGTAAGGGATGGCCTCGGGTCAGCCGGGGTGCAAGGGATATGTCGATGACAACCTCACCTCCGGCCTAGCACCACGACCCACAGTTGGCGTGCGGTTTTAGTCGGTTCGAGTCCGACATAACCTCCCCTTCCGGCTCCGGTAGGGGAGGTATCCGAGAGGATTTCCGCACGAAAAAAAAAGCAAGTTCACTGACTTTGGTTCCGCTTTCCTTCCAAATATAATTTATTTTTGGTTGGGTTAACATTATCAGAAAGAAATATGCATTAAACAAATAATCTGTAATAATTTGAAAACACTGTACAAGAAATTTCAACATACCAAACAGTAACCGAAAATGAATAGAAAACATGGGTTAAGCCACATAATCACTATTGCTTCCCGTAGGGTGCTTATTAATAAAACGCCATAGAAAGCAACGCACAAACACGAATGACCCGTGAAAAGAGCTAGTGAACGTTATAATGTGTACACAAAAGCTTAAGGGTAAAACATCTAACGTTTCCACCCATTATGAGGCGAGACCACCATTCAGGGGCTCAAATGAGTCTTAATGAAAGGTACGATACCATTATGAAGGCAATTGTGAGCTCATAAAGGAAATTAAAAAGAGACAAAAAAGCTAGCTCTAGTTCCTTGCAAAAAGACGTAACAAAAAGGTGTGCGCGTATTCGTTGTCGAGTGGTGCTTTACTACGCAGATGAAAGGAACTGGCTTTTTTTGACGTACCGTAGCGATGAAATGATCATGATATTAAACAGTGAAATTGTATACAAAATTTTAAGAAATTTGTAGCGCAATGGAATGATATTAACAGGCTACTCTGTTTGAATAAGGAGCCAGGAGTGTTGTAGGTTTTTTGGTAGGGTTTTCAGAGCTCCTTGGGGAGGAGTCTAGAATCAATGACATTTGAGGTTACTGATACCGTTTACTGCCAAACGCGCTTTGACCTCGGTTGTCATAATAATTAGACTGAGATGGCCGTAGTATGGCCATAATTAGTTAATCATAACCAATACTCTAGAAGAGTTATTTGAGAACTCTGTTTCTTGCAGCCTTACTCAAAGATAAAATGCAACATTGTTTTTATATTAATTACTAATTATGTACTTTTATTTTTTACTAGTGCCATCATCTATGTCCTTGTTTGTGATGTGTAAGCCTTAGCAGACAGTACGAACTGCGTTTGCGGTTCATTGTTGGTTGCTATAATTTTCCTACAGCAACATTTAACTCTTCATGACTCGCCTTGTTCATTAAATATTTTTATCAATTTCGTCCGCTTTTCAGTGTTTTAAGTGTAAAAAGCTGCCCACAGTATCGGAGTTTAACTTATAAAAATATATCCTTAATCAATCAAAACATTTCTTAATAGAACGAATTCACAAATTGTAGTCTGTCATTTCACTAACATTTTCGAATTTGAAACGTTTTGTTTTAATATAAGAATATCTTATTAAAATAATGGCTTTAAACATCGCTATGCTCAAGTGTAAATTGCCATACCAAGGAAAAAGAAACTTGATTCTAATATCAAATTACATGGAAGACTATAACAATATTCAAACAACGGGACTGATGTTTTATCAACTGAAAATGAAACAATAACATCTTTTAAGGTATGAAATACATAAACTTGTTATTTTAAAATGAGAAAGAACCTTTTCAGCTTCAAGCTTAAATAAAATTGTTTATTGCATGGCACATCAAGCGGTCTAATTGCGCTTCTTTCTCTACTCTTTCAAGTCAATGGGCGAAAAAATAACTAAGAAAAAATATTTAACGGAATACAGGTTTGGTTTCACTGGCTAAGATTCACAAATTAAATAAAGGCTTTCATTTTAGAAAAAATATGTTTTCTAGGACTTGTTCAGTGTACATTTTTTTGAATATTTTATTATTAATTATTATCAAAAGCATAACATGCTTGTGATATCATCTTTTTATAAATCTGGCCTACGAGTTTATTTTTATTGTCTACTAAGTTTTCATATTTTCAGTTAGAAAAACACTGTTTTTTTTTTCTGAGATGTATCACTAAAAAAATAGCTGGGTGACAAGATTAGCATACCATTAACCAAAAATAAGGTGTAAAATGTTTTTGTGTAAGAGATTTTCTTATGATTTACAACAGTTCTACCCAAAACAATAAGAAATGACATATACCTCACTTTTGGAAGTAGTTTATTGTATCTCATATTACAGCTAAGTTTAATGGATAAATCTTTACTTAACTAATTAATTTAACCATCTTCATCTTTAATTGTATAATTATAAGTTTCACATTGTGCTTAATATAACTTAGTCCATAAGTTCCATCGCAATTTCATGAACGCGACCGAATTTTGGCGGCTTCACTTTTTCATTACTTAGCTCTTAACAAGTAAATTGATTACATAAAATACATTGAAATGTATTTTTGACACCGTTAATACTATCTGAATAAAATCAATACTTACTCGTATTAGGAGTATTCTATTGTGTTATTTATATAATACATTGTTTAACCAGATTTACCGATTTTCATTAAAGATTTAAGAACTGAACCAGAATTAGAGGACGCGTAATCCACTCGATTTTCAATCCAAATCGATATTAGATAAACTCAAATCGATATTCCGTGCGGTTACCACAGCCACCTAACCGCCAGTAGATAAAACGATGAATTTATTTCAAAATATTTTACGGTTCTGTACGTACCTCAAGACTTACCGTATTTTTGTGACGTACAAAACTTACAATAGTGCAAAGTGTGGGTGAAATTATGACCAATCATAAACAAGACAATGATCATGTCTAAAAAATGATTGAATTGATGCCCATACTATATGTATATTGTATAGATCCCTAATTAATTATTGTATTGAACTAATTATTGTATAGAACCCATTTAATATACCTACCCACACAGTAGTCAAAGGTACTTCTATGCATATTATACACCCACACTTCACGAGTTCTCTTCCTCTTTCTCTTACCACAGATAATATGAGATAATACTTATACAGATACCCAATCAGGAATAAACACGCTCACCCTCGTAACTTACAAAAGAAGACAGGCAACTTTTAGTCCGAATGCGTTGTTACATCACCTCAGTGTCATGACAAGTTCTTCTACGATTTTTCCGTTTTAACTTGAAGAAGGTAAATACTTTTCAAAAAACAAACCCGCGATCAAAAGCTGCAAACTTAAATAAGCAAGCAGTCTTCCAACAAAGCACTCCCTTAGCTTATATTTTCTACGGCAGGTCTATCCCCATAAGAGAGCGAAGTTGAAATAAACTTAGAGATTGAATTTTCCAATTCACACCAAGGCACGTGACAAAATGCTCTGAACAGCTTTATTTGAAACTATTGTAGCTTATCATTTAATTTTGCTGAAATACATGAACACTATGACAAATACGAACAATTTATTATTTCATACGTATTTAAAATATGAGGGATTATAAGATTTCATCACACTTTTACCGTAAAGTAGATTTTCAGGAAACTTAAGCACGTTGTTAACGTTAAAACAGAGAACGGTAATATATTTAAATTGACAACAGTAATCAGCTGAGAGGTAGGGATTAAAATACATAGATAACCTGTTATACGTACACGTAATAACGCACCCCCAGTGGAAAATAGGCATAAGTGATCTTACTTTGATTCGTCGATTTTATCATATTTGAAAGGTACGTTTAAAGATACATATGCTCAATTTTTTTCATATTTTTCTTGTTAAATTTGACGAATTAAAACAAGAAATTCGTTTTGAGAATTTTGGTTCCATTACATTTTTTCTTACGGATTAGTAGATTATGTGATATAACGCAAAGAATAAATTGAGAAATATGACGTATTACTTATTATTACGTTTATCCCTAATATTTTATGTAGAAAATTAAAAGTAACAATTATTATGATTTAAATGCATTTGTTTTTTTTACATCGTTAGTCTTGTATACACGATTATTTTTTTATTTGTTATATTAACTAGCTAAGGAAATTATCTTAAATGCGCTTACTTAGCCTAAAAGATAAACTTAGAAAATAATAACAGCTGTATGACTGTTTACTTTTTATGAACATAAAATAAATTAGAATAAGAATAAATACTGCTTTCTTCCCCTCAAAACTTTTCTATACGCCGAAACATAAGACTACATACTGCGGCGCGGCTGTAAAATAAGAATATTTTTTTCACTAGAATATTTTCCTTTCACCGAGAAGTAAGAATAGATACTGCGGCGTGGGAGTAGACAGTGCTAACATAAGTGTGAATACACCGATGCGGGGGACGGGGCGGGTGTGTATCCACGCGCTTGACAGTCAGTGCCCATTTCTAGGTCAAGGTAATACCTGCGTTAACGCATTTGCGAAAGCAAAACAACAACAATTGAGTGGTTTTTCTTCTTATTTTAAAGTAAAGTGACCTGAAATGTATAACCGGACGCAGCACAGTAGGGCGAGAAGAATTTTGAAGTTATTAGGTGAGTATAAGCTAAAAAGAGATTATGACACAATGTTTTTTTTTATAGGACACGTCAATTTGACTTCACTTCGCCTGATGTTCAGCAAAGGCAAAGTGTCGGAAAGAGGGTCACCATCGGAAACATGTACCATGTTAACAGTGGTCGCACTCAGCTTGACGGCCTCATTAGATGCCTTTTCACGCCCCGCTTAAAGGACCCGGGACTGTAGGAAGAAGGAAACACGTGAGCTGGCAGGGAATTCTAGGTCTTAATGAATGAGTCTCTAAAACGCTTGGTTCTAGCTGGTATACTCTGCACCGTATATGGATGGCATCTTAGCCCTGCACGTCTCGTCCTGTGTAGCAATGGAGAGGGTGGGTGTAATTGGAAGAGCTTGTCGGAACATTCACCATAGTAGAGACGGTAGAATACTGCCAAAGACGCAACATCTCTACGCATCTGCAAAGGCTCGAGGGTGTTCATGACCTCAGGATTCCTAAAAATGCGGACTGCACTTCGCTGCAACCTGTCGAGAGCATCTAGTAAGTACTTTGCGGAGCTGCCCCAGAGATGTGAACAGTATTCCACGCAGGAACGAATTCGGGTCTTGTATAAAAGACACCGCTGCTCCGGCGTGAAAAAACGTCTCACTCTGTTCAGGATTCCGAGTTTACGCGAGGCTGATTTGATCATACTTTCGATATAGTTGTTACTCAGTTTGCAGCGAACATCCATACCGAGGATACTGAGGTGATCCTGCAGTGGCAATGGTGTGCTCTGAAGAGTGGGAAGGGGAAGGAAAGGAGATACCTTTGCTGTAAACGCACATGCCTGGGTCTTCTAGGCATTGAACTCGACCAGGTTCCTAGCGCCCCATTGAGAAATGTGGTCCAGGATCCGGTCCAGCTCAGTGACAAGAAGCTGCCTTTTTTCCGCGATATCAGACTGCTTGGCCGCAGGATATGCGTAATAACTCCCGTGTAAGATGCTGTCGTCTGCATAGAAATTAATTATTTGCTACCGTTAGCATATCCAGCATTTACCTGCAAGAACTCCGAAGCTCGTCCATCACAAAGGACGCGAATACGGCGCCCCTGCAGGAAGGCAGGCAGGCAAGGGAGGTCTGGGAGGCAGGCCAAAGGCTGGTAGCTTAGAAAGAAGCGATTTATGCCATACCCTATCGAAAGCTTTGGCAATGTCAAGACTAATTGCCAGTGACTCGCCGTGCTTTTCCATAGCCTCACCCCAAAGGTGGGTCACGTACGCCAGAAGATCACCCATTGACCGTTTCGGTCTAAAGCCGTATTGCCGGTCACTAAGCAAGGAGTGATCCTCTAGGTGGCGCATGAATTGTGTGTTAATAATGTTCTCGAAAACCTTGCACAGCACTGAGGTGATGGCTATGGGTTGTTCCGAGTTGGCTGGGTCCGAGCGATCCCCCTTCTTGGGGATCGGCTGGACATTCGCCTCCTTCCAAGCCGACGGCACTGTACCTGAACTGTGGGACAGTCGGTACAGCCGCGTTAGCATAGGAGATAGCTCCGCTGCACATTTTTTAAGTACGACCGCTGGAATACCATCAGGACCACTGGTTTTCCGGACATCGAGTGATTGTAGTACTGCACGGACATCGCGTTACCTGATATGGATATCAGACATTGCGTGGTCACCAGTGGGCATTGTCCGTGGTTGCATACCACAATCATCAACTCGGGAATTGGCCGCGAAGAGATTGACCAGCAAATTTGCTTTCTCTTGCGGCTCATGGGCCAGAGATCCATCGGGGTTGCTCAGCGGGAGCAGCGAGGGCTGGCAGAAGATGGCTTGCACGGCTTTGGCCAGTCGCCAGTAGCCACGGCACGTGAGATGCGCCACTAGCTCTTGGCCCAGCCGTGCTATGCGCTGGGCATCCGCCCTGACGTAAACCCTCTTGCAGACCTTTGTCGCTCTGTTGTACGCCGCCTTGGCCTTGTTGGGATCGCGTGTGA
This sequence comes from Eilema sororculum, assembly GCA_914829495.1. NCBI lineage: Eukaryota > Metazoa > Arthropoda > Insecta > Lepidoptera > Erebidae > Eilema > Eilema sororculum. The sequence goes on from OU618542.1 coordinate 14,233,624, forward strand.
CGCGCGCCCGCACCCAAGCGCGGTACGCAGACTGTTTATGCTCAACAGCCTCCGCACACTCGCACCCGAACCACTGACGCGCTCTGCGGACTCCGGTGACATCGGTTTATGGGATATAGTATTCCATACCCAAACCGATCTCACCGGCGACAGCAGTAGCGCTCTCAGATGGGTTCTTACCCTCAAAGCAGCGTTCAACCCACGGGATGGACGCATAAAAGTCGCGTAGTCCATCCCAGTCCGCTGACGTGTAGTGCCAAAGACGCCTCTTCCCCTGCACGGGTCGTGGGGGCGCTACAATGGGCACGGTGGAGCGGACCAGACAGTGGTCGGAGTTACCTAAAGCAGCACTCACCGAGACACTGTACTGGTCCAGGCGACTCGTCAATAGAAGGTCTAGCAGAGAGGGCTCTATGCCGGACTCTCTTGATATCCTGTAATGCTTGATGTTTGTTTTTCCTGTCCGGCTGCTCTTGGGGAGTCCGGGGTCCGCTTAAACAATGATTTGTCTGGGTTTATATAGTCTGGTAATTACATTGTAGCGACTATCGTCTGACCTTCGTAACCGGAAAGGCGAACCTTAACAATATTCCACAATTCCACAACAATTTACACAACGCTATCTAGACCCATGGTAAGCTTTTATAGCTTGTGTTATGGAATCTAGAATGCGGATAAACATACTTATATACTTTTTTTTTGTAAATACGTACATATTATACATAGAAACACCCAGACCAGACCAATAGGATCCTGGTTACATATTAAATATGAATGAATGTGCAGTTTCCTCGCGATGTTTTCGCTTACCACCGAGCTAGTGGTACAAGTTTAGTATATCATAGCAATCGTTTGGTCTCCAAGTAGGGGAACCCCTGTAATATGAGTACAAGACGATGACTCGTACCACTAGGCTGATGAATGATTCGCAGTCTATTATCATAACATTACCTAATGTCTGTTACTAACGTGTAACATCCTTTTCTATTTTAACTTGTAAAGGGTTCACTATCCATTTGCATAAAAAAATAGCCATAACATAGGCTTATGTTAATTTATACTAATGATATTAATAAACTCTAAACTAAACTAAACTAGTAGGTGAAGGATAATGCCACCACTCGGGGTGCCTAGCCTTAATAATAACATGTGTAATAACAAAATATGTATTATAACTCGTTACCTTGATTTGCTAATAATTTTTGCTTGTTACCTTTGATTTTTATTGAGAGAACATAAACATTTTGTTGTACGTAGCCAATAAAAACTTATTTAAATTTAGTCCTAACAAATTATCTACTGATTATTTAAGAGTTTATAAAAAAATCAATAGTGGTAGTAATCCTCACCGAAACTCTACTATTCTGAATATTATTGTGCAATTTTATTGTTGCTAGTACGAACTTTAATTATTACCAAAATATAATTAGTATTTTGCCTGAAATAAAAAATAGTAAATAAAAAAAAAGGCATTGCCTTTTTTCCCTGTAGTCATAAATAATAACCCTAAGTAATATGTCTTAATATGCAGCTAACTTTTCTATAACATATAATGGAATAAGTAATTATTATTGTTTACTTAAGTTATCTTAACAAGCCCTTAAATTGAAAAAAGGGGTAAGTATTGCTTGTGCATTTCAAACATAATTTTTATAAAGGTAATAATGCAGTAATCTTACTTATACTACCATAAATGTTCATATTCACAAGTTCATTACTGCTTTAATATAACATACTTTTTGAAATATATTTTACTTTTCTGGCAAAGTCTGGCATAAATTTTGATACTCAAAATCTTTTATTTTATTGTATTCTGAAAAATAGCATAATAATTTATTTTTACAATTCCTAATAAACTATAAACATTAGCACTAACTTAAATACAACACGAAGTGCAACATTTTTTTCTCCTTTTTTTGATATAAGAATAATTCTTCTACGTTTGGAAATAAAGTAAATATGCCCATAAATTCAGTTTTTTCACCATACTGAAAAATCAGCATTTTCGTCTTATGCCTTTTTTCCACTGAGGGTGCGATAAGGCGAGATATTAACATTCTGAACATTAATAAACATCAGTACATACACTACGCAGGAACCTTTGGATGGACAAGAAATAGCTTGGTTTGGAGGGGCAGATATTTAGTGATGGGGTACTCAGTACTATGCAGTAGTTTTTTCTGATGTTTATTATATAATATAGTAACCAACAATTTTATCCAAGCACTTATTGGAACCCGCTTTATCTAAACTAGGCTTCTAGATTAACATAATAAATACTTTGATGTCTAGATTGACTTTACTTAAGTTTGAGTTAAGTATTTACATAAAGTGACCTAGTGAATTGCTGAAGCTTTTTAGGGAATTCAATCACTATCATAAAATTAACTACCAAGGCAAATTAAACTAGCCTGCCTATTTAATATGTGTATTAAGATGAATACAATAAATGTCAGCAGCTGCTTACAAATAATCTAGAATACAACATACAATTTACTGTTTAAAGTTACAGTCTCCCCCTCCCCGTTTTTTTTTCTTCTCATCTTTGTATATACTTATACTGTACAGTAAGTATTTTAGTTAGCATAGTTTAATGTATTCTTTATTTGTTGTGGAATTAAATAAAGAACCAAAACGTTATAAATTTGTAGCTAACTGCTCAATGTGGACAAGAATGCAACCTGATTGATATTCACACCCATACCATGATCTCATTAATGATATGTTGTATCGTGAACCAATCATGTTACCCAAAAACTAATTAATAGTTTATGCCGTATTCGATTCTAGTTTTGCCCATCAGTAGAATAGAGCTAATTTGTAAACTATCAATGCCGCGCCGTTTCAATGAATGATTTTACCTATTAGCTAATTGAATTCAAAACCCACAAATTAACTGCAGGTATGATTCTACTTTAGTTCATTAAATTATATCCAGTGCATTCAATTTGTCTACCCAAACAAAGGTCGGGCTTATCATAAATTTATTAGAGTCGTACACTTAAACTGCAGCACTGGTTACTTGAGACTTTATAGAACCCCGCTAAGGTCTCAGGGTTCAAGCCAACTTCACCTGCCAGCCAGCTATCTACTGAGTGACAGACAAGGATACTTAGGAGCAGACTTCTCTTTCGACGTCAGGTTGTAGCCGGTGGTGGCTTATTGGACGATTCCCACGAATTGGACTCGCACGAAACGTGCCAATCGACTCCTTTAAATATATGTATATTATTTTTCTGTAGTCGATTCGCACTAAGTTAATTTATTTGTGTGCGAATCGTCACCTCCATAAATAAGTAGTAGGCTATTGGCACACATTTTATTTTAAGGAAAAAAAAAATTAATAAAGTACAGTCACTATTTACATGATACTGATAGTACCTACCACCTTAGCGAAAAAGTAGATTGAAAGTGAAATTATGACTTGCAATAGTTTCAATGGAATAAAACTAACTTGCGATCATTGTCATCAAATAAATAGCCCGTAAGTCATAATTATGTTAAACTATTCCCGATCAATTTGTCGGTTCAAGCACTGAAATGTTAATTACGTACTAAGTATTAGGTATTTGGTGGTTGCTAACCGCTATGCTACTAAATTAAACCTTGTCATGTATAACCGTGTTCATTATATAGTATTCTGAAATCAGTTTTGAATTAAGCTTATTTTTAACCCCCGACGCAAAAACGACGGGGTGTTATAAGTTTGACGTGTCTGTGTGTGTGTGTGTGTGTGTGTGTGTGTGTGTCTGTCTGTGGCATCGTAGCACCCAAACGGATGAACCGATTTGGATTTAGTTTTTTTTGTTTGAAAGGTATATGAGTCGGGAGTGTTCTTAGCTATGTTTGAAAAAAATCGGTCCAAGATGGCCGCCGCCACAACATGTTGGAATACAAATTTCGTTATAATTCCCTCAATATGGGTATCAAATGAAAGAGCTTGACTAGTAGATCAATTTAAAAAGTATAAAATAAAAATTAAATTAAAAATTGAAAAAACCCCCGTCACAAAAAACACTAAAAAGTTGAAAATAAATGAATAAATTTTAATTCAACGGTTGCCATGTCGGGGGACCTTACGATATTAAGGAGTACTTAACCAGTCACGGTCCCCCGACATGGCAACCGTTGAATTAAAATTTATTCATTTATTTTCAACTTTATAGTGTTTTTTGTGACGGGGGTTTTTTAAATTTTATTAATTTTATTACTGAGATAGGAGGAGGTCGTTTTTCATAGTAGTAAAGGAAAATATCTTCGTCTTTCACAATATTAGTTTTACTTCAAATATTGATTTTACCTCCAAAAATTTCTTCATGTCAACGTTCATATTATTCTGCTTAATGCGTTCAACATACGTGTATAGTATAGTCCTAAACATTTGCCCAAATTTAATAAAATACCATTGATTACATCTATCAACAATACCAGTATAACAAATGATACCATAGCACGATACCTATTGTCACCTTTTGTTAACTTTTATTTGATTGAAAATTCACTCCCAATAAACAACGTAGTACAGAACAAATATCACTAATAACTAATTTTCGTTGAACAGACAAAGCAACAGTAGTACAATAGAGTGAATAATGGTTCGACGACACCAGGTAAAAAGTAAGCTATAAGAGGCTTCGACGCAAATGGTCGGAACATTGTCGCATCACTCAGCACAATGTCGACTTCGTGACGTCTGGACAGCCCTGATAAATGATACCTTTTATTGAAAATAATTTTATTATCACCAGACCTAAATGTCACGAATGTAGCAGTCAATGTCATGATACAGAATATTGAATTGTTACTCACTTACATGCAGTCGGATATTTGGTTACATATAACAGCTGCAAGCTGCAAAGCTAAGCAAGTACCAAATATCATTTGCCGAGAGTATAACTCGGTTTATATGACGCTTTCATGTGGCTGTATTAATCAGACAAAGGCGAACCAAATGCCTTTGTGTAGCACGAGTCTGCTTATAAACTAATATTGCTTATGTTTCCTTACAAAATTTTGTAGTGTTAGAATTAGTGCTGTTGTATAGCAGTATATTAATAACTATATGTGCCGTATCTGTCTATTGTTAGTCTAATGTTAATATAGAATGAATTTTTATTGTACACTAAATAGTATAGGTATAACAATATGAATTTGAACGAAATTTTATTGTACACTAAATAGTATATAACAATTCCATGTACCATACATGGAATTGCAAATAAAATAAAGGACGCAGACGTAACCATGAATTGATTAAGATAGAAAAAAGTGAAATGACTCAGGCGGGACTTGAAAGCTTTTGCTCCTTCTACTTTTACACCTTGAAACAAATAACTAGTATTTGCTTAATAAAATACATATTGAATAACACACTTGTACTTTTCCACTGAGTTTATATTTATTACAGTTCTAGACCTGACCGGTTTCGCCTTACGTAAGAAACTCAGTGGAAAAAGTATAAGTGTGTTATTCAATATGTGTAGCAGATTCCACCAAGCGCCATCAATCTCCAGTATAAACAGTCTTAATAAAATACCTTAGCTAGAAGAAAATAATTTCTTGCTAAGTAACCCCCCTGCTAAGTACAGCCGTATGGCCTACTTTATTCACGCTCCATTTCATATTTTCCTTCGGAGTTATCTACTAATTATGGTTCAAGTTACCGGTTACAAAATATGAGCAAGAACTTTATATTCATATCATAATAATAATTTAGCCTCGTATTTTAATTAAAACTGTGCCGCGTGGTTCCTGGCATAGAAGAATTTGGGCCACCCCATCTCTTCACATGCGGTGTCGTACAAGGCGACAAAGAGATAGGGCTGTTTAAAATTAGACAGATATATACAGTACAGCCCAGACTCAGTCTCAGATATAGGCTTGAGTCGACAATAGTGCCCGGAATATCATGGCAATAGGCTCACCCTCTATTACATGCGACTACAATGATTGGTGAAATGTGGGTGTTGATTCCCCTCTGCCTAAACCTCCGGGGATAAAGGCGTGATTATAAGTATGTATCAAATTTATTGTTGGTTGGATGTAATGACATCTTATCACTATTAATTTTGTTTTTAATTCTATTACTTTACATACGAATATATTTTAAGTAACGACGTAAAACATGACAATTAGCTAAATTAGCTAAAGCTAAATCTTTTGTTTTGAATAGATAAAACATGATTTACCGATACGCCTAGACAGGTGCCCAATTTGTTTTTAATTTCTACACGCGATCAAGACCACCCCCATCTTCATCCCAGTACCAATTCTGGCTGCATTCAAAACCTGCTCCATGGAACCCGATATCTGTTCCAAGGCTCTTCTATATTTGGCTATATTTGGTGTTACTTTAGTGACGGCTATTGACCCCTTAATCTTTATAGGAATCCTTATCCTTACTAATAATATTATAAATGCGAAAGTAACTCTGTCTGCGTGTCTGTCTGTCTGTCTGTATGTTACGCTTTCACGCCTCAACTACGGAACCGATTTTGATGAAATTTGGTATAGGGGTAGATTAGACCATGAGAAAGGACATAGGCTATGTTTGGTTGCGGTAACCGACATCCACGCTGGCGGAGCCGCGGGCAAAAGCTAGTAAAAAATAAATCTTGAAGCAGGTATACCGGCTTTGCAGGTGCGACGCAAAGATTTTGGCAGACCCCTTACATGTGGCCTGTACACGAAGATGACGTATTGTGTACAGTTAGCAACAAATCGATCTTGGTGAAAAAAGTACTCAAAATGATCTTAATGCCTTGAACTGTTGCTTGAATGTTCTGATATTTGGTACACACCTTTAGATCGGACAAGAATACGATTTAAATAAATAAAACAGTTTGATTTGCTCATAATACCTTGATTCAAGATCATTTTGAAACCTTGTAGTCAAAATATTTCTGAGGCTGACTGTACATTTTGCAAAAGCTTTCATGTATCAATAGACACATTGAAAATTCTTAAGCCCAAAAATGTTTTCTTGAACAAGTTTCTAATACAGACTTGAACAGAAACTTGTGTAACTCTAAGACAGTAAAGGGCCATACACTGAACGCTGCGTAGGTATACTTAAGACTTCGAGTTATCTCAGAGCAGTTCTAAGACACAGGTTACAATAGATCAACACAATACCTTGGCTTAGCTAGACGATTAAACTGAACTATGAGACTTTACAACTAGAAAACTTGTTAACTTGATAACAAATTCTGATCCTTCAATAAAGGCAATTTTGTAGATTAGGATTCCTTTGTTGTAGGTACATTTTACATTGTAATTTGAACTTGGCTACACAACTTAGAGGCACAAAACAGCTATTAGTCTAGAGGTATGAGTGATTCGTATTAAAATTGGACAACTAAATAACCCCCGGGTCTTGAACCCGCTACCCCTTATAGGGTAATGCATTGACCATTGAGCCACTTGAGTATTCAAAATTTTATATACAATCATTTCGGCGCATCTACAGATATTCATACTAACTATCAGAAAGACTTCCAATGAAAATAACTGCCTGGTATCTGTTTTGTTGGAGCTGTACTATAGCACAGACTGATGCAGTATGCAAGCAGGTGTTTGACTTAAGCCATACGCATATTTCCCTTCCTTCAACGTCAGGGGCTAACAACCCGTGTTCACTCTTAATAAATTTAAAATGATTTGCCGCAAATTAATTGATTTCACTCTTAATTTTCACATACATACATACATACAATCACACCTTCATCCCCGGAGGGTTAGGCAGAGGTGACTAAATACCCACATTTCACCAATCATTGTATTCGGTCCCACGTAATAGGGGGTGAGCCTATTGCCGTACTCCGGGCACTATTGTCAACTCGGGCCATGCATTTGAGGCGGAGTCTGGGCTGTATATATCTATCAGATGATAAAAGCCCTATCCCTTAGTCGCCTTTTGCAATACCGCTTGAGAAGAGATGGGATGGCTCAAATTCTATTCTGCTGGGAACCACCCGGCCCTTTTATATTTTTCATGTACAACTAATTTAATGATATTATGAACATCTCCACATAGATGTTTCTTGGTATCGTGCCCAGAGGCTGGCGGCGGCTGAATGGCAGTGCCAATTCCCTAGAATTCAACCACGATATGAAAATTGCAAGACTATTTGCTAGGTATTCACGATTAGGACTGAGCTATTTCAGATTCAATCCATATATTAATTAACATGTTTCGGAGAAATCTGTCTCGGTGTCTAAGGAATACCCACATCAAAGGAATACATCATTTCTGCTATTACATGTGATTTTATCCAAAGCCTAGACTAACCTCAGCCTAGAGTCCAGCTAATCCTTCTTTTTCAGAATATGACTTATAGAAACAATGCCGTATTATCCCAAGCCTAAAAGGTAAACTTGCACCAGAAACTCGTCTATTAATCAGCAAGTATACCGGCTTGCAGTTGATGATTGCTTCGCTCCAAGGGTCATCGTGAGGCTCAAATACCCATACGCGATTATAAACTAATCTCGCTAAAAGTTATTCAAAATGATAACATATAGTCCACCATTTATACAGAATGGGTTAAGATAATTCAAAAATAAGCACGCTAAATCTGTTGTATTAAAACTAAAGTACGCCACAAACCAGTGCTACTGTGTCCAAATTGCTTATTTTGACCTCCCTCCATTCATTATGCATGAGAGGGTGGGGACTTCTGTCCGCGCCAGATACACCCCGACATATAAAAAGATTGCTATGAAGATAACACGTCTAGTTAATATTATACGCAGACTACCCGTTCAGATGTGAAATTTATTCATGAAATTTTATTGGTGCTTAATTGCTGGCAATCATTTTTTGCAATCCAATAGATTTGCAAATTAAACGATGTGTATGTAACTCATTGTAAAAAAAATGAATGAATAATTGGCGCGCTGTTCGCTTGTTTCTTTGTACCAATTTATTTTTTTCTGCTAGGTACTGAACGTATTATGCCTCAAACCTTAAAAAAGTCTGACAATAAAAAACAGTTTCGCTGTGTGGACTTTATCTACATTGCACGTGGCTCGCTCGACACGCATTTGACCCATGTCTCCCAATAAATCAACTACAACAACAACAAATAGAGTCAATAATTAAATAGAGTTATCTACAAGAAACAACAAACTCAGCTCGCTGTCTATTATAATAATGTAATCTGTGTCGCTGTTAACAAAATTATCTTGAAAATATTCTGAGGAAATATTACGAATATAGTTCTTCACGTATGAAGGTAAGGAGTCAGATTAACAGAACACGACTCATTAGAGAGTTTATATAATTATCAAGATTAATCCTGCACCAACTACCTTGATATAATGGGACAAGTCTTCTTTGTACGTGAGAGCCGGGTAACACCTTTCGGCACAATTCAACATAACGAACACTGAACAGTAGTTCAACTTTGAATGTAATAGCTGAGATTTATGAGACTTTCACTCTCATATTCTATTACTTTGACATTTAATTAGTTATACTGGGTCATTTCTGACGTCATGCAAATGGTATATGTAAGTCATCTATATCTAAAATCGGTTGAAATGTCAACACTTTAAATCTACCACATTGTACTAGCTCGGCACCACCTTATGGTAAACTGGCAGAGAATGCCTAAGGCATTAAGTCCGACTATGTACAAATTGCAAATAAATAAAATAAATGGTCTCTCTACCATGGACGCTTAAGAAAAAGTTACCCATATAAACAATGAAACACCTCGCTTTTCATTTCAAAATATTTTAGAAACTTTTTAGGTTTGAAGGAAAATATCATGTGCATAGTTCCTCACGTGTGACGGTAGGTCAGATTAGCATGACGCGTCTAACTCTCATTAGACGAAATTGGTGTAATTATGAAGATTAATCCTGGAAATGAGCCATTACACCAACAACCGAGATATAACGACGCAAATCTTTGTGTACGTGAGGGGAACTGGTTAACAGCTTTCGGTACCATTCGACATAACACACATCAAACAGTAGTTCAACTTTTAATGTAAGAGGCAAGAGATGATTAGAGAACTTTCAGGCACCTATTATACTTTTATACCAACTAATTTATTTAGTAGATAATAACATATTCCTGAATGATATTTTAGTCCTGAATCTCGATTTATAACAAGATCTGAGGACAGATTGTATTGTGGATGAGAGTTCTTATGTCATTGTATGAGTCAATTCACAACTGAGCGTGGAATACAGGCCTAAGTCTTGAAATACTGTAGGTATTTGTTAAAAGTTAAAAAAAGATGACTAATAGTCTAGCCATACATCACTAATATAACTGGCAACACCTACAGTTAAGCTTATTGACTTATCTTACACATGTTCAAGATTTGTACCTGCAGCTTTTCAAGTTACATACTTCATAGTTTTTTCTACAATTTCGGGACTTATCGCGATAAGATTTTTAGAAAATTTACTTTTACCGACGTTTCGGGTGCGTTGCAGTACCCATGGTTACGACTTGACTGGCTGACGAGCGACTAGAGGTATGCGGGAAACATTTTTTTTTGCGCCTACCCTCCATTACTTTCACAACGAATGTAAGGCTGACGACGTACAACACTCACTACGTCAATTTTGTACAGCACTGTGTTCTTGGGTTTTAGCGTTTTAATAACTGGATTGAAATTTTTGTATTTTTAATCTCAATAGCTTCAAGCACAATCCGTGAATAGTAGTGGCGATCAGTGGAGAGGACATTGGGTTGATGAAGTTCAATCCAATGATTCGTACCCGACTCAAGATGTTCTGCTACTGCCGATATATTCCACTGACGGTTTTTCTTCCTACATTCTTCAACCCTTACAGCCCGATCATGGAGACAACGGCAGTTAGTTTAGTGAAGCGGATAACTCCCGTGGATCGCGAATCCTTTTGCAAAATTGTACATATTGATTGAAATTAGGATGTAAATCCTAATTTTTTATTAGTATTCATTTAATCAGATCAATCAGAATCCATTAGTAAGAACCCATTAGTGAGTAACAATCGGTGTAATTTGATCAAAAGACCGAGCTAGCAAAAATATAATAATATATTTTATCGCAACCAAATATATTTTTGTGCTTAACAGGCCATCATCGTTGAAATACTTCAAATAGGTCTATTTCTCGTTTCATTCACTGTCGCTACTTGACATTTTAAGATATGTATTATCACAAAAAGAATTAAACAAAAAAATACAAAGGATTAATTACGCTCATCCTAGTTTATAGTAGGTATACACGTCACGTAACAAAAAGTATGTATTGTACTAGTTATGCGTTCAGCAGTGACTCAGAGCTCTAAGCTATAATTATTATTAGTTCTCTGTTTCTGTATATTTCTCTCTTACTGTACAAAAATACACTTACACTCATACTGGTTTATAGTATACATCGCTTAACCAAATGAATCTTCCCATAAGTACCTACCAGTTATGCCTTTATCCAGGGTTCAAAGCCCTAATTTATAATTATTATTAGCGTGCATCTATTTCTCTCTTGTAGTGCAAAAAGAAAAAAAATTGAAATACATTTTATATTATAATTTCAATAAAAAAAGTTCAATAGGCACGTTACAAAATGGGCGATTATCATAAAAGCTTTTATAATTTATTTATGTATCTAAAAATAGGAACAAGCTAAAGGTCTTCGCCGTGGGATAAAGCAAAAAGGTATTCGTACATGCTTACACGCGTATAGTCATTAGACGAATTAATTGTCCGAAACCCGAAACTTACTAAGTGTACCCGTATTAATACAAAGGTGTGCGAAGAAAATACGTTTCCCCAGTACCATTAAGAAGTTCTGGTTTATAAATAATCATGTGGGTAGTTAGTAACGGGATCATATAAACCTGTGGAAATAGTATTCCCATCTTGAGTATTTATTTTGCGATAGTAGGTCTTCATCATAAAAGGAATATTTTTTGTATTTAGGTACTTGGTTTATTACACCGTGAATATCTACTTTCGCATTTCGGGTGTAAACAATTATTACATATATTACATACTAGCTTTTGCCCACGGCTCCGCCCGCGTGGATGTCGGTTATCGCGACCAAACATAGCCTATGTCCTTTCTCAAGGTCTAATCTACCCCTATACCAAATTTCATCATAATCGCTTCAGTGGTTTAGGCGTGAAAGCGTAACATACAGACAAACACACAGACAGACAGAGTTACTTTCGCATTTATAATATTAGTATGGATAGTATGGATTAGAATATGTAAAACCAACCGAAACCACAGCCCATGACTATGAGCCCAGTTGATGGTAATAGGCTCGCCCCCTATTACATGGGACTGAAATAAAATTGTAGTTGGCGAAATGTGGGTGTTAATACACCTGCGCCACCCGCGCATGCAGGCAATTTGGGCGTCGGAGGGCACTGAGTGACCTCCGTCCCCCAAGAGCGTAGGCCTGGGGGTGACGGGTGGAGCTACCTGTCACCCCAGCAGAAGCAGGCCTTGGTAGCGGCGCGCTGAGATGCGCGCCTCCCCATTTTGGAGGCGAGGACACCGTTGTCCCCCCTACTAAATATTTTTATCACCCTTGTTTTTTTTTACATCGTATCACCATTATCAATAGGTAAACCACGTTCTCACGTATACACACATATTAGGTAAGCAATTAAGTGAAGCAGGAACATAATTTTCATGGAACTAATAGCGTCATAGTAATGTGAGCATTGTAGCGGATAGGTCACCAGTCAACCGAAAGATTAGGTTGATTGGTCACTGACAATTGGATACACACGATATGCATCTATGAACACCTATGCATAACCTATTAGTGAGCACGTATATTAAATTCATGATCAATCAAAGCGAGGTATACCTACGTGTTAATTAATATTATGTTAGAATGAATGAAGAAAATGGTTGACTTTATTTATTGCCTTCTATCGTGATATTATTATCATAGAAGAAGAATAATACACACTTAGGGTGTATGTTTACGTAGCCCTTGTTTCCAGTTACGTTAATTGCCTATCCAATTTGATCATGGCACCAACTTCTTTAAGGTCGAGGAAGTATAGGTTCATGACAGTAAGAGAAAGAATTGGAAGAAATTCTGTCCGAAAGTAAAAGATTTTATTTCGGTAGGTAAAGATACCACCTAGAACGATGTCGCGTATTTTAAAAGATGACTTAGGACTTGCAGCCTATAAGAGACGTACTGGTCATTTAACAAGTACTGAAGTGGTAGGCAAAAGGAGGTCACAGAAAAAAATTGTTTACGAATAAGATTTTTGTTCACAATTGAGCAACATTGAAACAAACAAAATGACTATATCACAAATTGTCAGTATTTATGGTAAGACTAAGTACAGAAAAACACCAGGGAATATTTGATGAATGTAAATTAAATGTATAATAAACAGAATTGTGTCGAGACCACAGTAAAATAAAGAATTTTATTTGATTAAAACGATAAATTTTCATATTAAATCAGTTTTACGATACAGGATTAAAATTTTGTTGTAGAACTTTTTAGGTGATAAAACCAGTGTTCTGAAATAAAATCCAAATTTTCTTGCAGTTTCATAAAAAAAGACGTTGTCGTCGTAAAGTCTGTTATGAACATGGGTAGGATAGCTGTAAACATAGTAGGAACAAACCTCTTCTTCTCACTAGGTTAAATTTTAATGTACAGTCAACGAAAACAGCAACTTAATCAATTCTCATAATAAAAGCTTAATGATTCTCCTCAGTTCATCGGGAATTACAAAACTATAAATATAATTTTATTTTTAAGTAGGTATTGTAATTCTGATTTATGTAGAATTTTGGCTGTATTTTTGATAACTGTTTTGTTTTTTTTTTTTTTTTATTGTACACTATTGATTTGGATTAATCTGTAATGATAGTGTATGATATGTGTAAATAAATTAATAAAAATTATAAAATAAAAAATAATAATAAATGCATTCCATTCTCCTGTACCGCAGAAGATTCTCCTTTGCCTATGTATATTTTGATCCCTAATGACATGTCGGAGTCGCTAACGCTGTGATGAAAAATATCTCTCTTTTTTCACCTCTATCACAAACTAAATACATACATACATATAGCCACGCCTTTATCGCCAGAGGGTCAGGTAGAGGTGAATTAACACCCACATTTCACCAATCATTATATTCGGTCCCACGTAATAGGGGGTGAACCTATTGCCGTATTCCAGGCACTATTATTGACTTGAGCCTTGCACCTGAGGCTGACTCTGATGTTAAACAGTCCTATCCCTTAGTCGCCTTATGCGACACCGCATGGGAAGAGATGGGGTAGCCCAAATTCAACTCTGCTGGGAACCACGCTCTTCATTACAAACGACACTTAGTATTAAATAGCTATCAGTTCTCATTGAAATCGTATTCAAATTAGAAGATTAGTTCATGGAAAAATATAATTAACTATATTAGTACAAAATTGCAAACAAACTCGAACTCGAATATACACGTACGGGATTGCAATTTGGCGATGCGTTGTGGTGAGCCCAGCTGCCGTTCAGAGCGCAGCTTCGGATAGTCGCCATGTAATACAGTGAAGCCCAAGTGTCATTTAACTAGTCCAAACTAGTTTTGTTCATAAGCTCACTGCAATATTTTAGTCGAAAACTACATTTCCACGTTTGCTGGAATAGAATTACATACAAACACAGAAACTCGAGGAAATGCTTGTTTATGGGATAATATTACTATTTCTCTTCATTCATTTATTACACATACATAATTTATATCTACGTCCTAATTGATCTATATATCACTATTATACATCGGGTTTATTGATCAGAGAACAATAATAATGCCCATTTCGGAAAACTGCATTGGGCTCATACTTGTATTACGGTTATACTCTAGAGTCTCTACATACATAGAACATCAATAGTAGATAATTCCCTAGAATATACTTCTGACAGATTTCATAGCAACTTTGACCATATTAATATTGCAACCGAACTGAAATTAGGTTTCCGCAAATAAGTCATAAAATCTAAAATTTTATTATTTATACATGTAAATTCGAATTTAAACGGCACCTAGAAAAAACTCGCCCCACCGCTATATTTTATAAGCGTGACAGAGGCCCGGGTAATGCAAGCATCGCAGACACATGACTAAATGGCCCCCACTACGAAGGCAAGAGCCGGGAAATATTAATATCTACATACGTAATTCGCTCACTTCATCTTCATAAGTCCGTTCCGTACATATTACGCAATTTTTATTACGTCTCCGGCCTACCCATTACTCCCTTTGAGGAATTTACTAAATAAGAAACTGCAATGTCCGGTAGCTAATTCATTGCTCGTATTAATCTTGCTTGTTGTATTTTTACATTATTTTGTAATGCGGTCAAGCATTAATCACCTTGAACGTTTATATTTGTTATAGCTGAGAATACTCTGCTTTTAGAAGTTTGCTTATGAATTTAGAATTAAGTTTTTCATTTAGAAGTATGCTTTGTCATACAGGGGCCACATTGCCTTATCATCTACGGGGCTGTTACTGCAATAATTATGGCATTGTGAAGTGACAATGTCATATCATTCAATATATCAAAAATATTTGATTGGCATCGTAAAACTATGGCCACAAATCGTGGATACACCTAGGCATTGTAAAAATTATATCGGTAATTATTGGCATATCACAATAGTCTTAGTATTAGGGGGTATCACAGGCGTGAATATTATGAATTAAAAGAAAACTCTAACTAAGAAATATAACCCTATAATATTATTTTCTTCTTCAAATCCTGGATCATCCATCCGCTTGTACTTTGGAGCCTGAGGTTCAATCTTCTTCGACTCCTATATCAAGTTTATTTTAGTTTTTCAGCAGTTACTGGCGTTGAACTGTCTTAACCCTAGGAAAGTCTAGACCAGAGCTTGTCCATCAATCAGCAGAAGGGTCCCGAAGATCTTACTGGGCTTTACTTACTCAATGATTCATTGAGTAAAACGAACGTGAAAACGCACTAGTTGTAATTGGTCTAGATTCCGTTTATTGGTATTATCCACTCTTAACCCGGGTCCCGGATATACCAGTGTCAATCAGATCGCAGACACTTTAAAGTAAGGACATCTCAAGAGTGCCCGAAACCGCCGAACATGTATGAAAACAATTATGAAAGTAGAAGAAGCGAAAGATGAATGCCAGGATCGTAGCGAGTGGAAAACTGTGGTCTATGCCTACCCCACTGGGAAAAAGGCGTGACTGTACTTATATATGTAAATATATTCATTTTGCCCAATGAAATTCGTTAAGTATAACATGCTTACAAAGTTTAGTTCAAACTGATCGACGTAATTTTTTATTTTTATTTTTTTTATAACCGTGGGGGAAAATCCTTCATGGATGTTATGCCGGACTCCTACCGACTAAAAACCCCCACGGTAACGCCCAGAAGCCTATGGATGGGAGCCCCGGGTAAGCCCTGGGAAGGATATTCCAGGACTCCCATGATCGACGTTATTGTAAGTAATTCGATTAAAAAACCAATTAGTTTCATACCGATGAATATATGACAAAAATATTGGCAACTACGTACTGTACACGTCTAATAAATATAAATAAAACCTCGATAAATTTTATGGAACTCAATTTTATTTATTATTTTCGTTTAAACCGATCAAGTGTGTAAAGAAGAGAGTATCGCCAGAGATTGTTGGCATAAATCATTTTTCAATTCAATTTAAACGACACAGTGTTGTTGTTCCCGATACGGGTCGCGGGAAGGCGTTTGCGGATACCAGTGGATATGCCATGGATTCTATTTGTTATTTATTTTCAAATATGTTCTCGTATGAGTCTTGGAAAGAAATATGGATTTATCTTTATCTGCGACATATTGGAGTTTATCAAATCAATATAAGTAAGTAAATAAGTCCGTTACTGTTTTAGGGTTATCCCTGTTAAAGTGGTGGATGTACGTTATAAAAAAAATTAAGAAATATATGAAATAAAAAATTATAATATGTCAATGTAAAAATCATAATTATTATAATAAATGAAGCAAATATAAAAAAGAAACATATCATTTCCAAATGTAAATCATAAGGTAAGTATAATATCTTCTATTTTTTTGAAGATTAGAATAGAATAGGATAGAATACTCTTTATTGCACACCAAACATAGAATATCTACATAGGAAACATTCATGATAGTAAGTTGTACAATGGGCGGCCTTATCGCGATCTGCGATTTTTTCCAGACAACCAGTTTGGATGGACTGAACTGCAAGAGCAGGTAGTTTGTGGTGTACACTAAACTATTACTAATTTATATACGTAGGTATTTAAATAAAATTATTCATGTATCTACTACTACTAGATATTCATTTAAATTTTCCTATAAGCTTTCTAGTAGAGCTAAACTAATCCACAACGTTTCTTAAATTCAAATCGATTATTTTACGTAGCTACCAGTAGTGGCCATCGCATCAAGATATACAAAATAAGTACAAACTTCAAATAAACACGAAACTACAAGGCCAAAAGACAAAACGACATTTAATTCCATTATTTAGAGTTAAATAATTGTTTCCAGAACTCAAATCAAATTTAAATTGAGGAAGGTCCACACTATTCCAACAAATCCTAAAGCAATTTTGCCTTGCAGTTTATCAAATCCAACATTTAAATGACCAAAGTCGGCTTACAAACAACTTGTTCGGTTGATGGGATGGCATCGTTGCTCGTATTGCGTTGTTTGGACCTATAAATCTGTCTCTAACTTCTTCTTAAAACGTATCTAGTGTTTCGGCGTCCCGTTTTGCAGACGCTCTGGAAAACCAATTTTAGTATATTGCGTTAAAAGTTGTTGCCAAATGCAGTTGTGAGTTGATTTGCCCGCCTCGATCCTACTGTTGCACTATTTCGTACATAAATAAGCACTAAAGTAAGATTTATACAAATTGAAATCAGCCTAACTAACGGTACAGCGGTAAATGTCTGAATCAAATGTTATAAAATTTAATTTTCAGGGTAGCTTCGTAGAATTTGAATTAGTTGCTGTCGTTATGTTAGTTGTTAGTAGGTAGGTGTTAGTAGGTATTACTGAATTATGAATTCATGTTTGAGTTTTAATGTTGATAATATAATTATTTGATACTGCATTGAATGGCTTTTGGAAGGAATACAACATAGGAACACTGTAGGATCAAGTCAAGTGAGTCAAGTGTTATCAAGCTAAACTGACCGATAGTTTGAAAATGAAGTGATATTACAAAGGTTCCTCATTTCCTATTGAGGTATGGAATTCTTTTTATTTTATGCGGGACGCGTCAATTTGACTTCACCTCGCCTGATGTTAAGCTAAACGCAAAGTCTAGGAAAGAGGGTCACCATCGTAAACATTTACCATGTTAACAGTGGTGGCACTCAGCTTGAGGGCATTAGATGCCTTTTCACGCCCCGCTTAAAGGACCCGGGACTGTAGGAAGAAGGAAACAAGTGAGCTGGCAGGGAGTTCCAGGTCTTAGTGGTGGTCTAAAAAGCCATCTCTAAAACCGAGAGACCCGATTGCTAGAAGTCACGTTGTTCTGTACGTTCGTCGGTTTCAGTCATTAGGAGCACCTGGAACTATCAAAATCGGAAACTGAACCTAAATAAAATATTCAGGCAATTAATATAACAAAACATGTTTTAGATTCACTATTTTTAGTTGCGTGGTAAACTGATTAAAATTGAAGTCAATTCTAATATTATGATGCAACAAATAGTCGTACCTACATTAGAGCTTCAGGTAAATATTTAAAACTGCTTTTTTCATGCGGAAATCCCCACGGATAACTCCCCCGCCGGAGCCAGAAGGGGAGGTTATATCGGACTCGAACCGACTAAAATCGCACGCCGACTGAGGGTCGTGGTGCTAGGCCGGAGGTGAGGTTGTCTTGGACATATCCCTCGCACCCTGGCTGACCCAGGGAATATTTAAAACTGCAGTTGCAATCATGGGACGGTACAGTGTACAGTCAGCATAAGAAAGATGTTGATGAACAAAGTGATAAAATGATATTACGTCAAAAAGCTGTAGTAGTGCTACACAATTTTGAATAAATACTTTGACTGACTTTGGTTTTCCCCCTCTTTCTGATTATTCTGATATTTGTTACACACCTTTAGTTCGGATAATACAATTTAAATCATTAAAACAGTTTGATATGCTCGTAAGTATTAAGATCGTTTTGAGACTTGGTCGTCAAAATCGTTCTGACGCTGACTATACTAAATTACTAACTACTCTTGTTAGAAGGTATATATGTTGTATTGCCCCTGAAATTACTGCGCACAGCAACCTAACGTCCCCAATATATTCTCGTGAGTTTTATCTAACATCAAAAACGTCCCACTTTTACTGCTCGCCGGCTAGTTCACGGATAATAACATTCAATTTTAGTCGAAGTATTTACGCGTCCCCGCTAGGTCCCAACGCAGCTGATATTTATGGAGGTCTGTAGCAGCCACCCCAAATTGAAATACATTAATATTTTACCATAAATGCGACACTTTCATGCGGAACATAACGTTATCGTAATTGGATTCTTCCTTCAAAACGATGTACGTCCACATATCATGTGAAAACTAACCGTGTTTCAACTAAATAATTATATGTATGAGTTATGATAGCACTTGGTTTACTCGAGGACGAGAACTACTTGTACTGGTTGGTTAACATCACTAACACGCATTTATAATTACAGAAAATGTGGCAATTTCTATTTCAAACTATATCTACACAAAACTCTTCTAGGGACCTTGACATTGAAAAACATTTTTTTTTTGGATCTATTGATGACTGCATACGAAATCCTGAGTTTGATTACTGTAAAATGTTATTGAGTGTATTTTTAATGCAATTGTGAGTAGCAAGATGGAATCTAAAAAATGTCTGCCACCTAACGTGTACAATACAAAAAATGTCTATTCCTTTGCCTCCAATTTTTTTTTATACAGGACACGTCAATTTGACTTCACCTCGCCTGCAAATTGCCATGCACAAGTTACACCTAGGTTTACTTTACGATCACGAAGTGTAAAATGGTTTAAATCGTAGGTACCAAGTACACGCTTCGTTAATCTTGCAATCAAGTATGGGATTGGGATAGGTTTCCGCAATAGGCTATCGAAATCCTAAACTGCTTTGTTAAAAGAATCCTCTATTCGTCTAGATGATAGTAATTTTCGGTCCAATCAGATGTGTCCAGCCCAAAATTTGGCGACACTGACAGACTTAGCAGTCGCCTTGTTGAGGTCTTCCATTGTACAGGTATTAGGGCACAGCGTGATTGTAATGGGTTTTCCTAGAATCGAGTGTTTGATCGAATTAGTAGTCAGTTCGTAAAACATTTTTTTTATTATACTAACGGAATAGTCTAGAAAACAAAATAAATAATAGCTTACTTTCTCGTTACATTGCTTGTATCAACAGTACTTATTCCGCCCCACCTTATAAGAAATTGACGAGACATGTAGAAACAGGTACACTATTAAAGTTAGTACCTAAAGTCACGTGAAAATAAATAATGGAGTATCTACGCGTACAAAAGATACACGCACCAGCTCGGCACGCTGTCGCACAAACTTCGTGTATTTCTAGTCGCATGTCGCATGTATAAACCCACTTACAGCCGCTCGCAGACTCTGGCAATAATGTTGCGTTCGCAATACTTTTTAATACACTAATGGTTTGCTCATCCATTCAAATACGAATACGCGGAGATATCTTTTATCTGACGTACAAATCGAATTTTCTTATGTCGAGATATTTCACGAAAATGCAAGCGGAAAATTCCTTTAAGTATACATAGGTATACAGATATTACAGGACAAATAAGAAACTGGTAAAGAACATAATAATTCTGCCACTGTCAATCGGTATAAGCACTGAAACATTTTGGACGAGAAGCGTCTCTTCATTTCAACTGATTACCGAATAAGAATTTCATAGAAACGTTCAAAGAAGTTCTCGCTATACCCTTCTCTTGTTTATTTCACTTTTATTCACGTTATCGAGTAAATATCAAAATTATGTTTATCACTTCACTACATAGTATAGAACAAAGTCGCTGTCGCTGTCTGTCCATTCCTATATATGTATACTTAAATCTTCAAAACTATGCAACGGATTTTGAAGCGGTTTTATTTAATAGAGTTATTCATGCTTAATATAGTATGCAGCGGGTACGGGATCTGACGCCACGCGGGCGAAAGAAATTGTCGGTACGAAGTTCGCCGGGTCAGCTAGTTATGTATTTATGTTTTAATACAAATCTAAAATAAATAACTACTCACTCGCAAAATGCGATGATATAAAAAGCCCTTTACTATATGAAGTTCATTTCGAAGATACGTTAAAAGTCAAATAGAAAAATTGTGAAAATGCTCGTAGAACTAACAATTTTACCATCTAATTGAATAGTTTGACCTGTATTTGGACACAAAATGTTATTTCAGTTCAAACTTTGATATTTCAGTATAACTACAAAATTCAGTAGCATTTTGTAAAATTGTTTACTGAGTATACATTGGGTAACAAAGTAACAAACAAGTCAACTTTCAAATTTGTGATATTAGCATGAACAACACCCCTTTGAAAACATGCCGCGCGCAGATGGCACCCGCTCCGAATCAAACGAGTTCATACTACGTGTGGATGTCATCTGGCTAAAGTAATGAAACTATATTTTTGCAATACGAAATACGTAGTTTTAATTAGTCTACAAACTCGTAAACAAACTATTAATTACAATGAAAATAAAGCCTTGTTAATAGTTCATGTTGCAGTAAATTTGATAGCCACCGATGAGAATGAATTTAATTAAATTTTCACAAATTGCTGTGTCAAACATTTTATTGCTATACTCAATCGAATGATACAATTTTTTGTTCTTCTTTTAACTAATGAAAGGCATGTTTTGATACAGTTCGTGTACTACAGTTAATATGTAAGATTTGAGTTTTGCTCTTTTACCAATATGTATATAATTATTCCAAAATTGACGATTGTAAATTAAACATAGGTAATATTATATATTAGATATAGGTTTATGGAGTTATATTTTTAACTATTGGGATTGTAGAGACATTGCAGAATAAATGTTTCTGTTTTCACAAATACGAATACCCTACAGTAAGTAATGAGGATTCAAAATGTTTATTAACTCAAAGCTGTGAGCATCATCTAGTATAATCATAAAAATGTTCATCAGTCGTTAATGCTACCGTTAAATCATAATTAGCAGGGCTTAGCCCGCACAGTGCAAATTTTTCCCTAGCAAAATAATTTCAGCAAAATTGTCGTAATCATTTCTGTCTCTTGTGAAGAATATTTCACTTTTATGCGCACGCTTTTGTAATTTGTATTAATATGCTTGTGTACTGTAAATTTCGTTCTACGAATTATAAGACAATTATTTTCAATGGTCTATGGTGGCACTCTATTTATTATGAATGAAGCTGTTTAGCCTGTACCTACTACTGATAATATTTTATAATAATATAAAAATAATAAACTGGCAGCGTGGACGTTGTAGTGATTAGAGAGTCTTTATCGACTGAAATTTAAATAATGATATACAAAGTTATCCCAAGAAACAAAGTTAAAAATATCAATAACGATAGATAAATAAATACACATATAAATTAGTATTCACATACTGACTCCACATCTGTCTAGATTAAGCTAAAACTTGTAATAAATCCAAGAATATGTTACGCAGGAAGAGCGAGGCATTCCCATCACAAGTGTCCATGACTACTTACTGGGAAGCCCCAACAATGTATAAACTAGGATTTTTAATAAATAAACGATTATTAAACGATTATTATTAAACGATTATTATGTCTAAAATTATCAGCAAATTTCTCAGCCTCTAGAGAAAATGTGCGATATATTTTATTTTTAAGGTCAAGCAGATCCGCCGCGAAGGGCCATTAAATCACAATTAGAGGTAATGCGGGTAGATGCGTGAGAGGCGACTGAGGGCTTAGCGGCCGCGAAGCCTCGGCCATAGGGCTTTGTTGGACTTACGAACGAGTCTTTTAATACTTATTTTTAACGCTTCCAATCACAATTTATTACCGATAATTAACTTCTTATCTTATTTAGGCGTAATCTCTTGACATAAAAATAACCATAAAAATCTTAATTAATCAGTTACCTACACGAATACGCTTCTACAATAAGATTCTTAAGAAAGTTAGAAATCTACATAAACTTTGTCAAAAACGCTTATATAAAAATAAATAATATTTAGATGTCAAATAAGGGTTGGGAAATTAGGAGCTTGCTCTATTTAATACTCAAACAAAACATTGTGATCCAATTATGTACCTAAATATTTTTGTAAATCGACCACAAAAAAACCCACTGATTTTCTTTTCGGTTTCCAGTGCTCAGTTTAGTAAATCATAAGTTAATGTAGTCAATGTCTAGTCCTGTTATTTGATTCTTCTTTCCTGATATTTTGAAACTGCCGGTTATGTGGTAAATAAAACGGAATAAACTATTTTGAATTTGACCGAAAATCGTTGTAAGGTATTTTATGCCTTCACCATAATTGTATTAATTCCCGTAATGTGCTCTCCAATATCTCAAGTTCATTAGAAGGCTTGTAATTATAATTATATTAATACTCAGTGTATAAATAATTCGATCTAATAAGTTAATGTATGACATTGGATATTTAGATAGATACTTGATATAGATATCATACAATACGATGTTACTTTAATAATGCACCTACTGAGTCTTTCTCTGCACCACCTTTAGTTGACTGGTAGAGAATGCCTATGGCATTAAATCCGCCTATGTACTTGCGCATGAAGTTTTATAAATAAAAAATAGTAAGATAGACGTCTGTGATGACGACCGTAGTATTTGGAAGCCATAGAATTATCAAAAATTTGGTTAATTTCTTTTAATAGCGGACTCTGTCGATTGACTTAAGAATATAATACTTACATCGTAAGAACTAATATGATGAATCAACTTCCATCTTCGTGTATTTTTTTTACAAAATAGTGAAAAGTATCACGTGAAGATGGAAGTCTTTACTGCGAAAGTCTAAGATAAAATACAAGTCAAGATACTTAACGGCTTATTATGGTCGAAAAATTACTGAGAATAGGTAGTAAATCAATAGATAGGCTGTTATCTAAAAACTAGAGTTATTGCCGGCGAGATAATAAAATTGTTTCCACGAAAAACTTAGTATAGTGAGACCAAACTAGTAGTATGAACATTACTCCCGCTTTATTTAATGTTTTATATATTACTCTTGTTATATTTGAAACTTCAGCCAACAACAGACAACAAGAAAATATAATAATCTTCCAAAATATCTTATTCACAACAAATAAAATAATGATTGATTCTACCCCACCATCTAATGGGAGTGGACGTGGAGCAAAATTAAATTTCCGGTACTCAGGGACTCTTTTGTTCTTTACAATCTCATTAAATGTGAAATACTTTACAAATACCGTCCAATTCACCGCGAAAATCTTATTATCCCTCAATATCTGAGATTCAGGATGGTGTCTTATTAACGAGAAAAAAGGACAACGATTGACCGGGGGAGGAACACCCGCAATTTAACACGAATTAACAACCACAATGCCTTGAAATAATGAGCGAGGGAGAGAGAAGTTTCTTGCAGAACCCTCCAGGGGCTTCGTGAAGATGGTGATTGATAGATCGAGTTAACGCGCGAAACCACTCGTGGTAATACCGATTATTTTGTATTGATCAGATTCAGTTTTACCTTATCTTATTCGTATTTATGTGCTTATTGGGGTTCTTGAAGAGGGCGAGTTGAATGAATGCAATTTGACGTAAGTGGTAATTCTTTAGTGAATAAGAATAATTATTTGCTAATAAATAGACGCTTTCACGCCTAAACCACTGAACCGATTTTGATAAAATTTGGTATAAGGACAGGTTAGACCTTGACAAAGGACATATGCTATATTTGGTCGCGATAACCGACATCCACGCGAGTGGAGCCGCGGGCAAAAGCTAATTTTTTTATATAGGACAATTTGACTTCACCTCGTCTGATGGTAAGCCGAAGGCAAAGTCTCAGGTAAGAGGATCACCAATATAATGACATACTACTAATTGTGCCACTGAGCTTGACGATCTCATCAGATGTTTTTCACGCCCCGCTTACAGGACAGGTTGTGTAAAAATGTTGTGGAATATTGATTTATTTATGCTATATTTATAATATACGTACATTGCTTTAAAACGTCTAATGTTCAGTAACTGTCCGTCAACCAACTAATTGAAACCAACAAAACCGTCTGAGCGTTTTTGCTGCGTTTTTCTGGTTACATAACTGAATTCATGGAACAGTACAAGCGACTTATCTCAATAAGAAAATATTGTCAGTGAACCTATAACTCACCAAAATTTTATTGCTCACAGTTGCATTAAATAGAAGGTACCTAATGTATAACGACTGCTCCACTAGGTATATACCTAGTAATGTACTGTGAGAAAATCAAGAGTGAAAAAGTCTGGCTCACTGGTTGCAATCATTTTAGACATATGCTTTTTGCCAGCGAAGTCCTATATTTTTTTATCACAGTGACATTGTCTAACAATTTCATACATACATGCCGGTATATTCTCGAAGGAATGAGCTGACGTGTTATACCTACAATGTGAAAAATATACATCACATTGTAGCCGATATACAAACTTAGCTATTTTTTTTTTCAAAATCTCATAAGGTTGGTTTTGAAGTCTGTCTGATCCAGCAAAAAGATGTTCTGTAAATGAAGGTCTATTAAACGACTTTTGTTACCGACTGTAGCTAATTTTTAAAAACTGAAAACGGGAAAATCGTTTTAACGGTTTTTTTATTTATCCCTACGCCTCTGTTTTGTCAGGTGGTACTCCTATGTCACTCGAAATATCGGCTTTCTATTCATTGATTGGATTTGAACAAGCAGTTGCGCGAAATTTTAAATCAAAATTCTCCGTTTTGTAACTGAAAATTCGACGAATTCATTCGACGGTAGTTTAATTAACTTTTCAGTTTGCTAACAAGCATATGTGTGAGATTTTAAGTCAAGCTTATAGCTCTATTATTATATTTTAATAAAATCTAAGTTAAAACATTGTTAAAAAAATTGTAGCATTCTAGGCTTTAATTAAACAAACTGTCCGAGTGTTAAACTAATACCATGTCCATTGAACAACATTGCCAACGTAGGATATACAATGATAATAATAGTCTGAAAAAAACATACTTTGGAATACAGAGGGAGACCGTCGTGTTCGCATTCCAGTTTCTTCTTCCGTAGTTCTTCGAATTCTTACAGATTTGTTTATTTTACATCGATTGTGGTAAAGAACTTTTGTTAATTAAAAATATTTCTTCATTTAATGTAATAAATGATTGAGTCATGTGGTATTCTTAAATTCTAATACGACCAGAATAGTTTTAAAGTAAATCTTATAATATCGATCAAAGAAGTACATATACTTAATTTTCTAATTTTTGTTGCACAAGAAACCTTTACAGGCCTATGTAACTTATCAAAAACCGTCTAATAAATAGCATAACAATAAACGAAATGAACAACGAAACATTCCTGTAAAACATATAGATAATTATTATCACCTCATCATATTGAAAAGTAAATACATAAAAGGCTGTTAAAGCGATGACACGCTTTATCATGTTCTTGCAAACGAGATATATCGGAGAATATGCACGATACTAGACAGGTCAATCAATAAATCAGTCGTCACAGCGGCATTAAGTAACAGAGCAATCGAACATTGTTTGAATGTAGTGCAGTGAGCGCGCTCACTCGTCCGGAAATGAAGAACTATTCGGTGTTGAACGACTAGTTATAGTGCAAAACACAACGGACATTGCGATTTCTTGTGTACCTTACTAGTTTTCGTTGCATCTTTCACTACTTTTACTTAGTTACTGTTAAGTACGCTGCGGGACGAGTGAAACGGCAAGTAGTTATAAGCACACTGTTTAATTATTCTAAGGAAGCGGGGTCGCAGCCCACGCACACACGCATAGTACACACACATATATAACACTTCCTCCCCTTATTTAAAACATTTCAGAAATAGGGGGTGTAGTCCACCCTAGGAATGCTCCGCAACAGTCTATTCGGACACCTCGATAGCGGATCCGCTAATGCCTCAGTCGTGGGCGATTGAACATTTGGTTCAACCCCATTCGGTTGAACATTTGGTTCAACCATTTCTTCTCTCACGGGAGCGGGCTCTTGAGCGGTGCCAGCTGAATCACTGTGACAGTCTAAGTCGTCAATTGCGCTATGGTGCGCTTGTTGTGGAACATTACCCTTGCTACCTTTACATAACATTACTTGATTTTTATGTTTTTTTACATAGCATGAGGAACTCAAATCCTGAATAAGGTATAACACTTTGCCCAATGTCTTTTTAATAATGCCCTTGCACCAATGAAATTTTACATTGTTTATATATTTTTTATATAATACTTCGTCTCCCGGATTAAACACTTTTGTATTGGTTCCCCCACTACACTTAATTTGTGAGCACTGTTGACGAAATACATTTATAGCGGGAGTTGTAAGCGAGGTTGACGGAAGGTTTGGGTTGAGTACATCTAACCTTGATCTGAGTTTACGCCCAAACACCAATTCCGCCGGCGAGTAACCCGTGACAGAATGCATCGAGTTCCTGTAGTCGAAAAGATATTTTAAAATTTTTAGTTTACAGTCACTTTTGTTACGTGAAGTTAAAATGCTAGATTTAATCCCCTTTTTTATAATCTTAACAAAACTTTCAGCTTGGCCATTACTCGCTGGGTAGTATGCTGGTGAAGTCAAATGAGTAATGCCGTTAAGAAGACAAAATTTTTTAAACTCAAAAGAAGTAAACGCGCTGCCGTTGTCACTGACGATTGTATGCGGTAGGCCGTATTTAGACATGAAATCATACATATTTTCTATGACATTTGTAGAAGTAGTGGACCGGCTTACGTCATACTGATACACTTCTACCCATTTTGTGTAGGCATCTACAACCACTAGATAAATTTGATTATTTATGGGACCTAGGAAATCAATGTGTAGCCTATAAAATGGTGTAGGTGGGTATGGCCACGGGGCCAGCGGAGCCCGTGCCGGTGATACTCGCAACTGTTGACATATTTCACAGGAGTTAATCATCGCTTCTAACGCGGCATCTACCCCTGGGAACCAAAACCGTGCCCTAGCCTCTGCCTTAGTTTTCACTATTCCTAGATGAGAATTATGCAATTCACGGACGACCCTACTGCGTAAAGTTTCAGGAAGTACTACCTTATGGCCTCTCATAAGACACCCGTTTTCTATTGATAACTGTGTTCGACATAGGTAATATGGTTTAATATGTAAATCCGATAACAATTGTCTAGGCCAACCGTTAAGAACGTAATTTACAACCCGCGCTAATATCGCATCGTTAGCGGTTTCCTTACGTAGTTCGTCTAAAGTCACCGGTATAGCTCCCTCCACAACAAAGTTGACGTAGGTCGCGCTGTCGATCGGCCCGGGCAGGGGCGCAGCGTGTGCGGCGGCGGCCCCCTCGTCCCGCACCTCGATCTGCTCCTGCGCTCCGAGTAGGCTCGCTCGCGACAGGTAATCCGCGCTGTTATCAACACTCCGAACATACTCAATCGTATAATTATATGCACTTAAAAACATTGCGTATCTTTGTAACCGGTTCGCTGTTATCTCTGGTATGCCTTTATATGGACCAAAGATCGATATCAGCGGTTTATGATCCGTGCGTAGAATAAACGCCTCGGCCCTTCCATACAAGTACTGATGAAAACGCCTAACGCCAAATATTATGGCCGTCGCCTCTTTTTGTATTTGCGAATAACGCTTTTCGGCTGAGTTCAGCGTACGGGACGCGAATGAAATTGGACGTTCGATCCCGTCCCCACCTACTTGCGATAAGATTGCACCGAGGCCCTGTGGAGAAGCATCTACCGTTAATATTATTTTCGATTGTGGACTGAAATGGGCTAAAACTTGTTCTGACGTCAAATATTTTTTTATGATATTGAACGCATGTTGGTGGGAGGCTGTCCAATTCCACTTAATCCCTTTCTTTAATAAATCATATAGTGGACTAAGTATGCTAGATGCTCGCGGAACGAAATTCCTGTAATAGTTAACTAATCCTAAAAACGATTGCAGGGTACCTACATTTGTTGGGACAGGGGCGTCCATTATTGCTCTTACTTTCGATGGATCTTTTTTTAACCCATTCTTGTTAATTACATAACCTAAGTAATTTATTTCGTCCTTGAAAAATTCACATTTTGATTTTTGTAACGTTAGACCTGCATCTTGAAGCCTCTTAAGAACTATGTGTAGTTTTTTCCTATGTAACTCGGCTGACTCCGCCGTGACTAATACGTCATCCAACAGACATAACACCCCGTCTATCCCGGACAATACTGTTTCCATAGCACGCTGGAAAACCGCTGGTGCCGGACTTAACCCAAAAACGAGGCGGGTGAACATAAACAATCCACGTGAGGTATTGATACATGTTAAATTTTGTGAATCGTCATCGAGTAAAAATTGATTGTACGCATTAGACAAATCGAGTTTTGAAAATTGCTGGCCGCCATACAACTTTGAAAACAATTCGTGGACTGTCGGTAAAGGATATTGTTCTATTACTAATTGTTTATTAATGGTGGCAGAATAATCCGCACATATTCTAACCGAGCCATCACGTTTGAGAACTGGCACAATAGGTGACGCATAATCAGAGTGTTTAACCGGTTTTATTATTCCCAAGTCAAGTAAGCGTTCTAATTCTTTATCGACTTTGTCGCGTAACGCAAATGCAACCGGTCGGGCTTTAAAATATATTGGTGTAGCATTATTTTTTAACCTTAACTTCACCCGATAATTTTTAAACGTGCCGAGCTTATCAGAAAATAATTCCGGGTAAAGTGACTGTAACTGTTCGACTATACCTTGACTACCGTTTAAATAATTTACAGCTGTCAACTTCAAATTAAAAGCAGATATAAAATCTCTGCCTAATAACGGTGGGCCGCCGTGACGTATAACAAATACGTTAAAGCTATGCGTGCGCTGCAAATAGGTTATAGGCAGCTGCAGGTACCCAACGCATTTTAATAAGTTGCCCGTATAACTATAAAAATTTCTGGCTGATTTTTGTAATGGTACATTTTTAAATAGTTTTTTATACAACTCTTCAGCAATGACTGTCACGGCTGATCCACTATCAATTTGAAATTGCATCTGTTGACCATTTATTGTAACTGTTTCTGTCATAGGTTCCCCCCGAGCCGAAACAATGTTAAATAGACACTCACCATCGTCCTCCTCGGTTACATCTCCCGTTGCCACGTAATTAATTTTGTTGCACATTTTACGTAAATGTCCTATTGTGTTGCATTTGCTGCACTTGTAGTTCGCGAACCGACAATCAGCCGTGTTGTGGTTATTACGACCGCAAACCGAACACTTCTTCCTCCCGGTACTACCTGGCTTTGCATGTTTTTGTCCCTTGGATATGTTGAGTACCTGTACTTGATCTGCAGAGGTAGTAGCAGCAGCGCCTGCACGCGCACATCTTACACTTTCAGCCACTTCCACGGCCTTTGTCAAGGTCAAGGTCTCCAAATCCCGCGCGAATAATTGTTCGCGCTCCGGGCCTGCCTCCATCCCCATCACGAACCGATCTCGCAATGCTTCTTCGACGTTACTAAACCTGCAATGCGAGGTGAGCCCACGGAGCCTAGCTGCCCACTGGGTGAATGTCTCGCCTGGTTGCTGTGAAGATGAGTAGAATTTGTGACGTTCACTGAACCCGCACCGTTTTGGGGTAAAATGGTTATCCAATAACGTCACCAGCCCTTCGTACGACACCTCCTGTACATCCCTGGGCAGCGCCAAATCCGCTGCCAGCTTGTAGGTACTGTCACTGAGTGCGCTGAGCAGTATAGCTCGCCGCTTGATTCCCGCTTCATCAGTTCCCGCATCGATGCCATTCGCGATGAACCACTGTGCAATACGTCCTTTGTATGTCTTCCAGTCGCCAACGCTATGGTCAAAGGTTGATAAAATTCCGCACAATGCCATTGCTAAAAAAATATGGATTTATTTTTTTCAATTGTGGGTAAGACTCGTCGCCACTGTTAAGTACGCTGCGGGACGAGTGAAACGGCAAGTAGTTATAAGCACACTGTTTAATTATTCTAAGGAAGCGGGGTCGCAGCCCACGCACACACGCATAGTACACACACATATATAACAGTTACTTTACTGTTAAACATACATATAATCATTTATAATCACGTCTTTATACCTGGAGGGTTAGCAGGAGGTGAATTTACACCCACATTTCACCAATCATTGTATTCGGTCCCACGTAATAGGGGGTGAGCCAATTGCCGTATTCCGGGCACTATTATTGATCATGCATCTGAGGTCGAGTGTAAGTTGTATATATATCTGTCTGATGTTAAACAGCCCTATCCCTTGGTAGCCTTGTATGACACCGCATGGGAAGAGATGGGGTGGACCAAATTCTACTCTGCCGGGAAACATGCGAAACTATAAAAAAATAAATCTAGAAATATATAAATCGAGTAAAATTGAATGCTCAAGACAGGATTTGAACTTGCGACGGAAATGCTCTAACCAATGAGCCACTACTTAATACTTTGAAATTTCATCAAATAAAAATCAATATATACTAGAACATTTTTAAAGAGATTGTTATTTTACAAGTAAGTAAATTGTGAAAAAGACATCAATTTTTACTATGAAAACAACGTAGCATATAAATTTATATTATGTTTCTAGAATGTGGAAAAACATACTTATTTTATAGATACATTTTCATTACACATTGAAACACCTAGGCAAAGACAATATTTGCACCATGCGGGAATCATAGTCGCAACTTCTGCTTCTGGTCAGAAGCTACGGGTTAACTGTTATCGCACTAATCGTCATGCTAATAGCACTTGAACTACACGGTTACGCCATAGAGTCCGTCAAAGTAAACAACCTGATTCGCAGTTCATCTGCTTGCTGGTGAGGTTACCTAAGGCCCCGAAGATATAGGTGGGACCCTCCAGACCCCCACCTCCATTGTACCCTATATATATATCCAGTTGATAAAACCGAGTTTAGTGGTAAGTTAAAAACATGTTCTTTTTTCAAATAGATTTTTGTTGTGTCATATATATTATTCACCAACGGTAATTTTTCGAAACAGTTCTCGTAATAATATAACGCATCATATTATGAGCTGTCGAAATATATACTTATAAACAAATCTTACGTTTCTTAATTTAACTTACGCAATGTACTATACTATGTTAAAATCTCGCGTTCCACAACTAATGTTTGCTTGGAAATTATTTTGGTTAAAAAGTGGTACAACGAAATATTCACAACTGAAACAAACAAAAAATGTAACGTAAATTATCATGCTAAAATTTAGAACAGTTCTCATAACAAGGTTTTGTACATAAACCTATTGACGAATATTTTCCTCTACAGAATAAACGCGTGGGTGTAGGGCCAGAAATAATATATTATATTGCAAGGAGGTATATCACAGCGGCGACAGGTGTGCGGAGGCAATCCTCTTTTACCCTCCTCCGAGCTTTTCGACCCCAAGAAACCCCTTTTAAGTAACATGACTTTTAACTTTGTGACCCATCTTTGCTTTAAAGTGCTCAGACTTATCCAATTCTGGGCGCTTATTACTGAGCTTCCGAGGCGTAATTTAAGCGGAAAATCAGTACGTTCCAGGCCATGGATCACGGTAACGCTGCCTTTGCACGGATTGACGAGAATTAATTTAGGTGAAAAGTAGATTTATTTACTTGTTTATGTTACTTTAAGAAAAGAAAAGCCTTATGGTACAGTGGACTGTTGTGTATGAGGTTCCGTCTTCGGTTTACGAGTCAGGCAAAAAGTTTTAATGAATTTTAAGATTAGAAATATCTCAGTAATAACTCCGTATTAAGAATTAAGTCAATTGCAATAAATTTGTACTCTATGAAGTGAGAATGCATAATATTTTATGAAAGAGATATACACGTGTGTCGTTTATATATTTACCTTTGTATATTTGCAGAACGGTATTTCGCGAATGTGCCTGTAGTCCTACACGTAACCTGGGTTTACACGGTAGCTTATAAATAAATAATCATTGATGAAAGAGAGTATAGCCTGCAGCGTATTATATTATTCCGTGGACATATTTTCGGCCGCCATTTTCCAATGCCGATCAACCCTTTTGACAATTTATCGGGCCATCACATTTTCATACAAGCGGGTGGCACGAACTACGCGACCACTGCTCATACATATTCAAATAACGGGGGCTGTACAAAGCAGAAACACGCTGCGTCCCCGACGTGTTAGAATTACAAAAAAGCACACCAAATATGCCAACTGATAAACAATCTATAACGTGATATACTGACTACAGATAAGAATCTACGAGTCCGCCACGGCTGTATGACTATATTTTTTGTGAATGATTCAATCATCTTCTTTTTATTTTATACAATATGGCAGTAAAAGTAAAGTATGGCAAAAATCATGGAAGATTTTTATCGAACTAGTCTAGAAGGAATCAGATTGTGAGAGAATTCGTATGTGTGGCAGAGTACGAGTGTTGAAAAAAAAACCTCGTAAAAACAATCTTTTTTTTAAACCTGCTTTTATTAAAAAAAACACCAGTATAAAATCGATGATAATATTATTATAAGAATGTTGAGAAACTGAGAAATGAAAACTCATTATTAATGAAGTTTTTTTTGTGGTAAGTAATCATTTTATTTTCAATACTTTCGTACTAGAGTGTTTTAAAGGACAACTCAAGAGTATAAATTCCTATGACCACTTTCTATGGCCTCTATATTCGAATATCATGTACACCAAAGTCAAAATAAAACTTGACAGGTCCATGGTGCCCTTTATTACATTGCCATTCAAACTAAACGTATAATATATACTTATATGCAAAATTTTAAGATGACAGTTATTTGCAAAAGTTATAGATGACAGCTGTACAATTCAGTTAAATATTTACCCCTAATACCCATCATCTGCAAACCAATATACCTTTTTTATTTACAATAAATCTTTTTTTCTTGCAAACAAAAATATCGTATATTATTTTGGTACTTCGTAACCGTTCGAGGGGATTCAAATTCAGTAACAAAAGACGAAAATGCGGGACATATTATCTCATTAAAAGTATATAAACATCTTACCAAGTTGTGGCAAAAGTTAAAATCACATCCACCGTCTTTCCTTAAAATTCAAACAATTATTACTTTTATTCAACTTGAAGTTATTCTATAGATTTGACTCAGGTCAATTAAAACTTGGCCTTAATTTCCAAGTTACGTCTTTGGTCCCGGGCCAATGTTAATATCTATAAAACAATTATGTCACTTGGTTAAAATTTAAATAAAATTGGATTTAATTCCCATCTGAAAATTACTAAGCTTTATTACTCCAGTGAATAATTATAATAATGTTAAATTAGACGTCCTTTGTCTTGTCGTAACTACGATACCTAGGCTAAGTCATAAATAGTGGCAAAGTTGGTCTTGTCATACACCACCTATGTATCTCATTATACCAGTGTCTTTAACATATTACTTTTTGGCGACTGTGTCTAGGTTGATAAAAAGTTTAGCAATGATTGGTTTATACAAAATTGACATTGCATTAATCGCAATGAAAAATTTGCCCAATTCGGTTGATCTATTTAACCAATCATTTCTTCAACGTATCTATAGCATTCGTATTATATTATCAACCATAGATCGAATTACAATGAGATTCATAAAAAACATAGAGTTTCCAATTTATTTTAGTTGCAAGCCTACACCCACCAATGAACGTATATCGTGTCACCTTACAGTTACCATATTATCTGTGCAGCTACACAGAAGCTCAGAAAAATATAAGATTATTAACAAGTAAGTATTCCATTCGCGAAAATCAAAGTTGAAAGACATAAAGCATTGCAAAACCTATAATATCTGGCATCTCGTTAAGCAATAACTTTACAAAGTTGCTAAATATACGGCTTCCATCGACAATGACGTAGCAAGAGCATCATAAAAGTCTATAGCAGTTTCGAACGTTTAATGGACGCTCCTCGGTTGCGTGGAATTGTATTCCAACTTTCAGCGGCAGCTACGGTCTGAATTTCTTTGTGGGTTTTGTTTCAAAAGTACTGTATTTTCTTCCATCTTTACTTCATTTTCCGTAAAAACTTGTTTATATCTTAGTCTTTGAATGCTCCTTATGAGTGAACTCAACTTACAGTGCTTTCCTTTTTGAATAAATGATAATGGAAGGCATCCTTAGTAGCAAATACCTGAAGACTGAACAACGAAAGCTTAAAACAAAAAAATCTGGCTTGTTAGTGAAGAAGTAAGAAAATATTACTAACTGTCTTTAAATTGTACAAAGGAGTTTTTTGATGAAGAAAATCTTTTTTCAAAACTTTATGAACGATATTGTGACTCAAAGCTTGGAACATAAATTATAACGAATATATATTTTACTTTTTGTAGCTACGAGGCAGA
Source organism: Eilema sororculum (assembly GCA_914829495.1). Taxonomy (NCBI): domain Eukaryota; kingdom Metazoa; phylum Arthropoda; class Insecta; order Lepidoptera; family Erebidae; genus Eilema; species Eilema sororculum. The sequence goes on from OU618542.1 coordinate 14,269,254, forward strand.
ATGTGATTATACCAATAGTGGAACGGCTTTAATAATAAGAATATTTAAATCAATAAATTCAGAACTGAATTTACATGCACATTAAATACAATGAACAGATTCATTCGAAAGCGATCTCTCCGAAGTTCAATTTAATTAAATTCCAGCTATTTTTGTAATTGCAACTTAATTATACTACTAACTACCTATGCAGACTAACTATGCAGTCTTTGTACGGAAATATTCTTTTGTATTTGTTTTCAAACATTATTGTGTGTACAATAAAGAATATGAACTAAATTAGTGTATGCTTTAGCTATTTCTGTGACTTCAGTTTAATGAATTTATTTCTCCAAAGACTTACATGTCACTTATTGAGAAACAGTAATTATTAATACACAATGTACTAGCAAAAGTTCGTTCGTTTTGATGACTAATATTAACTCGCAATAATAATAATACGAGTTAATTTATGTCTCGATGACGTGTTGTGCTAACTTATTTTTAAATATATGAAAAGAAGTGATATTTTTAATAGATGAAGGTATTTTGTTATAAAGTTGTGCGACTTTGTGACTTTACTGTGTAATGTTAACTAAACCTAGATTTAGAATTAATTATTTCTCTTTAATGATCAAATTGAATTCAGCACAGCAAAATATTAATTCATATACGAGTAGGTAGGTACGTACTAGCAAAAGCTGGCTCTCGCCTCACACGATGAGAAACCTCGTAAAATTACAATATTATTATTCAATTATGATACCATAATAAAATAAAAATTCAACCAAAACACGATACTTCGTATGAAGCCCTGCGAAAAACATTTACGAAGATTGAGGTATAAACAGGTTGGCTACTTTTTTGTCAGCATTAAAAAAAAATCTTATCCATGACTTATTAAAAAAAGCATTTTTCAATTAGCGCTAATTCACGTCTAATGTCCTAACACCAATATGTTATTTTTACTGTAAACATAAATATTTTTTTTTTAAATATTTCCTAACGTTCTACACAACGCTATCTAGACCCATGGTAAGCATAGCTTAACTAGCTTGTGTTATGGAATCTAGAATGCGGATAAACATACTTAAATACATTTTTTTTTTTTTTTGTAAATACATACATATTATACATAGAAACACCCAGACCAATGCAAATAGCCATATTCATGCATACAAATATTTGCACTGAGCGGGAATCGAACCCGCGAACATATTAATAATAACAGTTCTTTATCAACAATTTCTTAGACTAATGAAACAATGATTATATTATATTTAAAAAGCATAATGGTCTAGATTTTTTTTCGCCCTGGCTCACCCAAATCCTAATTTTACTATTTTTTATTGCATGCTATCAGTTTTAAAACTAAATTGGATTGCATAAAATGGTATATCGCAAACTGTATTGGTAATGTTTATAAAAAAAAGTGTTGGTGTTAGAAAATATTTCTGTTATTTTAGAAATATAGTAGCTCATCTGCTCGTACCCTAACGGATATGTGTGGTGTGAAATCCAATCCGTTCGTTAATTGTGCCATGTGCTCACCGCTCACTTCATACACTATACGTGTATGCTCAGAGGAAATTGCGAAATAAGGCTTCCAAACAAGAAAATATAAACAAAGGGTGTAACGGGAGCTTCACTGTAAATTCTATAATAGGGATCCTTTAACATTTGGTAAATACTTTCTCACGATAGTACAAATAGATATTTAACTGATAACGCCCACGGGTACTACTACCTGGCAAAGATTAGCATAAAATGACTGTTTAAATGAATGTGTTATCGTACCAGATGACAACACTGTAGATAATACTTTTTATGAAAGATCTTTAAAAGTGGCTGTTGCAGACGTAATTGATTGGCTGAACAGAAACAACATAGAGCCAATATTAAAAAAACTAAATACATAAAATTTCACAATTATAACTCTAATAAACGTGACTTGGCTATAAATTACCAGGGTCTAGAAGTACAAGAAACAAATCAAACTAATTTCCTTGGCATAACTGTCGATGAAAACTGCAACTCACAAAAGTCATATAAAAACTACTGAAACCCGTCTAAATAGATTTATATTCGCCCTCAGAAGATTAACCACAGTCACAAACCAAAGAACTGAGCTCCTTGCTTATCATGGTTATCTCGCATTCATATTACGATACGGCCTCTTACTGTAAGGAAATTTTGTAGATATGAAGCACGTATTTATTGCACAAAAAAAGTGCATATGCGACATCTGTAGTGCTGGACCTATGCAGTCATGTAGGCTTATGTTTAAACAACTTAAATTACCAACCGTGCCATCAATATAATATTCAAGAATAGGCCTATTTGTAAAAAAACATCCAATCTTATTAAGGAAATGCGTGGATGACAAAAGATATCTTTCACGCGACCCAATAAAATTGGCTATCCCGACTACAAGAACTACATTGTTTCAAAGGAACTATGGATACATGATCGCAAAGGTCTACAATAAAATCCCTAAAGACATAAGAGAGCTACCGTACCTAAAATTTAAACATAGATTAAGGTAATATTTTAATTGAAAATGTATTTTATTCAGTTGATGAATTTGTGGGATATAGTAAGTGGTAGGTAATTCATAATTATTTCCCTTTTTGACATAAACTATTAATTATTATATGAATATTGACATTGATAAATTTTGTATTTGAAAGTCATAATTTATTTTCATTCTTATCACCTTTTGACACTAGGATCTGATTTGACATTATTATATCATTAATATTATAGTTTTATTGACTGTCATAATATTTACTATTTTAACGCTGACATCAATCTGAATTTTCTTTTCTTTATATTTTATTTAAATTATATTACTATTTAAAAATTTTGCTTGTTTGAAAACGGCGAAATGTGCTGGACGAATAGAAATTGTAATACCTATGTATTTAATATTTTTCTGCGATAAATGAATTGGAATTTGACACATAGCTACAAATTACGTATATGAGAATATTCTTGAAAAATATTGTAATGATGACGGGTATACGAAAAGTAGACAATGTTTTAATGCCCCGATATTTCGGTCGAGTTGGCAGTCCAGTTTCACCTGAAAACGCCATTTGCAATGACTATAAAAAAACTGAAGAAAGAAATATCCTACAAGCTTCTATGTGGATTGCTTACGAGTATCAAACCCGCAAATTCTCTGTCTGTACAAATGATGGGAAAACATAATACCTATTTATAATTGTATCAAAAATTTCTATTTACAGTTAACCACAGCAGTTTGCGTGTGTATTGTCCATTTTTTATCCTAAAGAAATTCATTTCTAAAACATTCCAACCTAACGCTTCAATAAGCTTGGTGCCAATGATACATAACTAAAACTTTAGAAAGTCATCAAAAAAACTTACAGGTACATCAATATTAAGGGTTTATTTTGCAGACAATCTTCAAAGTAACGAGCAATATGGCCAAGGGGCGATAAAGCCGATATCTTTGTCGAGTTTAGATACGTACTCATGTAATAGCGAGCGCCAAGTTGTAAAGAGAGCAACGTCGAAAGCAATAAAATGACCGATAAAATTGGTTCGCCGTCCAAAAGAGAAAACTTTGCATACGAAGAGCACCTTCAAACGAACATTATGTAGGTACCTTATGTACATTGAAATAGTAATACTCAATTTGTTGCTTACCTATCTCTAGGTGCATAAGAACTTACACAGACCGTTCTATATTTAAAAGGTATTCCTGCATAAATAATAATTCTGTAGAAATAATATGAAATCATTTTATTAGCTGGAGCTGCCTCCATGTGAATTTATTAAGGAGAGGCAGTAAGACAGCCCGTGAGGTGGGCAATAGTCGGTCAAAGTGTTAGGGTTGATGGCAGAAGAACTGTCAGACTTTGGATGGAAAGGGACTCTTTTGTCCGCACTTAGCATCCTTTTTGGGCCATTGTGCGTGAAGAGTACTGGCTAGAGCAGCCAGCCCAGCTCCACCCAACTGCCAGGCTATTCGGATATTGTCGAATGAAACCGCTATCTGCTTCATGTTCACCACACATTTTCTTGAATAAGTGGAATTTAAATCAATCAATTTAGGTTGGTGCCAGAATTGAGTTCATGTCGTTCAGTGTAATTAATGGCTCGGAACCTCGCGATTGCAAGGCTGAATTCTTATCCACTAAGCTACCATGCATAATAGCTAACATGTACATGTAATATTACATGTACAGTACATTTATATTATGTATAATCCCATAGGTTGCATTAAACAAATGAGGTTCAAATATACTACAATCGATAATGTAACATTGGATAATGACCACTATTGTATAATAATACTAAAATATACTTTAATTATTATCATGCCACCATTATCCCTGGAGGATGTGCCGCTAGAACTTTGAGAACCCAATTTGATACTTGAAAGTTCTAAAATTAACTTGTATAAATTACCTGTGTTGGGAATTCGGTTTTTACGAATAGTCAAACTTAATAAAGGGGTCTAATAACTGGAAACCCAAACTTGCTCTGAAAAAGTTTAGATCTAAAGTTCGCTTTGACGACTCATCGACAATTCTTATCAATTTTTATCTGCATTGGTCTCATGTAACATAAGGAGTATCTATCATATAATAACCATTACACCAATAAATGTTTAGAGATATTTAAGAAACTCAAATCATTCTGCATATCAAAGAACCACCTATTTCTATTTGCCATTGTAAAATTAAAAATGACTTCCAAAATCAAATAATCTCATTGTTCAATTCAGTAAAAAGATAAAAATATGAAAATACAGATAGTCAGTGAATTCGTGGCCTCAAATCCGTTCGCATAAAATGAACGTACGATAAAGACTATAAATTGGAATAGGACCGGGCACAAAATAAAATTAAAACTGTATACATGCACTAAATCATGGGGTCTGAGTGTCGCCCGAGGATTTGGCAACCGGTACACGACTATGCACTTATGGACAGGCATCGCCGGACCATTGCCTCTCCGGGTATTGTAGTAACAGCCTTATAACTTTTAGCCGTAGCTGCGATTGATGTGCCTTCGAATTATATTATTATTATAATGAAATGCGTCAGCCTCTATCTGAAAGCTCAATTGTTTTATGACAAAGAAATTCTTTTCGATCTGGAAATCTAATAAAATGGTTTACTTCCTTGTCTACTCGTGTAGAAATTATGGAACGTATTATATCAATACAATAGGATCAATTGTTAGAATGTATGGGTCATTGTTAATAAGTTGTGAGCTATATTGGCGAACAGTAGGAATAATACGCGTAACAATATAATATGGACTTAAGTGCAAGTGTTTCATTTAGATTTAAGTCAAATAAATGTATGTATAAATGTATATATTTTTATTCAAAAGCAAAATTAGACTAAAATAATACAACATAAACGGATTTGAATGTAATTTTTATAGCATTTATTATGCTAAATTTTAAATTCGAAATACAACGTTCAAATATTTGGGCGGAGTCATCAAAAATCAATGTTTAAAAATGGTTGAAAAATCATTCATTAGTTTCAACAGTTCGTAAGAAAGTTGGTATATGACTCCACTGTCGCCCTTAAAGACGGATATAAAGAGAAGGGAAATTTGAAGTGATTCAGGTATGACGCAATAGCTCAGTTGGAAGAGCATTCCCCCTGTAAGAGAAAGGTCGTGACTTCAAGTCCCACTTGAATTTTTCTTCGTACACAAACTGATTTATTTATTTGTGTTATTATGTAATTTACACTGATCTCAACGTTGTTGCATTTTAGCAGCCATGGTAAGTAAAATAACACTAAATAAATATCAGCGAAAGTCGTGTATTTATTGTGATGACTCTGCTGCAATATCATTTCAATATTCGCGTAAGCTCCTGATAATATCATACATGTTACAAACAATAAAATATTTTATGAGTGTGTTTTTCAATTTTAATTTTAAAAATAAAATGTGATATGTATTGTCCAATGTCAAAATCACTTGAAAGTTTATTACAGTAAAGCTTTTATAAATATAAATAAACTTGTTTTTGTTTCATTCAAATTAAGGTTATGATTTTACAGGTATTCAAAATTCTCAAAAATATCGAGTCCCGGACCGGCTCGTGCTAGGTGCGTGTGACGTATTTTTATGTAGATTTGACAGCTTTAGTTGACGCTGCCTTACATTTCAGCAGAAATCTCAGGAACTACTAGTATGATTTCGAAAAATCTTTTAGTTTTCAATAGCCCATTTATAGAGGAAGAATAGCATAGTGAAAATGAAGAATATAGCTTATAGCCTTCCTCGATAATTTCCTTCCAGTTTCTAATGTTTGCAAATGCCAAAAACCTGCCAAACTTCTTTCGATATTATCAGCATAAGTCGGGTTTTTATTTTTATTAATTTATTTTATTTGCTTTTCCGTTGTATTTTTACTTTGCAGTCGGGTCTTTTGTTTTTAACACACAATACACTAAGCTAAAATTCAGAATTTGTGAACATTCTCCATTCAATAACAAATTATATGTCAAATAGCCAACATTCAAAACTACAGGTAATCAATATTCAGTAGATTTGTAGAATGCAAACAATACAGGTATATTAATAGTATAACACGTACCGGGATATTTACCATGTTTACAATTTTTTTTAAACATGGTAAATATCCCGGTGAATGTTATAATATTAATGTTAATGACCATGTCAATCTCAAATTAAATACAGGAATATATTTGTACTTACAGTGTAGTTCCCTTTAAATAACATAAAGTTTCTAAATCAACAATAAATCAATTGGCCTCTTGCACTCCACTACTGGATATGCATTTGAGCCTCTTCCAATATGCGCCATTGCTACCGACCCTCCACCTTCTACATCCAGTCTAACCTAGTCACTTTTTCAGGTCGTCTGTCCATCTTACTAGGGGTCTCTTCCGTTTGCCAATAAATTAAACCGATTAAAATTCTCAATTTCAGAACCGGAGACTCACAATTCCATTTCTCTGTTCGTTTTACAAATTTCTGCTAATAGTCTACTAGCTATTCCAGACACGTGCCTTCCCTATTACAAGGTACAAATACAAAGTGACAATCTGAAAACAAAACATCTGTAAACTGAAACCTCGAAATTGAAACCAAATAGAGCATGCTTTCTAATAACGCTTCAGCAGAATAATAGATTTTATATTAAAACAATGTTTCCTTTGTGAGCCGACTTAATTCGAATTGAATACTGGTTAAACATTTTTTTTTGTATTCGTGATTACTTTGTACCTTTATAATATTTATTATAAAGAGGTTCTTCAATTACATTCCGCGGTTGTATTGTACTAAAAGGTTTCGTTAATTTCAGTTGTCCCCTTAATGATGTTACAAAAACATCCATTAATACCTCCAAAGTGTTAATAAAAACACTGCAGGGTCAACTAAATAATAGTTGGTGCGACCAGTCGTCAAAATGTCAATTTTAAATGTAAATGCTCATTACACGTATCCTGTAAATCAAATTTGAAGGACTGCAGATATTAAAGTAATGACTAATACAGCTATCCATACTAATAATAGATATGTGAAGGAAACTCTAAACCGATTTTAGTAAAATGTGGTACAAACAAAACTAAGACTTAGGAAGTGACAGGCTAGCTTTTATTGTGAAAAAAAGTTTCAAGGGGTTTTACGGGATGAAAGTTTATATGAAAGTTTGTCATTTTCGAACATACTTCACACTCATATTTTTTATTGTTATAGGGATTTGATAATAAATAAAACATGAACCTACTTGCGTAAGAGCAGATTTTAGCACTCATGTCTTCACGCTCTTAGGGAACCGATTTTGGAACAAAAATAGATTAGAACTAAGAGAGGAAATACATACTTTATGCTTGGTCACGATAACATACACCCACACTGGCGGAGCCGCGGGCATAAACTACGATTATTATTAATTCAACTTCAAAACCAGGAAAACAATTTCAATTAATAATTAACCAAAACTCAAAATAGAGTAGGGATCGTGGTTAGTTCAACATTTACAGTGACAGAAGGGTGTGATACGAAATCTTTTGTTGAATAAATAATAGGACTTTTGACTTTCAGATCAGCCTCGCTGTGGGCGATTCATTTGTGAATCAATTCTGGAAAACCAAATAATAACTTACTCGTTTGACATGATGTCCACAGCTACATTCTATCATCGCACCGCTCGCCATAGGCAGGGAATTCATCCTCACACATTGCAACCGGGAACGGTTGCACCATGCGGTATGAAAGGAATGCACGCTGTGGAATGAACTCCCTGCTGCGATTCCCCCAAGCGACTATAATATAGGGTCTTCAAAAAAGGGTATTAGAAGGTTTCTTCAGGGTCGGCAGTACGAGTGTAACGCCTCTGGTGTTGCATACGACCGTAGGCCGCGGTAACCACTTTCCATCAGGTGGGCCGTGTTTGTCTGCCACCTAAGTTATATAAAAAAGAACCTATGTAAAATTGGGTTCTTTTCGGATAGTAACTATATGGTATTAGGTAACATCCAAATTGATTACACGTGTCCATATCCTTTTAGGGACTCGTTTTCTGTAATACTCATAAAAAAGGAAATGGCTTGAACCGTACCTATTAAATGTAGTTTTTGTTTTCTTCGTACCAGGAAAAACACAAGAGTTAGTCCTATTGCCTTCCCGAGCCTATTTTTGTATAAATAGTATCTTTTTCATTTTATACCTCTATTACTAGATAAATATGTTATTTAAAATGACCATTCCATAAACCATTTCACTAAAAAAGCATATGTATAAAACAAAAGAAAAGAAAGTAGGTTATTTACACAACTTCGTCATACTTTGGCAAATAATGTTTTACTTAGGCTTTAAGTTGACTAGTGCTGGTAAAAAATAATTTTTCACCAGCATACGCATGGCATAGTGAATTGTACGAATGAGATACCTTTATTAGGTATGAGTTTTGTCTGTAGTGAGAGAGTTAATAACAGTACAATAAAGGAGACGGAAAATGGTGGGCCCAAATGTAATAAGTTGAGATATGATCTAAAAAATTAGTCAAATTTTTGTATCTTAGAATATGAAAAATCACCTCAATTCTCAATCTGGATGCGGAGAAATATGAGAAAATATTTTTCGTGAGATTATCAATTGAGTAATCGATTACACTAAAACAGGCTAGCCCTAAAACATTTGCAGTAAACAATTAACTCAAAGTAATTAAATGCACTGTATATACTTACATGCAATATAGTGCATATAATTACAGTCATATTATTAAATCAAATATCAATTAATTACTGAAAAACCAATATTAATGATTATCGATTTCATATCGATTCAAATCTCTCTTATATTTGTAGTCTATGTCACTGACATGACAGCTGACTAACATTGACACTAGACAGTTGCTGACTGTTTTTGTTTGCTCACTCGTTTCGTGTTTTCCGATGAGTTTTGAATGCTTTCCCGATTATTCGTCATTTTTTACGACAACTGCTTTGTATTTTACGGATTCTGACCCTTGCTTTCACCTTGGACACCGAAGATCGCTCACACGTTTGACTTGGCATTGTTATTTTGGATTTTACCGCCGGCTTGTGGATTGGATATTATTGAAACTATGGATCACTGTGTGAATTGTGGGATATACTGGTCACTGCAATACACTGGGCCGACGGCCTTACACGATGAAACAATTCTGTCAGTGATTCGGCAATGGCTTGCACCTCAGTCTGTAAGTAAATACCTATAACCTCATCTAACCAGCTACCATCCTGGCAGGTTTAAAATGTAAAATGTGTTTAATAGAAGGCGAATAAAACGGCTACTATATTAAATGATTTATTATTTTATTTTAGACATCTTTTCCCTATCTCCTTACCTATTACCTACCTATCGCTTGAAGTCGTTTACTTTCATTCATATGATTTTTCAAACATTTTCTAGTAAATATAATAACTATTAGTGCAAAAGAACACATTTTGCACTTCAGGAATCAGCTGTTAGTTAAAGGTTGTAACATAACCTCACTTTTACATAATCTCTTATATCTCTGTTCTCAGATTGACAAAATACGCAGAATTTTCAGTGAAAGGTTGACAATATATAAGCTATTAATTGACACCACTTTCATCTTCTTACAACTAGGCCCAAGATTGTATGTAATCATTTCAGTCTCCTTTACATCAGTAATAGTTTAAAACAAGAATGTGATACAAATAATTCAAATGTTTATTTGTGGATCATAGGTTTGTGTACAGTTCTTATTCTAAGTTACATTTCAGTGCGCTATGTCCTACCATGGAATATGGTGTACAAATTAAATTTACATACCAAAAAAATAAATGAAATAATAGTGAACACTTTAACAATGTCAAATAAACATAATCAAATAAATATTAAATACTTTAAACAATGTCAAACACACATAATCAAATAAATAATGAATGAAATACTATAATAATGTCATGCGAGAGAATCATCGTTTAAGAATATGTGAGCTTGATAAGTTACCACTATATCTTCATTGTTTCTTAAGGGAATCACTGCAAAATATTAAAGACTGTAATCAAAAACGGGTAGAATAGAAACACTTATAATTTCAAAGACCTTGTATTTTATTTCATTCAATTTTCTGTTACCCATTTGAACTTAATTCAATTTCGATAATGCCAAAAACGTCTAACATCCGTAAATCAATAAAATTAAGCAATTTTACATTTGTTACAACCGCTCGAACTCCTTTGGTGTTCCATTCAATTTTCTTGACAAAAGTGATAGAAAGTCTGGCTGCCGTTTTCCATTTTGAATCAACCATTCACCTGTTATTGACATTGACGGGTACATCTCACGTAATAAGTCCATCAACAAATATTTGATTACAACTGTACATTCATTTGAATAGACTTTTAATACTACGCTTCACTGGATACAGTTATTTAACATTGTTGTAAACATGCTAACAAATTGAGTTGGGAGCGGTCAGCTGAAAAGCAATAACAGTGTTGAACTTAGTAACACAATAAAGTTTGGAATTAATGTAAATTTAATATTGGCAAATATTTTAGGCTCGCCATATTTTATACGCATGTTATGCGCCATCTGTAAATATCAAGAGATTATAAGTAGATTTTCAATAAATTTTATTAACATAGTTATAATAATAATAATAAATATTCCACAACATTCTATACAAAAACTAAACTAACTAACTCTTATTAAATATAATTGACAACGATTTTGATTATAATAATATCAGTTATAGCCTTCTAGAAGTTTACAATAGACAGAGCAAAATACTTTTAATTTGGGAAATACACAATTTGATGAACCATTATGAAGTTGTCAAGTTTTCATGGTTCTGTTATAGACTGGTGGATACTTCGTTCCACTTAGTAACTCATGGCGGGCGGTGTATTTACTAGTCGAGCTACAATTGAATAGGAATAGTTGATTTGTTACTAGCAAGCATAATGGTGAAATCACCCCGATTTATTATTTAAGCAAAGTAACTTCGGTGAAACCTATTGATAAAGTTTTATTATTGTCAACCTACATGATCATCATCCTGGCAGTCCCATCTGCGGTAGCCTAGTGGTATGGGTAATGGACTGCTGAGACGAGGTCTCGGGTTCGATCCCAGGTTTACCATGGTACACACCAATGACTTTTCGATGCTTTTCGAAGTTATGTGTGTATTTATCGCAGGTTTATAAGTGCCCGGTTAATGACAATAAGCTCGCCACCTATTACATTGGGACCTAAACGAAATGTGGGTGCTAGCACCTCTGCCTACCCCCTCGGGGAATACAGGCGTGAGTTTATGTTATGTTATGGCAGTCCCACGCAGGTTGCTTCCGAGGCGTTCACACCCAAGTCTGGCGTCCGCTTGCCTGCTTTTTATCTCATACTATTGCCAACTAGCATAGAAATGAACTTTTGCCTGAAATTGCTCTAGTGGACCACCTTGAATGTTTAAATTGCCTCTAACGAGCAACCTGTGTCGGACAATAATGGCCGGTACAGACGAAAGGAAGCGCCTGTTCTATAATTACTGACATTCTTACAGGAAATAAACTACACTGACAATTTTCCGTGTAAAGTGTTCAAATAACAGCTGAAAAGTACGTAATTGCCCCTGACATTTTAGTCTCAGTTGACTCCAAAGTAACGAAAATTATAGTGGATGATTTTATAGTCGTCTCGGATAAAAAGAATTTGGGGACAGTTTCGAAAGCAAAATATTCTGGAAGTATTAATTTGGCGAAATATTTTTTTTATACCATACATTTTTCCTTTCACCTGAAGATTATTCCCACACATTATCAAAAAAAAAATTTTTTTCTTTCGGCAAATTGATACTTCTCGCTGACTTTGCTATTGAAATTAAATAAATAAATAAATATTTAACAACATTCTACACAACGCTATCTAGACCCATGGTAAGCTTTTATAGCTTGTGTTAGAATGCGGATAAACATACTTATATACTTTTTTTTTGTAAATACATACATATTATTATACATAGAAACACCCAGACCAATGCAAATAGCCATATTCATGCATACAAATATTTGCACTGAGCGGGAATCGAACCCGCGCCTCCTGCGTGGCAGTCGCGTGCACTACCGCCGCGCCACAGAGGCTGTCGCTGTCGAAATTGTGCCCAAACTCTTTCTATAAAAAAAAAAATCACCCAGTATAAGAACTAGTTTTTCTATAAACTTCTAACGCCTACTTCACCGTTGATATACAAAAAACTCAATTTTCAAACCCAAAAACAAATGTTTTTTGTATATCAATGTACTTCACCCTCTCAGCAGCGAGTACTGCAAAATTTCATTTTTAAATTGTTCACAAAAAAAAAACAGGCGTAAGAAAACTGTTTCATAGTATTAATATAACTGAATAACAACAGTCAATAAAAACTTAAAATAACATGAAGAAATTGTTCCACTAGGGGAAAAATCCATTGCCCTTGTTGACAATATGGCTCAGTGACGTACTCAAGACAAATATCATTTTACTTTGAATGGTATTTTGAACGTGCAGTGCAGGGACTTACCCCACCATATATTTCTGATTTAAATAGACGATCTGGGACTCCCCTTTCAGATATCAACATAAACAAATTACAAAATATCCTTCTTATAAGTTTGATATTTTATCAAGAAACTTTGAATACTACTACTAAACTATATCTGATACTTCTTTATCAAGGAGAGGGTTTGTGAAAAACTTCTAACTTTGACATTAAGTACTTTGAATGACGGGTTTCTGAATACTAACTCGTAAGATAAACAGCTCGAAGTTTAGTAATTAGTTATCTGAGAAATTGGGGGCTTCGTAGTTGAAACTTGAAATCAATAGTGAAATTTGTGATATAAATTAACCACTAGCACTCGACAAGAACAAAAGTAAAAAGTTCACCTTGAAGTACCCAATCATGTGGAAAACATGATGAAAAGCCAATTAATGGAATGGAATTATTGGCTGAATTTGAATGGAAGTACGAGAGAGGACTATGTAGAAAATTCTAGGGCTATATTGATTAAGAGTAATTCGAAAACCTTATTGTGTGGTCCGGGGAGGGATATCCAATGTGGAAACAGTATGTTTAGAACTGATTTCAAATTCAAATTAAATTAACCGTACATTTGATTGAACAAGCTTGTCCATATTAACAGAAACATTTATAATGATTTAGTTATGAGCTGTGTGTTGACGGACATAAAACCATTAAACTATAAACGGTACAATTATAGTTCGACATAATAATATCGAATGTTATTTCCTTAGAAGATGAGACCTCTTACATAAAGAGGACTTTATAACTAATAGACTCTTGAATAAATGGTTTTTATTCTTCTTTGTCATTTAAAATATCCATAGTAACATTTCATAGCTGCCTTACCCTTAGGACATAATTTATTATCTCTGTTCAATGGGACAATGCCGCCAATATTCTGGGTAGGTGACCTTCCCAGAATATTGGCAGCATTGTCGGGCGATGATGCAAAGGAATTCTATGACGCATATACGTATGTAATTTTATTATTTTGAAGTTTGGATGTAGTTATTTACAAGCTCTGTTTCATCATCATTTTAACGAGATTTCTATTTACAGCTTCATCTTGCATCAGAGTTAAAGGTCCACTAACATATTCTCCTCCTTAATATTTGACTTTTACACCTTTTATTGTAAGAACTGCCGCCCAGTGTTCCAACTCTGAGAGGAAGGCCACTCACCGGTGCAAAACACCTGCTGAACGAAGATCTGGTGGTACTCGTCCTAGCGAGGTTAATTTGGGCCCCGGATAGGTAGGGCCTTCATACATCCATTTAAAATTTCTTTACATTTACGTGAATACAACGACTAAGCTAATTTGCACCGCTTTCCACTGATTGGAATTTCCCTAAGGAATTTAAACCCGAACGATAGCTCTCTACGCGTTAGAAATTGTTCTCACGCGGACAATTAAAATTGGGTGAGGACTCTCTATAATGTGCAGTATTACTACGATATTAGGTATAGTCTTTTACCCAACTGCTTAAATCTATGTTTTGGCATTATCTAAATGCGGTTTAGTCACATCAATCTATTCTTCTAAATCTGTAAAAATGAAAGTCTGTGACAAAGTATGAAACGGGGTAAGACAATATATCGCTCGCCCACTCGCTCGCTAATGGTTTGGTTGGCCTCTCCTATACCATTGCAATAACAATGCCTTGTTCAAGTTGTTCAAAATATCAGGATCCAATTTGGCTCATGCAATAACATATTTCCATCTCTAAAAGATCGCTTCACGTATATCACATTACATATTTTCATAATTTATTTAATGTAAAACATTGCCTCATTATTTTCAGATCAACCCAGCTTTATTTTCTTTACAAGCCAATTATTTTTATATCAAAAATATAATAGCGGTAGGGTGATAGGCTACAGATAATACTTATATAGTATATTCTCATCGATAACTAAATCGAAAGGACGAAATAATAATATTGAACAAATTAAGAAAATAGCGTTTAAAAGAATTCCCATGAATATTTTTTTAATTTCAATCGGCATTTAATTCATTTAAATCAAGAAATATGGGTATGATATTCATATTATCGTTGATATTGAAGTATTCAATCTATACAAATAAATAAAATTGGAGTGTCTGTTTGTAATATTAAAATAACCGCTTTCTACTACATGCATATGAATGTATATACGGTACACATACCAAAATATATATTTTTAAATTTTTTGTCTGTCTGTCTGTCTGTCTGTTTGTTTTGGCTAATCTCTGGAACGGCTGGACCGATTTGGACGGGACTTTCACTGGCAGATAGCTTATGTAATAAGGAGTAACTTAGGCTAAAAAAAAAATGCCAAAAACAAAAAAAAATAAACTGATTTTTTTATTAAGTACATTCCACGTGGACGAAGTCGCGGGCACAGCTAGTATAATATATAATTACAAAGATTTTTGACACTTATTTTATTATGATACTTTCATACAAAAAGGTAAACATGTTTTCTGCGTGTATTTTAATTGCACAGGTGTAAGTAGTCTTATCATCAAAGATAATTTCTATTTCATTAATCATCATATCTGTGTTAAACACAAA
This sequence comes from Eilema sororculum, assembly GCA_914829495.1. Classification (NCBI taxonomy): domain Eukaryota; kingdom Metazoa; phylum Arthropoda; class Insecta; order Lepidoptera; family Erebidae; genus Eilema; species Eilema sororculum. Next base: position 14,284,836 of record OU618542.1, read on the forward strand.
CTTACCGTAAAGTCAAGTATTACCAATTTATCAATTTATAAGACAAGTGTCAAATATGAAATTGCAAGACAGTTGGTGGAAACACTTTATATTATGTTTCTTCACTATTGTATTACGCGTGACAATATTGTTGTATTTTAAGAATAAGTCTGAAAAACGCCACTCCAATCTAAAACTTTTGTGACCGCGCTTATTGAGCTCTTTAGTCATTATTTTAGTTATTTTAATATTCATTACCATTCCAAAAGTAGATAATATTTTTTTTGTTGACTGAAGTCTAAATTTTAAAAAGAGAACCATATAATATTCGAGTACCTCATAAACATCGTGTTTTAATCTGTACACAGAACAAAAAGAACGTTGGCGTATACAATAAAGAAAGCTTAATGTAAAGGTTCTGTTTTCTTGTCACGTTTTTTCGCCGTTTAAACGTCCCTCCAACAAATGGCTCGGAACATAACTACATCGACACAGACGTATACCTAATACAAGAAAGGAAAGAACACATATTATATAAGTACTTTTGTCTTTTTTCACTTTAGGTTTAATGTGAATAAAACTTTAGGGAGATGGGGCTTAGAAGAACATTGTTACAACCTGCTATCCTATTCAGTTATGGATTGAATTCATATTTAGTTTTTCAGATTTCAGGTCCTTAGTTCAGTTTTTTTCTATGCAATCACGCTGTAAACTTATGGCGCTATAAAAATTTTGGCTCACTTTTGCCGACGTTTCGCGTGCGATGCTCACCCGTGGTCACGACTTGGCTTTTTTAGTGCATCTACCCTCCATTACATTCAGAATGAAAATAAGGCTGGCGACACACTACACTCACTACGTCAGTTTTGGACAGCACAATATTGTTGGTTTTTATTGTTTTTATCACTGGATTCCACGTCCCGGATAGTTTGAATCCATCTATCTTCCCTGTTTATATTTTTTAATTTCAATCGCTTCACGCACAATCCTAGAATAGTAGTGGCGATCAGTGGAGAGGACTTTGGGTTGATGAAGTAGAAGACAAAAATTGGTCAAAATTTTTATCGCGTGAAGTCCCGAATAGTTATAAATAACCTTAGTTCAGTTTCTATTGTGTTCTAGCCTCCAGGTATACATGAGGATGTAAAGCATCAACTACCTTTATTGTGACCTCACTCCGAGTCCATAGCCTCAGCCTCAGGCGAAAAATGCCCAAGCACCGTCTATTCCACCACAGTAGAGTGAAATGTTTGTTTGAAATTCATTTACAATTGCGTCACGTGACCGCTGAACTTTGACACAGGTGCCTTCCAAAGCAATGTACGATTCCCGTGAGTATTTAACCTTTTACTTCACATGAACCAATATATAGTTTTAAGATCGTCATTTGTGAATATTTAATGCCACAAAAGTTCGCCCACGTCTGTTTTCCATCAATAGGAATAAATTGGATTTGGTGCCAATATTTTGGCATGTATCCGTTCCAATATCAGATCACCTTAATCTGCTTATTGTACTCTGTTGTACTTTGACCTTGATTATGGAGTTTGGTGCAAATATAAATCAAAAGGCTTGACGAGATGTTACTTCAACTAATACATACTCGTACATACAAAAGAGAACTTATGTAGAGCACAATGATGTATTGTACCATAAAGCTATCGATGCCTACAACTGGTGGCAGGCTGAGCAGTCCATGTGTCTGTCAACAGGCTTCCTGGCATGTGGTTATCTTCATTGGTTTGACTCCGACATAGTGATTCTTCATGTCCTTGACGAAATGTTAGGAAAACGACGATTGCAGTTTGCTTGTCTTCCGTAACATTTTCTAGTAAATGCTATTTTTAAACTATTTTCTACTCAACATTCTACAAGTCACAATTCACTCGGTAAATAACACTAAGTTTACTATTTAAAAAACAGTTGAGGTATATTTAAACTCATTCTTAAACATTTCTTCTTGTACTTTAATATTTTCTGAATACAATAGAGAAATAAAAAATAAACTTTTATTACGCCTTTCAAGCTGACCACGAATTACAGTGGCATTTTGAATTAATAAAAAGCTCACGATCCTAAGAAACAGAAGCTTTTTTCGTACTAAAACAGAACCATGTCTTAAATAAATAAGTTGGGAAGTAGGATTGTAATGTATTCATTCCAATCTCATCCTAAATCCTTTTTGTTATTTTCTGTCCCCAATCCAGACGTCTTTGCAAGAAGCAAACCTCCAAAATTGCAATCACGCAAATTGAAAATTAATGGACCGCGAAATCCAATTTTGCATTAAAGCTTTCTGGTAGGTAAGTAGGTACTCGCCCCTCCTCCCCGCTGAGTGGTCATGGTATCACATTTATGATTTTTGAGACAAAAGTGAATGAACGTTTTTGTGATTTGCTTAGGAGATGAGGAAAAATAAAATTGTATTCAAATAATGTATTGTTCTGTCGCAAAAAGTGAAAAATATTCGTCTACCTGCATTCAATTGCATTTTTACAGGTGGTAGAAATTTGATGGCACAAATTTGACACTTATTTCGACCGGGTTGGTACCACCGTGCACAAGTGCGAAAAACCCTCCATAGTAATCCAATCTCGGTTGGATTGCGTTCAGGGATCAGCAAGTGCATAGCCGGGCCGAGGTGATGGTAGTCGCAGCACTAGTGGGACCGGTGGGTTTTGGCGTAGTCTAGTGGGGTGTGACGCGGGTGCGCCGCGCCGGGCAGGGAGACCCGTAGAAACGGTGGTGCCGCTGGCCGCCCGCGGCATAGTACAGGGGCCCAACTGGGACTAACCACCCTGGGAGGCTGCCCCACCAGGTCGCGCATAATCCCGATATGGCTCGTCGTGCCGGTTGGTGACCGGACGGGAGCCCGGCGACCATATTCGGGAGGGTACGGTGGCCCTTCCGTTCGGCGCGTCGGCTCTCGTCGCGCCTCACATTCATAGATGAAACCAATCTCCCATGTTTTGTCACGCGGTGCTGCGGCGACAATCACCTCTTTTTCACGCCTTCCCTTACCCTTCACCTCATGGCAGCGCACAAAACAAAAATTGTTGAAACAGCGGCTAGGGACTCTCCCACAAAAACTCTATTTGAGGTGGAGTCCACGAACATCTGTGGGCTCCATAAGAACCTCAACGCCGTCCACCAACACCTGGAGACGGCGAAACCAGCTATGCTGTTTCTAACGGAGACACAAATACGCCGCCCTGACGACACGACCTACCTGCTTTACCCCGGCTATGTTATCGAGGAAAATTTCCGAGCAAAAGCCGGGGTGTGCGTGTTTGTTAGGGCGGATATTTGTTGTCGCCGTTTGCGCTGTCTAGAGGACCCATCCTTTTCCATCCTTTGGGTACACGTAGATCATGGCTCCACGAGTCAGGTCTATGTGTGCCTTTACCGTTCCCATACAGGAGATGCAGAGATAACTCGACTATTCGAATACCTGAGTCAGGCGGCAGATGATGCGCAGGAGCGGTTTCCGAACGCCGAATTGGTGTTTTTGGGGGATTTTAACGCCCACCACAAGATCTGGTTGGGCTCCGCCATAACAAACCATGCGGGAAGAGCCACTCACGCATTTGCCCTGGCGCATGACTTGACTCAATTGGTGCACAAGGTCACGAGGATACCAAGAGAGTCCGGCCTAGAGCCCTCTCTGCTTTACCTTCTGTTGACGAGTCACCCGGACCAGTACAGTGTCTCGGTGATTGCTGCTTTAGGTAACTCCGACCACTGTCTGGTCCGCTCCACCGTGCCCATTGTAGCGCCCCCACGACCCGTGCAGGGGAAGAGGCGGCTATGGCACTACTCGTCAGCGGACTGGGATGGATTGCGCGACTATTATGCGTCCATCCCGTGGGCTGAACGCTGCTTTGAGGGTAAGAACCCATCTGAGAGCGCTAGTGCCGTCGCCGGTGAGATCGGTCTAGGTATGGAATACTATATCCCATACACCGATGTCACCGGAGTCCGCGGAGCGCGTCCGTGGTTCGGGCGCGAGTGCGCGGAGGCTGTTGAACATAAACAGTCTGCGTACCGCGCCTGGGTGCGGGCGCGCGCCACACGCGATCCCAACGTGGGTCACTTCAAGGCGGCGTACAACAGAGCCACAAAGGTCTGCAGGGGGGCATGCGTCAGGGCGGATGCCCAGCGCATAGCGCGGCTGGGCCAAGAGCTAGTGGCGCATCCCACGGGTAGCCGTGGCTACTGGCAACTGGCCAAAGCCGTGCAAGCCAACTTCTGCCAGCCCTCGCTGCCCCCGCTGAGCAATCCCGATGGATCTCTGGCCCATGAGCCGCAAGAGAAAGCAAATTTGCTGGTCAATCTCTTCGCGGCCAACTCCCGAGTCGATGATTGTGGTATGCAACCACGGACAATGCCCACTGGTGACCACGCAATGCCTGATATACGTATCAGGCAACGCGATGTCCGTGCAGTACTGCAATCACTCGATGTCCGGAAAGCCAGTGGTCCTGATGGTATTCCAGCGGTTGTACTTAAAAAATGTGCAGCGGAGTTATCTCCTATGCTAACGCGGCTGTACCGACTGTCCTACAGTTCGGGTACAGTGCCTTCGGCTTGGAAGGAGGCGAATGTCCAGCCGATCCCCAAGAAGGGGGATCGCTCGGACCCAGCCAACTATCGACCCATAGCCGTCACCTCAGTGCTGTGTAAGGTGTTCGAGCACATAATTAACACACAGCTCATGCGCCACCTAGAGGATCACTCCTTGCTTAGTGACTGGCAATACGGTTTCAGACCGAAACGGTCAACGGGTGATCTTCTGGCGTACATGACCCACCTTTGGGGTGAGGCTATGGAGAAGCACGGTGAGTCACTGGCAATTAGTCTTGACATCGCCAAAGCTTTCGATAGGGTATGGCACAAATCGCTTCTTTCCAAGCTACCAGCCTTCGGCCTGCCTCCTAGACTGTGTAACTGGGTTGCAAGCTTCCTGCAGGGGCGCCGTATTCGCGTCCTTTGTGATGGACGAGCTTCGGAGTTCTTGCAGGTAAATGCTGGCGTGCCGCAGGGTTCCGTTTTATCTCCCACTCTCTTTCTTCTGCATATCAATGACATGCTCTGTAACGGAAACATTCACTGCTATGCAGACGACAGCACCTTACATGGGAGTTATCACGCACATCCTGCGGCCAAGCAGTCTGATATCGCGGAAAAAAGGCAGCTTCTTGTCACAGAGCTGGACCGGATCCTGGACCACATTTCTCAATGGGGCGCTAGGAACCTGGTCGAGTTCAATGCCAAGAAGACCCAGGCATGTGCGTTTACAGCTAAGGTATCTCCTTTCCTTCCCCTTCCCACTCTTAAGAGCACACCACTGCCACTGCAGGATCACCTCACTATCCTCGGTATGGATGTTCGCTGCAAACTGAATAACAAAAACTATATCGAAAGTATCATCAAATCAGCCTCGCGTAAACTCGGAGTCCTGAACAGAGTGAGACGTTTTTTCACGCCGGAGCAGCGGTGTCTTCTATACAAGACCCAAATTCGTTCCTGCGTGGAATACTGCTCACATCTCTGGGACGGCTCCGCAAAGTACTTATTAGATGCTCTCGACAGGTTGCAGCGACGTGCGGTCCGCATTATTGGGGATCCTGAGGTCACGAACACCCTCGAGCCTTTGCAGATGCGTAGAGATGTTGCGTCTTTGGCAGTTTTCTACCGTCTCTACCATGGTGAATGTTCTGACGAGCTCTTCCAATTAGTCCCACCCTCCCCTTTCCTTCACAGGACGACACGTGCAGGGCTAAGATGTCATCCATTTACGGTGCAGAGTATACCTGCTAGAACCAAGCGTTTCAGTGATTCATTCCTATGCCGCACCACTGGGGCCTGGAATTCCCTGCCAGCTCACGTGTTTCCTTCTTCCTACAGTCCCGGGTCCTTTAAGCGGGGCGTGAAAAGGCATCTAATGAGGCCGTCAAGCTGAGTGCCACCACTGTTAACATGGTAAATGTTTACGATGGTGACCCTCTTTCCGAGACTTTGCCTTTAGCTTAACATCAGGCGAGGTGAAGTTAAATTGACGTGTCCTATATAAAAAAAAAAAAAAAATTCAAAAGGTGCTTTGTTCCATTAAAAAGCAAATCATTAGAATTGCTTCCGGGATAATAGTATATCTATTATGTTTAATTGTATAAGAAAAGATTAGCACTCTCTGCATCATTCTATCGGCTGTATAACTAGACTGTCTGCAAAGTTTAGGTTTCCTTAAAAAAAGAATACTTACTATCCAAAAATCACCACAGAGTTAGTCCCGATTGCATTGAATGTTTTCACCTGGAGCTCGGAGTTGACTCTCCTACTTACCTCTTCATTTGGGTTATCTAGGTTTTTACTGATCTCCCAATCCCAAGATAAAAATCCACGCCAGAACCTACTCCGTTGATTTACCAGTTAATATTATAATCTTTTAAAAAACTTATTTCTTGTCTAACCGACAATAAAGAACGTGATGGACAAATCCCTTAAAATTGTCTACGTTTACATTCGATTTTCACTTTATTGTTTAGGGCAGTAAATTATTTCAAAATATTCAGTTAGCATTTGTAAGTGAAAGATTATTAAGGATTATAGGCGTTTCACGGGCCATCAAAATAAATTGAACGTGACTTCGGGCGCTATACGTTCCGCCACTTTGCACAATAAAATACAGATTTTTAATGTTTGTCGTGTACGCGAACGCTAAAACAAATATAGTTTCATTTTACTTTTTACAGCTGTCAAATGAAAAGCATCGTCAGTTATATTTTTTCCTGTAAATATGCGAAGCATTTTATTTTACAATTCTGAATGTATATTTGTTTAATACACTTTGCTCTAACATGCTTTTTATTTTGTATTTCGTTCTGAAAAAATTATATGTAAATTATATAAAGATAAAAAATCAATTTGTATATATGTATCATGATTATTATCTATTGAAAATGACTTGACAGGACTAATTTAAAATGGGGAATATAGCACAAACTAATTATTTAAATTTAGGGAAGTTCTTGTCGATCCGCCAGAACTATAAGTTATCATCTCAGTGTTGGGGGGTCATCATACGACAATTGAAGGTTATGTTGGTCTCAAACTACCGAAATAGCATGAAGTTTAGATGCCTCAGTTATAAGTAGGTTATTTCTGTGACCACGACCGCTCTGGTCACCAACGATCGTCATCCCGACGGCCCAAATACTAGGAACATTACAATCGATGACCAACTCTATCAAATCATTTTTTTATTAATATTATTCATAATTACGCATGCTAACCTGGGAATGAGAGAAAAACATAGATTGCGTCAGCTGTGTGTAGTCTAAGTCAGGGAGAGCAAGTCTTGAAAGTTGACTGAAGATATACAGGGTCTCTTGGTGTATCATCTGTGTTCTATAACTCCCATACTAACCTTGGCTACAGAACAGTTCGAGTTTACCAACTCTTGGTGTCTGGCCAATTAGGGCGGTCCGAATTTGACTGACAAAAAGGCAAAATAGTCTATCTCTGCCTACTTCCTCAGAAATATAATCGTATGTCTAAAAAATACAATTTCAGCACACCCAAGCCCGCCCCCATACGGCCGTCTATTTGGTGTGTTCCCAACCAGTAACATCCAAACGAGTAACACTGATGGTCCATTCATACGATGTAGCACATGTGACCACAGTTGTATAATATGTTAAGTTTATACAAGCTGATTACATAAGACCTTCGTCCGCGCGATCTGTCTATTTCGTAAATAATATGCCATGAACAAACGTACATACATGTACATTTCTTCGATGTACCCTCTTAACTCGAGGCCCGGACCGAGAAAAGTGTCGTTTACCCTCACGTTATCTTCAACTTCGAATGTCCACATTCGTTTCATTTCGTTACTAGTGAAATATAGTTAAATCCAAAGAGTAGAACCGGGTAAAGTGACATTTCCTACGTTTGATCGCGTCTACATTCTACGATGACAGGAGTTAAAGGTGAGTACAGACTTGAGAGCTATTTATTTTTATATCACTTGTGCTTTTTTTAATAAATATTTATAATCTCTTAACACAATAATATAAATACAGCACAGATATTAAAATTAGTTATAATAGTCAGTTAGTAACAACGATATTGTTTCATGTTCGGCATTTTTGTATACGAGTATTCTGTCTTCGTCTGCACCTTGTAGTCAATTCACTCTCCTACTATTCTTTCTATAACTTGGATTATTTCAGATAACCATTTGATACACCAATTGAGAGAAGGTCCTGTGCCTGTTTTGTACATTAATGAACAATGAGCAGTTGTACTGGCTTGCTGGTGAGATTCGCTTGGAGGCTTGGGAGCGGACTTTGGTGGGGGCTCCTATACACCCTTCATCTATCCTATAGCCGTTTTTCCCAAGGGTTCATCTGGTGATATACTTCTAACGTTCTAACTTAATCTGTGTTGACCGGAATACAACAATGACTACAATATAATAGTACCTAATACTATATTACTATACTGACTATGAAGGTCAGATGGCAGTCGTTTCACAAAAATATCGAAGTTCAACCACATTACACCTACACTGGGAAGAGAGTCCGAGAATTTAAGTCTGTCTAATAATTACATATTTGAGCCGTTTGGAGTCGAGACGCGAGGATCATGGGGTCCAAGTGCACGTCTATTATTCAAAGACATATCAAAACGTTTAATAGACATGACCCGTGACCAGAGGGCTGGTTTATTCCTTGCGCAAAGGATTGGCATTACCATTCAGCGTGGCAATGCCGCCAGCCTTCTGGCCACCCTCCCGGTTGACGTCGTTGGGGAGGAATTCTTTGACGCCTGAACCTGCAGTTTTGCACATATCTTGTTTTAGATTTTTATTTATAATAATTATTAAGTATTATTACTATGTACATAATTGAAGTTAAATAAAAAAGTAACTAGTCTGTCTTTGCCTTTATAATTTTGCCAACTTCCTGCGCGCTCTCTTGTTACTAAATGTTATTAACTACTCGCTGAAGCCTACTCGTTTTTTTGAGAATTTAAGTACACCTAAGCTGACGTTCATAGTGTAAGAGTTTTCATCAAAGAACTCGAAAAGATTTTCGACAAAATCTGTTTTCTATTTGGAGACCACTTAATGGATTTGGGTGTCTGTACTATTTGCTCGGACTGAGAGTAACAAGTTAGGCAATCAAGCTTATGTACTAAATGATCATTAAGCCCTTGCCAATCTACGTTACAACGCCTAACTATTATGTTTAGAATACGTTTTAGTAAAATGAATAATTAATTATATAATGACCAACGTAAATAATATAAGCTAAACGAACTAATTAAATAAAAAAAAGAATGGTTCTAGGATTCAGGCATCATTTCCACGACGAATTGCCATAAAAAAATTCAGCGTAAAAATATTTAATCTGTACGGATATCGTCATTTATCCCCGTCATATTCGTTGAAGATAACTGGTTGTAACTCTACCTTTTTTTTTTCCCTCTGATACCCCCCCTGCCGGAGCCGGAAGGGGAGGTTATGTCGGACTCGAACCGACTAAAACCGCACGCCGACTGTGGGTCTTGGTGCTAGGCCGGAGGTGAGGTTGTCATCGACATATCCCTCGCACCCCGGCTGACCCAGGGTCTTTACGGTCTGGCCCTTCTCAGGAGGGGGGGACAACGGTGTCCCCAACTCGCCCCCGGAATGGGGAGGCGCGCTTCTCAGCGCGCCGCCGCCGTGGCCTGCTTCTGCTGGGGTGACAGGCGGCTCCACCCGTCACCCCCAGGCCCGCGCTCATGGGGGACGGAGGTCAGTCAGTGCCCTCCGACGCCCGAGTTGCCTGCGCGCGCGGGCGGCGCGAGGTTGTAACATTCTACCGAATACATTCAACGACCACACGAACCGAAATGCCATCCAGACGGCTTCGTATTGTGCACCAAGGCGAGACAATGAGATAACTATACTTGTCACTTTTTAATCACTCTCAGTAACCGTCTATCGCATTATATTTACTAGAAATAACAGTACATTCTTATAAAATAGGTATACAATTAAAAACATACTAACAGACATTCGTTTTTAGTATTATCATTTGTACCCTATGAGTGTGAAACTAAAGACGTTAATCGGGTAAATCAATCTAGCAGTAACTGGTCAGAGGCGATACCGTAAAAAGAGTTGGCTATATCTCTGTACTGCTCGTTCCTGCAAATACCAGTAATTTATCGGCTGCTGAGGTTTGAAGCCATTCCGTAAACTGTTCTATTTCTAAATTCTCACCTTCACGTGGCATTGAGGTAAACGCATGTGGGAAAATCTCACACTAAAAGAGAATTCAAATACCGTAGTTAACCAAAAACTGAACTTTACTTATGTTAAGGATTTATTAGTCGTCAAGTACTTTTATAGGGTTCCGTAGCCAAATAGCAAAAAAGGAACCCTTATAGATTCGTCATGTCTGATGTCTGTCTGTCCGTCCGTGTGTCACAGTCACTTTGCTCCGAAACTATTAAGCCTATTTGTGTTGTTACTTGGTTAGTAGATGTATTCTGTGAATCGCAATAAGAATTTCACACAAAAAAAGCAATAATTTTTGGGGGTCATTCCCCCCTGTAAGGTTGTGGGTTCGATAGGTCTTCAAAAATGCTATTGAGGATTCTAACATCATTTTTTTCTAAACTGAATAGTTTGCGCGAGAGACACTTCCAAAGAGAAAAAATGTGTCTCCCCACCCCCTCTAACTTCTAAAATAAGAGAGTGCTATGATCGTCAATCAGCAGGTGTATCGCCTAGGAGGTGAAATTGGCTTGAGTCTTGAAGATCCCACCTTCCACCAAAAGGTTAGGCTAATACTTCGTACCTTCGACTTTTTGTCTTTTTTACAACAACAACTCCTTTGAAGGTAAAATGAGTGATATGAGAAAAGTGATACCTGTGATATAGAAGCTCGTTTTGAAAAATTCACAGAACGCAATGATGTGAATTGATCGGGATTGATAGCAATCATACGTAGTCCGCGATCGGTGGCAGCTAGCCAGAATTGTTCATTTATTCATTTTATTAGTGCCATCGTCGAATGAGAAATTTTTGCATCACATTTTTCTCTCTAAAGCCAATTTTTAGTGCGGATTTTTACTGTACTCATTTATTTTATTGAGTTAGAAGAATCGAACTTCCTAACAAGTTATAGACAAGCGATTTGGCTTCTCAAGCTATTGTTTTTCACACATAAATCCTTCTGTTAGAACGATATCTTCTTGTTTACTTTTCATTTTAATCCACATTCGCAAAATTCAAATATATAAAAAAGATCTCATAAAAATTACTATAAAGCTACGTGCCATCTATTGTTAGATAGGTTTCGATGTCACGACCTCTTGGCACACACGCAAACACATTACAACAAATGTCGCTTAGAGTACATTTCTGTGTATTTTAAATGTATTTTTAATTCAAAATGTGTGTATTCATAACGGTTATAAAACTACGAAATCAACCGGTTACATGGTTTTATACTTATTACTGCCAGTATTTTATATTTAAAATGGACCACTGTTACAGTATAGTACTTATTTATTCTGTGCCACTGTCTATTAACCTATTTTTTATTTTTTATTTTAAACTTTATGCACATAAATTTGTACAAAGGCGGACTTAATGCCAAAGGCATTATCTAACAGTCAACCTTAGGGTGATGCAGAGATACATTGAGGTAGGTGCAGACAGAAGATTAACTATTTATTAGAATGTAATAATACTTACAATAGACATACACACTATAATACACAAGAAATACATACATATACAATTACATATATACCTATTCCTATACTTATACTTTATATAAATATATATGATACATACCTATATAATATACTACTACTTAAACCATATTTCTTTATCAAAATGATGAAAAATAACCTTGTAGTTTTACCCACTATTGCCATTAGGGATTACTGTAGAGCTGACGTACTTTATACTTGAAAGTAGCACGGTTGTTAGCCATCCTGATTTCGAGAGGAAGCGCATTCCAGAGTAGAATAGCTTGCACGAGGAAAGAAGAATGAACTAGGCTAGAACTATGAGTAGGACAGTGGAGAAGACGGTTATCAGCTGATCGTAGATTTTTGTTATGTTGAGAACCAAGAAGCTGTACATGAGATGATAAATAAGTGGGGGCATTGGGGGAGCTTAAAATAGTATGAATCATCGTCACCGCCCGCAAGCTACGTCGCTGTCGTATAGGTAACCATCCTAACTCTGTACGATAGACTGAGACGTGATCATATTTCCTAAGGTTGAAGACGAATCGAATGCAATTGTTGAGAAGGCGGTCGAGTTTGTTGAGCAGATCTGCATTCAGGTCGAGGTAGCATACATCACCATAGTCCAAGACTGGGAAGATTAGGGTCTGCATAAGCATCGCCTTAGTTTTAACAGGTAGAAAGTTTTTAAGGCGATACAGACTACGCAACATCCCTGTCACCCTCTGAGAGACTTTTGCAACTTGTGATTGCCAGTTCAGGGTGGAGTCGATACTCAATCCCAGGTTTTTAACAGCAGGCGTAACAGGAATAATTCGCCCGTTGAAGTCTATTTTTGGTAGAGTTTCTTCGTCTACCTTATTTATCATATGGTTACTGCCAATTAAGATACCCTGGCATTTATCAGGATTGACAGAAAGGCCAAACCTGTCACACCAACTACTTATAGATCGCAAGTCGGCGTTAACCCTGTCAACAGCCTCCGAAAGATTCTCCGCACGAGCTTGGCTGTACACCTGCAGGTCGTCGGCATACAAGTGATACGCACACTGAAGTTCAGAAGTGATAAGGTTTATGAATATTGAAAATAAAAGAGGAGAAAGAATGCCGCCTTGCGGAACGCCAGAGTCGAGATTGCACCTATATGTTTTACTTTTTTACAGACGTATAAAATATAAAGTTATCATAGGTTATTACATAAAATTCATAATCTCTTCTCCTTCTATGGCACTTTATAATCAAAATGGTTATTTAATGTACAGGTTTTGAGGTCCTATCAATTTCTCGGAGGATTATTAGCAACCTAATCTATTATGTGCTACTCTTGCCGTATCTACAGCTAACAAAACTATTGCGCAGACTGACCTCTCGTTGGTTGGGAGGTAAGACAGTTGACGCTCCTGTAATAGCCAAAAAAAAATTAAATAACTAATGGGCAAGGTAACCCTGGGCTACACCGAGGGCTCCATCATAGAATTCACCTAAGATCATACACAAGTAGAAAAAATAATTATATTCCCGGTTTATACAAGGGTTAAAAACCTACTATAAAAAGAAACTCGAAGCTCCATTCGGCACTTCTCACTTACCTATCCCATTAAGATAAGCCACGCCAGCTAGATCCCGGACATCTCTGAGTTAGTCACAGTCCAACTTTCTCTGCGTAAAATCCTACATTTTCTCTAATATTACAAACTTTACAGTGAAAAGTTTGTTTTGGTAAACTAACAGGTTACAAATTCTAAAATTAGTTCAACAATTCGATGTCATAAGGTCTGTTTTACAATGCACCTAGACAGAGTTTACAAAGTAGTCCTCCTAAAATTTAATAATATGAAAATTATTGAAGATGTTTTTAATGCTTGGGTGTTTGTTACTCAGTAACCCTTAAACAGCCAAATGGAGCTGTCTGAGATTTGGTACAGGGATAGATAATAGTCTGAAATAATACCGATATTACTTATCCATAGAATAATAAAGCAGCAAGTCCAGTTTTAGATACTTGATAATTCCATTAAGCAAACAGACGGGTCATTGAGAAAATTATGCAAAATCACCCATCTCTGTTTCAAATCGGTATTAATACTCGTGAGAAAAGAGTGACTAGCACAACTGCTCGACGTCCGTGGACTCGTTTCACTGCAGTTCACTTACTTTACCTTTTTACATTGACACCATTTAAAATCATTCAGTAAGAATGAATAATTTCTCAAAGATTATAAAATGCTTTGTCAAGTTTATATACACCTAATATTTTTATAATAATTATATGAAATGTAGTAAATATACTAATGAATGAATAAAGCAATTCGTATTAGCATTGTACAGTACATAATACGTGTATGACAAAGCTATGCTGTTAGCCAGCTATTCATCATAAATGTTAACAAGCTTTACACATTAAAGCCCCAGTGGCCACTATGCCTAGTAGGCAAGTTTAGGCTTTATACCAAAGGAGTACCTACAGTCTCCAGGTATTCATAATTAAATTCTAGTTAGGAAGTGCCTATGGCACAGAGTAGCTTTTCAGAAATGGAATTTAACAATTCACGCAAAGTTCCAAGTACAGACTGAGAAACTATAACTTGGAATAATAGCATAATATATGCATAATTGGTGGGAATTGTGACTGTAATAGTTTCTCTACGGGATCTATTGTTTCAAGTCGTATGTACCTTCGAATCATTTTATTCGTTATATAATAGTAGTTTATAATGTGAAACTTTTGCAGACTTTTAGTTCATTACTTAACTATGATGGTTGTCGATAAAAATTAAATGTTTACAGCTTAGTCAATCATGACTACGCTGTATCAATTATGTAGTGTGAAATTTATTTCAAACATTATCAGAATAAAATGCATTATGTAAAAAATAACCTATAAATAATATTTAAAACCAGTACTCTAAGTAATACATAACTTACATAATTTAAAATTAGGATAGAGGTGTGAGATGGAGGATTAGGAATGAATACATTGTCCATTGCACTTAATTTTCATACATACATACATACATAGAATCACGCTTTTATCCCCTGAGGGTTAGGCAGAGGTGAAGTAACACCCACATTTCACCAATCATTGTATTTGGTCCCACGTAATAGGGGGTGGACCTTAACCTAATTTTCAAATTACATTTATCTACGTGTATTAAAGAGTTAAAAGAATGTGCAAATGTGTACATGTTCATAATGTGTACCTACTCTCACACCTACTATATACCTATGCCAAAATATGAAATTCAAATTCAAGTGATGCACCTCAAGTCGTTACAGACTCGTTTAGTAACAGCCTCTCCTTCAGTTGATATATTTTCATTTACTGTAGCGAGTTATTCAGCCCACTACGTGAAATATTTAAGAAAATATTACATAAGTATACAACTATTTGAATATCAATAGGAACACGATGAGATGTTATTTGTCGATACGCATAAAATATTTTAGATCGACAGATCACAAACTGAAATATTCTTGTTTAGTTTAGGTGTTATCTATGCGAACGATATGAAAAAATGAGTATACCTAAGCAAAAATAAACTTCAAACGAGAATAAAAATGAAGCCTAATCTTACAAAAAGAAACAGTTTCTTTGAGATAAAATGCTATAAATCTTTCCCTTTCCTTTTGATTGAAAACAGATAATAGTTAGTAAGTGGAACGAGACTACAGAAATATATGTCGATAAAGTTGTAAGAGCTCACAAATCGAACACTTGGAGTGCGGTTTCCTTTGATACTTAACCGCGTATTATATTTTCGTGAAATTTGCATCATCATTTCGCGTCAAATGTCGAATACGATTTCCCTTGTAGGCACGAACAAGTCTATTTCCATTTTCAAATGTCGGCCTGAAGCTAGAGGCTCAAGTGTTTCGTCAGAATATTTGAATATTTTAACATCGACTCTCGTGCTAAAATAAAATATAAATTTTTATTTTACCGGTGAGCAACTCAATAAAATATCTTTCCCGTTCTGTGATTAACAACGGTTGATTAAGTCTTTCGTATCAATATAGCTTTTTTATAGTACTTCGGTAAGAAATAAATACAGGACCCATCGGAGGGTAAACTGTAATAAAGACCTATCTATACTTGCAGAAGATGGTTGGCAAGAGAAAAGAGATTGATCATTAGAAAAGAACTTGAAGTCTAATACTTACTATTACTGATAGTAGATAATAGTAGATATTAATTTTTTGAAGATTATGTTCAGCGTAGCGTTTAAATAATTTCCAATCCGAAATTTGCAACGGAATTTATCTTTATAAACAACAGAATTTACGTACGTCGGATTCAGTTTTAGTTTTACGTATAGCAACTGAGTCTAATCTAACTTTAGGATAAATTAAGTTTGTGTTTGGCTGCCATGTTCACTGTAGCGTGTGAGTTTGTGGGATGAAAACAATTTGAACACCGCCAAGGCTCGACCACTTTTATAGTGACCTCTATACGTGGACCGAATCCAAACCGCAGGACATTAAAGCTGCAATAGGCATATTGCGCCAGCACCCAACGGCATTACTTGCTAAATTCACTGGCTTGACAACTTCTGGTAATGTGTTTGTGCCTAGGGTATTGTGCGATATGCTGTGATCATACATTAATAACCATACGGTCAACTATACGTAAACTACTCTTTCATAGTGCAAAATTTAAAAAATGAATGACGAATAATTTGTCATACATTTTCATAATATAACATACATTTTTTTTTTTTTTTATAACCGTGGGGGAAAATCCTTCATGGACTCCTACCGACTAAAAACCCCCACGGTAACGCCCAGAAGCCTATGGATGGAAGCCCCGGGTAAGCCCTCGGAAGGATGTCCCAGAACATAACATACATAACATGAACTCACGCCTGTATTCCCCTAAGGGGTAGGCAGAGGTGCTAGCGCCCACGTTTCGCCAGTTTATGTTTAGGTCCCAATGTAATAGGTGGCGAGCCTATTGCCATTAACCGGGCACTTATAAACCTGCGACAAATACACACTTAACTTCGAAAAGCATCGAAAAGTCATTGGTGTATGCCATGGTAAACCTGGAATCGAACCCGAGACCTCGTCTCAGCAGTCCTTTACCCATACCACTAGGCTACCGCAGATGGGACTGCCAGGATGATGATCATGTAGGTTGACAATAATAAAACTTTATCAATAGGTTTCACCGAAGTTACTTTGCTTAAATAATAAATGGGGGTGATTTCACCATTATGCTTGCTTGCAAAATAATTTAGTTAGGGTGTCTTTACGCTGCAAAAATCTTCAGGGTACAAATCTACCTGACCTATTAGTGGCACACCAAATGAAAATAAAGAGACTCTGGCCCAGGCCTTTGTCTCGGGGTCAAACGGCAGTTACTATCGTAAAAGGCAACGGAGTAGAAGAGCGAACCGAGTACTTCTAGGTGCAAGCTTTTAATGAATCCAGTAGACTAACTATATATCATTTGCAGTTGCAGAAAGACCGAAAATTTCATAGTTCCTTCATGGGTATATGCTACGTCTTTCGTACGGACCCGAAGCTTCAGATGTTTCATGGTAAGCTCCTGAAATCCATGGTGGACCTGAGAATTTACCTACTGAGAGTTATCAAATAATTACATAAATTATTAATAAATACTAAATAAATTTATTCAAGTTCAAATAACGAAAATGTCAAATAATAATATAAATTAAGTCATTCTATATTATGCCTATAAATTGGTAAAATAACCCACCCCCGATCGCTCCCTGCGCAAAAGTGCTCATCACACTCGCCGCGTTTCCACACTGGATTACGATGATCACCTTTGCACCAGGTACGCTCCGGAATGGTAGTCACCAGTTGTGTCTATGAGTTTGTTTCCAATTTAAAATTAATATTATAATATACAGTTTTTATAACGATTTAGTTCCTGAAAGGGTAATGTTATCGTAACCCTTGGTTCAGTCAGTTTATTGGAATTCTAATTCCTGAAATAATATTTTGATAAAGTACAAAGTTTGTTGTAGTTGTAGGTTGGCTACAACGGCAGATAATTACTATTCTAGCTCAAATGTGTTTTATCATTTCAGAAGATGAGGAAGAATAATAATTTATTTTTGTTTTTGATGTTCGGGGTTAAAAAGGAATTGATTGATTAGTTACTCCACGTGGAAAAACCCCTTATTAAAACCCCTTGGAGTAAGAAAAAGATGTGCAGGGCCGAGGTATCACCCTGAAAGGTAGAATCTATCCCATTGAGAATCTATCCATTCCGCAACTCTTTCCTTTATAATATTTTTTTTTTTGTACTAGCATACATATTTCGCACCTAGCGATAAGACCGCCATTTGTACTGTCACTTTTACATGTTATTCTCTGTACTTCTAAATCTTTTTTCTTTCTTTCTTTATTTTATTTTATTTTATTCTTTATTGTACACTTTGATATTCTTATCCATCATAGACCAACACTACATATACATACATTATATACTCACATATAGACAGACTAAAGAATATTATATATATATATATATATATATATATAATATAAATATATTACTTACTATACATACATTAACATACATATCAATACATATTATGTCTGTTATTGTAGAGAACCAGGCGATTACAGAGGACGATATATTTAATGATGATAGGATGCACAGGAGAATGTTGAAATCAACAGAGTTAAAGGCGCTACTGAAATCCAGCAAAACCATTACTGTCAGGAGTTTGTTCTCCATGGCCAGTCTTATATCATCAGATATTTTAACCAGTGCCGTGACTGTACTGTGGCCTGAACGAAAGCCAGACTGGTATGGACTCAGTAGACCATGAGAGGAAAGGTAAGACGCTAGTTGATTTCGCACCGTCTTCTCGAGGACTTTGGAAAGAACTGGTAGGATTGAAATTGGACGAAACTGGGATGCTGAGGTGGGATTGGTGGTTTTGGGCAAAGGAATGACAAGTGCTTTTTTCCAAGCTGATGGAAAAGAGCTGTTGTCAAGTGAAAAATTAATGATGTGTGTAATGGCTGGAAGGAGTTCACTTAGAATTGGTAACAGCATTTGTAGTTGAATGCCATCGTTACCCATGGCTTTAGTTGATATAGAAGTGATTTGCTTCCTTACATCGTCCTCCGCAACCGGGTTGAAAACAAAAGAAGAGGCACATTCAGGCAGGGGAAGACTGGTAATGCAACTAAGAGTAGCAGTTTTATATGCGTCATCTACCAAACTTGGAGGCGTGGAAAAGTGTGCATTCAGTGCATTTAGATTTATATTATTTATGAGGTCGCTGGGGGCTTTACCGATGCCGAGAGACCTCAAAAATTGCCATACTTGAGATGTGTTACAGTTGTTATCGTAGTCGTAAATGTGGCGCCTTTTCGCATCCCTACACAGACGACTGCAGCGATTCCGGAGTATTTTATAGGCAGCCCAGTTTTCATCAGATGGATTACGGTTGTAACGTCTTTTGGCTTTATCTCGTTTAGACATAGCCGTTTTAATATCCTCTGAAAGCCAAGGCGCGGGCAGATGCTTTACCCTAACCTTTTTCAATGGAGCATGCTTGTCATAAATACCCAAGAGTATTTTATTGAAGCTGTCCACTTTTACATCGATGTCATTGGTGCTATACACCAGAGAAAAGTCAATATCCCTAACATCGGTTCTTAAGCTATCCCAGTCTATGGTTTTAAAACTCCGGAGCAAGAGAAATTTAGGTTTCGGTTTCGGCGCACGAATTTTGTAGGAAAGGTATATTAAATCATAGTATGAGAAAGGAGCAGATAGTTGACCATGAGTAACAACTTTATCCCGGTCGGACACAATAATAAGGTCTAGGAGAGAAGGAGAACAATGAGGAGCGCGATGAGTCACATTTAATGGGAGAATGTGCATGTTCACAGAGGAGACCAGAGACTGGAGTTTCCGACTGCGCACATCATCCTTGACCAGACAGGTGTTAAAATCACCCAAGATTATAGAGTGCTGGTACATAGCGGAAAGGTTTTCTAACTTAGTCTCGAAAGAAGAGAAATAGTCGATGTTAAGAGAAGGACTGTAATAGACACCCAGAAGGAATTTAACATTCTTCTTTCTTTTCTTTACTTTTTTTTTTCACATGGTGTACAATAAAGTATATCGTATTGTATTATATAATTCCTACTTCCTACAGCTCTGCATCCTTAGGTGTGGTGTGAAATAACATCTGATGAAACCTTCAAGCTGAAAGCCTACGAACTACGGAACTAATACAGATCATGTAAGTCTAGCTCGAGTGGAATAACATAAAGTTCAAGAGAAGCATGTGTGTCGCAAACATGGTAAACAAAGGAAATTGGAAATTTTAACCTTTTATATCGAGGGCATTTGAGGGTATTTTCCTCATTTTATCTAAAATGCGTATCACATCTGTATGAAAAATTTCCTGTTTATTATATATTTATATTTGTACAGCTGTCATTTTACATACATAGTTTTGTCAGGTGCGTGTGTATATAAATATTTTAGCTCGCAATCCCTCGGGTTTACGCAGTATTGAAAGCCAAAGTTGAGTTTCCATCGGGGCTTTTTTCATTTTTACATATTTATTAGACAGGGATGATGTTATTAATATTAAATGCTGACAAAGTACACAAAATGTGTATTTGATAAAGGCACGTACTTTTTCATACAGTAAAGGGAATGTTAGAGTTTTAGCGACTTATTTTTCCAAACGGGTTGTGCTCATCGACACCATTAACTTTGGACATTTTGAAGCCTACAGACAGCTATTACTCGATATCCCAAACGGTAAGCTTCTATCAATAACCTCTATGTATTACCACTAGAGTACCCTAACATTAAAATAAACCATGCCAATACCTCTCAAATATTTAATTAACGTAAGACGTTTTAAAATTGATACTTATAACAAAATAGTGTTTTTGATCGTAATCTAATTATCAACTTTTGCTACCTTCCCTTTGCTTCAGCACACCTACTGTCACATTGCGGCAATTATCATAAAGCAAATAGCACATGAACAGTAACAATAGATTATAGGATGCGTTGTCAAAATTTTTGGTCTCTAAAAGTTAGGCCATGGCACTAATTAAATGCCCGATTGTACCGAGATATTTATCTACTGCTAGTTTGCTGTGTTAATTACACAGCCATTGGGCCTCCCGAAAAGGATTTATAACATAACATAATATTACCACTAAAGGTAATGACAATAATCAAAATACTGCGTGCTATTTCTGGTAAAACCCATCCAATGTCTAAAAAGTATAACAAAAGTACAAAAATCCGGAAGCAATACCATTTCTACCGAAAGGAGCTAATTACTGTTTATTCCGAGTTTGCCAAACGTTACTAATATGAAAGGAAAAGTGTCATAATTAGTTGACTAACCTTTTTCGCCGCGCGAACGTGCAGGAAGCCGTTAATTGCGATCTGACTCGTCGGGAAACCCACACAGAGCGAATATTTATTTGTTCCCTATTACAATGGAATAAGGTTTAATAAAACACAAGTGAACATTATTTGAAAACACATTGCAACGTTGCAGAGTTAAAATTGAACACATGGTGCCTGTCGCGTGAGCGATGGATGATATATGAAATATCATTTTCTGACATATAACACAAAATGTATTACTTTTTAACTTATGTCAGTTATTATTGTGTGAGGAAAAGGAAGTTATTATTTAGTTCTACTCCTATGGGAAAGAAATGTGAGTTTATGTATTTATCTAATTCAGCGATGATGTGGTCGATAATGGAACATTGCCCAGAAGCAATCTATGACTTTGCGGAACAGACTCAAAGAAGGAGTCCCACTTCTTATCAATAGGCAAAATAAATGTTTCGATGCATTACCGATTTATATTACAGCGTTCCGGCAAAATCGTTCGATCGCAAAGTTCGATTAATCGCACGAAGAGGATCTAAATATCCTCGTTGTTCAATCGATCAGTCGAACTACAAGCTTAAAAGTGCTAGCAACTGGTCAGTTGCTAGCATTTTTAAAAGAATTAGTAGGAGGTAGGATGGTCATCCTACCTCCTACTAATTCTTACTAAATAAGAAAATTAGTGAGGATGTTTGGATGATTGTAATTTTACAAATCTGGCTTAAATTTTGTATACGCATAGCATAATACATAAAGACTACTATTAAACGTTAACAGTGATATTATGGCTGTTCCAACACAAAATATTGCCACATAGCAAGAGGTACAAAAGTCGCGCATAGCAAAAAGTAAAATATTCCTCTACCCGACCAAATAACATAAATACAATTTAGAATAATTGGACTGACGGGCGAAGCTACAGGGGCCCATCAGTAACAGATATCCGACCTACATTATTCGGGAAGACTCGAATGAAGAAATTTACAATATTTACATAGTCACTTACAATGTCTACATCGATTTACATTCAGATAGTCACAATGATATACCGGGTGTAAGGGGAACACTCCTGATGCCGAAAGCCCTTAGTAATACCCCAGCTACACTAAGTATATACTGGCATAAAAAAAAAATATATGGACTAACCCTTAAGCTCTCGCCTTCTATGATAATTAACGCGATTCACCTTTGATTTGCCTGATGTTTCGACCATGGTTACACTGGCCGTGGTCACATACTGACTGGCTCAGTAGTGCACGCCCGCCATCTTCGAGTCCGTGAGGTTCTTCACCCGCACATTCTCGATATTTTCGTTTTCGCCATGTACCGCCACATACCACACTCACAGTGTCCCTATTCTGTAAGCAAACTGTCCGTTATATCCAATAACTAGTATACCTGGAATACTACTAGGGGCTTTCGGCTTCGAGAGCATTCCCCTTACTAACCTCTAAATCTGCTGGCTGGTACAGAAAAATTACTAACCCGAAAGGCTCGAACCGACTAAACCCGCACGCCAACTGTGGGTCGTAGTGCTAGGCCGGAGATGAGGTTTCTTCGACATATCCTTGTATATTCGAATACATATTCCAACAACGCAATTTGTAGTTATGTACCTATATAGGTACTTCATTCGGTTAGGTACTTCAATCAATCAATCAATAAACCCACCGCAGTCTACTGCTGGAGCCTCTCCCGATGCACGGCATTTCACCATTTTTCACTAGGTACTTATCTTGTGGTTACTTTTTACAAAAACACTTTTTTTTTACCGTGGGACAAAATCCTTCATAGATGTTATGCCGGACCCCTACCAAATAAAAACCCCCACGGTAACGCCCAGCAGCCTATGGTTGGGACCCCCGGGTAAGCCCTCGGAAGAATGTCCCAGGACTCCCATCAGACCTATGGCTACAATGCGGCCTCGCCTAGGGGGTGGTTCGGGTGTTATCCCGCGTCTATGGGGGGTTTTTGGGTGTTATATATTTTATATATAATATTAGGAACTGAGTTTTTAAATAAATACATCAAGGTTGTTTACGTGTAGTTAAGTTCCTAACCCAATAGAGTATAGGTAGTTCATGCTCCTCTGTATGGCAAATGAAACTTATAATAATGACAACATTTACAACTTTTATCGTGCGAAAATTCCCTCGGGTACCTCCCCCGCTGGAGCTGGAAGGGAAGGTTATATCGGGCTCGAACCGACTAAAACCGCACGCCGACTGTGGATCGTAGTGCTAGGCCGGAGGTGAGGTTGTCTTCGACATATCCCTCGCACGCCGGCTGACCCAGGGTGACAACATTGAGTGCTTCCACATTGTACCCACAAGCTAAAATAATAATAATACATTATCAGTTTGAAGACTCCAAAAATATTTTTTAATATGATTTAGTTCGTAGTTGCTATTGTTAAGCCTATCAATTCATTTTAGCGGGGTACTGACTGCGATATTAAGTTCCGGATTATGTTGGTATCTAGTTAGTGAGCCATTACAAAAGCTACCTAAAATTTTGGCAACGTGCCGCATAATTTATGAAAAGCTGACAGTTACAAAGTGAATTTTAATTTTCATGTTTTAAATATTAAAATAATTAATTAGTTGTATAAATCTATACTATAGGAACACTGGGATAGTAGTGTACTTAGCCTTGTTATTTCGTAACAAAATTTCTAGGTACAACATAATAATATTATTCAGTATACTTACTCGCTTTAATTCCTGATACAACTAAATAATTCTAGAAGAACAAAAAGAATGGTGTCCTTATTACATTACTTAACTTTAAAAATTGTTATTAATTATTCACGGGATTAAAGCGGACGTAACACAGCACAGGCGCTTGTTAATAATTCTAATGAATTACAGTCTAATCAAATATGTTAACAAATGACGACATTACGAGTCTCCAAGTTATTACAAGCAGCACACAGGTCGTAACTCGAATGTCGGCACTAAAGGAGCCAACATTTTCCAGGCCACTTGCTGTTCATACTGTAATCTTGAACCACGGGTACTTGAGCTGAAGCTACTGTTACAGAATTACTATACTGTTGTCAGAAGTACATAGGATATGTAATATTTGTTGCGCAAGGGTCTTATGACCCTACCTTTGTTTATTAATTAGGGAACTGAGAAGGGAAGGCTTGTTGGAGACAATACTTAAGATTTACTACCGACCTGAGCTCATAAATAAAGATGTTAATTGTAATTTTATCGATATCATAAGTTATGGTTAACGAGGCGAACAGTCAACTCTGATTTAATGCAGCAAACGAGACGGAAAATGAACCGCCTCATCTGTATCACATTATTTTCAAGATCTGAAAATTAATTAAGAACGAGCAAGGAATGTATTTTTGATTCGCCAGAATGGCAATGATCAAAGCTATGCTTATTGTTTACCTTTTGAACGGAGAGTCGAGCCAATCACTGTTATAATTTGTATTTATACTTGGTTGAACTTGAAGGAAACCCAAGACCTATTTTGTTATTATGCAGAGGTCTAAGGAAATACAAATGAACAAAGAAACACAAAAACTTTAGAAGCAAATCGTGTTGAAATACTTAACTCTTCACGACTGTTCGATATTTCAACGGAAAAAAATATCAAGAAACATTTTATGAAGTCAAAATGAGTTTATGGGCGTATAACTGAAGTTATATTACTACTAAGCTTTACAAATGTTTTATGACGATACCTCGGTTGTAACCAAGAAATAATTTTAACGACTCACATTCATGTACCGAATCGTCCACACATTCCTAAATAGCTTATAAAATGATAATACACGGAATCTGCAGCACTCACTTTGAGCACCGCCTGACACTTTACTGCGAAACTTCGGCACGGCGAATTTTTATGAGTGTCGCCTCTAGACGACACACGAGGGACCCAGTGGCTTTTGAAACGACTGGTAGTCAAAGAGAAATGGAGATTTCCCAGTTACAAATGTGGAAGCAGTAGGTAGAGGCTGTATTTCTTCGCGGATTACTTTCTCGAAAGCACACTTGTAACGCGCGTGCCGGAATTTTTATTACTCGCGGTTCCCAGAGGTACAGTTTCACGACAGAGATACATTCCAATCATTATGTTTTGCTTCGACCTTACAGTGTTCACGCTACCTTTGAATATACTTTAAATAAAGAAAGAGTATATGCCAGATTAACTATAAAATTGAAAGTCTACTTGTACGCTAGGGTATAACATGTCAGTAAAACTATTGTACGGAATAGCTGGCTGCCTAACATTCCTCGCTTACGTTCCATTAGGTACTTAATTAATCCTAAGATAGAGGTCTATGATAATCAATTCATCCATAGCCTATCGATTAATGGCTTAATACAGTTTATCGCTCTGCGAATTTATTACACTGATATTGATATTTTGATGGTCTGTTATTGCTATTATATAACAGCAACAACTACTTGGTCGAACCACGTACGTCTCTCCTGGATTCCTGGTCGCGTGTTATTACTTTTTTAGGTATATATAAGGACTAGCTGTTGCCGGCGGCTCTGCCCGCGTTGATGCCGGTTATCGCTTAGTGTTGAGTCAACGCTATTGAGCATAAAGCCTGCAACTCAAAATCCTTTCTTAGGGGATGCCTACGTCATAGTAACTTTATGCAAGCAAAGTCTCAAAGGTTAAAATTGACAAAGTTTCATACAAACTTTCATCCCCTATTTCCATCCGCCAAGGGGGGTAGAATTAATCAAAATTCTTTTTTAAAATTAGCGGATGCCTACGTCATAACATCTATCTACCTGCATGCTAAATTTCAGCCCGATCCGTCCAGTGGTTTGCTGTGCGTTGATAGATCACTATGTCAGTCAGTCGGTTACCTTTGAGTTATATAATATTTAGATAAGAAAAGATAAATTCAACATAAAGGAAAATGTCGTCAATAAACCTGCAAAGCTGTCGTTCTTTGTAATGTTCTCGTAGACTTGTGCTGTCTACCAATGTGCACTCGGCCAGAAAGGTGGACAATCTGCTACTGTTTTGGAATGTTACTGCAAGAGGCTTATAACTATTAATGAAAATATGAAATACTTAACTTTAGCTATACTTAATAGAATACTTAACTAGACTGTTTAGTTCGACGTTATCCATATATAATACTCCCTGCGTACTTACATTTTTATTAAATTAATTTATCATCCCTTATATTTAAAAAAATAAAGATTTAAGCATGGGATCAAAATAGTTACATTTTTATTCATTGAAGCCATCTAAATGAATTCCGTTCAACGATAAAGTCCCAACAAGTATTTCAATCAGTGACATATTTCGAGTAGACCAATGATTTCAAATCGTGTTAAATCTCACATAAAACAGGATTGCCTCTTGCTTGCCCGGATCCTAATTGTTACAAGGCCGTGTATCTACCCAAAGTGCTTAACAGTACCTGGGACACCGCAGTATATTCTAATAAATGAAATCGCCCCAAGCTGTATAACACCTAAATCTTATCACACGAAATTTCATAACAAGTTGCTGCAGTACCCTTGTTACGTAGTTATTCCCAACGCCTCGGCCCGCTTTTATTAAGGCTTGATGAAAACTTTACATCATCATATTTTCTGGATCGTTCACCTAAATTAGAGGTAATTTATATCCCAATGTACACAGGCGGTGCCCGTTTGAGCTTTATTAAACAAATAAAGTAATGAATTGGTGAGCTTTCATAAACAAGCGTGCAGAAATTTGAAACTTTATTATTTACGAACGGTAAAAGACACAATGCTCAAATTAATTAAGGGTTTCCATAATGGCCCAGTGAGGTTTATTCGGCTATTTATTGTGGCTAGTCTTTTGAAAGTTGGTCGTTGAGTTAACAATATCATCTGGTATATTTCGCTCCGATAGCGGAAAGTTGTTATATAGGTCATCGCATCAAAATGATAAGCCAGAATGCCCGTATCAAATAAATTTAAATTTTCACGAAATATTGGGATACACAGAAGTCGAAATTATTTCATGGCTTACAAATTTTGGCTGTTTATTGTTTGTATAGTGGTGTTAATTTGAAGCTGGGTAGAAATTGTTGATAACTGGTAGTCTAATAATAATCTGTTATAGTGCCCTCAGCTAATGCAATGAAAGTTTGGCTGTGTACCAAAAATATTAACACAAATTTTAATAATCTCCGTGTTCGGAGTAGCGTAAAATTAAACATATAAATATTATGCGACACCGCAGCTGCTGTTAATCCGGCCCGAAGAGATTACTTCCAGTACGTAGTACAACTGACCATATACATCGTTCTCTCAATAACACTAACGAGGTTGGCTTAATATAGGATGTTTCTTTACATACCATAACAGTGACTATTTTGATATTTGATGTATTGATTTGCAAAATTTAGCGTCTTAACTTATGACGTCAATATAACTTCAACAGTGTTTAACAATCCTGTAATTCGAAATACTTATTCCGAATTTTAAAGTTAGAATAGTAAAAGCTATAAAATAATCATTAAAAAAGTCCTTTAATTACCACACATTATGTAGTTTATCCATGAAAACAAATAAACAATAAAACCTATATACTAGTAGAAATTACAAGCCGATAGCTATACATACGTATAAGTCACGTAGTGTTTACTAAAATTTTACTGATATTATACGTGCCTGACACAGACACATCGCTCTTTTCGGTTTTAATTAGAAGTGTGAAAGCGAAAACATCGCTCCACGGTATCAAAATCGTTAATCAACCGCCGGCATCCAGGAATTTTGCGTGATAGCCCGCATTCTGTTTGATTACATTGGCTAAATTACCTCATTAAATCCTAAATCTAAGCTAGGCTTATGTCAGATTAGCTCATGGCGATAAACTGTAGTTCAGAAACAGAAGATTAATTAATATAACGAAGCAAACAATACAAGGCGTATGAAGTGCGAAGATGTTCGAGGTCCAGTCTAATTTCACCTGCAAACCAGTACACCCGCTGATTGACAGACAAGGCTTGCAGGCAGGCTTTTCAAACGTGTTATGGTTCTTTGCAATTTGGTAGGTCTTAATATGTTAGACTTGAATAACTCTAATAATACTAATAATAACTAGCTGTTATCAGCGGCTTCGAACTTATTCCAGGAATATAATCTATAATCCTATAATCCAGACTATAATCCATCCATGTACCAGATTTCATTCAGATCCAAATGAAAATGAAACCAAATAATTTACTATCTATCATCTATCTATCAATATAATGACACTCCTTACGAGTAACGTATTTTCTTCAATATACATACATACATGCACAGTACATAGAATATAATACCATGAATATATGCAACAGCCAAATGCATCATATCATATTAACACTGAACACGCTTTGTGGCTAATAAATGACGTAATATATCACTGCGTATTAAACGCTCTGTTCTAGCGACACTGCAGGTGAGATTAAGTCGGCGTGCGATGTACAATCCGCCTCTTGATTTATACTGTGCACTGCAATGCCTCCGGTGTACACCTTACTTTATTATGAATCATAATACACAATGCATGTGTCACCAGCCTTATCATTGAAAGTTTAAGTGGTATTTGCGCATCAGGGGATTATCTTATGTAATGAAATATTGTGAAGTTGCAACTCTGTTTTGTGGGTATAAATACAATTAATTGGTAGTAAAATATTACATAGTGCCATGTAGACCACACTATGCGTAGTTTTACATTGTGGATTCTAGGATATGGATAAATAAATACATAAATATTCCACAACATTCTACACCACGCTATCTAGACCCATGGTAAGCTTTTTATAGCTTGTGTTATGGAATCTAGAATGCGGATAAACATATTTATATACTTTTTTTTGTAAATACATACATATTATACATAGATACACTCAGACCAATGCAAATAGCCATATTTATGCATACAAATATTTGCACTGAGCGGGAATCGAACCCGCGCCTCCTGCGTAGCAGTCGCGTGCACTACCACCACGCCACAGATGCTGTCATAAACAATCTTCCTACACGTGTTTCCTTCTTAGTACCATACGTTCTTTAAGCAGGGTATGAAAAGGCATCAATCGAGACCGTCAAAGTAGGAAACACCATTTTACATTCGACAGAATCTGTAATGGTGGCGCGTATCTCCTGGATTGCAACCTAATTTCTTGCCATCTAGCGGGGTGCAGTTAATGAACTCAATATGAAAAGAAAACATTCACGGAATTGCTCTGGGTTTTATATTCTGTGAATATACCAGTAGCTCGAATGAGCCAGGGTTATATACCTGTGACTTCAAACTGGCTGTGGCCGGGAAATTGCAGTCCTCTGCTTTTATTCCCCAGTTCGAATACTGGACATAACGGAGCTATAAAAACTTCACTTTATAAACGAGTGA
This sequence comes from Eilema sororculum, assembly GCA_914829495.1. Classification (NCBI taxonomy): domain Eukaryota; kingdom Metazoa; phylum Arthropoda; class Insecta; order Lepidoptera; family Erebidae; genus Eilema; species Eilema sororculum. The sequence continues at coordinate 14,314,315 of OU618542.1, forward strand.
AAAAAATGAATGGTAAGTATTATTTTTAGTAGCAGTAATATATTTTTGGGCTGTGCTTAAAACCAGTCCTTCGACATAAAACCTGCCAAGCAGCCGCGGTGGCATTCTCATGAGAATCAAAATTGTTTGTAACTTTTAAGTAGCCTCACAGTCAAACAACATCATAAGTTTTTATTAGGGCTTCACCGCAACGAGCAAGCTTCTCTTACCGCAAATAATTTATATATCTTGCAAGTTGTTATACTTTTTAATATTGCTTCTTGGAAATACCACAGCAAATAGCAAAAGAGCTTCAAGTTTGGAAGAAGTCTCCGCGAGATTCGTAATATCTTAACGAAACTTTGCATCGTTTGCAAGATTTCCGCGGTTAAATTACCCTCGCTTTCATATTTCTGTGGCGTATTCCTACAGGTCACAGTAGGCGAGCGACGTCGTACGATGCGTTCCTCCGGCTCTACATCAATGGCCATTTTATATTCACATGAATCCTTTATACTCTTGGTTATATTTCGTTTATATTTCTTGGAAAGTTCACAGTGAGACTAGGGTTGGCTGAAATATAAAAAGCTTCAATGTTTTTCTTATATTGGGTGTGTGAATATGACGACCTCACCTGATTGTAAATCTTTTAGAAGCACTGGGTTTGTTTTTCTACTTCTGCTATACATGATTTAGTTTATTTTAACTTTTAATGAAGCGCCTGCAGTCTAACCTGCCAACCTTGAAAGGAGAGCCTGCGCCAATGCCTAAATCGGTAACCAGCAGGTGTTTCGGTTTGAGATGGAATTGAACCCTGCAAATAAATAATCTAATAAAGGTTATAAGTATTTGCTACAATGGTGGCCCTCTTACAGGACCCGAAGTTAAATCCATACTAATATTATAAACTAGCTTTTGCCCGCGGCTCCGCCCGCGTGGATTTCGGTTATCGCGACCAAACATCTGTCTGTATGATTCGCTTTCACATCTAAACCACTGAACCGATTTTAATGAAATTTGGTATAGGGGTAGATTCGATCATGAGAAAGGACATAGGCTATGTTTGGTCGCGATAACCGACATCCACGCGGGCGGAGCCGCGGGTAAAAGCTAATAAAATATATATCTGAGTACGTTTGATAATATTTAATTTTCAAAGATTTTCTCACCAGATAGTTTTTTATTGCATGTTGTAGTATTTTATGTTGTAGAATATTACGAGTTTGAGTGAGCTTACTGTTAACCTTTTACTTTGAAAAAATCTTCAAACATGTATGAATAATGCTAATTTATATAAAAACTAAAATTGAACTTATGAACTGCTGCCCTACTTTAACAAGTTACTAGACAAACAGCAGATAGCTGTGTACTTTCTCAACATATAATAAGATGCAACATTGTACGTAAACAGGCCCCGCATTTTGTTTGTGTTCGTTGCTGATGCAGCCCCGTACTGCAGTCTTGCAGTACCACATAAAATTCTGTATGTGAATCCTTGCATATGCTTTATTTTGCTGCACCTCAAGCTTTGAATACTGTTGTGTTTTAGTGATAGTGCTACAGTTCTTACTTGCAATACGTGCCTCTATCTAAAAGAAACAATAACGGCAAAATCTTTTGGTATACATATTCAAAAAAGCACAAAGCAATAAACTTTATACTTATCCATACTAATATTATTAATGTGAAAGTAACTTCACGCTTTCACGCCTAAAGCACTAAACCGATTTTGAATAAATTTGAAATAGGGGTAGATTAGACTTTGAGAAAGCACATAGGCTATGTTTAGTCGCTATAACCGACATTCACGCGGGTGGAGCTGCGGGCAAAAGCTAGTATACTTATATTTCATACTTTTTTGGTAGCATCTGCGGTAGCCTAGTAGTATGGGTAATGGACTGCTGAGACGAGGTCTCGGGTTCGATCCCAGGTTTACCATGGCACACACCAATGACTTTTCGATGCTTTTCGAAGTTATGTGTGTATTTATCGCAGGTTTATAAGTGCCCGGTTAATGGCAATAGGCTCGCCACCTATTACATTGGGACCTTAACATAAACTGGCGACATGTGGGTGCTAGCACCTCTGCCTACCCCTTCGGGGAATACAGGCGTGAGTTTATGTTATGTTATGTTATCTGCTGTCTGTCATTGCAACGTCGAGACGAAAGTTGTGGAACAAACTCCTTGCTGTGGTTTTTCTACAGGGTTAATATCACGAGTGTGATGCCCCTGTTGAAGATATTCATAGGTAACCGCATAGTAAAACTTGCACTGTAGTACTTTCACCATGTTTACCAGCTCTACAGATTAGGTTGATCAGTGTAGATGCAGTCTTTTTTTTTTTTAAGTGCACGCAATCATCACGCGGGGTAGTTATGTCGGACTGGGACCAACTAAAACGCCCGCCGTCTATGGATCGTTGGATCGTAGGTTGCTGGAGGGAGGTGAGATTGCATGAAGCATCTCTCATACCCCAGCCAACCTCTCGAGTTGGCTCACTTCGAGTGTGGGAACCACGGTGTCCCTATCTAGGCTTGCTTCGGCTAGGGTGACAGACAGCTCCATCCGTCACCCCCAGACCAGAGTACTTCATTTTATTCGCATGTCTAAAGGCCTGATAATAACAGTAGAGGAATACAAATTGAGTCATCTTATTAAAAGTGGTTCATGTATCATTTTTGTGACATCGAATAAAAGAGAAAATCCCAAACTTACGTTATTATTACAGTCACAATTCACAAACCAAACCAAGGGATTAACTAGTTAGGGAACATTTATTACTCTTTGTTAACCGCTAAGAATTTCCTTCTAAGTTAGCTCGTCGTTAATTGAATCGATGCGCCATAACTTACTATATTAAATCGATCGATCTCAAATTATGAGACTGTTATGGTACTCGAACAGAAGTTATGACATACCCCAGGTCTATAAAGATTAGTTATGTTATGTTTATAAAGAAAGATGCCACGTACTTATGATATTTCATATTGAGGCTCTTTGAGTTTGCTCTAATGTTCGATTCCCGACTTGAACAAAGTGTAAATGGGATATTTTGTAATATTTATTAGCAGCCCAGTTTCAAGGCATTTTATTAGTTTTAATAAATTAAGAAACAAAATCCTTTCACGTGCTTATGTCCAGCTACTCGCCGTTTACTCCGCTCTAATCAAGCTACGAAGATTCTACGCGTGTAGCGGCGTAGACAGGTGCTACGTGTTCTACGACTTTCAGAAAATGAGCGCACGATGTGGTGGGATTCTATGTACAGTTGTTTAAATAGTTTTCATTACCTGCAGAATGTGGTTTCACAGTTTACGTATACAATTACTAACAGTTTCATTAATGAAAATGTGGCAACTGCAGCAATGGATAGAATATGGATAGAAACGATGAGCATAAAACTATGAAAACTCATGCTTGGAATACAGACATTTTAGTTTGTTTTTACATACATACATACACGCCTGAAATTCCCGAAGGGGTAGGCAGAGGTGTATTAACACCCACATTTCGCCAACTATATATTTTCGGTCCTACGTAATAGATAGCGATCCTATTGCCGTCAAGCGGGCACTTAGTCATGTTTACTGTTGGATAGAGAAAAGTACTATCCCGTTATCGCCTTCTACTACACCCACAGGAAGAGATGGGATGGCCCTATTTTACTCCACCAGAATCCAACACGGTTCAGTTATTGTGTAGCAAAAACATATTAATTAACTTCTTTTATTAAAACTGAAACCCTTAGTATCAGAGCAAAATCTAACTTTTTACGTTAAATTTTAATGGAAATACTTGCCCTGTAATCATTCTCGCACTCGTTAATTAGTGCTTACTTCAGAGGGAGCAAAATTTATGTTTATATAACAACGAAACGGTCGGAATAGCAAGATGAGAAACAAGAACAGTGTCTGTAATTAACATAGTAATTATAGGCGTCTAATTGCCTCACTGTTCATGTCTTGAGTATCAAACGGGCGTGACAGGACTGAGGAGTGCCGGGGCTTCGACTCCGCCGTATAATAGCTATGACATTTAATTAAGGCGATACTGTAGCATCAATGCGTTGACAGCTCTACACGAAACGTGACTGCGCTTAACTCCTAAATATTAATTAATATTTATGACAAGCGATAAATATAAAATCATGAACGTAATCCAGAGACACCGGCTGCTTTACAAATAAATTCTCAATGGATCCAAAAATTAGAAGGTTTTGTCCGATAAATTACTGATGGTAGCTTTTATTATTGCCGTATTTATTACGTCTACATATTGAGTAGAACTCATTCACTTAATTACTGAAGTACATAAATGGATGAATAATTAAATATAATAAGAAATTGTTTTAATTATTAGTTAACGAGCACATAATATACAGAAGCGGCCCTAGAAGGTTTAATATTTAAACCCAGTTTATGTTCGAGCCCGTCGCAGCTAATATGAACGCTAAGTTGACGCGTGTACAAACCTAGAACATATATAGTATGTGTATTATTATTCCCATACATACATACTACATGTATGAAGTCCTACTAAACCCTTCGAGGGCCAAGCCAACCTCATCTGATAGTCCATGCACCTGTAAAAAACACAAGGATTTGTCGTAGGCATTTCTCTTAGTGTAAGGTGTTGATAGCATTAGTTCCCAGATATTGACAGCCTCTGTGGCATAGCGGTAGTGAGACAGCCTCTGTGGCGTGGCGGTAGTGAAGGCGACTGCTACGCAGGAAGCGTAGGTTTGATTCCGCGCTCACTGCAAATATTTGTATGCATGAATATGGCTACTTGCATTGGTGTATCTATGTCATGTATATTATGTATGTATTTACAAAAAAAAAGTACATAAGTATCCGCATTCTAGATTCTATTACACAAGCTAGTTAAGCTTACCATGGGTCTAGACAGTGTTGTGTAGAATGTTGTGGAACATTTGTTTATATGTCAACATACCAAACAGAAAGCGGTTTTCGGTCTCCAAAGCGCAGCCCTTTAGACATAACTGTAAAATCTGAGTATAATGATGATACTATATATATATGATATACTAGCTGAAGGCTACGGCTCTACCTGCATGAAATTTTGATTCTCGTTACCTATGGGAACCTATTCCCTGTATAAAAACGCCTAGCCTAGGTGTTTTCCAGACTAACCTATCCACACACAAATTTCAGGCAGAACCATTCGTTAGAGCCTATTAGGATAACAAACATCAAAATACAAAAATTATAACGGGAATTAACGCGATCATGATGTAGGTACATACTTTTGATTTGCCTGACGTTTCGATCAGGTTGCACCGGCCGTGGTCACATGCTGACTGGCTCAGTAATACACGCCTGCCGTCTTCGAGTCCGTGATGTAGTAGGTTATACATCTACCCGCACATTCTCTTATCGAAACCTCCAAACATCATACTAAGTAGGATAGGATATGAAATAGGTACATTATTACGCATGTATGATATACTAATTACCTTGGATTGTTTCTGCTGTTTTGCTTTGCCATTGTGTATTATTATTAAGGCTGTATTTCATGTATGCTATGTACAGTCAACGCCATAAGTTGATTAACACTAAAATATTTTACAAATCTTTCTTATAATGGAATGCATCTGTCTATAGTATATGTAGTGTTATGATTCCCAGAAGACAAACTTAATTTATATTATTCAATGTTTTTTTTTCACAATTTTATGTAAGGTTTAGGGGCCACAGTGTTGTAAATTAAAATTTGTTAAGCTACTTTTGTAGTTGACTGTACATCGTAATTGTTATATATATCGGAAACATTGCCTACAATTAAAATTGTGTTAATTGTGTCAATACATATAATGTGGCCGTACTTATTATTATAAATAAATAAATACTGGAGCGATACTAACCTTAGTATGACTATCGCTCCACAAAACAGTACAAAGTTAAATCAAAATTCAAGAACGCGCGATACCCTAGTCACATACTCAAGTGTTCAAATCTCACAAAGAACATTCGCTTACGAATAGTTTGTGTGACCTATCATCTGAAATGTTTCAAAGCATTCCCAGCTTGTCTCTCTTAAATTACAACTGAACGTTTCATTCGCTGTTCAACTCTTCTTCACAAGTCCAAAGTTTAATTCATATTGGTTCAATCAAACTACAGAATGGATTCTGACTCTTCTAATAGTCGCTGCAGTTAGCGAAAGATTTGCATTTAAACTTTATTGGACTGGAATACTTCTTGTGTAAGAGCTTCGGTCTGTTAGGAAATGATACTAACGTAGGTATCAACTTTTTTTGTTATTTCTTTTTGTGTACTTAGATAGTAGCAGTCTATTTTTTTATATAGGACACGACAGTATGATTTCACCTCGCCTGATGGTAGCTGAAGGCAAATTCTCATGGAATAGAGTCATCACTACAGACTGCTGCTGTGTTACAATTATGGCTCTCAATTATTTAGTTTGTAAACAGTAGTTTGGGTACAGTAGGGCCCAAAAATGCTAGTATCCTTTATTAGCATTTTTTTTAAAGAATATTAGAACCGAAGTTACTAATATTCCCTCTAACCCCTCCAACTAAGCTAAATTGCTTGTACTAGGACTGGGTTCACGTCGATAGTGTCATGGCCAGGATTCGAACCCGGGACCTCTCGATCGTACTCCTTAACTAAGTATTAAGCTACCGACGCTACTTTTTAAAGTCACATATCGATATCAATTACAATATTTTAAACTACCTACAACCCGCATGTCCAATGATGTAAAATTAATTTAAATACTTTCCATATTAAATTGGGTCCACGGTTCATCGATTTTCAATTTATATGGAGAGCGTCGTTGGTGACAGGGGACATTGGGTAGAAACGGATGAATAAATCTGTTTGGGGCCTGTGCCGAAACAAACTACTTCACGAAACTATTAATTCTAGTCCACAGCTATTATACAACTCTACAACAACAAGATTAATGCGTGTAAAAAATAATTAGGTAATTTTTTTTTTGACATGGAATATGAGAAATACGAGTAGGTATTAAGATCCCATACTGGGTGTATACGAAACTCTATCAATAAAATAATTTACCAAGCTGTGCCATAGTAATGAAATTATAGATTTCACACTATTATTGGAAAATATCTGAAATTCTCGAAAGTCGGACGTTATTTTCGATCACTTTGTATTGAGAAATTATTCTCCTATTTTATTTTTGAAATATCAGGCCTTCGATATTAAAACTTAGTTTTCTAGAATAATGTATTTTTCCTCGTGGGATAGGTATATTGCGAGCCCTAAGCCCTAATAGGTGGTGATATTAAAATAGTTTGCGAAATTGTACCTGTGTCCAAGTAAAATTCAATATTATGTCGCAGCCAAATGGTTAATCCAGCAAGTTTTATTGGACGCCGAATCTGGAATACGGACAATTGACTAGGCCGATATTAAATAAACTAGAATTATGTAACGTTTAACACGTCGGCTACGATTAACAATTGAAAGTCAGCTCGTTGAAGATAGCTAACTAAGGAGGCCGCACACCATTGCAGCAAGCTTACAGCAAACGCTCAAAATGTAAGCGTCTAGGCCATGAAGAACGGAAGCGTTTACTGAACGGTCCAAGTGTCTTATCAACTGACTGATTTAACAAGATAGCTGCGACACGTTTGCTTGACACTCGCTCTTATGTGTTCATGTCGTCCACTGTCATTGAGTGTTGTGGGTTTGGTCCCCACTTGGGCCTAATTAATTATTGAACGATCACGAACTTTGTTCTGGATCTGAATGTAGTCTGTCTATAAATTTGAGATTTATTTCAGATGAGTGTGTTAGATTTGGGGGGGTAAAATTTGATGTGACCATATATATAACCTATAAATTACTATATATACCCATAAACAGGATGCCATTTGTAATTATGTATTTGTACCAAGGAATTTAAACAATAAATACAATTCTGTTTTATCACTCTTTTATTCTGTTATACTACGTCAGTTCCAAAGGCTGTTGTAGACAGGAAAGAACTAACAAGAAAACCTGTCTGCCTTCTAACATAATTATTATTTCACTTCATGTTACACCAGGCTCGTAGCCAAATATTACAATATAAGACAACCCTGGTTTCAGACCAGTTACAACAGTATAATAGCTAAAACTATAACACAGATACTTATCACATAGGAACCACATTGGAGTCGAACCACTTCTCATAATTATTAGTATGACAATACTTGCACAGTCATTAATACGCTATAATGATATTGTATCATGTGGTATATCAGTTAAACAGGCTAATAGCCGATACTATGATACATAGGTAGTACATAAAAACTTAGATACCACACTGGTATCGAACCAGCCCTTATAATCATTGGTATAGACACACTTGTACAGCCATTATTATTATGATAGTTTATTATCCCGAAGGACTATCGCAAATACATCAAGTAATACTTTGATTCGGTTACTTTACAAGTATATTTACATAAAACTTAGATACCACACTGGTATCGAACCAGCCCTTATAATCATTGGTATAGCCATACTTTTACAGCCATTATTATTATGATAGTTTATTATCCCGAAGGACTATCGCAAATACATCAAGTAATACTTTGATTCGGTTACTTTACAAGTATATTTACATAAAACTTAGATACCACACTGGTATCGAACCAGCCCTTATAATCATTGGTATAGCCATATTTTACAGCCATTATTATTATGATAGTTTATTATCCCGAAGGACTATCGCAAATACATCAAGTAATACTTTGATTCGGTGACTTTACAAGTATATTTTAGTTACACAATATTTGGAAAACCCAAAGTGGGTATTTAGTTATAATTGCTAATTCAATTACTTATTAAATACCAATCCACTATTATATTATACACTATAACAGTAGTTATTACTACATTCACTGTTATACACTAAGTACATATTACTATAACATTATAAATATAACAGAGGTATATCGTACCTCACACTTCGACGGCTCGGGAGCAACTGTGCGAATGACATCTGACATCGTCTTTTTATAACATTTGAGACGTCGCATTGCATCGAATGATTTTCACCTACCTACTTATAAAAATATTGTATAAAGTAGTTTCTTATTTACAAATCCTTTAAAATATTCTTTATAGTAATATAAATACACTATAATACATCAAGCTACACCTCACCTGATCGCTGGCCACTCCATATTTTAACATGATTCTAACACGGCCATACTGACAATTACTTCGCTCTCGAAGTATATACAACGAATTTTATTGCAAATTGCGATCACATATTACATACTTAAACTTAGTCATTATAATTATATTTCTTTTACATCACTTTTTGCAAAACAGAATTTATACATTAAAGAAAAAACACTTCCTTAGTATCAAAATTACCCCTAAAAGAATAGTCAACACCAAAAAAATATAGATATTCAACAAATTTTGGTACTTTGTCTCAAACTTAAGATTTAAACATTATTTAGTCTTCGATCTTTATGAAATCTTAGCATAGTAGAAGGGCAAAAAACATTTTATAAAATGTGTGTAAAATATATATATATTATCTTCTGTTATTATTCAGTTATCTAAGAACATTAATTACCTCCGAATCCAACGGACTAATGTGAACTTTTATAAAATGTCTTTTTTTATTGTTCGGTTATCCAAGAATATTGATTACCTCCGAATCCAACGGAATAATCTGAACTTTTATAAAATGTCTTTTTATTGTTCAGTTATCTACGAATATTGATTACCTCCGAATCTAACGGAATAATCTAAACTTTATCATTTCAAACACCATCTATAAATTTACCATTAAATTAATTATGTATCACGGCATTTGATTATAACAGTTGTATACCCGAGATAAAGTCTCTTATTTTACACGAGGTATAAGTCTTGTTTTTTAACCGAGATATAACCGCCTCGCCTTTTTTCCCCATGAGACAAAACCGTCTCGCCTTTTACCCGAGATATCATAGTCTCACCTTTTACCCGAGACATCATAGTCTCTCCTTTTACCCGAGACATCATAGTCTCACCTTTTACCCGAGACATCATAGTCTCGTCCCTTTTGTTTTTTACTTACAACCACCACTAATGCCAAAAGCCAATAACACTATTATATATAGTAACACAAATAGCAATGTTTTTAATCCATCACGGCCATTCTGAACTACACTTTGATCTCAAAGTGTTTAGTAAATCCATAATAAAATAATATCTATTGTAATCCTTTAAGGTACATTGTACATACGTAGTGTAAATGCTATTGACTTTCTTTTTTATTCGAATTTTGTTCGTTTTAACTGTACTTGACTTTACTTTGATTGTAATTTACTTTATTATTGTAGCTTAATTTGAATAAACTTTACTATTGCATCCACTGTACTCCACGTTTCAAACCAGTGGTCCATTTGCTAAATAGTATTTAATATTTATTTTTTATATTGGCGTTTTACAAGCAGAATAAACGATTTTGTTAGAATTTGAATTTAATATTAAATCGACGGTAGGTACTTTTCGTGTAATATTAACTTTAATATTGGACCGACTGTACTTTTACTTTAATATTGAACCGACTGTACATTTGCTTTAATATTAAGTCGATTGTACTTTTACTCTAATATTGAATCGACTGTACTTTTACTCTAATATTGAACCGACTGTACATTTACTTTAATAATAAATCGACTGTACTTTTACTTTAATAATAAATCGACTGTACTTTTACTTTAATAATAAATCGACTGTACTTTTACTTTAATAATAAATCCACTGTACATTTACTTTAATATTGAACTGACTGTACATTTACTTTAATATTAAATCGACCTTACTTTTATTTTCTTATTGAATCGACGGCACTTTTATCTTTAATATTGAATCGACGGCACTTTTATCTTTAATATTGAAGACGGCACTTTTATCTTTAATATTGAATCTACGGTACTTTTATATGAATCTATTGTACTTTTAACTTTATTGGCTTTACATGACTTTTAACTTTATTGGCTTTACATGACTTTTAACTTTATTGGCTTTACATGACTTTTAACTTTATTGGCTTTACATGGCTTTTAACTTTATTGGCTTTACATGACTTTTAACTTTATTGGATTTACATGACTTTTAACTTTATTTGGCTTTACATGACTTTTAACTTTATTGGCTTTATATAGTTCACTTAGTGTTAGGTAACTTTAGAATGTGTCCAACTAAATAATAAAAAAAAAATGGGTCGTATTTTAAAGTCCTGGTAACCATCACACATTAATGAGTATCAGTATCAATAACATAAATTGTAAAGAGATGAATCCAAATAAATTAAGAATGTCTTTCAATCTTTTTATCACGGTGTATGTAATTCTCATAACAAATAAAATCTACTTTACACAGTAATCATAAATAAGTAACTGTTCGGCCAACCTGATATATCTTAATAGGTTACTTGTCAGGTACCGAAAATAACTATTTTAGAATACAAAATATTAGCACCACTAATCTGATCAAACCATTTCAGATCACCAAAAAGATTAATTTGGCTTTAAGTATTAGTCAAGCCACATATTTTGTTCAAGAAAATAAAACGTTTGACCATTACTTTTTTTTTTTCATTAAATATGAAATCCAGTATTACATCAATGATAATAGCCATAAATTTTAAAATAATTCGTTGGTGATCAGCCTGGGTGGTTTGCAATTAGAACTATCAAGAAGTTACACTATCCAACTTGAACCTTATAAATCACAAAAGCTACAATACCGTTTTTGTGCACTTTTTTTTGTTGATGGTTTGGAAATACACTGCTTCGCAGTACCGCTGCAAATTGATGCTGGATTTCACTGCCTTGCAGATAGCTGAGCCGTCAGTCATTGCTCCAGTGGGTAGCAAATATTACAGAAGGCTTTTGGCAAGCCTCCCAGATACAGATACAATCTGAAACTTGTACAATATGTATTAGAATATGGTTTTTGCGTATCCCACTTCTGATGTTAGATTTGGGGGGGTAAAATTTGATGTGACCATATATATAACCTATAAATTACTATATATACCCATAAACAGGATGCCATTTGTAATTATGTATTTGTACCAAGGAATTTAAACAATAAATACAATTCTGTTTTATCACTCTTTTATTCTGTTATACTACGTCAGTTCCAAAGGCTGTTGTAGACAGGAAAGAACTAACAAGAAAACCTGTCTGCCTTCTAACATAATTATTATTTCACTTCATGTTACACCAGGCTCGTAGCCAAATATTACAATATAAGACAACCCTGGTTTCAGACCAGTTACAACAGTATAATAGCTAAAACTATAACACAGATACTTATCACATAGGAACCACATTGGAGTCGAACCACTTCTCATAATTATTAGTATGACAATACTTGCACAGTCATTAATACGCTATAATGATATTGTATCATGTGGTATATCAGTTAAACAGGCTAATAGCCGATACTATGATACATAGGTAGTACATAAAAACTTAGATACCACACTGGTATCGAACCAGCCCTTATAATCATTGGTATAGACACACTTGTACAGCCATTATTATTATGATAGTTTATTATCCCGAAGGACTATCGCAAATACATCAAGTAATACTTTGATTCGGTTACTTTACAAGTATATTTACATAAAACTTAGATACCACACTGGTATCGAACCAGCCCTTATAATCATTGGTATAGCCATACTTTTACAGCCATTATTATTATGATAGTTTATTATCCCGAAGGACTATCGCAAATACATCAAGTAATACTTTGATTCGGTTACTTTACAAGTATATTTACATAAAACTTAGATACCACACTGGTATCGAACCAGCCCTTATAATCATTGGTATAGCCATATTTTACAGCCATTATTATTATGATAGTTTATTATCCCGAAGGACTATCGCAAATACATCAAGTAATACTTTGATTCGGTGACTTTACAAGTATATTTTAGTTACACAATATTTGGAAAACCCAAAGTGGGTATTTAGTTATAATTGCTAATTCAATTACTTATTAAATACCAATCCACTATTATATTATACACTATAACAGTAGTTATTACTACATTCACTGTTATACACTAAGTACATATTACTATAACATTATAAATATAACAGAGGTATATCGTACCTCACACTTCGACGGCTCGGGAGCAACTGTGCGAATGACATCTGACATCGTCTTTTTATAACATTTGAGACGTCGCATTGCATCGAATGATTTTCACCTACCTACTTATAAAAATATTGTATAAAGTAGTTTCTTATTTACAAATCCTTTAAAATATTCTTTATAGTAATATAAATACACTATAATACATCAAGCTACACCTCACCTGATCGCTGGCCACTCCATATTTTAACATGATTCTAACAAGTGCAAGGAAACTTTCTGTTACAAGCGTTTATATATCACAGTTTTTGTATACTACTAGGCACTTGTCTTTAAAAAAAACTACTTAGTGCACCTAAAAATGTCTTAAAAGATACATAGAAAAAATAATATTTAGATAAAATTAATGTTAGTTTAGCTGTAATCTAATAGGTACCCGTTTCATTTGAATGAAATTTTAATAGCATTTATTAGCTAACTTATCATCATCATGATTCAGGTGTGACTCAATAGCTCAGTTGGAAGAGCATTCCCCCTGTAAGGGAAAGGTCGTGGGTTCAAGTCCCACTTGAGCGCTTCTTTATCTCGATTTTTTTTGATCTTAAAAGTTAGCATAATAAATGCTATTAAAATTTCATTCAAATGAAACAGGTGCCTATTAGATTACAGCTAAACTAACACTAGCTTTATCTAAATATTCTTTTTTCTATGTATCTTTTAATTAAACCATATTTACGTGTAAGTGGTTTTTCTTTTTAAACGCAGATCCAAATATTTGGGCGGAGTCATCAAAAATCAATGTTTAAAAATGGTTGAAATATCATTCATTGGTTCCAACAGTTCCTAAGAAAGTTGGTAGATGGCTCCACCGTCGCCCTTAAAGACGGATATAAAGAGAAGAGAAATTTGTAGTGATTCAGGTGTGGCTCAATAGTTCAGTTGGAAGAGCATTCCCCCTGTAAGGGAAAGGTCGTGGATTCAAGTCCCACTTGAGCTTCTTTTTCCCGATGTATTTCGACCCGTTTCATTACCTAACTGGTAAGATATGACTGAATAGATATCTCCCTGTACTATAGATATTAATACTTAAGCTTGATAGTATTACTTTTTAATGTTGTTTCTCATTAGTTTCAACTAGCGACGATTGACCAAAATTAAATTAGTCTGTTTATACGAATCGTTTAAACATGATAATTTTGCCTGTATCCTAATATCTCCGGGCTTCAGAATATACTTTCAATCCCTTTATTTTGACATATATCGTATCCATTCATTAATATACTCGAGTTTGTACATCCCCGAAGGGGTAGACAAAGGTGTATTGGCACCCACATTTCACCAATTATGATTTTCGGCCCCACGATATAAAAGGGGGCGAGCCTATTACCGTCTGGCGGGCACTTTATCTTAGGCTGTATGTCTACTCTCAGAGTGAAGGACAGCCCTATCCCTTGGTTGGCTTTTAAGACACCCACAAGAAGCGCAGGGGAGTCCTATTCTACTCTACAATCGGTACAAATCCTACGGTACTTTACAAATACAAAAATCTGTTCCTAAAATATCGTATCTCCTTCACAAAACATACCAGTAATGAACAAAGCACCCACAATCAATCTCATCAACACTCTGCAAAGCATCTATTCAACAGTTTCTTCACGCTAACCGATCGTCGTACAGTCTACATGAAAAGTGTATTCGGTGCAGAGCCGGGCTAGCATTGTCACCGCGCGCACGTACAAAGTCACCGGTTCGCTCGCCGGCACCGGCCAGATGTATTGGAAACCTAACAGGATGTCTCGCAAATAGAATGTGGCTTGCATACCAAATAGAACAACATTGCACCGGCGAAATGAAAAGCGAAATTACTTGTTCTGTTAGGAATGTTTAATAACATTTGGGATGACTGTTAAACTACTGATTATGTAATATAAAAGAGACCTTTCTGGTTGGTGACTTGAGCATTCGACTGCTTAGTCAGAGAGAGAGCAGAGGTTACGGGTTCGATTTTCACTCAGTGCCAATATTTGTATGCATGAATATGTCCATTGGTATGATTGTTTCTATATTATATTATACTAGCTTTTGCCCGCGGCTCCGCCCGCGTAGATGTCGGTTATCGCGACCAAACATAGCCTATGGTCTAATCTGCCCCTGTACCAAATTTCATCAAAATACTACACAGGGTTACTACTAGACAGGGTTACTTTCGCATTTATAATATTAGTATGGATATGGATTATTTGAATACTGATGTTTAAACTAAAGATTAAAACAAAATTTATTTTATTTTTTATTTTTAAAACTTACCATCCCTTGTGGGACAATTGCACCAATAATTTTTGCGGGTATTATTTTCCCCACCAGCAGGGAAACCTGGACATACATTTTTTTTATCATTCCACTTTGCCCCACCAGTGTGGACGCTTGGTGGGGCAAACTAAAAGTCCCCATTCGGGCGCCATCATCCGATGTCTGTAACAATTTATTGATAATCGTTACTCGTAATTCATTTATCTTAATAGGAGGAGAACAAATCGAAAATCGTTCAACTACACAAATGAGAAGCTTCAATACTATAATAGTCTTCCCGCATTATTTGTTCACTTTGTCTACCACCATCTATGGATTACTTCCTAGCTCTGAAGCTTTTTCCTAATTGTTCATATCGATACAATTCTTTTATAGCTAAGTTACCAATAAATAAAGTTACCGTTATTCGTAGGCTACCGAAAAGACAGAAGGCTTTATTTTATTATTGTATTTATTATGTGTATTTAGTAAGTACAATAATAATAATAAAAAATTGCCCTGAGTTCTACCCTACATACCGGTTAACAAGCACGTGCGAAACACAACGTGAATTTGCACACTCGAATTTTGACCACTAAGTCAAAATTCAGGGATGTGAATTCAGTGAGTACGAAACCGCAACGAAGTATAAAAACCGGTCAGGTGCAAGTCTAACTCGAGCATTGAGGGTTCCGTACGCAACTGGATGAAGGGACAACATTACAGTTGCTTTTGGCAAATTGGCGCCGGGGCTGTGGCCGGGGCTTTAATCTCAGAACCTGGGGTCCAAAATACCACCTCGCACGTCGTTTTAATCTCTAGCAGTGAAGCCACTGACACGCATATCATTCCTTATGACGTCAAACTAGCGCTACATGGGTCTGCCTTTTTGGGGTCTTGGCAATGTGACGTCATCAAACCTTGTTACTCAGGTGGTGACATAAAAGTACTTTTTTTTTCTTCATAATATAGTTTACACCCAATACCACAAAATGTCGGTAGGTCCTAATACTGCAGGTTCTTTGGATATATTGAAAGTTACGCGTTATGCCCGAGACACGCATCATTTCCATTTAAAAAAGTTATAAACGTATCTTATACTGCTGCTTTTTTTTTTTTTTTTTTTTTAACCGTGGGGGAAAATCCTTCATGGATGTTATGCCGGACTCCTACCGACTAAAAACCCCCACGGTAACGCCCAGAAGCCTATGGATGGGAGCCCCGGGTAAGCCCTCGGAAGGATGTCCCAGGACTCCCATCAGACCTACGGCTACAATTGCGGCCTCGTCTCGGGGGTGGTTCGGGTGCTATCCCGCGTCTATGGGGGGGGTTTTCGGGTGTTACCCCGCTTCTTAGGGGGGGGGGGGCGTGCGTGAATCCCTCACGTCACGCTGCCGTCATGGGCCTGCTTCTGTAAAGACGGTGAGCAGCCAACTCACCGTCCTCAGGCCCCCGGTCATGGAGGCCGATGGTCTTCGGCGAAGACACGTCGGCGGTGCCCAAGCCGCCGACTGCGGAACTCGGGTGGGAGAGTTTTCTCCCGCTCTCGCCCCGCCGCCTCTTTCACGAGCATGACCTGCTCACAGAAAGAGGCGGCGCAGTCCCACTTACTCCCGCTGGAGACCATGGCTCGCACCATGGTCTCAAGCGAGAGGGTGCCCACGCCCAGACCCACCACGAGGACCTGGCGCTGTTGCACCCACGCCGTGCACTCCACCAGCGTGTGGAGCGCTGTGTCATCGCTGCGGTCCTCGCAGTGCTGACACTCGGCCGTGGTTTCCCGGTGTCTTCGCCACAGATACCTACCGAAGCTACCATGCCCGGTAAGTATCTGTGACAACCGGTAGGAGAGAGCACCGTGTCTCCTCTCCAGCCACTCGTCCATGACCGGTCTGACGGCCGCAATTGTGGCGAATCCCCCCTTTGGTTGCTCAAGTCGCACCTTCCATGTATCTTATACTGCTGCTGGCTCCAGTTTGCTAAATTAACTGCTTACTTTCTAATCTTCGCGGTACGTGAGTGTACAGTAAACCTAATACATACTAGAACATTGTACATAGCACTATCTTGGTCCAAAGTAAGTATAGCTTTTGTAATAATGATTCCGTATGGTTTTTGAAAAAAAAAAAACTAAAATATAATGATCTAGAATGCAGATAAGCATAAAGCACAGATGAGATGAGAAATGATATATTCGTCGTTATTAAAAAGGGTATGTCTCATAAAGAAAGTAAGTATTTTAAATTGGTAAGTTTCTACGTTGAAAAATATATCCTAAAATAGGTCAACTTTTGAGAATGACACCTACATATTTAAGTGCGAACATAAAAGTCAAGAACCGCTGTGCCACTGCGAGGTGCGGAGCGTCCCTAGACAGCCATTCGGACCCAGCAACCGAAAATTGTCACCTCGCAGCCGTCTTCATTTGCAACAAATACAGGGCCCGAAGCTAAGCAATAAATTACTAAATTTACTTTGCCTCCGTTTCCTCAGACGTGCTATTTTTCAGGCTCTTTGTTACGTTACAAAAAAGGACACTTAGCATCAATTCTCTTCGCCGGAATTGCGTTTACAGGGACACTGCAGAAGTAATAACGCAGACACATTTGTCTGTTCGTCGAAAGTAATGTGACACGTGGTTTAGGTTTTCATTTCAGTTATTTAAATATGGTAATATAATAACGCTAAAGGTATGAAAGTAGCGTGTAAGTAAAATATGTCAAGTTGATGTAAAAGTTTAAGTCCGCGTGCGGATTGACGCGTGACAAGCGCCTAAAGTGCTTTCATATTATATCAGAACGTATATTTCATTTCTTAACCATCAGTCAAACGATGAATTTAGCTACATCATCTTGCCAGACACATGAAAATACATTAACAAAAAAATATCATAAACCAGTTACAATTTATAAACGTCAAAATATAATGAGGCCAGAATTTTATTCACAAATGATGGTATTTACAATGAAATCTGTTCTTATTTGCTGTTTGCAAGTACTTAAATAATGGGTGAACCGGTGAAAGGACTTTTATCAAACCAAGGGTCGGTACTAAATCGAAGTGTCAGCCACAGAGCCCTTGTACTTGACAATAAAGGGGGATATACAGTCTCTTTGTTTTGTTCTACGGGAGGTTAATGTCACAGAAAAACTTTAAAATTGTAAATACCATAATTCTATTGTAATTTTCAATTAAGTACTTGTCATTTATTGAAGACTCCCAACTCACAAGTTTGCCCACATGGCATATTGAAACAGCCGTTGAATTTTTGAAAGTTTCTGCTTAATTTTCCTTTCCACAAAAAAGTTTTTTTTTTTTTTCGTGCGGAAATCCCCTCGGACACCCCCCTGCCGGAGCCGGAAGGGGAGGTTATGTCGGACTCGAAACGACTAAAACCGCATGCCGACTGTGGGTCGTGGTGCTAGGCCGGAGGTGAGGTTGTCATCGACATATCCCTCGCACCCCGGCAGACCCAGGGCCATCCCTTACGGTCTAGCCCTCCTCTTTCCACAAAAACCTTCAATAAAAGGCATTAGTTAATTTACAAAAACCAATCGCAAGTTATAGATGGACAAAAGAGATTGGAATTAATTTTCACATTACTATATAGAGAGAGTAGAAGTTTAAATTAATACAATTCTAAGGGCTACAAAATCTACACAAAATGAAATATGCGTATTCAAATGACACGGTAATTACTTTTGAAATTCAATTAAAATCCTCACAAAAACTCTAATTGCTACTACAAACTAACGAGAGGTATCCAGTCTACAGTTATTAATAGTTTGTTACCTACTCAGTAAAGGTTATTAATTCGGCTGAATTTATATTTGGAACTAAGTACAATAACGAACTTAAAAGTCAGCAGAATAAATGCTATAGAAAATTCATTCAAATAAGTACAATAAGTTTACACATGAAGTAAAGGTCACCGAGAATTCTGAGAGAGCGTCAGAAATCTCATGACGATGAAGTTTCAAAATGACTGTCATATTAAGAACAAATCAAACTGTTTTATTGGTTTAAATAGTATTATTGTCCGAATTAAAGGTGTGTTCTAAATATCAGAACAATCAGTCAGCTGGAAAGTGGCAAATGATTAAGAAAAAACCCGACCGCCTCTGAAAAGATCGAAATAAGTTTGATAGCGGGCGGTAGAGGCGGTCGGGTTTTTTTATTTTTTAATCATTTGTCTTATATTATACTTTTTAGTTATGATATGACATGTATATATTGTTGTAATCTCCTTCTAATTTCCTTCATTTTGATACACTCACACAATCACGGCGAATCTAATGACACCTCACAATGTCCAAATCCGTCAAGCCGTTCAGGCTGTAGTCAATATCTTTCTGATGCTGACTGTACTCATTTGACGGTTTCAATGTTTTATTGTGTTTTTTGATTGAGTTTTAATTTATTTATTTTCTGACACATGAGATTTAAAGTTTAGTTTGTTTAAAAGTTTGTTATGTTCTCATGGAAGTGATCATGTATGTCTTTTTAGAGAATAATTTCTTTAAAACTTAAACCATACAATAAGTTTAAGATCTTCGGGGCTCAAGGCTACCGCAAATTCAAGCCGATACCGAGAAGTGCAGACTTCTCAGGGTTCAGACTTTCAGACATCTTAGGGTTGTTCTCTATTATAAAATGATAACAAATCAAAATACTATCATGAGTGTCAATTTTTGATTTTGGAGACACTAGTTAACATTCAAATGACGTTTAACTCTTACTCTTGACTTTATATTCTATAGGATACTTACCTGGTTAGGCCGAGTCATTTGTATCGGAAAAGTACGGTTCTAAACTACCTACTAAAACCTCGTACTCAAATCAAGATAACAAAGAAGTAATAACAGCTAATAAATTTGTCCGAAGAACCGCCTAACTCGAAAAATAAGAAGAAACATCAGAAAACATATTGTTTCCCTTACTAACGGAAACCTAAAAATTGTAATAGTCGTATAATTTAAGTTGAATCGAGTTGGCACGGTTCCAATTGTTAAACTACCTATAATTATGTATGTTAATACGTGCGAGGTGGTTCAGATATCGTCTAACGACTTCCTTTGATAAAAATAGTTGCGTTGAAATTTTAGTTCCGTAGTTGCAAGTTTATTGCCAAATTGCGTGCGGGGACTTGCAATCTAGTGTTCGCCATCGCCCTTTATATAGACATTGATTTAATTTACATACGAATGTGATGAAAGTGATAACGACGATCGAGATGTTACGATTTATTATTATACTGCCTGATTCATATCGGAGGGGTTTGTAGTAAACAAATATTTTAACATTGGGTATGCTTGAAAGGCTTACTGTAAGCTCTTAAGGTATGTAAGGATTGAATTTGAAGCTAACTACGGATGGTTGTGTGAGCCCCATGTTTCTTTAAAGACGGATATAAAGAGAAGGAAAATTTGAAGTGATTCAGGTGGGGCTCAATAGCTTAGTTGGTAGAGCATTCCCCCTGTAAGGGAAAGGTCGTGAGTTCAAGTCTCATTCGAGCGTTTCATTTTTTTCCGATGTTTTCGAACAACTACGTATTTTTACCTAACTCAAAACTGTCAATAATAACTATATAACTATAAAAAAGAAAAGAAAGAAGGAATTATTACTAAAATATAAAGATTTATTTATTGAATGAACTCTTGTTTTTCTTCAAAAAAGCAGTAAATCCAAATGAAGAACTTAAGGCCTAGTTATACCTATACCACAACTCAGCAGTTATATTATCATAAATATTTACCAGAACACTATAAATCGATATTATTGTGAACTACTACTAGTACATAGTTCTTAAGAAAAACTAGAAAAGACACAAATAATTACATTAAGCTTAATCTCTTTCACGTCCTCCGAACGAAATTAGTGTCGTTTTTCTTCTGTTTAAAACGTTCCTTTTATAAAATCACTTGAATTTAAACACAGCTCAAAGGGAGGCCCAAAGCGATTACATTAAACATTTCGATCGGGATTACGGAAGCTTGATTTCCTCTTTACGAAATCGCAATTAATACGAAAAAGTATATAAAACGTGTTCGACACCTCTTTACCGGATCATTAACAGAGACTTTGAGGTGTCGCGCCAGTAACATTGTTTCATATTTAATGTTGTTTACTCTTTTACACGCAGACAACACGGTAATTTGTTAAAGGATAATATTTGAGCTCGTTTATGAGAGCGTGATGCGGCCATATTTGTTTGTTGCTCTGCACCAACAATACGAAGCTCTCATCTGTCAAGCTCAACTGGCGACAATATGTACCAGCGGACGACGAATAAATTGGCCATCATTTATATTGATGAGTGACACCGCTGTTGTTTTAATATATTGTGAAAATATTAGGGCGACAGTTTATTATTTCCTTCCGCACGATATTGAAAATTTAATATTATTACAAAGTATAATAATATCTAGCAAATCAATATAGTAATCTCCGGGTGAGATTTACGTGTCTCTGAGAAGCGCTTCGAATAGGTCCTGTTACTTACCGTCCAAGTCACACTGTCAGGGACTCCTTGCGCCGTCACAATAATCAAAATAATCACGTCTTTATCCCCGGTTAGGTAGAGGTGAATAAACACCCACATTTCACCAATCATTGGATTCGGTCCCACGTAATAGGGGGTGAGCCTATTGCCGCATTTCAGGCACTATGGTTGACTCAAACCATGCATCTGAGGCTGAGTCTGGGCTACATATATCTGTCTGATCCCTATCCCTTAGTCACTTTGTACGAAAATGCAAGGGAAGAGATGGGGCGCACCAAATTCTACTTTGCCGGGAACCACGCGGCTTAACTTACATTTAACTGACACTGACATCCTCTGTGCACGCGACTGCCACACAGGAGGCGCGGTTTCGATTCCCGCTCAGTGCAAATATTTGTATGCATGAATATGATTATTTGCATTGGTCTGGGTGTTTCTATGTATAATATGTATGTATTTACAAAAAAAAAGTATCTAAGTATGTTTATCCGCATGCTAAATTTCCATAACACAAGCTAATCAAGCTTACCATGGGTCTAGATAGCGTAGTGTAGAATGTTGTGGAATATTTATTGGTATTTTTTAACCCCCGACGCAAAAACGACGGGGTGTTATAAGTTTAACGTGTCTGTGTGTGTGTGTGTGTGTGTGTGTGTGTGTGTGTGTGTGTCTGTCTGTGGCATCGTAGCACCCAAACGGATGAACCGATTTGGATGTAGTTTTTTTTGTTTGAAAGGTGTATTAGTCGGGAGTGTTCTTAGCTATGTTTGGAAAAAATCGGTCCAAGATCGCCGCCGCCACAACATATCGGAATACGAATTTCTTCATAACTCCCTCAATATGGGTATCAAATGAAAGAACTTGACTAGTAGATCACTTTAAAAAGTATAAAATAAAAATTAAATTAAAAATTTTAAAAACCCCCGTCACAAAAATCACTTCCAATAAAAATTTTAAAAACCCCCGTCACAAAAAACACTTCCAAAAAGTTGAAAATAAATGAATAAATTTTAATTCAACGGTTGCCATGTCGGGGGACCTTACGATACAAAGGAGTACTTAACCAGTTAAGGTCCCCCGACATGGCAACCGTTGAATTAAAATTTATTCATTTATTTTCAACTTTTTGGAAGTGTTTTTTGTGACGGGGGTTTTTTAAATTTTTAATTTTTTTAAAGCTAATGTCATAACATATATTTATAATACGGTGTAACAGCCTAATATCGTAGCTATTACAACGATATAAGTGTCCCGTTTTAAAAATACGATTATATCGTAACAATTTACTTAACAGCCTCCGTGGCGTGGTGGTAGTGAACGCGACTGCCACGCAGGAGGCGCGGGTTCGATTCCCGCTCAGTGCAAATATTTGTATGCATGAATATGGCTATTTGCATTGGTCTGGGTGTTTCTATGTATAATATGTATGTATTTACAAAAAAAAATGTATTTAAGTATGTTTATCCGCATTATAGATTCCATAACACAAGCTAGTTAAGCTATGCTTACCATGGGTCTAGATAGCGTTGTGTAGAATGTTAGGAAATATTTATTATTTATTATTATATTATTTAACTTTATCTACTTAGTTTATACATATCTAGATATAGGTACTATATCCATCTACAATAACATATACAGACTAATCCTTATATTAAATAAGTATACACAAATAGTATATAACCAGCCTATTACACGAATATGCAGCTCCACCTGCGCGAAATTGTTTCTTACGTCCCGTAGGAAATTAAAAACTAACCTACGTCACTTCCGGGCTCATGAACTATCTACCTGCAAAAAACTCCCCTACCCATCGTCGCCATTACTCCTTTGCTGTATGCAAGTAGGTATGGTAGGGTATGTAGGTTCATAAGTTATATTGTTCATACATGACATAGTATAATATGAGCGACAAAATATTTGTTTATGAAACAGGTTCAAAACATTTTCAATGAAAATCGCGTTGCGAGACTCAGGAGCGTTAACAATTCTAAACTAAACTAATTCGGATTTACAACGGCGTGTACAGAGCGTTGGTTTCCAAAGTTGATGATGAGGCTGCAGACTGTTGAAATACTTGATTGAATGCGTGCCATGGTAATTGGTGATAAACGTCAAGTAACTAATACTGAAATGGAAGTAGAAAGGGAGACCAACATACTTAGTTTTTTTGTAAATACATACATACTCGTATTATACATAGTAACACCCAGACATCATGCAAACAAATATTTGTACTGAGCGGGGATCGCACCCACGCCTCTTGGCGGCGACGTTTACAACAGCCACGTCACAGAGGCTGTATATGCTAAAGTAATGGTAAGAAAATAGGAGTAAAGTATTTATTCTAGATATCGTACACGCGTCAGATAGTATT
This sequence comes from Eilema sororculum, assembly GCA_914829495.1. Classification (NCBI taxonomy): domain Eukaryota; kingdom Metazoa; phylum Arthropoda; class Insecta; order Lepidoptera; family Erebidae; genus Eilema; species Eilema sororculum. The sequence goes on from OU618542.1 coordinate 14,338,585, forward strand.
CGTTCCATTAAAGCCGCATAAGCCAATTCAAAACGATGAGAAGCAATAAGCTGACCGGGCTCAGAAAAGAAGCTAATCTGAATTTAGAATCAGTAAAATATGACAGTCAATTTAAAATTTACATTTAAAATTCAGAGCCTTCACCAGCAGTAAACTCGAGATGATGCTGAGATAAAAGGAACAATAATTTAAACCCTTTTCAACTCCCAACGGAATGCAGTAACAAATTTGATAAATTCGTCGTAGGTACTTGCACTCGCTATCTCTCATAGTTTCTGACTTCCCCCTACTGACCCATTTGGATTGATCACCCTGCATTACTTAATAAGCGTCGGTAACTTAGTGATTGAGAAGCCGGTCTTACGATCGAAAGGTCCCAGGTTCGTATCCTGGCTATTGCACTACCAACGTATACCCACCCCATAGCGTAGCTGGAGGGGTTGTTTGAGTGAATATTAGTAATTTCAGTTGCAAATTTTCATATAATTTTTACAAAAAAAAAATTAAAATATAGGTATAGTGATTTTTTCTCTAATATACATACATTATACTTCAATGATACGCCCTTTGAGATTACATTATAATTTACTTGTAGTAATCAAATCAAATCAAATCAAAATCTTTATTTGCCTCGAATATGGTTACATTTGTAGGTCTTAAAAACTAGCGGGTACAGCATATTCTGCTCCGTAGAGCGTGCAAACTTTAATGTCAATAAATCAATAAATATTGTCAGAAGTAATAGGTAAATAACAAATTGCTTGTATCATTATAATTTTAAAATAATGTCAAATCTATGAATTCTTATCATCTAGGTATTCTTTTGCACTATAATACATTTTGTACAGCAAAAAGTCATGTAGTCGTTTTTTAAACTTTGTCAGTGGTAATTCCTGTAACGATCGTGGAAGATGATTATAAATTGAAATTGCCATACAATGAATTACCTTTGAATAATTCCAATCTGATCGAGGGAAGTTTAAATTTATTTTTGTTTCTAGATGTCTTATTAAATGGTGTAAAAATGTCAGAGTGTTTTTAACGAAAATACTTTTCTCTAATATATATAAGCAAGGCAAGGGTAGAATTTTATATTTCCTGAAGAGTAGTTTGCAACTGTCCAGAGGACCAGCTCCACTTAATGCTCGGATGCACTTTTTTGTGCCCTGAACGCTTCATCCACCGCTACAGAATTGCCCCGAATGATAATGCCATATCTCAATATGGATGAGACATAACCATGATAAGCTAAAAGAGCTGTTTTCAAATTAATTGTTTGTTTAATTTTTTTAATGGCGTATATAAAACGATCAACTTTATTGAGCAGTCTGTCGATGTGGGGTTTCCATTTGCAGTATGTATCTACCGTGATACCCAAAAATATGCAATCCGTGACACAGTTTATGCGATTCCCTTTATATTGAATGTCTAGTGGGGTTAAGTTTGTTGTATGTGTTTGAAACTCAACAATGTTTGTTTTAAAAGTGTTTATTTTGAGGTAATTTTGATTTATCCAATTGATGGCGTCCTCGAGAGCTATGTTGGGTTCTCTGATGGTCGAGAAATAAAAGTCTGTGGACTGTATACTAGTTCGCTGGTGTATTAAAGAGCAGTACAAAGTTTACTACAACTATGCGCGTGTGGTGGAACGATGCGTAGGCGAGTACGGTCGGTGACGAATGTTCTGGTTGTCGCTGAGGCGCTGCCGTCCCCACTCCGCCTGCTCCATGCCGGTTCGGAGTAGTGATGCGACATGTTGCATTTGGCGACAGATGACGAGGATATATCGATTCTCGACATATTCCCCCGCAGGTGATGTTATTTGTCCTGAACTGGAAGAGGACAAATATTATTAAAGGCTCTTCGAATCGTACCTCTTCTGGTACGAATGTCTGCTACCCTGTTGGCCCCGTCAACACCCGGGAAGACCTTGATGATTCTCCCAATCATCCACTGTAGAGGAGGAAGACCTTTATCTTTCACCAGTACAATATCATTCAGATTTAGGCTCTGGTTCGAAGGCGTCAGCCATTTGGACCTCTGATGCAATGTAGATATGTACTCCTTGTGAAACCTGGCCCAGAAGTGCTGCCTGATGTATTCCAGCCGCTTGTAGCGCTCGGTACTGGTTATGTCCTTTTCAAGCACTTGTGGTTGTGGAATTGACGTGAGTGGCCGTCCAATTAGGAAATGAGACGGAGTAAGGGCAGTTAAATCAAGGGGATCTGTAGATAAAGGGGTAAGAGGACGAGAATTTAAGATAGACTCTATTTGAGCCAGACAGGTGTACATCTCCTCATACGTAAAATGCACTGCCTGCAGCAGTCGCCTGAGATGATGCTTCGTGAGGCGTACCGCCGCCTCAGACATCCCATTGAAGTGAGAGGTATAAGATGGGGTAAATTTAAAATCAATACCTTCCTGTGCCATGTCATGTTGTATGTTAGATTCCTCTAGAAATCTATGCAAGTCATTGCGAGCACCCACAAAGTTCGTTCCGTTATCGGACGATATGCTTTGTGGCTTGCCCCTACGAGCAATGAATCGGTGTAACGCGGCAATGTAAGCTTCCTTTGTAAGATCTGTAACAAGCTCCAGATGAATAGCCTTAACCGATAAACACACAAATATGCACAGGTAGGACTTTAAGAGCCTGCAGCCACGACCCTTGCGGTCAGCTATCAACAGTGGTCCCGCGTAGTCGACGCCACAGTGTAAAAAAGGGAATTCTAAATTAGTCCTACTGGAAGGAAGTTGACCCATAATGGGCTGAGTACATTGAGCCTTAAATCTAAAACATTTCAAACATTTATTAACTATAGATTTAGATAGATTTCTACCGTTTAGAGGCCAATATGTTTGACGCACGTTTGCAAGCAATAATTGTGGGCCTGCGTGTAGTAGATTATTATGAAACATATGAAAAATGAGTTTTGTTAAATGATGCTTACTACAAAGCAATATGGGGTGTTTAACATCGTAAGTATAAGGCGAATTATCCAATCTACCACCTACACGAATAATAAGTTTGTCATCTAGAAATGGAGATAAAGACAATAAACGATTTTTACTGGGTAAAACCTTCCCAGCCTTTAGAATAGAAAATTCATCAGGAAACATCTCAGACTGAGCTTGACGTATGATGACTGCCATTGCGTTTTTTAATTCTAAAGTAGCACAACTAGTAGTATGTAAGTGGTTTTTAGTTTTTAAGTGTATAAATTTTAGCATATAAGAAATAATTCTTTGTATTTTGTTTAAGTTAGAATATTTATGTATTAGGCAAGATATTAAGTTAGAGTTTTGATTGTTACTATTGTTTATTTGATTTGTAGCTAAATATATTTTTTCTGTACATTCTAATTTACAATTTTTATTTGTATTAGGCATTTTAGGCCAAAATTCATTAGTTAATTTTAGGAAAGGTGGCCCGTGCCACCATATTGAACAATTATTTAATTGATCCGCGGATAATCCTCTTGAAACTAAATCAGCGGGATTTAACTTTGTAGGAACATAGCTCCATGTATCTCCCGTCGTGATCTCCTGTATTTCGTTCACGCGGTTGCTGACGAAATGCTTAAACTGGCCTGCATTTGACGACAACCAACCTAGGACTACTGTCGAGTCACACCAAAACCGACAAGAATTTACATTTAGAGTTAGCGCGGACGTGACCTTAGCACACAGCCTTGCGCCCAGTAAGGCTCCACAGAGTTCCAGACGCGGGATGGTGACTGGTTTTATGGGGGCAACCCTATTTTTTGACGTCAATAATTGTACGTTAATGTGACCCTTATTGTCGATAGACCTAACATATAAACATGCACCATAAGCGTGTTCAGAAGCATCGGTGAACGTATGGATTTCGATCCTATTACATTCTGTACATAGAACCCAACGCGGTATTTTTAAATTATTTAGGAAATGTATTTTATTTGCAAATGAGCTCCATAGATTAAGTATGTCATTAGATAATTTCTGATCCCACGAATACTTTTTTATCCAGATCTTTTGCATGATAATTTTTGCTTCGACTACACAAGGTCCGATTAGTCCGAGGGGATCAAAAATTTGACTAATAACCGACAAAATATGCCTTTTAGTTATCTTTTTACTATTTTCTATATTTATTTGATATGATAAAATATCTAGGTTAGATTGCCAAACTAATCCTAACGTTTTCGATGTCCCCTTAGAGTCTGAAAAGTCATGAATAGTGGGGGACTCGCTACTTGAGATTGCATTTAAGATTTCGATACTATTTGATTGCCATTTTCTTAATTCGAACTTGGCGGAAGATAAAGTAGAAATGACACCTTTGCATATTCTAATAGTATCATATATAGAAGAGCTGCCACTTAAATAATCGTCCACGTAAAAATCGTGCAAGATAGAATTATTTACGTCTTTGTCATTAACAGTGGACGCTAGGCTAGACAAACACTTCGTTGCTAGATAAGGGGCTGAGCTCGTACCGTATGTCAATGTGTTTAACGTGTATGTGTTCAAAGGTAGATTTGAATCACTTCGAAAAATAATTTGTTGTAATGATCTTTGGGTTTTATTTATATCAATACATCTATACATGCGTGCTATATCACCGGACACTACATATTTATGCTGTCTGAAACGCAATAAAATGGAATATAACTCGTCTTGAACAGTGGGGCCTACCATTTGCAAGTCATTTAACGAGTATCCCGTAGAAGTAGCCGCCGAGCCATCGAATACAGTGCGAAACTTTGTTGTTGTACTGGACTCGCGAAGTATACCGTGATGCGGTAAATAATAGCAGACTGTAGTGTCATCTTTTGGCATTAATTCTAGATTTTTGGTCATGTGACCTAAAGATTCGTATTCATGCATAAAGGTAAGGTATTTTTCTTTGAACACCGGGTCACGGTTAAATCGATTTTCTAAAGCAAGAAAACGTGATTTTGCTAGATGAAATGAATTACCTAAAATTTTTGGATCATGTTTTAAAGGTATTGAAACAACAAAACGACCTTCGTCGTCGCGAAAGGTATTTTTGGCAAAGCTTTGCTCGCACGCCTTTTCTTCAGCAGTCATAGAATGCCGAGATTCGAGCGTGTCAAGTTTCCAAAAACAAGAAAGGTCGGGGTTCGATTCCCCTTGTGTAAATAGACATAAGTTAGAAGTGTTCGGTGTAGTAATGATATGTTTTGTTACTAACCAACCTAATTTAGACTCGCGTAAGGTGGGCATATGTCTACCTAGTTCAATATGTTCCTTGCCCAAGATATCCCAAAATACGTCTGCACTTAAAAGAATGTCTATATCAGACGGAGTATTGTATGATGGGTCGGCAAGAGTGACCCCACATGGCAAACGCACACTACTGACGTCAATGTATGAGGAGGGGATTAGTGGCGTTATTTTAGGCAAAACAATACAATTTAAGTCGATTTCATAATTTGTACATATTGATTTTATATTAATATGGCAAGACTGTGTGCTAGTGGTAACATAATTATTAAAACCTGATACCGCGGCATTCACGGAGTGCCGGCTTAGATGAAGCCTTTCGCAGCATCCTTCCGTTATTAGGTTGATCGCGCTACCGTTGTCCAACAGTACCCTCGCGTTATGTTCGACGCCGCTGCCGTCAGTCACTCGCACGATAGCTGTGGAAAAGAATATACGTGGCGCAGTAGTATCTGAGTAGGTATCACTAGCCAGGACAAGACCTTCTGTGTTCATTTTAGAAGGCGATGGTTCGATTTTCTCAAGATGTAATAAGGTGTTATGCTTGTACTTGCAATACTTGCAGTGAGATAAGGTACATTTGTTACTAGAATGGCCAGGGCCCTATTTAATAAAGCTTACAAATTGTAATCTACAAATTGTACTTTACAGGTTACGATTCTACAAGTTTGTATTCAATAAAGAATATGTGTCACAAATTTACCATGGTGGAAATCTACATAATTGTAGAATTATTACTACTATTTTACACAATTCCTGTTCAATAAACATTTTTTTTACAAGTAACGTTTCAAGTTGACATAATATAATTGTAAAACGATTCTGACATTTTGTCAAACCTTCACAACTATTCAGTGTTAAATTGTGTGGAAGATATTATGTGATGCAGATTAATAAATAGAAAGAACTCAAAATAAACATCAATATTGTACTCTCTTCTACAAATCAGTGCCGAAATCCACTATACTTTATTATGGTTTTAACAACAAGCCGAGGAAGTAGCGATAGCAGTGATGATGATTATCGGAGCCCACCACGTCGAGTTTTTCGTAAGAGGATAAATTTTAATATTGAAATATCAGACTTCACATTTAGTGAAAAATTCTGTGTAAGTAAGACTACTGTTGAATATTTGATAGCAAAAATTGGACAAGATTTGCAACACGACACTATGAAAAATGCAGCCCTTACGCCTCTCCAGCAAATTTTGTGTGCATTGCACTGGATGGGCTGTGGCTCACAATACCACGTCATAGCAGATGCACATGGTGTAAGTAAAGCAACAATACACAATTGCATTAAAAATGTATCGAGAGTTATACCTAGTTACTAAATTATTTGGAGATGAAGTCCGCTGGCCAACTAATTCTACAGATATCCCTACATTGTTTATGAAACATAATATACCTAGAATAGCAGGCATCGTAGACGGTTCACTGATCACAATGGATGCTCCTCGCCATAATGAATCAGCCTATGTTGACAGAAATGGAAATCATTCCATAAATATGATGGTAGTGTGTGGGCCAAATTTAGAATTTTTTTATGCCAGTGCAAGATGGCCAGGGTCAGTTCACGACGCTAGAGCACTTAGGTGCTCTTCCCTAGCAAGAGAATGGGGAAACGGTTGGTGACCATTTCCAAATGCTATTATACTTGGTGACAGCGGATACGGCCTCACAAAATGGCTAATAAGCCCAAAAATTCCAGTACAAATTTCGAGAACTTTGGCACTCGAAAATTTTTTGCGTGCTTTCAAAGCAACCCGTAGAATGGTCGAGAATGCACTTGGTATACTAAAAGAAAAAATTCCATGCCTAAACCATTTTAGAGTGCAGCCAATTATTGCAAGTAAAATCATACTATGCAGTATAGTTATACACAATCTTGAAAAACGCCTGGGATCGCATTGTTATACTCCTTACTCTCATCATAATAATGCACACGATGACGAAGTTGCCAGTAACAGTGACGAGGAATTATTTGAACAAGAAGGTGTGGGAGTACTACAATCATTAATCCAGTTATTTTCATGAGTTCTTTTATTTTTATTATTGTATTGTAGGTATACAATGTAATATTATATTTTATATAAAGTTATAAGCGAATTAAATACACGACCATTGTCTTATTTTACGTTACCAATGATAACATTTATCATCTGTCACCTAGCAAAATCGATACGGTGAAGATAATTTGGGTTAACAGTACAAAGTATTGAAAATAGTTTTTTCATACGACTCAAGTGGCAGACAAGCACACGGCCCGGCCTATGAACGTATGCAACACCAGGGGCATTACACTCGTGCTGCCGGCTCTGAAGATACCTAATGCCCTTCTTGAAGAATCCCATAATGTAGTCGCTTGGGAAAATCATGGCAGAGAGTTCATTCCATAGCTTGAGCGTGCGTGTTATGTTATTTCATACTATGTACTACACACATACACATACTCACGCCAGTAAATCTCCGAACGGCTAGGCAGAGGTGTATTAACACCCACAATTCGACAACTATGATCGTCGGTCCCACGTATAAATAAGTATCACAATCTTAAAATCCAGAAAATGGAAGTAGGTTCAAACGTCCACCTTCTAATTTTACATTACCAATAATAATTATTATCATTTGTAATCTAAAGCAAAGAACCAAGATGTGGCGAAAATATTTAGTGTTTAACAATATAAAGTATAGAATAAAGTTATTATTCCATACTTTCTACTACTAATCGCAAAACATCTTGGCTGTAATCAGCTGACTGGAAAATAATTGGAGAACTTGGCTTTTCTGCGTGAAACTTTAACGTAAAATCAGATGGTTGTTGTATGAATAATTCTTTTTCTAGTTTTAATATTTCCAAGTCCAGTTTGTAGCGTTCACGCTTTGCAATTTCCAGTTTTTCTTTGGTTAATTTTAAATCTCATTCCATTTTCTGGATTTTAAGATTGTGAAACTTATTTTGCGATATTCTTCTAGAAGGTGCAATTTCAGGAGAAATGTTCTGTTCTGGAAGCGTATTTGTGTCGGCTATGGCTTCAGGCAACTCTGTTTCATACACTAATTGTGCTTGATTAGTGCCGGACGATTCTGGTATACGGAGACCTTCTATGGCAGGAGATTCTCGCCCAATTATATTTAGAACCAGTTCATCCACTTCATCATAGCGATATTTTTTCCCTCCTCCCGATCCCGTTTGCTGTCGGTTGTCCCTTTTTTCCTGAAAATATTGAACAATTATTAGATAAGTGAAACAGGTGTCACATAAATTTATTACGAGTATGTTACTTCAAATATTATTTTGCTAAACAAAAAACAAGTCTTTTCAATACTTGTACACAAAATCATTGTGAAATGGTATTTTTGTAATTTAACATTAGTTCGAAATACAACGGGAAAAATGAAGCGCTCAAGTGGGACTTGAACCCACGACCTTTCCCTTACAGGGGGAATGCTCTTCCAACTGAGCTATTGAGCCACACCTGAATCACTTCAAATTTCTCTTCTCTTTATAGCCGTCTTTAAGGTCGATGTATTTCGAATTTAAAAGTTAGCATAATAAATGCTATAAAAAAATCATACAAATATAACATTAGTATGAAATGCAACTTCATAATGTTGAAAGTTAAAGTAAACTTAAAACATTATGAAGTTAAAGTAAAATTTCTATATAATATACTTTAATATTGTAATGTTTGTGCGCAATGTATACAAAAGAACTGAACAAATGTCAATAGCTCAGTTGGAAGAGCATTCCCCCTGTAAGGGAAAGGCCGTGAGTTCAAGTCTCACTTGAGCATTTCATTTTCATTATTCGAACTTAAAAGTTAGCATAGTAAATGCTATAAAAAAATCATTTAAGAATTTCAATGCGATTTTGAGATTTAGATTTTGAGTCTAACCAAATTATTTAACATTTGGTTAGACTCAAAATCTCACGTAAATTTTAATCGCAATCACATGAGTTGAATCGGAGATATGAGCAAAAGTCGTAACAGCAGCAATATACGCGGGCTGAGCCGCGGGCATAGCCTACTTATTCAAAATAGCTTAAAATAAACTTACAATGGTCCTTTTTCTAAAGTTTTGCCACGTCGTGTCCCGTAGATACTTCCAGTCTTTGTGATAAATATTCAACGACTTCAATTTATCGGTTATTTCTTTCCATTTGCTAATCTTGGTAGCATGAGTTAAATGGTCACTGAATTTTCCAAACAATATTTCTTTATTTTCATAAATTAATGATAAAATTCTTAATTTATTGTTTTGATCCATGTCTTTAAGTTCTATTAAAATTAATTTTTATTGGAGGAAAAACAAACGACGACAGCGTGTTTTTTTTGCATTAAAAGATAGTTTTTTTTAATTCAAGACAACATGCATGTGAAATAAATACTTTTTATAGGACAGACTGTTTTCACAAATTCAACTTTTGTGAAAACAGTCTGTCCAATTCAAGTTTTGCACGTAAAATCTTTGTTACTAATTTACTTTTACTTTAAATTAAATTATTGTGCACTTTATCGTAAGAACCAATATAGTAGGTACAGCATCTACTCCCTACATTGGTAGCAATAAGGCACAATTTAAGAACAATCAAACAAGGCGGCTGTCAAAAATGGCGCAAAAACGAAAATTATGAAAAAATTGCTACCTACTTAATAATAAACTAGTGGTCGCCCGGTGGTCGAAACTCGACCATAATTGATTTAAAAATTATAAGTTTGAACATTATTAAAGTTTTTATTATATTGAGATTTTCCGCGCAATTTTCGTAAAAAGAGGTACAAAGTTTTCGCTTCACCTATTAATTTATTGTATTTATCAATAATAATATTAATTTAAAACCTTTTTTTTTATCCATCAGCTGTGAACATTTTAAACAGTTATAGAACTGTAATGTTTACCTAAGCCTAAAAAAAACTGTGAACACGTAAGTGACTCGCATACCCCGCATATGCGTGTCACTAACTTGTTCACACAGTTTTAGAAATAGCTTTAGTGTTAGAAATAGCTTTAGTGTGCGTAACGTTTAATTTAACTAAAATTAGGTATTTTAATGCATTATTTAAAAAAAATAGGCAGCACTTCTCTTCGATATAAACTATCATTATGCTAAATCTCGCCCTCCTACGTGCCCGCAATTTTCGTAAAAAGGGATCCAAAGTTTTCGCTTCACGTATTAATATGTAGATAGGTAGGTACCTACGTATACGGATAATATTATTTGTTGTTTACAATTTTTTTTATCAATAATATGAAGATCATTTTGTTGACATTTTAGAGTGTGAACAAAACATCTATCCTACTAATATTCTAAACGCGAAAGTTTGTGAGTATGGATGGATGTTTGTTACTCTTTCCCGTAAAAACTACTGAATGAATTTTCATGAAACTTTACAATAATATTGTATACACAGAATAACACATAAGCTATATATCATCACGCTACTACTCAAGGGAACGGAGCAATGATCATTAATGTCAACAAATTCGGCCGGCATCGGCATAAACGCAGAACAGTATGGTTATTTCTGTTGCTGTTTAGATAACTATATCATTGTTTATTTTATGAAGCTTTAACTATAGGCCTATGATTAGGGCTCTCTAGTGCTTAATTACATTATATCTTATGTTGATAAAATAGTTACGTTATCATAGAGCGACTGTTATAAAAATAAATAATTGTTGTGTTTTTTTTATACGCCACTCTAATATGAGCTACTCGAAATACAAATCCTGCGCAGACGAAGTCGCGGGCACCAGCTAGTAGTTTTATATATAACACATCATTGGAACCTATTGGAACATCCTGGACCCGCTATACCTTGCGTCTAGGGGAGCAATTAGTGCCATTAGGTAGCATAGAGTACTTATATTGAAAAATAGTGTATTTAAGTACAATACTAATATAAATACACTTTTTAATGGAATTCATCGCGATATATTTCGATAGTGATATAGTGACTTTGTCAGTACACCCACTGTCCTCGGGACAGGTGACATCGGTGGGTATATGAGCCCCGTGAATAAATCCCTTTGACTGTCAGTTTTAGGTGCTCCGTGGGCGTGTGGGCCCCATGAACTTGAGTGCCTATGGATATTTCCTTTATTTCCTTTCTTATCTTTGTAAAACATACTAGTTGCATGCTTTCAGTAACTGAGGCTGAGCCAGTAAAAAAATATCACTCAAGTTTATTTTCTTGAACCATACTCGGGTAGAGTAGGGTTCAAAAAAATCCGCAGTATGTTCACCGTTGCTTAAAGGATGAATCACTTACGGAAACCCAGTTTCCGAAAGTAATTCATCCTTCCCCCCTTCGTCCTCATTACAATCTCTACTTTAACGGCTAATAATTGGAATGTTTCTAATAAATATAACAAATTACTTCATTTTTTAAGTTGAAATTCAAAATTGTAAAATGCTGACATAGGGTGAGGTCGCCTGTCAAGATTTTTCTACAATTTACATAATGTGTAGACTTGTAATTAAAAGTGTGCATTCATTAAAACAATTTTGCCTACAAATATGTAAATTGTCACTGGTAAAGAATTAATGATTATTAGACAGTTATATGTTAGAATTCCACAAATTTGTAGGTTTTCTGTCATGGTAAAATTTAAATTTGTATTCTTTATTGAACAATGAAGATACAATATTTGTAGACTGGCAAGTTGTAAAGTATAATTCTAATTTACAGCTTGAAGCATTATTTGAACAGGGCCTTAAGCCCAGCAAATTCGAAATTCATTCACCTAGTTCTCTCAGAAACCTTTACATACGTAGTATACGTACATAGTATTTACATTTTTATGTAACTTGTCAGACGTTTCTACATAAATATGTAAACTTTTATTAAACATCACTTGTAAGGGTAATATTTGTTATACATTTACTTGTAAAATTCTTACATAATTGTAAGTTATATTAAACAGTGCTTGTCGTAAAACTTCACAAATCTGTCACTTTTCTACATAATTGTAGACTTGTAATGTTTATTGCATAGGGCCCAGGACGTAAACAATTCAAACAGACCTTGAACTGTTTAGCCTTTTCTATGCGCGATTCAACTGCAAGAGATTTAAATGTTTCACAATTAAATAGGGTGTGAGATTGACTACATAACTGACACTGCAGCGTGTAAGTTTTACCACCCTCGCTTACGTTTGAATTAGATTTTGATTTATTTGAATTTGAAGCATTGTTATTATTACTTTGACCATTATGATCCTCCAAGCTTTCAAGTAAGTCTGCTCGGCTTCTCAAAAATGTCATGAAAATATCTAGTGTGGGGCTTTCATTTAATTTGTTTCGATGTTCTTCCCAGTGACGTAATGTTGTTATGTCCAGCTTTGAAGCTGTCATAAAAATAAGAAGAGTATCCCAGTACTGAGTGGGCTGCTTTAAAATAGTAAGCGCCCGAATATTTTTAATAGTGGTATCAATCAAATACCGAATGGATTTGCATGATTCCTTTTGTATAGGATTGATGTTGAATAAGGCCTGTACGTGGTTATTGACAAGCAGACGATTGTTATCGTACCGCTCAAGCAACATGTCCCACGCAGTTAGATAGCTTTCGCTGGAAAAAATTATGTGCTTGATAACTAAAGCTGCACTTCCCTGGAGTGAAGCGCGGAGGTAGTGGAATTTATTGATGTTGTCAATGCTTTTGTTGTTATGTATAATTGAAGTAAAAACATCTCTAAATTCTAGCCAATGCTGATAGCTGCCGCTGAAATGGGGTAAGTCAATTTTGGGTAACCTGACATTAGTGCTCTTAAAGTTCTCACCAGATGGCGCATCACTTGGGGCTGTTACAGTATCTTGCGGTTCCGGCGGTGTAAGTAAATAACGCGCGGCAGCCACTAGCGGAAAGTACTCGTTTTCAAACGTCTCCCGTTCCCGCTCGGAGTTGTTCTCGTCGCTGCTGGTGTCACAAAGCATATCGATTTCATCCTGTAACGCGTCGAATTCAATATTTAAATTATCAATTCGGTTAAGACGACACTTCAGTTCGATTAACTGCAGCTCACTCAAACTTGCACAGCTTTTTAGCACAGTCAGATAAGTCAGTAAGGTTTGATTTTAAAGAAGATCTTTTCTTGATTAAAGTTTGTACTTTATCAGCAGGCATATTGCGTAAAAAGATGATAATATAATAGGGTGAGGAATGCTAAGTTTGCTAAAATGCAATTATAAAATAGGTAATCTAAGAAAGAGTAGGTATGATTTAAAAAATAAATCTACACAATAAATGCAAAGAATGGCTGGAAGCTCGACCCGCGCCGTGCCACCAGATAACAAACCGGTTTTAGCTAAGCGGCGCGCGATCAAGTGCATAAGCAGGTGGTCTTACGACACAGTTATGAATAAGATTTTTTACTTATGTACCTATAGCAAAGTAGGCAACAAGAATATAATTTGTATGCGATTGAATAAGCTTGTAGCATGTAACAAAATATTAATGAAATATGTTAATATGAGGAAGATGATCACCACGACTGACTCAATAGGCTGTTAGAAGCAGGTAAGGCGAAGGAATGAAGAGAGAAAATTTAAGAAATTTAAAGGTAAAAGAGATAATCAGCGGGAGTAATAAGGATAAATTGGAACGGACTCACCACGTTTTATCCAACCATAAATTATTTTTTCTCTTCGCCTTCTAAAATGTTCTACGCCTTTCAAAATGGCCACGTGACAATGACGGCGCTTTTTTGAAAAAGCTCTTCCGAAGTCCGCACATGCACAGCTCACTTCTTCCAAACTCCTATCCGGCTCGAAGGACCAATATGTTGGGTTCTCTGATGGTCGAGAAATAAAAGTCTGTGGACTGTATACTAGTTCGCTGGTGTATTAAAGAGCAGTACAAAGTTTACTACAACTATGCGCGTGTGGTGGAACGATGCGTAGGCGAGTACGGTCGGTGACGAATGTTCTGGTTGTCGCTGAGGCGCTGCCGTCCCCACTCCGCCTGCTCCATGCCGGTTCGGAGTAGTGATGCGACATGTTGCATTTGGCGACAGATGACGAGGATATATCGATTCTCGACAGCTGTATTTATTTCTATTTGCAATTCAGATCTATTACTAGTTTTGATAATTATTGTAGTGTCATCTGCAAATAGTAGAGTTTTGTGTTTAATTGTATTAGGGAGATCATTTATATATAATAATAATAATAATAATGTGTGACATTTGCGGCAGCTGTAGGCTACAAATGATAAATGCCGCAAATGTCACACACAATCTGAAACTATACAACACAACCGGAGCATGCACTACACTCACACAAACAGATTATACACACAGACATAATCAAATAGTTAACATTGTACACCAAAGCTTAGCACACAAACACAATCTCATACAAAACACCAACACACCATATTACAACTACAAGCCTGAAATAATTCTCGAAAATACCTCACACAAATTATATTACGATCGCGCCATACTTACTGATAGGACCATTCACTACAACAGACCAGACATTACATTACAAGATAAAATAAATGAAACTACTTACCTGATAGATATCGCAGTCCCGAATACCCACAATCTACAGAAAACCATTACCGAAAAAATAAATAAATACGCTGATTTGAAAGACGAAGTTATGAGGATTTGGAGACAAGACAAAGTCTATATAGTTCCAATAGTAGTGTCCACTACCGGAGTTATTCCTAAACATCTTCATCATAGTTTAAAACTGATAGGCCTCAAAGATAATATCTACATACCCATCCAAAAACCCGCTATTCTGAACACATGCAGAATTGTGAGAAAGTTTCTGCAAATAGACGATACTGAAAACTCACACACACTAACACAAGACACACACACACTAACACAAGACACACACACGCACACCTCATTTACTTGGTTCCGGCCCGTAAATGTGGTTAAGACCAACTCATTGAGTTGAGAATAAAAAATGACACTAAAAATAATAATAATAAAGCCTCTTTATTCCATATTGCAAACATTACATTCAAATGTTATTATAACAGTTTAGGATTCGTTTTTTTATGAATTTGTTTGTTTATATTCTTTTGTTAGTCTTCGTTGGCTGAAATATGGACCCCTTTTTGGGTAAAGGCCTCCTCCAACCTTTTCCATTCCTCCCTATTCTTGCCTACTTGTATCCAGTCGCTTCCCGCTATCCGTACAATATCATCAGCCCACCGTTTCATAGGTTTTCCAACATTCCTTTTGCCATTTAGTCCTTTCCATCGTGTTGTTTCTATTGTCCACCTTTTGTCCGTGTAGCGTGAAATATGTCCAGCCCATTTCCATTTCTGTGTGAGAGCATGTGTAAGCGCATCTGTGAACTTTGTTTTTTGTCTAATGTTTTCGCTCTTCACTTTGTGTATTTTCCGGATCTTCAATATACTTCTCTCCATTGCTCTTTGGGTGCATTTAATTTTATGTTTTGTCTCGTTATTAAATATATATAATATATGGTAATAGACAAGTATCAAATATGACCTTCTTCACGTGTAAATTATAGTTTCCTTTAAGAATTTCTTTCATTGACCAAAACTTCTTCCAAGCTAAGTTTATTCTTCTCGTTATTTCTTCTGCGTTACTGGATTTATTGAATGATAGATGTTTTCCTAAATATACATAATCGTTGACATATTCTATAGTGTTTCCTTTTACTTCGATAGGTGTTTTATGATAGTTAGTCATTAGCTTTGTCTTGTTTAAGTTCATTTCCAGACCAATTTTGTAACTTTCTTGGTCAAGTGATCGCATCATGTTCTCTAGGTCTCTAGAAGTTTCAGCTATTATGACTATGTCATCCGCGAATCGGAGATAACTTAGGTAGTATCCATTGATTAATATACCTTTGTTTGCTCAGTCTAGGTTCCGGAATATGTGTTCTAGTACCGCAATGAAAAGCTTTGGCGATAGAGGGTCTCCCTGTCTAACTCCTCTTTCTATGTTTATACTACCACCTCTGGTTTCTAATTTCAATTTGCTTGTACTATGTGCATATATGTATTTTATTATGTTGATGTATTTTTTGTTAACATTTGAATATTGGAGGGCATTCCAGATCGAACAGTGACTTATGCTGTCGAAGGCTTTACAATAATCTATAAAACCCAGGTATAGTGGTCTGTTAAACTCTCGGTATTTCTCTATAATCTGGTCTAATGTCTGTATGTGGTCAATAGTGTTAAATCCCGATCGGAAACCTGCTTGTTCTTTTGATTGTATTTTGTCGATATCTTGTGTTATTCTTTTTAGCAAAATGGATGTAAACAACTTATATATACTTGCCAGCAGACTTATGGGCCTATAATTTCCAATATCAAAGGGGTTTCCTTTTTTGAAGAGGAGGATTATATCAGATGTGCACCACTGTATCGGCACAGTTTCTGTGTCTAATACCATATTATATATATTTGTTAAATGGTAAGTAATTGTGGGCGCACTTATAATGAGAACTTCATTACATAACCCATCTGGCCCAGGGCTCTTTTCAGATTTTAGATGTTTTATTTGTTCGTAGACTTCTATGAAATCAATTGGTTTAACGCAGTTGCTTTTATGCTCACTGTTTGAGTTTAGTTCGATTTCGTTGTTATCTCGTTTCTGGTATAGATGCCTATAGAAGTCTGTTGCATGTCCTATAACGTCTTGCCTTGATTTTGCTTTACCTGACTTTTGTTCAATATTTTGTATCCATGTTCTGTGTGAAATTAATTCTTTGTTAGCTCTTTTGATGCTTCTGAATTGTTTAACGTTACGTGAAATAATTTCGTGTCTATAGTTACTGTAGTCTTTCCTAATAGATCTGTTAGTTTCTTTGTATAATTTGCTGAGTTCGTTTCTCATTTCCTTTGTTTTGTTCTTTGCGTGTATTAATTCAGTTCGCCTTGTTATTAGATGTTCTGTATCTTTAGTAAATATTTTGTGTTGTTTTATTTGGGTAGGATTCTGTGACTTCAAGCTACTTGTTATGCTTTTTTCCAGGAGGTTATAGTACGATTGGATGTCGTTTGTTTCTTCTTCTTTGTTCTGTAAGTTCGTTTGTAAGGTTGTGATAAAGTCTTTAATTTGTTCTTCTGCCTTTGGAATGCTGAGTGATGTAGCAAAGTTTCTTCTAGTCTTAGAAATATGTTTAAGATGTAGGGTGGCTCTCAATAGTCTATGATCTGTAGGAAATTTTATCTTGTTTAGTATCTCTAGGTTAGTTATTAGTTTTGGGTAGTTTGTCATGATAAAATCTATTTCGTTTTTTGTTTTTTGGTCAGGTGATATCCAGGTCCATCTTCGGGTGCTCTTTTTCTTAAAAAATGTGTTCATTATGGACAGTTTATGTTGGAATGCATAATTTATGAGGCGGTCGCCACTTTTGTTGCGCTGTCCGAAGCCATATTGACCCATGATGGGAAACTGATCTTTTTGCGGGAATCCTATTTTAGCATTAAAGTCTCCCATCACTACAATTTTTTCGTCGGCTAGTGAGTGAGCAGTTTCAACGTCGTTATAAAGTTGTTCAATTTCATCTTCGGTTGAATTTTCTGTAGGTGCGTATACTTGAAGTATTGATATACGAGTATTTTCAAATTTAAGCTGTAGTAGAGCTACTCTTTCAGAAATTCCAATAAAATTTGCTATATTTTCTTTATACTTTTTCTTAATAAGGAATCCCACTCCATATAGACCCTTGGTCTGTCCAATATAGCAGAAAATAAAATCTTGGTGTTCTTGAATTTCGCAACCCATTTGCCTGACTTCACTTAGTCCCAAGATATTGAAATTAATGTTTTTCAGGGCGTAACATAGTTCAAGGTATCTTTCAGTTGTTGATAAGGATTTTACATTGAAGGTGCAGAGTTTTAAATGTATATCTTCGTCGTTTTTATTTATGGGTGGAGGGTGGTGGTCTAATTCCCCACGAGGACCAGTCGGCTTGAGGAATGTGTTGTTTTTAAAATTATTTGAATTTGTATTATGTGTTGTTTTGTTCCGGTGGCTGATGATTGTATCCTATGCTTTACGCTCCGGTGGAGGATTTGCAATGGGCAGGGAGTTGCTCCTATTCCTCATGACATCAAATGCGTTCAGCCTACTTGATTTTGTGACTATTTGTTGTTTTCGAGGCTTCTGTGGTGTGTGAGGGGAAGTCAGTTGATCAATTTTGCGCTTCTCGTTTCCTGGTTTCCCTTCCTTGATTATCAATTTATCATAATTAATATCGGCATAATTTCCCTTCCCCCTTTCTTCTTCAAGTTTTGATTGTAGTTCCTTCCTTTTGTCAAGAACCTCCTTCGGATAGTCTTCAGACGCGTATGCATTTTTAAATTTCTTTTTATTTCGCATGATCTGTTTTTTTCCAGTTGTTAACAAATGATACAAGTATTGGTCTTTGTTTACCAGTTTTACTGGTGCTTTTGCCAATTCTATAAATCATATTTACATCTCTGCTTTCTAGAGAAATATTTAGATCATCTTTTAGTTTAGCCTTTACTGTTTCTATGAGAGTTATAGAGGAATTTTCGTTTTCTTCTATCCCGTGCAGAATTATATTGTTAATCCTTCTATTTTTTTCTAAATGGCTTATTTTTTCCTTCAATGCCTGGTTTTCTAACTGTAGTGCTTCAATACCCCGAGTAAAGGGTGCCAATTTCTCATCTAGCTGCGCAATAATGTCCTTAGTTTGGTTTGACATCTCGATTTTCATTTGTTCGAATAGTGTTAGGAGGTTATCCATTTCGAAGTTAATATTTTATAGTGGAACGGAACGTAGTTGCGTTAGCGCAGATTTATTTTCGCCGTTAGGTTGGTAGAGGGTTTTTACTGTGATATTCAGAATGGCAACACTACACTTCTGCCATAGATCGTTGTCAATGGTTTTGACAACATATAACCTCAAAGTTAATTTTTAGTTTTAGTCCACTTGTAAACAATGTTAAAAGCACAATTTTCACTAAGTTTTATTGTTTGTTGCACACAATGGCCGGGTTTACACAAGATTTGCACGTATTTGCAGGAGATGGTGTATTATTTTCAGTTTTTGTAACGAAAAGCGGAGAACAATATATTTATATATAATAGGAACAAGATATTATTTCCTTGTAATTAGATATAGCCATAATTTATTTCTTTGTAATTAGATCTGTATCTTTTTTGTATTCCGTTTTCGGTCCTGGTTATTTCGACACATTGTTTCCTTTGATCTAGGTAGCTTTTGATCCACCGATCCGGCCTAGCACCAAGACCCACAGTCGGCGTGCGGTTTTAGTCGGTTCGAGTCCGACATAACCTCCCCTTCCGGCTCCGGCAGGGGGGGTATCCGAGGGGATTTCCGCACGAAAAAAAAAAAAAAAAAAAAAAGTAGCTTTTGATCCATTCATACGCGTTCCTCTTAGTAGTTGCCCGCAAGTTGATGAATGACTCACTTTACTTGTAGGCCGCCACACAAAACGTGTATCCCAAGTTAGCTAACATTTTTGTCTTTTTAAATGTTGCTTTAAAATTGTGTACGATGGCAGCACTCACTGGTGCTACTACAAGTAAATTATAATATAATCTCTCGGGCGAATCACATCGTTTAATAGTCATCGAGCTTCACTTACAGGTAAGTTCATTTGATTTTCTATTTTACTGATTTCCGTAATTTATAATTATGTTGTACAAGCAAACAGCGGCAATCGAAAACGAAGTACATCACACTCTAGTAGGAGTATTCTGTATGTACAAGATTAATTTGAGTGTATATTATGTTTACTCAAGATAATTTGTGTTAGCACAAATTACCGCACGTTTACATAAGAACATGCGGCGGCATTCGGGTTTTTTGTAACGAGATGTACGATTTTACGTTACGGGAAAATTAACTATAAAGCGCGATTAACTCATGCATAGGTCGCTACTCCGCTCTTATATATCATAAGTAGGTACCTACATAAAAAATAGATACTTTATACTTTAGAAACAATAACTCGTATATCAATGTACTTATGTATAAATTTCATTTAGGTAGGTACTTATTGAATTCTCATAAGTAAATGAAAAGTTTATTAATAAGATTTAAGGGTACTGCTTATTTTGAGAAAAGTATATTCTGTTTTCTTGCGTTCATTATGGCAGCATTAAGCTACTGTTAATAAAAAAGAAACAAACAATCATACATAAATTACTAGCCGAAATTTAAAATATGCAAATGATTTGCATGCACGTCCTGTATTACTTACGTCTCGTCCGCAAAATACAAGCAAGATGTACCTTCCATTAACTGAAAAAGCTCCAATTTCATTACCGTCGCTGCCAAACAAAGCGTTAGAGGAAGGTACAACGTTTTTTTTCCTACGAGAAATGCTAAAACGCATTTCGTTCTGATTAATTTAGAGGGACAAAAAATACTAATGTCGTTCGAAGACTTTCTTGTTTCGTCGAAAAGAAAAAATAAAGCAGATTAATCGCGGAACCCTTATTAACAAAGCAATTGTTACTGGGGCTTAATTTTGAAAACCAACAATGGAAAATAAAAATGGAGTGGAGTGCGCTGCGTCCTCTCGTCCTAATGAATGAGGAGTAATTTCAGTTTAAATAAAAGAGTGAACAATAAAATACCCATTTTAAAAACAGTACGATGAGCAAATTACCGCGGCATCCAATTTATAGACAATGAGGGAGAACTGTTAACATTGCTATTCCCATTAAGAATAGCGAGCGCGCCACGCTGTTACACTTCGTGGTTCTGCTTTTTATTTTATCGTTACACACACACATAGAAACTTGACTTTCATACATTCACGCACATGTTAAAGTAAGTAATGCTGAAACTGAAAATAAACAACTGCACAGAAATAACTTTTATATTCCATGATCATCTAATCAGTCTAACCTCAAAACGGTCAAAGAATACTTAACCGTGTTTTGATGTATTTGATTAAGTATGAAATTCCACTGATGATGCATGCTTAAAGTCCGGGGTGATTTTGTAGATTGATTTATTTTTATTTTGGGCACTAATTCCTAAGCCAAATTGTACCCCACTGACATGAAGCCATCGATAGGCAACTTAGCAAGTTTTGTTGTTTTTGCCGTGTTTGTGTAGTATTATAGACAGGGCTCGGGCCCTGCCTAACAAAAAATTACTTTGCGACGATTTTAATTCACTGGAGTGTAATAATTAAAAATTTGAATGACATTAATTTAAATTACATGTAGAATGTCAGCAATGAAATATGTCACAGTGAAATAAATCCAATACTCTCCGCAGCATACACAAATATGAACATACTAAATGAGAAAAGGGGAGCTTTTTTCATTAAGTCCCTAAATTGCTACGAAATATTTCATTTCGATCGAATGATTGGCTCCCGCCCAACTGTGTGACGCGACGGATGCCGACAGACCTCCGCCATTCACTATCAGATGTTCGAGGTATATGCTATTTTTCTCCGTAAGAATACAAATGTCTTGCCAAATTGTCTACCGCCGAACTAGTCCAATTTAGAAAGCAATTTCGCAACCAATTCGTTTTGTAAGCGGATCAAGAGGCCAACCTTAAATATGGCCATTAAATCGTTTGCGCCGAACCCACATTCGTCTTTTTAATGCGAACTACCAGCATTAACAAATAAGAAGCTCTTATCGGCTCTAACTTATCACGTCTGCCCTGTACGTCCCACCTATACAAGAATAGCTCAAAGGTGCTTAACATCATTAGTATCTATTATTAGTGTCGTCCTTTAAGTTTAGTTCATTCCGTTCGTCGAAAGGTGATATGTGTGCACAGAGCGTGTAATATTTTCCAAAAATAGTTACTTAATTTTAAGTTCTTTTTGCTCGCAGAATTGTACATATCGTCGTATTTTGCTTCAGAACCCGGGATTTGACTTAAACTGCTTTAATGGGAGCGACTGCTGTCTTACTTGCCTCTTAACTCCAAGAAGAAAACCTGTATCGTCCGTTAATCAGCAGGTGAGGTTGGCTTGGTGCCAATGGTCTTGGTAGGTGGAACCCCATTAACCCCAGGTCAAAATAACTTTCGGTGTGAATTAGTAGGCAGGATTAGGATAATTTGAACATTGAATAAATCAAAGTTAAACAAAAGTGCACTTAGGGCGAATTAATAATTAAGTATCTAATGAAATGTAAGCTCCAAGCGAACGCCTACGGCTAATGTATGTGTATTTATATTGAAGGCAAACTTTGTTGACAGGGGACTTTCAACTCGGCGGCGACATGAAAGAGCTGTGTATGTGAAATGTTATGAATAGACATTTGTTGACATGTATGTGGTCTAACGAGCAAAGTTATGGCGTGATTGAAACCGTTGCCTTCCGATAGTCATCGCACCCTTTCATTCAACGCTGACCCTCGGGTCTTACCCGTACGACATAATGTAAGCCGCCGCCTTCATATTTGGTAAAACGGCTTAATTAAAACTTTACATAGTTCCCGACCGGACGATGGAGTCGCCTGTTTATATTATTCTCGTTTGATAACATCTTTTTAATTATGTAGGGTTAGAATTAATTACATCGCATTTGGCTTTTTGAATGAGATACTGATTTATTTGCTTGATTTATTATAGAGTTGGCTTACTAACTTTTTAGTTAATGTGGCTTATTCGTTAGTTGACAGATTTATTAACATAATACAATGGTATTACGCGTGTAGCATATTTTTTATTTTTCGTGTTGATTACTTCACTGTGATTATAAAATTGCCCTTTATAATTGAACGTTTTCCTCTAGTTAATCACTTACATTTTAATAACCCCAAGCTCACTATCGAAAACAAGACAAAAATGGTCTAAACCATCTTATCACATAATCAACCGTAATGTACAAACAATCGTAAATAATAATTCTTCACAATAATATAAACAAAACACAAGCCACAAAATAAATGTAAAGTACTGATGACATCGGCATATAATTATTGTTTTCTATTACTTATGTTTTAATTTTTAATTGAATCTGTTGGGTATTTCGCTGTTTTAATAATACGCAAAACCACAATACGTGGTCTACATTCACTTACCGAACAGTCAAAGTTGAAGACATTTATTTTCAGAACTTTTTAGCCGATTGGTTTTTTTGAAAAACTTTAACTGCTTACCTAAAATATGTTATGCCGTGTTGGTTTCAGGTGGAGTAAAATATGTTATACCGTGTTGGTTTCAGGTGGAGTAAAATATGTTATACCGTGTTGGTTTCAGGTGGAGTAAAATATGTTATACCGTGTTGGTTTCAGGTGGAGTAAAATATGTTATACCGTGTTGGTTTCAGGTGGAGTAAAATATGTTATACCGTGTTGGTTTCAGGTGGAGTAAAATAGAGCCACCCCATCTCTTCCTGTGGGTGTCGTAGAAGGCGACTAAGGGATAGGGCTGTTCTTCATCCAACAGTAAACATACATCCCATGACTAAGTGCCCACTTGACGGCAATAGGCTCTCCCGTGGACTGAAAATCATAGTTGGTGTAATGTGGGTGTTATCATACACCTCTGCCTTTTTAAATTTAAGGTGTGGGTATATATTTACAGCCCCTGTGGCGTGGCAGTAGTGCACGAGACTGCCACGCAGGAGGCGTGGGTTCGATTCCCACTCAGTGCAAATATTTGTAGGCATGAATATGGCTATTTGCATTGTTCTAGGTGTTTCTATGTATAATATGTATGTATTTACAAAAAAAAAGTATATATAAGTTTATCCGCATTCTGGATTCCATAACACAAGCTATTAAAGCTTACCATAGGTCTAGATAGCATTGTGTAGAATGTTGTAAAAAACAATGTATATTTGAATATTTTATCCGAAAACGTAGCATCTTCCTATTTACAGATCCCGAAAATTTTGAGAATTAAGGTCACCATTTTTGGAACAGCATAATACATTTTCATAAATTTAACCTTAGGACCTACGTACTACAGGGTGAAGGAGCGTGAGGGACTAAAATAAAAGTCACCCTACTTGCCCTTATTTATTTTGTGTTTGTGTTATAGCCATACAACAATTTCATTCATTTTCAATCTTTGTGTTTAATTATAACAGGAATTTTATTCGAACATTCCTTGTAAGAAATTGCAGACGTTTTTTAGAGACTTAATTTATGAGATTTTCGGAGTAAACAATCAATTATTATTAACTGTTTTCATTTTTAGATATTATAAAAAGAATTTAATAAATCAATGAAGGAAAACACATCAGCAAAATGTGAGGAGGTACAAATAGGTAGGTACTTGATCTTAAAAGAAATTAGATTAGTTTAGAAACAGATTGTAGTAATTACTTAATAATTCTATCTAAATAATGATTTAAACTGATATCGCTGTTTCGGTTACTTTGGAGTCCCGTGACCAAGATGGTGTTTATTTCATAAATTATAATTCTCGTAAGGTAATACTAACTAAATCGTGATACATATAGATTTCATTTAAATGTGTACTCGTAACATTAGACTTTTAAACTGCTGACCACATTATCAACTGTCTTCCTATTTCTAAAAGTTTATAAACAAGAATTTCGTACATGTCACATCGATCTGATTACCGAGTACGCACGATTCCGTATTCGGAACATAGTTGACATTGTGTGCCGAGAGCGATCGAAATTTGATTCGATATCCGAGCCAAGCGAGCCGCACAAGCAGTAAGGTAGCCATCGCACGTTGGCAAAGCAAACTCGCGGTACGTGAGGTACATAAACTTGTAGATCAAGCCGCCGAACCCTCCTAGGACATATTGGTCACGTATTTTCACCAACTGCTTTTATTATCTCTCCGTCGTCGCTTTTAATTTTCTGACAAAGTTAATCGTCGCTAAGCCGACTAACTGCCGTATTCTTCGCAGATGGTTTTATGTCTCGCTTAATGACTCGATGTCTCGAACTTCTGCGAACATCAAACTTTATTAAAGGAATTATTAGAAATGTCTCAGTAACGTTATCGATGATATATTTTATAGATAGCATTTTTAAGTCATTCTTGACGTCTTCTCCTTCTTTTTATTGATTTCTGCAGCCGTAAAGGTCTAAAACACCAATATCAAATTTTTCAAGAGATTCTCAGATTCTACTAATTCGCACTGAGCCAGTCATCCTTTTCATTAGGAAATATAATGAAGTAAATACAGATTAAAACCTTAACGATGATAGATAACAAAAGGTAATATACCTCTAATGCCTACCTGATGCTCTGGTCCCAAGGGTAATTTTTGAACTCCACACCGGAAAATGGACAGGTTATAACATACATAGTGGGTATGTATAATAGGATAAACACTTGCCGAAGTCAACCACACATCAGTATGGTATTTTCAGGCAAATTCCTCAGAGACCTAAACTATTTACGCTTCCTGGTAAATGGCGCTGCTACGCGCTTGAATATTAAATTTGTGATACTAGGTAGGTATATGTTCGCAAGTGTTGTGGGTTCGACGCCCGCAAAACAAAACTTTGTGCGAGCCACTGATAAATTTGGTCCCCTTGTATATGGGCATCATTACATTAAAATCAGCTACCATGTTTTCAATTAAAACAGCCGATGCGTCAAATTTGACTGCTGCGATCTATCTTCAACTGTACGCATGTTATTGGGAACGGCGTAAATCAATATAGACTTAAACTAACTACCTTAAATATATAATTAATTTAAATTATTCTTCCTCACTTTCCTTTATTCTGGCTTAATTGATTTACAAATATCTATTCAAATTTCTACATTTACAATAGGTAATATTAACGGCAAGATTTTCATTACAATTTGCTGTGGCATGGACCGAATAGCGAAACTAATAAAAATGAGCTATCTATTTTGAAAACCATCATGTTGACCTAGTCACAACAAGGAGTGGTATCAGTTTGGTAAAAGTCATTGAACCTAGACCTAAAATAATGATGTAGGTACCTTACAGAACGACCCTAAATTCCAGCAGTTATATACTACTGTAATAAATAAGCAAAGGAATGAACTAATGTACCATCTCTACGATGAAATAAACATGTTTACGTGACTACATTTGAGCTCGTTATTCTAAGTTTCTTAGAGATAAGGATAAACTCTTATTTGTGTAAGCTATTTGTCTTACTACTTGGCTGCTTATCTTAAATTTCTTTTCTGTATAATTATAACTTTCTGACTGATTACTTTCGTAGCTGTTATTATTTTTCTGTTTATTTTCACCTTTATTATTATTTCATTAAGTCGAAATATTATAAGTTTTCGTGGAATAATAAGAATTCTAAAGAAATTAATCACTCGATAACTTTTTTGTTTGTAGTAACTTTGAAACTTCCGATTTTCGGGATTTAAAACTTGCCTAAGACTACAGTATATTTAACCTGTATAAGTACTTTATACTTACTCTAAAATTAGTCAAATACTTACTAACCGTAATATTTGGTAGTTTTTATATGATTCCAATGCCATCTGTCCCGTATTTTTTCCGTACAATTAAATTAAAAGACAGAATACCAATTTATTGAAATAAAATATTTTTAACGGATTCTGTCATGATTGAATTACTATTTTCATTATTTGCATTGATCACGATGTCAAATAAATCACAAAAGAATCCGTTAAAATATTTTTATTTCAATATGTAATTCGGGTAAACTTTCAACAATACAATGCTATATTCCATATACGATTCATACGATAATACTTTACCCGAATCAATAAAAAGGATATTGGATGTGAAGCATACTTTATTGTATACCAACAAAGAAATGTCTCAAGTAGGTACTCAACTATATAGTATAGTATATACAATGGACTGTCTTATCCCTTAAAGCAATTTCTTCCACACAACCTCGGCATGAATCTGGTTAAGCTAGATTGAATAACTAGTGGTGTACACACAATGTACCTAGTAGGAATGGTTATATATTAAATATCATTTAACAATAGTTATTACTGACTGGGTAATCAACTTACCTGTAACGTATAATAGAACCAATATTAAGTCCCATGTTTGAGTGTGAAATAGTTGCGTTATTGGGACTTAGGACACATCATATTTATTAATTCCACGGAGCGAAATTTCTCACTGCGGCTTTATATTGGGTCCCGTTACTTAATAACGTTAAGTGTAACTTATTTATTACGTTACTTAAGTTACTAAGGTGAAACTTCAGTTAAATAACTAAAACACGTTTATGCTCACACGTAGTCTTTGGTCCCAGTGGAGTAAAATAGGGCTACCCTGTCTCTTCCCGTGGGTGTTGACAGTAAACATGCCAATAAAAAGTGCAACTTGATGCCTTAAATGTTTCTGTTGCTTTGTCACATAATTTCTTTTTTTTTCTAACTTTTAAAGGGTTGCAGAACTACGTATTTGATATTAATTTGAATTTAATATTTCAGATACCCAGAAAACCAGATATTCTTTGGAAAAGGGCAGACAATGAAATGATTATATAAGGATTGCAGTTGGTGTCTTAGTTATCAAAACGTAAGATAATGCCTTAAATAAACGAGGACATATTATTTACAAAAAGTGGTTTTAAATCTTCTTCTCCTTCGAGTCATTGGCTAGCTATCTGGCATATTTTTGCTTGCCTGCTCGTTGTACCAAATCACCTGTGCTACCGACGACCTTTGCAGAGCAACAGAAAACGCTGTAGCTGTAGCCAAGTTTTGAACTAAAAATATTTGAAAGTCTAGTCTCTATATGCCAGAAAATATTTCTGAATCCCACACTGCTTCTGAACAGCATCCAAAAGAAAATTATATTAACACGCCCTATCAGAGAATTGAATACAGGACCTCAGAATAGGATAGGCCATACTTACCAGAAAACTTAATCCAAGATAGTTAAGAGGCAATATTTATCTAATCTAGAGTCTGTAGAAACTCCGAAGTATTCGTATAACTTATAATTTATCTTAACTTTAACCGTCAAAAACAATTATCCTCTTAAAAACTTTCATCAAATTCAAAGACAGTAACCTAGTTTACGAATAAAATGATAGATAAATTAATTTTCATCTCTTGTTTTGAATATTATAATAATATACATAGCTAAATATATATAAATAATGATGATAATCCATATAAGATTAATAAATAATGATCTCGGGTCGGGATATAAAGGTTTCGGGTTCGATCCCAGGGTTACCATGGCACACACCAATGACTTTTCGATACTTTTCGAAGTTATGTGTGTATTTATCGCAGGTTTATAAGTGCCCGGTTAATGCCAATAGGCTCGCCACCTATTACATTGGGACCTAAACATAAACTGGCGAAATGTGGGTGCTAGCACCTCTACCTACCCCTTCGGGGAATACAGGCGTGAGTTTATGTATGAATGTATGTAAAAATTAATATCAATATTCCCTCTTGACTCAATGTAGATAATATTTTCCCTATTGAAATGTTAGATATACTCATTTACAACTAACAATTCATAGATGCATCTAAACAAAGGAAAAAAAACTAATTTTGCCTCGCAGCGAAGTCTGTGAGAATAACCAGGATTAATAATTATTATTGTAACAGTCGAGCGCTTGTGTCACTACCAGAGCAACACAAGTCCTTGCCTTTCCACTTGATTACTTTTATACAATGGCCGGGGCAAAGAAGAATAAAACGTTGGATACTATTGTTAAAAATAATATTTTCACTTGTATATCAAATGCCTCAGATGTCCAACGGTGTTTCGATTCGTATTTTTCTTGTAAGTACTAGATTCATTGATTGTTTCTCCTATTTGAAACTATATGGTTCATTCATTTTTACATTGCTGTTATTTATTCACTGTTATTCATTTATTTGGACAGTCAGTAGTTACATAATTCTCTATCTATCATTGAACTCACAGAAAACTGAAGTGACAAAGACGGTCAGTCAGACAGATATGGGCAGCGGGGCTAAAAACGCCACACTAAGCGAAACTTCTAAAAACGAGTAACTTGAATTTCCAATAAATTTCAATTCTTCCCATAAAATTCGTAAATTGGTTTCTCCATATGAGTGACCAGCAGAATTACAACAATTCATTCACTAAGCAGATTCTAATTTCGTCTAAAAGACCTGTAATAATAGATTAAGCATAAGAGAATAAATAAATAAATAAATATACGATTCCAATAAAGTGGCCTCTTTAGACCTGCAGATCGTAAACAGACGGTATTGGGGTCAAGTTGGAGGTGCTATTAAATCCGAACTTATAATTATATTTACTACCCAATCTGTAGGTATGTCAAATCCAAATCTTTAATTAAAAGTAAATAAGATCCATCCTATACAGTTAAACACATGTTCAAACGAAACGACCTAAATGGCCATCGTAACATGTTCAGGGTTGTAAAATTGCTCCATAAAATAAATTTAATATAAATCCAGAGTAAAGGCGACACATAAAATTGGAGTAAATCACCGAAAGTCAGGCGCTGGAGACGTTTACAGCTTCGGAGGCTGTTAGTTGCGGAAGTGTGTCGGAATCGCGGGCACCACTCAAAACGCGTAGTAACCAGATATTTATGTTTGGACTGCACTCAACGTATACCGGTATTTTTGTGTCCGTATTTTTATATAGATATCTAATTCTATGTACTCCGCACCTAAATCTATACTAATATTATAAATGTGAAAGTAACTCTGTCTGTCTGTCTATATGTTACGCTTTCACGCCTAAACCACTGTACCGATTTCGATGAAAATTTTTATAGGGGTAGATTAGACCATGAGAAAGGAGATAGAATATGTTTGGAAAAAATCGGTCCAAGATGGCCGCCGCCACAACATATTGGAATACGATTTTCTTCAAAACTCCCTCAATATGGGTATCAAATGAAAGAGCTTGACTAGTAGATCACTTTAAAAAGTATAAAATAAAAATTAAATAAAAAATTTAAAAAACCCCCGTCACAAAAATCACTTCCAAAAAGTTTAAAATAAATGGAGTTTGCCTTTTAACTTTAACTTTTGCCCTGTCGGGGGACCTTGAATTGTTCCGATAATATAACGGAGTGCTTAACCAATAAGGGTTCCCCGACATGGCAACCGTTAAAGTTAAAAGTTAAAAGGAAGTGATTTTTGTGACGGGGGTTTTTTAATTTTTTTTATTTAAAGGCACTTAAAAATAATAATGTACCCAATAATGAAATAATTTCTGAATGTTTAATGGGCCTCCAGACCATTAGTTATAGCGTACATACTTAATAATACACTTTAATTACACTCTCAAAGTTACAACGCCTATAAAGTATACTCTGTGTTTTAAAATTATATAAACTGAGTCGAATTCTACGGCTGGTAATATTTTAATTATGCGTTAATTTACGAAAGGTTGTAAAATAAAATACAATAAATTTTACTGATTCAGGGCAAACGGTGGCTATAAATTTATCACTAACTTTACCGTATAAAAGTCATAAAATTTATATTAATTTGCAATGACGCAACTGCCATGCCATCTCTTCACAACCCATTGACGTGGATAGTGCCACGGGGCAGGCACCACGATATTGAAGTTCTGTAGTCAGACCAGCCCCCCTAGACAAGTGGCAATTCGTTGGCCAGCGTATTATAGTATAGAAGAATGTATGGGATTGACATGTATTTTAATTTGACATTTATGACAGTCGTTAACGTATTTCATGATTGGACTACTAGAGATTGGCGTGATTTTATAATGTTACTAGAGGCTGGCAGAATCATCAGTACCCATATAACCGATGCAAGGCGCCATTTTAATAAAAGAAGAAGAAGAAGAAATGTCATCGCCAAGTTGTCAGAGTTTTTAGGCCTTCAAATTTCCGTTACGAATGACATTATGTTCCCATGACTACTGGAATCGACACGGCTTAACGTGCTCTCCCAAGCACGCTAGGATCTCAATGGTCGCTTATTCAATTATGTATATTCAACGTTAATTAACTCATGACTTGGGACATAGAATGATACCTCCCACCAATAATGGCTGCTAATATGTTCACCCCTAACAATGAACAATAAATTTTCACATATTTTGAGTATGTAATTTCTTCGAGCGTAGCCTTCGTATAATGTCCCAGGCAATTTTCAGTGGATTAGATCGATTTCCAACGCCCTGTGGTCGAATACAGCTATTCAGGCCGCCATTCATTTCCTGTCGACTGCCCACCGGTGCAGATATATCACTAAGAGGTAATATTAACATCAGAAAGTGCGATAACCGTGAGGACTTATTATAGGGAGAGAGGTGATGATTATTACACGTTCACCTTTTTTATAAAATAGGCAGGTAATATAAAATATTATGGCACAGTTGTGGATAACATTTTGAAACGATTCCAGTATCTATTTACAGGTTGAGCTTTTTTAAAAAAAAGCTTTTTATACAGACTGTTTTCACTTCTGCCGGCATTCCCAGAGTGCCAATATTTTATTCCAATTATTATTTAAAAAATACTGACGATACTTCCAGCCAGAGCATTGTCTCTTAATCAACCGGTGTACAGGCTTACAGGTGAGGTTGGCTTAACCCCGAAAGTATTAATGGCGCCTCAAACATCCGAGGTAGAAAAACATGTAAGTAACAATAATATCCACATGAAAAAGATTTACAACATGATATATAATACACGTTATCGTGCTGAAAACACAAAACGACATCATAACTAAACTACGGATAACCATTTCCGTCACACAACAATAAGCAATTTGCACTCAAAACAATATTGTCATGTTATTATTTGGAACATTTACACTGCTAAGCCAGATGTATAGCCCATTTGCAGTGTCGTGCAAACTGCTACACGTAACTCATATCCCCGCATTAATATCCGCGAAATGTGCACTTACCTCCAAAAATTAAAATAATACCGATGGTTATTCGCAGCCCCTTTGTGATAAACAAGGCGATATAGGACCGTTTCTGTATCTAATTAGGTGTTATTGTTGCAGAGAATTAGAGATAATATTAATGTTTAACTATTGAGTACAGAATACGATGCGTAGTTTGTTAATACAGCCTTTTTGTTAAATATTTCCTTTTGTTTTGTTTCCTTGTTTTGATAACATTATAACAGTGTTATCATCAGCAGCTCTGAGCCTTTAAGGCTAAACCGGATTGCGGGTGTTGTGCAAATCCCATACAAAGTCGATATAAAATATTTTGATACTGCAAAATTTAAGTCTAAAATCAGTCGATTGAAACCAGCACACGATGCATTCAAAATGGATGGCAGCGTTTTTAACAGACGTAGCCACTGATTTTCTAGTTGATATAATATGTGAGCTTTATATTACTAAACTTTATACGGTCAATTGGAAAGTACACATTTTTACAGGAGTAAAATATCATACAGAGCGGGAATTCAACTGCGATATGCTACTTAGTAATTATGATATGAAGATGATTTCGATACATAGGTTTTTTGAGATGTGTACTTTATGATACTTTGCCATTTTGATATCTTGACCTTCTGACACTAACCCCTTCGTTTGAAGTAGTGTTTTAGTTGAAATAAAACTTTTTACGTATTCTATCGCGATATATTTGTTATTATTTACTTTTAAACCGACGTTTCGGCTGCTTGTCAGCAAACCTTAAAAATATCATAGTGTTTTAATATTTTTGTCCTCTTTTCTAAATTAAAAGTAGCCTAATTTTATGTCTTATCTGCGAGTGTACTCTAAACCCTAACGACAACCCGGATTGTAGCTTTAACTTGAACTTTTGAGATCCGTTGTCTGATAAATCAATGGACCTATTGCAGTCTGTTGCAAAACATAGGCCTCTCTTAATGGGCAGCATGGTACCAAATCTATGCCAGCTAATTTTTTTCAGGTCGTCCAATCCATCTGCCTGGGGAATGCCGTACGTTCCATTTGTAGATTCGCGTTATTTATCTTCTCTCTTTCAACTATATTGTTTGGTTCATTATGGCTTTACGAGAGACAGCCTTCTGATCCTCCAACCCCGAGAAGAAATATACCTTTTTTTCATGCGGAAATCCCCTCGCATACCTCCCCTGCCGGGCCCGGAAGGGGAGGTTATGTCGGACTCGAACCGACTAAAACTGCACGCCGACTGTGGGTCGTGGTGCTAGGCCGGAGGTGAGGTTGTCATCGATATATCCCTCGCACCCCGGCTGACCCGAGAAAAAATATACCAGAGCATGGTACCTTAGTCAGCAGGTGAGATTGGCCTAGCGCGTCAGAAGATCTTGCTAGCGCCATACACTTTGTTATGATACTATATTATTACCAACACTAACTTACAAATTACTAAGTTACAAAGTCACATAACTAACGAAACCTACTGTTTATTCCGTTCCAAAGAGTCATAAAAGTCTATCTAACCATAAATTCGCTAAAATAGTTGAAAATTCCGCCGGCTGCACTTAAAAATCGCATATCTCAATCCTTTTGTTAGCTCCAACAATAGGTAACTGAACCAGTTGGCTGTTGAAAAAGAAACAATGGAATACAAATTTATAATGCAGTCTGGAAATGAATCACGTCATGCCTGGGTCCTTTGGGATCCGCCCTGAATGAAAATGAACAACAATACTGATTCAACGTGGACATGAATATAAAATATTTTCAAATAATCCATCATAGAGGGCGCTCAAGGAATATTTCCACGGGAATATACAGGTTGGGAACTTTATAGGTGTGTTTCTTTGAGAGTTCGCTTGTTTGGATTGTTCTTTAGTTTGCTTACTTTATGTGGAGTTTAGATAATATTGAGCATCGATTGATGAATCACAATACTTTGCAAAGTAACTGGTAAGTATTATACTTATACTGAGATAATACTTTTAAAATAAATAAATATTCTGACTTATGTGTTTTATATCCACAAGGTGAAGACACCTTATTGTGCAAATTAGAAGAGAGGGCTATTTCCAGCAGTGGACAGCAATAGGCTAATTAAATCACTATGAAAGTTTCACACTTTCTGTCTGTATATTACGCTTACACGCCTAAACCACTGAACCGATTTTGATGAAATTTGGTATAGCGATAGACTTTGAGTAAGGACCTAAGCTATGTTTGTTCGCTATAACCGACATCCACTCGGGCGGAGCCGCGGGAAAACGCTAGTGATGTATATAATGGGAACATTATAATGTTGTGGAATATTTATTTATTGTATAACAAGTTACTGGTTCGATATCAATCTAATTACCGACTTAATTTTTAGCCTTTGGGTTAGTAAAAAGTAGTTGTTCGCTAATTAGGTATCATATAAATTTTTGATTTACTAGCAGCTGTTCGCAGCTCGAGTCGTGTAGACTAGTGATGTTATGACCAAGATCGGCAGGAACGTATTAACTATACACGTATAAATGTAGACTTAATGCGACAGAAACTCTCCTTTCGTCATATGATGTGTACGTTGGTATGAGTGTATGGCGCCCTTTACCATTCCGGTACGAACAGGGCTAGGGGCTGACCGCACGCCAATACCAGGCGTAATTGAGGGACAGAGTGATTGCCAGACAAATCTCTACCACAACGCCAGTATTAGTTCTCTGATAATTTCGCCAGAAAAACAGAGAGATCTACACCTTTCGTGGTCATTTTAACTAAACTTATAGTGTAAAAGCAAACTAAACCTCATATTTATAATTCTCAGAAACTAAGAAAAATGCTCGTAACATCAACCAGATTGAATCAGATGCCCCAATAAGGTATCTTCGTTAAGATTATCAATTAAAAGTTTGCATTGAATCAATCCGTTTGCTGGAAAACTACGTACGTACTACGTATTAGGTACAGTCAGCATCATAACGATCTTGATGAACAAAGTGATCAATGTGATTTTAGATCGGATAGTTCTGATTTTTAGTACACACTTTTTAGTTTGCAATAATACAATTTAAATCAATAAAATGGTTTGGTTTGCTCTTAATAGGTACATTGGAGCTTGGTTTAAGATCGTTTTGAGACTTCGTAGTCAAGTAGTGTAGGGTTTTTTCTTTACACAATTTTCTTACTTTTTGAAGGTTCCGTAAACCATCAAAAAAGAAGAAAATAGTGTAAAAAGGGATACTTACATTAAATATTTATTTTATTGTATTTGTCAGTTCCATCATCATCTACGCTATCTTTTTCGTTGCTTCAATCATAAAAAACACACCCCGTCTGATCCCATACCTAATGGAAATATTTTACGGCGCATTTTCATCAGTTTAAGCACCCATAAACGCTTGAGATTAAATACATAATCTTCTCCAATCTTATTACTTTATCTATTGATAATAAAAATCATAACTATCATATTCTATCTATATTTTATGTTTGGATGATGCGGAATTAAAGAAAGTTAATTTAAGTATGCCTGTCATTTTTAACAACTCATCATCATGTTACCGGAGGTTGTCACCTCGGAGTCTGAACTCTACTTTTTACTTTTTCTACTCGCCTAAGTTGGTAATTTCATCCACTTTGAGAGTGCAGGTTTGGATATTTATTATCCAAACCTGCACTATCAATGCACATTATCAATTTGGATATTTATTTTGTTATGGATATTCAGACATAGTAAAATTATTTGAATGATTTTTTTATAGCATTTATTATGCTAACTTTTAAGCTCGAACAACATCGGAAAAAATTAAACGAAACGCAATGTTGGCAGATGGCTGCACCGTCGCCCTTATAGACGGATATAAAGTACGGAGAAGGAAAATTTGAAATAATTCAATGTGGCTCAATAGCTCA
This sequence comes from Eilema sororculum, assembly GCA_914829495.1. Taxonomy (NCBI): domain Eukaryota; kingdom Metazoa; phylum Arthropoda; class Insecta; order Lepidoptera; family Erebidae; genus Eilema; species Eilema sororculum. Next base: position 14,374,449 of record OU618542.1, read on the forward strand.
GTTAGAAGAGCATTCCCCCTGTAAGGGAAAGGTCGTGGGTTCAAGTCTCACTTGAGCGTTTCATTTTTTCCGATGTTTTTTGAATGATAGTAAAATTATAATTCTTAAAGATGCATAAGTAGGTCCTAGATATCCTTTATAGAGCTTAAATTAGTTTTACCTTAATAACGCCGGTTTAAATTTCATCATAAATCTTGCTAAGCTTTAGAACCTCTATCGCCCTACTAATACGCGATATATCGACAAAATATGTCATTTGAATAATATAAATGGTCTTGTGAAATCTATTTATATGACATACTATAAAGATTTATTTCCTGTACAGTCCATCAAACTAACATTAGGGCTTGAGCCATCTCAGACCCTTTAAATCCCTCTCTAGAGCGCAGATAATATAAAACATTATATTCATAAACAAACTAAGGACACATCCTAAAAAGCTTTATATTGTTATTCAGTTTCAATACGTATAAAATGTGGCAGCAGGGTGTTAGTTAAGGCTTCAGACTAGCTATGGAGAAGTTAGAACTCACCCAGTTATTGTAAATCCACTTTTGAAACTTTTTTCCACAGAAATATATTTTTATTGTATTTTATTATCTGATTCCCGCGGCTCAATATTCATATCCAAATGCCTGAACGCTGATAATATTTGGCTTAGGGAAATATTGTAGTATAAAGGTTTGATTCCGAAGGTGACCACATACGATAACTGAAGACAAGCAGCAGATACGCGTAATTCATTGCAGCTTACAATAATCCCCTTTATCCGTATCGCAGTTTAACAAGTAATGTATGTAATGTCTATGCTTCATGCGTATGCACTTGGTTTCTTAATCATACCTTAATACGAAGGTTACTTTTTATCCATGGAATAGTTTCCCATAAGTTGTGGAAATATGATCAGAAGTCCATGCGGAAACCACGGGTTTTCATATATTTTTGGTAAATTTTAAAGCCTTTTATTAGTTAAAAACCTCAAATGACACGAAAAAAGGAAGTACTTGTCAGTATTTTAATCAATTAAAACTCACGTAGCTGGTTAAAAACAAAACCGTCAGCACTAATGACCAGTCGGCTCAGCTGTTTAATTAAAGAGCAATCGATAAACCCCATGGACGGAATGACCGGAGCAGATAAAACAGGAGGCTTACAGAGACGAGCCTGTACTCAGAACAATAAACCCGATAGAGTGTTAATCACCTACTTAAGTCCCTAGCACACACCATGGAGTGTGTAAACAAAGAGAACCCTTTCGACCTGCAAGGGCAATGTGTAGTTAACCTGTATCATATCTAGCATGAAACTCGGATGATATTTGAAATGTTCTGTTTCATATCCTGTCCTCAACCTGTAAACGAAGTGACATTCTATTCATTAAGTATGGAATCACTTTACAGCGAATAGATTTCTATTCGTTATCAGTGAATCTCGTAACAATTTGGTGATCATAATAAAATTTACTTATTTATTTTGATTTTTGAGTTTCAAAGTGACCCACTAAAATGTGACAACTTAGATTTGGATTTTCTAAGTAGAACAGAATAAACCAAGTACACAGGTCTACGTTACATATATGTATATTATAAATCTATTCTTATATTGACTTTTAAACTTACGTGTGTACTTTTATGATAACTTGATAACCAAAAATACCTACACAATGATAATGGTAATTCCCCTTAATATTACTGTTCACAATCTATTGTCATCTCTGTTTTTACCTACTTATCTTAGATAAATAAAATCTCGATTAACTACTAACGAGTAAGTAGAAGTTTCAAAAAGGTACTTCTCTAACATCAATGGGGATTATATTACTGTAACTCACCAATGACCTACATCGTTAGGGTAGCCTTATTCTTGAGATAATTGCGTTTTATGAAGCAATTCACCCGTACAATATCATAAAAATGTTTATTTTATCACACCTATTCCATTTTAGCGTAATACCTGCGAAAATTCGGTTTGAAGATGAGAAAATTGTATAAAGGCGAATATGAAATCGAATCGATGTGGAATTTATACGTTTTAGTGAAATATGCAAAGAGGTAGAGTAATTCTGGGGATGATATAATATATTCTAAATTATGGTAGATAAAAATATATTTGTATAATGTCAAAGCGATATAATTTTATTATAATATCAAATATCGTTACAATGTTTGCCACAATTTTAAGACCTTTAAAAGATTTCAGAATTTCTTTAAAGTCAGATCTGCTTGCCTGACTTGGAACCTCCCAATTGAGAATGTAAATATACCCTACATAAGCCGTTCATCATTCTAAATCATATCTCGTAAAGAAACTCTAAACCCTTTCTATTGCTTATTGAATGACTTCAATCCTCTACTTATAAGTAGTTAGAGTCATCATCATTCCGTCTCCTCGTAACCTCACTACTGGATCAACAAAGGATTCTGAGAATTAGGACTTATTATAAGATAGGTATATAAGAATCAATTAGTCAACATAATCACACGGATTATTTCCTGCTTTGTACAAAATAGACGAGCGAAAAATAGCCGATATCAGCCTATTACGTAATAAATAACTGATTAATTATTATATGACTATCTGTAGGCGACACGAAACAATTAGAGGGGAAGTGACGCGTGGGAGATTAACAATAGGTCAGGAACAGGATGAATTATTCGTACGTGCCGCATGTTGCGGGGACGCCAGGTCCAACAAACACAGGGCTGTCAATCTGCAAAACCACGTAGTATTTTTTGGAGGCGTTCGAGCGTAACGGAACGTAAACGAATTCATACACACGCGTTCATACTATCCCAGCTTTGTGGCTAGGATAGACTAGACGGTATTTTCAGATCGTCGACTTAAGCTTAAACTTCCGTTAAGAGATTCGTCTCCACTCTGACTCACATGCTACAACGGCCGCAAATGTGATCAGCTCATTGCCACTCCAGCTTATTCTGAGTGCTAGTTAGCACCCAAATTGGGGATATACTTCGTAAAATATGTGGATACCATTTTCACGTATTTTACAAATTACTTCTAAACAAACTCAAAATGAGGTGTACAACCAGATGAGCAACTGATTCGGTGTAACCTGGCTTTTAGTGTTATACCTACATTTAAGTTTTCGATCACAAGCCTTAAAGTTATAATTACTTAGACTTGACTTCCTCAAACACAATGCATAGAGCGTTGTGATTCAGATGGCCTCATCAATTAGACTTGGTAAACAGATTATAGGTAATTGGAATTAATTCTGTCAATATCTAGGTAATATATTACTTATATAGTATTTGCCTCAGTCGTGCTGTCTCTATATGATAAAAAAACACAGACTATAGAAGTTTCACCGAATATAGATTTAATATAATTTGGAAAAACGAATCGAATTCAGGCATATATCTAACCTTTAAACTCTCGCGTTCCATAATATACTATAATTATAACGGGAATTAACGCGCCAGTCAGCCTGTGACCACGGCCGGTGTAACCTGGTCGAAACGCCAAACCTCATATGTCATCATAATTATAATCATCTAGAAGATTCCAATAATGGTGTGACCCTATTATTATAACCTATATTTATTGCTTCGTGGTCATAGCGAATTGCAACGCCCGTCATATAACACCACCCCTACCCCACAAGGGACAGACATTAATATATTTTATTGTGCTAGGTAAATGTTATTAACTTTCATATATCTGTGTTTATGGCGGGCAGGCTGAAACCGCTCCCACGCAATATGAAAGTGACAGTAAACTATGTTACACTTGATGTTTTGGATATTGTTTTGGGTTAGGTATGTGCCTAATAATCCCAGTTCGCGTTACTATTGCTCTAATAGTTTAGGAAGCTTTCGAATAGTTTCTCAAATTTATAGAAGACACTCATAGTAGTCATGTGTGTTTGATTAAATCTTTTTTTTTATACCACTCAGGTGGCAGACAAGCACACGGCCCACCTGATGGAAAGTGGTTACCGCGGCCAATGGACGTATGCAACACCAGGGGCGTTACACTCGTGCTGCCTGCCCTGAAGAAACCTTCTAATGCGCCTCTTGAAGAACCCCATATTGTAGTCACTTGGGAAAACCATGGCAGGGAGTTCATTCCACGGCTTGAGCGTGCGTGGGATGAAGTTCCTTTGATACCGCACGGTGCGCACCGTTTTCGGATGCAGTGTGTGGGGATGAATTCCCTGCCTATGGCGAGCGGTGCGATGATAGAATGTAGCTGTGGGCCTGCCACCGTTTTATTTTCTGTTTTTAAAATCGTTCTGCAACTTCTAGAAAAAATACCGACTAAATAATAATAAAATAATTAGTTAACGTATTGAGTATTAGTATAATTCTTATTTCATCTAAACTTTCTAGCAATTTCAGTTTTCGAGATACAGCCCTATGATTGACAGACCTTGTAGGCTTAGTAATAAAGTATATCCGTACCCTACCCCAAAGAGCATTGTTTCATTACCCCATTTACCTAATCGCAAATTGATTGCACAAATGATGAATAAATATAATATGCATATTTGGTTTTAAAGTTCCAGCCTCTTCCACCCCTGTATTTATTCTCATTTTTGTATATATTGTACATTTAGTTAGCATATATTTATAATTATAATCACCTGTTAAGTTACAGTATGTGTTGCTTGGAAGATGTGAAGGCGCAAGTGTGTCGACACACGTTGCGTCCCACGCCAAAGGCCTACCCATCTTCCAAGGTAGCAACGATATACCATCCAGTCTCTTCTCTCTTCTCTCCATCGTCACGCACCAGCCCATTAGGTTTACGAATGGCTGCACGGCGGACAATGTCGTTGACGAGACGTGTCGCGATATACGCCCAGCGATTCTACTGCATGAAAGGCCATGGTGTACAAAGCTGCCGACAGCTTCACCGCAGTGGCAACGATGGGGAGAAACTAAGCGAAGACAAGTGCAAACCGTTAAATTAAATTTATAACCATTTTAAAACTTTGAAAATGACGTGAGACGAAACCGATCAAGTCCAAAATAGGACTGTGGAAAAGAATACTTGTTCTTTTCCACAGTCCTATTTTTGAACTTGATCGGCTTATTCGGCATTGTATTGTTTCAATAGAAATAGCAATAGAACGATTTAAAAGTGTTTGGTCCCATGCATGAATCACTCGTACTTCTGACTTTACCGACTGTAACATTTTACCGTCGATATAGCGCTGCGTGAAAGCGGTTTGAAACTTCGTTACGTCACCACTACAATGCAGTGTAACATAGGTCGCAGATTTAATAGCTGTTTGAACAATTCACGCGTAACCGTTTCTCCATAAACCTTGTGTGGAGTTAAACGTCGCTTTGGAATATACTATCAATTCGTTCTTTACTTTGTCGTCTAAAACGGATATCTACATTGAACAAGAATTTCAAGTAGAAGACACTTAAATGTGTTATTTTTGTATGTTGGAATAAAGCATGACTTGTAAGATATGTACTTTAAAAGATTTTCTAATTTGTATCATTAATATTGATGACGAACCGCTACAAAAATTAAAAATTCCTAAAAATTAAGATTCAAAGAAACGAGCCCTACATAGCGTGTTCCCATGTCACACATACACGTTTGAAGGACTGGGTGAATCTTGAAGGTCGGCGCTGTCATTTGATTCCCTTGGTAAGTTTTATTTTCGAAGATTTTGCACAACAAACCATAAGCTTAACTTAATTAAGCTTTACTTAATTATAAGCTCTTTTTTCAAATAGCCATTATTTTCGTAGGTTATTTAGAAGTTATATCAATTTATTTTTCAAGATTCACCCGACTGCGGTAAGACAGACGTTCACTGAATGTGGTCAAAAAATCCTCCTTCTATTACAAAGGAACATCACTTCCCATCTTCTCCACAATGGTATTTGTTCTTTAAATAGTATTTAAAAAGAGTCATATTTACTGGAAGCCGAACAGCAGGACGTGGTGCTATGTGACTATGAGGAAGAAAGCCTAAAAAATCATCTCATTCAACAGGAGGTTTCTAACACGAACATAAACATAATAGTTTAAAGTCAAATAAGTCTTGATCTTAATATACCATGATGCGTATATACCTACACTTATTAAACACTACTTTCAATACTAAAATAAAAAAAGCCCCTAAAACACATATTTTTATTAGACCGTGTAACAAATGTCGGTGGATATATTGTACGTAAACTGCTATATACAGCAAGGCCGAGGGCCGGTCGTGCAATCGTCCTGTTTATTGCCGTCCCCCTCCATATAATATAAAACTAGTATGAAATAGCCCCATACACAATCCACCATTGTCCTGGCGATATATGCCGAAAATATATCATTTTGCCACTTTACTGTCGCCTTTGAAATCACATATTGGCTCATTTCGTATCCGATTGTTGGCTCCCGCTGCATCTTGTTAAGAAAACTGCTTCTGAATTCTGAATGGCTCGGCTCATATTTCTCAGTTGTATCTATTTCATTTTCCGTTATGAAAGCAGTGTCAATGTATTCGATGTTTTGTTGTTGAATATGTTTTTGTTCATACAGTGAACCGACATATTTGAAAACAAGTGATACTATTAATTGTAGATTTGAACCTCGATAGATGGGTAAAATGGTGTCCCGAGGAGGGCCAGACCGATAAGGATGGCCCTGGGTCAGCCGAGGTGCGGGTAATATGTCGAAGACGCCCTCACCTTTAGCCTAGCACGACGATCCACAGACGGCGTGTTGTTATAGTTGGTTCGAGTTCGACGTAATCATCGGCTAAAGAGAACTTAACGATCTATCCTTCACAATCACTGTTTTAAACAGTTTCAGGTTTGCATTAGGTAAAACGTCAAAACCCTAAAGCAAAGTCCTGAAATTTAACAAACAAATCTAGTCAAAGCAATCCTGAGATCTGAAGAAGACCTTTTACATTATATCTTAAACTATTTCAACTAATTTCGGATGGAGTGAAAAATGGATTCGGACTTCAACCCAACATTCAAGATAGTTGAAAACATAACTTCGAATACATGACCCTTCCGTATTCGGTAACAATTCCTTTGAGTAAATAACATCTGGAAATATCAGGGGCTCAGAAAACGGGAACGAAGGAAGTACCATAACTCAGTCGTCAAATCAAGCTCGCCACAATTCACAGAAATTCCGTACAATCTTTAAATAAATGCGATTAGCAATCCACTTACTATAATTAAGACCACAATCCCAAGTAGAACGCGACAAGCCCTACTGATCAAGATGAGAAATCCAAAACAATTTCATTCGAGTTCTTCAATTTTATTTAATCCCAAGAAACTCGCCACGACCTGCGGGGCTCAAGTAATTTCCTGGGGGGAATGAGGGGCGCGCGGGCACGGGAGACGGGAGACGCTTGAAAAACGAGAATTACACCATTCGCTAATTGCAGCAATCAGTTTAATGTAGTCGACGAGACCGAACTGAATGGGATCCAGCCAATGGCCGGCGTATAAACAACTGAGTGTCTTTTTTAAAAGTAAATATATTTCTATCCGTCGAGTCCTCTAAAATATGAGATTTCTTTCACGTCTTATTTGTTTTTTTTAAGAATCTGCTGCTTGCTTCTACAGCACTCAGCTTAATTATTGTAATATTCTTTATAAATTTAAATATGAAATGTCTACATCCAGAACAGGACTCAAACTCGAAACCAGTCCCTTTGAACACAATCCTACTTTTACGCTACAGAGGCCACTGATATAATGTTGTACCTACGTCGTGTTATCATAAGCTAGCTTTTTAATGTTATCATAACTTTGTATTCCTATTTGACAATAACTTTTATATAATGGGTACTAGACGAGCTGAACAAAAAATAAGTTATTTTATTATTTTTATTTATTTATTTAATTTCTGAAAACAACAAGTTACGGTTCCTAGATGAGGCGGGAATTAAATTTGATTTTCGAATGTGGAACATAGCGCGCCTTTTTGTAATGTCGTATGTATGAATGCAAACGAAAATGGTTTTTAAATTCGATATCAATTATATGTAGTTCCATACTGTATTCCGCGCAAGCAGTCATAAACTTCTTCTTGATAAATAGCTGTTATAAAGATATCTGAGTTAATGATTATAATCTTTTGAATTGTTAGTGAAAAGATAGTTTCCTTGAACCATTAGTGTCTTTAGAGCACTGAACCACGTCTGTGTCACAACGTACGCTCTAATTTCCGCAAGGTCCTTTGATTCTCAGTACGCAGGAAGTAAATATCTTCGACCCGAAGCGTTCTCAGTATCAGAGCAATTACAGTCTTCTACCTACGTAGCGGCTACACCTACCGATAGATAATTTGATATACCTAAAACAAGATGAAGGTATTCCCATAGACAATAAATACTAAAATCTAAACAAAAATATTCGAAAAAAAAATTGATGATATATAAGTACAGTCAATAAAAGTCGAAGTCTCAAAATGATCTTAAAATTCTCGTATGAGCAAATCAAACGGTTTTATTGATTTATATGGTGTTATTGTCCGAACTAAAGATGTGTACCAAAATCAGAATAATCGGTCAACTGGAAGGAACTAAATTAAGATCATTTTGAGTACTTTTTTTTATAAAGGACACGTTAATTTTAACTTTACTCCATGACTTCGGAACGGCTGAAATTTAATACAAAGACAGATTAGTAGGCATAGTTTGAATTAGCATAAACTTTTATCTTGAAAAAAGATTTTCTTTGGTCAAATGAACGTCCAAAACCGCAAGCAAAAGTTAGTGCAAAATAAACAAAATAATGTGATGTGACTACCTACACCTTGCGCCATCTAGTGAAGTCAACCAATACTATCTCACAACAAGATCCGGTTTCACGATATGAATGTTCTAATACTGATTACCATATATACAACACTGGACTGCGGCCTGGAATGTGTGATCACGTAGGCCAGTCCGAGGCTTTATCTTGTTTACCAGAATTCTGTATATACGAGTAGTATTGTGTTCCCAATGTGTACAGGGGCTCAAATGTCAAATTATTGTTTCCTTTTTAGATAGTATAGTAAATTGTAGTTTGTACATAATACACGTCATCATCACAGTGTTTGATAAGATTATATCCGAAGTTCTTTGGAATTTGAAGCTCGCTCTTTATCACTTTTGATTTAACTTATATTGGCTTTTATGTGAGCGACGAAGATTTAAATGCCACTACTGTCCAAACCTCCCACGGGAACTGGTTGAGGCGGGGTGTATGCATAGTATATAATGTTACTTGAAGGTACTTAGCGCGAAGACACGAATGAACTAATAATGAAACAGTCTCACTTGAGCATTTCATTTTTTCCGATGTTTTTCGAACTTAAAAGTTAGCATTATAAATGCTATAAAAAAATAATTCTAATAATGAACCAGTTATGACTCCAAAACTCTGCTTCTGGGTCTTTACGACCCGGTTTTACTAGGTTAAATTAAAAACTTATTACCACCTATCGCTGAACAATAATATCACTTAAAAAGATTTTCATCTTGCTCATATTGTTAAGTTACGATATTTCGTTACGTAGAAATGAAATTAAAAAAATAGAAACAGCGAGTAAAAGCCAAAGAAACTAGGTATAATGATGTACAGTTTTTTTCTTTCTATTTCACTAGGTTACCGCTTGCAATTAGTGGTTAACGGTATTGGAAAACTGACCTGAAAGATTTCTTCATATTTCTATAACAAGTAAAAATACTATCGGTTATTTGTTTCTACACGAGGCAGCTATTTCCGAGTGTACAGCGTAGGTACGCGTTTAACATCCAATAATAGTTAATCCCTGCCAGCTCACGTGTTTCCTTCTTCCTACAGTCCCGGGTCCTTTAAGCGGGGCGTGAAATGGCATCTAATGAGGCCGTCAAGCTGAGTGCCACCACTGTTAACATGGTAAATGTTTACGATGGTGACCCTCTTTCCCAGACTCTGCCTTTAGCTTAACACCAGGCGAGGTGAAGTCAAATTGACGTGTCCAGTATAAAAAAAACAGCGGCCCGGAGGACTCCTGCAGGAGACTCTACGCGGGTGTCGTGCGGTCCATGGCCCTATACGGGTGTCCCGTGTGGGCGGACACCCTGGAGACCAGATTCATGCCCCTGTTGCGTGCGCCGCAGCAGAGGATGGCCTCCAGGGCAATTAGGGGATACCGCACGATATCCTTTGAAGCGGCGAGTCTCCTAGCCGGATCGCCACCGTGGATCCTGGAAGCGAGATCCCTTGCGGCACTCTATCGTTTCCGTAAGGAGGCGCGGGAGCGGGGATACGATCCCGAGCCCGAAGACATTCGGGCCGAGAGATCCCGGCTCCACAGGATCATGGTGGCGGAGTGGGAGCGACGACTTGAGCAACCACGCGCAGGGCATGCCGTCATAGAGGCGGTAAGGCCCATCATGGGGGAATGGCTAGAGAGGCCACATGGCAGCCTCTCGTATCGACTGACGCAGATTATCACCGGGCACGGGTGCTTTGGGCGGTATCTGCGTCGGATCGAAAAGGAGCCAACGTCCGAGTGCCATCATTGCGACGCGAGCGAGGACACAGAGCTGCACACGCTCACCGAGTGTCCGGCATGGGCCGGACAGAGGCGAGAACTAGTGGCGGCCCTGGGAGTGAGAGCTGTGCGGACGCGTGGGCGGCCGGCGTCTCCTTCAGCGAGCAGGTAATGGTCGTGAAGGAGACGGCGGAACGGGAGAGGCAGCGCGAGCGAGCGAGACTCGCGAACCGCGCTGCCCGCGCGCACAGGCAACTCGGGCGTCGGAGGGCACTGACTGACCTCCGTCCCCCATGAGCGCGGGCCTGGGGGTGACGGGTGAAGCCGCCTGTCACCCCAGCAGAAGCAGGCCACGGCGACGGCGCGCTGAGAAGCGCGCCTCCCCATTCCGGGGGCGAGTCGGGGACACCGTTGTCCCCCCTCCCGAGGAGGGCTAAACCATAAGTGATGGCCCTGGGTCCGCCGGGGTGCGAGCGATATGTCGATGACAACCTCACCTCCGGCCTAGCACCACGACCCACAGTCGGCGTGCGGTTTTAGTCGGTTCGAGTCCGACATAACCTCCCCTTCCGGCTCCGGCAGGGGGGTATCCGAGGGGATTTCCGCAAAAAAAAAAAAAAAAGTATAAAAAAATAAAAAAAAAAATCATTTCATTTTCCCAACATTCTACACAACGCTGTCTAGACCCATGGTAAGGTACATATTATACATAGACATAAAGACCAATGCAAACACTGTTGATTTTATTTTTGAAAGTTAGGTACTTCTCTTATATGTAATTTTATAATATTACCTAATAGTATGTATATAATTCATATTTCTTTAACAAGTAACGATACTATCGATTGTTTGTTTTTAAGCGAGGCAGCAATTTCCCAGCGTACATGGCGTACGCGTTTTACGTGTCATAATAGTTAAAAATATTATAAAATTACACTTAATACAAATACCTAACTGACTTATAATTAAATCAACAGTTTCATTTTTTGTAAGTACTTCTATTATGTGTATAATATTATTAGTATATGTATATTACTAGCAACTCGACCTGGATTAGAGATATTTAACTCCTGAGATGTAATGAGAAGAAAAGTTTTAATGATATCGTTAATAAAAAAACCAGTTATGGTGTGACCGGCAATGAATCCCTGTTTCAGGAATTAATTCTCATTATGCATACATTTTTATATTATGTTAATCGTACCAGATCAATGTAATTATAAATTTAAACCCTTTTATAATCAGATGCATAAAATCCTCACTTATTCCATTTATATTAATGCGGGTCCATTAAGTACGACGGAGCCAATTACATTTTATAACCGGTTGGCATCGGCAATAAGTAATTACATCTGTCAGAACTGCCCAACACTGCCATTCTGGCCTGTTCAAAATTACCTTGACAATTTGATTTCATTAATTCTCATGAAGAAATATGATAAATTGACAGTGAGAATTGATACCTATTATTTTGAGATGAAAGCTTACTTTCTATTGGTTTCTTGATCTCATTTAGAGAAATAAGCAAAATGTATTCTTATATAAACTATGAAATTTGTAAGTAGGCATTGGATCGATATCGATATATGCCTAGATGAATATCTGTCACCTTTACACGAAACAGAACGGATCTTAAATCAAGTTGGAATATGATCCCATACTAATATTATAAATGTGAAAGTAACTCTGTCTGTCTGTCTGTAACCACTAAACCGATTGATATGAAATTTGGTATAGAGGTAGATCAGACCTTGAGAAAGGACATAGACTATGTTTTCTCGCGATAACCGACATCCACGCGGGCGTAGTTGCGGGCAAAATCTAGTGTTTTTATATTTTATTTATGTTGATTTCATATTTGTATGGAATATCTAGTGTGATATTTATATAACACTTTTCTTCCTTACTTTTTCTTTACATCCTTACTGCTATTGATTCACTAAATAATAATGCTTATTCTCGACTCCCCTTTTTACCAGTTCCCTCCGAAATAACTAAGGAAGTTGGCTTACATTACAAAAACTTCAAATGAAAAACTGACTTAAAATTTTCCAGTCTCTAAAAAAATGAGTAGACGTTTTTAAATTTATTTCAATTTGTGATATCCAGCATATTCTAAATGGGATCAGAGAGACTTAGTTAAGCAAAATTAAAGAACACCTTTTTTAATTACGTAAAAAGTGCGCAGTTTTGTTTTGCAGAGGCAATTTACGTACTCGAAGAACAGTGTGATAGACGCGTTTTATCCGCTCCATTTTGCACGGCCCCAGTGACGTTATTTGTTCCGAGTCTGATCTGAATCTCAGCGGGTAGCGTCCGTGTAATACGGCCTTTTTCACAATTTTAATATTTTATTCCTCTGGCTGACGTCATTTATGTGTAGTCGTTTTTTCTGTGACGTAGCTTAATAGCAATGATTGTTAGCGCGTCAAGCTGATAGCGGCGGTTCTTTTCATTTCATTGAAAAGAAAATGTTGATTTTGCGACGCCATTGTTTAGAATTTCTTTTTTATTTTCCTTGAGTGTAGACACGTCAAAAACTTTATTGTTACACATATAAACCAGTCAAAGCAGAACCATACTAAGCAGAAACAAGACTATATTATTCCTTTTATCTTAAAGGTATTTTAGTAAAATGATATTAGTCAGCTATTCATTAAGGTCTCAAACAATTACAACAACTGCGACCATTTTTTCACGGATACCACCCCCACGGAACCGGTGGAGGAGGTTGTGTCGGACTCGAACCGACTAAAACGCACGCCGTCTTGGGTCCTTGGTTGCCGGAGGTGAGATTGCCGGAAGCATATCTCTCGCACCCCGGCAAACCCAGGACAACTGCGACCATTAGAAGTATCTCTCCAAAGAGATACTTAATACTTTTTGATCACTCGATTAAATAAATTAAATATCTATACTATTTAGCATAAAGCAGTTCAACATTGATCTCTTTAACCATCCATCTTTTTAATCTTCAAACAGATAAAACTGTTCTACATCAGCATAAATCTTGATTGATTTGTTACCAAGGTTTGTTACTTAAAGTCCGCTATTCTTAACTACGCAGAGATAAGTCTTCGATTCCAAATGCCCGATGAATGGAATCAAGAAAAATAAAAGTTGAAAAAGGAATTGACAGGTGCACGATCCTCTGGCAGCGATCGCACGCAGCGTCGAACTCACACAATTTATTTCACTTTCTGTGCCAGTGCTGACTCCGCGACTTTTTCGTATAAATATATATTTATCATACTCTCACAGAGATCAAAGGAATATACATACAATATCAAGGGCTTATCACACCGTTCACGCTTGAACTCATAGTGAGAATTCTTTTACGGGAGGACGTAAAAGCAGCGTGTTATTACTGACTGACTTCAATATACTTCTTAGAGGAGCGTCACACAATTGAAAATTATTCGTCAAATTTCTCTTTTCATATCTCCTATGCTCATCACCCCACAAGCGTAAATACCAGGTAAAATGTCGTAGTTACTCCCCACCTGGGCCAATATTCAGTCATATTATGGATCCATGTTCAAGTAGTAAACAACCTGTGCAGATTCTCTAGAGATAGATCTTCAATTCTAGTGCTAAACCGTTACTTTTCATTGAGATGTTGATTTTCCTAATTTTTTTTCAAATAATTTTAGATTTGATCGCTTAAAATTAAGTTGAGTAGGTATTTCAAGACCAGTTCAGACACATTTATGTCTAAATATTTTTCACGAAAATTCTGTTTTCGTAGAAATATGTCTAGCGGGTGGTAAAAATAACTCTGTATATTCTGTACAAGCACGGTTTGTTGTTTTAAAATTTATCATTAAAATATTATCTATCTATTTAACGTTTTGTATGAACATTATAATTTTTTGCGGTAGACTAAGGCCCGTATTCTACACTAACACTAAGCCTGAAATGAATAAGATTACAGATTGTACAGGCCATATTTCAAACTATCAATCTGTCTTTACAATCAGTCATCAAACGTGATTCAGGCTGAGTATCATTCTACGATACAGGCCTAAAACTATGAATAGATGGGGAATTACCTAAGTAGACATACAAATTTCAAGTAGTCCTGAGCTAGTCCTGTTAACAAAATAAAAATTACCAGAAAGACTTTAGTTTTCAAATTACCATACTAATGTATGTGTCTTTACGAAAATTCTCCATTTGGAGATTTTTCGTAAAGTCTTTTGTGTTTTTTTCATGATATTTATTCTATAAGAGTTACCTACTACTGCCTCTCTAATTCAAATTCCAATTTGATATAAAACGCAGACAACTTTGATTAATAACTTTGGATCTAGTGGACCCACAAATTGGTTTAATTAACTTTAACTTTGAACTTCTTTGCTCCGCAGACGAATAATTAAAATATTGTTTAGTGACGATCCGATAATTATCACAAAGTACGTCCTCTCTTAAGAGTAGAGTAGAGTAGAGTATACCTCTGGTAAATAAATCTATAGTAGGTACACAGTATACAAACCCTAGTAATTTATAAGTGCTGATTATAACTAAACTGTATAATTATTAATGTGTTTATGTGGTAATAAATAATACAAAAATACATTTCTTTTTTTTTCGGCGCAGTACCTACCTAGATAATTAAATAAAAAGAATACAAAAGCACGAAAAACATTACACTCCTTCCTTCGGTAGTCGGATAATAAAAAAAACATTAGTCGGTGATGACCGATGTATTTTTTATTGTATGTATCATCACAGCGTTAATGTCATCCAAAGCTCCTACTAAACTACTACTATAGATTTATATCCTGAGTTTAGCGGGTGTGACTGCTTTCTGACCCCTGGAGAAAAACTAAGTCTCGTGCGTTACTAAGTACATGGACCAAGAATGACCGGGTAGTCGGATATGGATTGGTAGAGCCTTCATACGCCCCTGTACAATAATTACATCTATGTAATTACCAAATTTTCCATTAAAGTCTGAACAGAGATAAAAAATCCAATCCAATTTTAATAACGCTGAATTAAACAGGTATCTGCACCATTATTCGAGTTATAAAAACACTAAATTTTTGCATGGGTGAGCTCATTGAGACCCTTGCGGGGTACAGTTCAAGTAGAAATGAGAGGCGGAACAATAAAATGCGGATTTTTAAGGCTGTACGAGAACAAATTGCGACTCTGAACGCTCGCAGCCAGGCTAGGAGATGAGCTTTCGCCCATACCACGAAATAACTTTAGTCGCAAGCAAGTATAAAGTTAACACAACTTTAAAATTCTAAATTTTAATATTATTATCTATACACATAAATAAGCTTGAAGTGTCCGTTTGTATTGTTAAAATAACAGTTGTCGTACACGATACTGATATAATAAATAAGTATTCATTTCTAATAAATTTTGTAGGTTTGTCTGTCTTTCTGTCTATTTGTCTCAGGTAATCTGATAACACGGTGAGAGGGCATTTTCACTGCAGATCTTATAACGTACAAGATATCATATTATTTTAGAAAAAAAATAATTAAAAATTTAAAAAACCCCCGTCACAAAAAACACCTCCAAAAATTTGAAAATAAATTGTGTTTGACTTTTAACTTTTGATATACCTAGTAATATTTTGATTCGACGGTTGCCATGTCGGGGAACTCTAACTGGTTCAGCACTCCGTTCTAATATCGGAACGATTCAAGGTCCCCCCGACATGGCAACCTATGAATCAAAATATTACTAGGTACCTATATCAAAAGTTAAAAGGCAAACACAATTTCTTTTCAACTTTTTGGAGGTGTATTTTTTTGACGGGGCTTTTTTAAATTTTTATATAAATTTTTATTTTATACTTTTTAAAGGCATCTACTAGTCAAGCTCTTTCATTTGATACCCATATTGAGGGAGCTATGACGAAATATGTATTCCAAAATGTTGTGGCGGCGGCCATCTTGGACCGTTTTTTTTCAAACGTAGCTAAGAACACTCTCGACTAAAATACATTTCTAACAAAAAAAACTACATCCAAATCGGTTCAGCCGTTTGGGTGCTGCGATGCCACAGACAGACACACACACACACACACACAGACACGTCAAACTTATAACACCCCGTCGTTTTTGCGTCGGGGGTTAAAAAGTAAGTAGCTACATCTTATGGTTCTACTCCAAATGAATAAAAACCAAAAACAAAGTCCACGCAGACAGTGTTGCGGACGCAACTAGTGTATATACAATATTTAGTGTAAATTCGTAAAACCCCCCGGCTTCAAAGTTTCAGATGCAACCAGAATCTGTATTTGTATGTCGATAGTAGTTCTTAAAAGCATTTATATCCAATCCGATTTCAACAATCTTATATTTATAGTTTACTTTAGACGTTTGCTCTAAACGGCTGTTGCTTGAACGAGCCTTTTGTTGCGAAACTTCTGACATAAGTGACATGTCGAGAAGATCACAATACGAATACAAAAAGTCGATGGTAGAGGCCGGCTGGTTCATCCCCCGTGAAGATTTGTTGGTGAGATTTAATTTGAGATACGGTCGCGACCACACGCCGGCGTCGCCAACTTTTCGTAACTATACACAGAATTAGCTGCCATTGTATTACTTTAATACTGCTCTCGGCACATTTCGCGGTTCAACGTACACATGATATATGGAAACAAAAACTAGTGAGATGTTTTTTTGTTAAACTACCTACTGTCGTATGATGTTATACATTTGAAATATGAACATCTCAAAATGTAATTATCACTTCGCAAATACTTTTTGTTCAAGTGATAAAAATGATGAAGAGAGAAACTTATATAGTTTTTGTTTCTGAATACTGATCTACTGTCATAAGAGGCTGCCGCAAACAAATTTTCACCATAAAAAGTTTCGCGAGTTTAACTCTGTCCTATATAATAGAGGGCGAGTCTGTTAATCGAGTTACTTTCTGCAAATTACGAGCTTACCAAAAAAATTAAGAATTAAAACTTCAAAAGTTGATAACTGTTCCCAATTTAGCAATTGAATTCGTTACTATTGCGCCACCACAGCTAACGACGACTAAACTATATTCCTAACTCTATTATAGGATAACAAATTATCACATCCAACTAATAATAGTAATAATTGATTTATAAATAATACATCAAGAAAATAATTAACTCTACAATAATGAAATGAACACCCGAAACCTAAAGTAAATTACCAACAAGTTTAAGTTATAGTATAACTAAATTCGTACAAGAGATATTATGTTTGCTCCACAGTCAACAATAGAGATGACAAATAATTTGCTGAGAATTCATACACAGTTTGCTAAGTTATATGAACACTCACTACGAACTCAGATTTCACCAAGGAGTTCAGAAATTATGCAACGAGCTCAAGTTACGAGTGGCTCGATCGCGTTTGCAGCTAGAAGAGGCGACTGGTGTGATGTATCATTCATAAGGAAATGCGGCGTCTGGCGTACACCGCGAATATTTCACAGTCGGTTTATCGAAAGAGCAGAGGCGCGTTTAAACCCTCATATAGTACGGGCACAGGTGGCTCGAATATCCTCACCAATAGTATGAAGACGTGATCGGAAAACCAAATTGCAATTGGCAACTCGCGACTTCCTCTTCAAATAATGAAATTTGAAATTTATTGTACCGATCGAAGCCTTCCCTGTTCCACTGTTCCAATAAATTAGGACGTAGGTAACTTGGTACGCGAAGAGAATTAAGGCGAAGTTGCTGTGAATCTGTTTTAGCACTTGGATTAACTCTGGAATTTTAATTTGTATAAAACTTGGTGTTGCCGCCGCCCATAAATATAACCGTTACCTTTTATTGTAACTGTTATGTCATGGTTACCTACATAATAATTATCTGTGTGAGAGGGTTTCTAATGAAAGATGAAATTCCAGAATTTGATTTAATTTTTCTACCTACGAGGAATAGAATAAAACTTTATTTTAGGTAAGTACCTACGTCAGTCAAAATTATGCACAGATATATTTGTGTATATGTGTAGTGTAGTTGTGTGTAGTGTAGTGTATTTGTGTAAATGTGTATATATGTATGTAGGTATAACTATTATGGATAATTGTATGTATTATTGTACGTATTGCTTCAGTGTATGTAATTAATTAATTTTGATATTGTTTGAACGTTACGTAGACTTCTTTTGTGCCTGGCTCGTTAGCTCTGCACCACCCTATGGTTGACTGGTAGAGAATGCCTACGGCATTAAGTCCGCCAATGTACTTTGCGCATGAAGTAAAATAAAATAAAAAAATATATGTATGGAAAATATAACTAATATGTAAGTAGTGACTAGTGACGGTCTTGTTACTAAGAGCGATTTTTACAAGCAACTTTATTTTTAGCTGTGGTCTAAGTAAAAAAATATCATGCATATGCGGTGACCATATTTATGATATTTTTTTAAAGAATATTAGAACAGAACCGAAGTTACTAATATTTCCCTCTAACCTCCAACTAAGCTAAATTGCTTGTACTCGGAGTGGGTTCGAACCCGGGACCTCTCGATCGTAAGGCCGTTACCTTAACCACTAAGCTACCGACTATGACCAGAAACAACACCAGCAGTTGAGTAATTATTCCAGTGCTAACAATACAGCATTTTCCTAAGGAGCTCTGGAGACCCTACTTACAACAAGAGCACAACGTAATTATGATTGTTATAACTGTTACCGTCAAGTACCGTCAAATACTTGTCCAGTCGAGCCCAAGCGTCTCAAATTCCCTAAAAATAAATTTATTTTACTGTGTTCTACGAAAATTAACAACAAAATGTATTTCAATATTTCAAAAGAAAATAAATACTTTGTCTTCATTAAACTGAGATATTCTCTTTACAGGTCGTTAAAAGTTTTAATGATAACGTTTTGAGCAATCATTGTGATTGTGTATTTTTTTTTTATTAAACGTTTCAGATTGCCGATTGTTAGAATAGATCTAACAAGGATCTTGGCCTTATACCGGCACGATTAACTTAATTATTGGTACACACATAAAGTGTATTACCAGTATTATTAAACCTACCGCTAAAAGCTGAGAGAACTTTTTGTGAAATTGTTTTTCATTTTTCTTCAATTGGTCACGAACTTTTGACCGCAAGAGTTTTATACTCTTGTTTAACGCTCTTAGTTAATATATTTTCGTCGCAATTTCATTTCACCAAATTACGCTTTACTTTAAAAAAGTCAGAGTGAATATTAATTTGAAACATCAAAAATATTAATGCCGGCAATTGAAATATCAATAAATTATAAGCTCGGAATTAAAACGGCAACGGCTAGTTTAGAATGGTGAAATATTATTCATTCATTGATATTCACCGAAGTATGATAATTTAAATTGGCAAACTATTTAACCACCTGCCAGTTGAGTCTCAGTTGAGGTAAAATATAAATATTAGAGGCAATGGAAGGATAGCATTTACAGGTACACTTCATTAAAATAATTATATTCAATACAATAAGGTTGACGTGTCCTGGTTGATAAAGTTTAAGTTTATTTTGTTTGACATGTTTTAATGTCTTTACTTTGACACTTCGATGGGTCTATCGTAGGCAAATAGCTAATGTTCTGACGTAACTTAGAGTCCTCTCATTTCAGGAATATAATCAAAGTTCGTCACAAAAAATAGTAAATCCCAGATCCAAGTACATACTGATGAAATCGCAGGCACAGATAGTTTTTGAATATAGTGTAATATTAGGTATGAAATAATTTTTCTTATTTTTTCGTATTATTACAGGACTGCTTCTACGAATGTTAGATGCGCATTATAACTAAATATACCTTTTTTTTGTTTTTTTTTCCCAAATCCCAATCCCAATCCTAAATATACCTGTCACCTATTTCACCCATAACAGTGTATATAAAGTTTATGATTTCACCATGTCTTCGTTGACTTAAAATAAAATAATCACAACCGGGCATAATTGTTCATTACAAGAATCTCCCCAGTAATCAACGTTGTTACGGTTTGAACGAAACTGTTACATTTTTCTATTTTTTATCGAGAATCTAGTACCCACTAGAGAGCTGTGCTCAGTACTCAGAGTTCAGTGAAGCGGTATAATAACGAAGTACTTATCGATAACATAGTTGCTATAGTGTAACCTTTTTGGGTGGAAAGGTCACCTCACCGGCTCACCCAGCGGGGAGACTCCCGAAACTCTTATCCCAGGGCGCCTTTCCTAAACAGAGGTGTGTGCAGTTGTGGGAACGCCTTCAATGAAACACCAACACCTAAGTCCATACATATATTTGGCCAAGATATATACACAATAAATTATATAGAGATATCACAGTTAGTTCATATAATCACACAAGCAAAAAAAGAAGTCAACAAGAGTTCCAACTAGAAGTACACAGCATGTACGGCTCTTCTGAGCTCACTCTCAACGATCACTAGCTTTGTCAAATACGAGTCTTAAATATTAAAGGATATTGCACATGACCTGGTCTCCCGCCTGAGGCAGTGCAGGGTCGGGCTGCGTGGTGAACCGCAGGCTGCTCACACCGGGTGCACCAAAGCCAATATCGCCACGCCAAGGTTACGCCAAAGGTGGAAATCTCCACACAGGGTTCGCAACAGCTCTCAGCGACTCAAGGTAGGTCTTGGCGGTACAATTGGACCCTGTATTACAATACGAAACACTAAATTCACTACCAGACCTAACAGCACAGATTTTACCTATAGGAATTGAAGGATATTTCTTACCAGAATTACTGGGCGAACTTCACAACGATTTGCTCAGAGTTTCGTAAAGTAAATTATTATATACACAGAGCGACAGTCTTCACAAGTACGAACGTCATGAGTTTCTTCAAAGGTTTTCGGTGACAGCCGAAGCACCCGTATTTATATTAACTATTACCGAATATTCTAGCAAACACACAAACGGAAATCCTCTTTACAATCTAGCAATTTGCATTAGACGACACTGGAATGGAAGGTGCTAGAAAATTCTATTAGATCACACTCGCGTATGATTTTTGTTCCCATAGAATGAATCCTTGACAGGAAGTCATAACAGATGTCCTAGAAAGGTCTATGCACAGATTATATATTAGATTATTACTCGATAAATATATTAAACCGCCATCTAGTGTCGGAAGGACAAGAAAATCAATTTCACTTCCCTACAAAATCGGATAGGTGTCGCTACTTGTTCCGAAACGGATTTAATAACGTTACAGCACCCCCCCCTTAGAGTATTTCTTGCGGGACTAATACGCAAGAAAGGTCCCAACAAAGAGAACGAGCAAAGACTCAGTGAGAAAATAAAATGCAAGGTGATACAACCTCATGGGACAGCACTCAGTTGCAAACAATCGGACTTTTCACCACGCTATCTTGAAAGACAATGAATCTATCACGGCATGTTTAAGCACCTTTATATAAGGTGAAAAAGTCGTGAGACAATAACCAAGCTAACTACATCTATTCGCCTGCTCTAGATATCGCAATGCCTCAACACTTGATGGCAGATCCAGAGTGTTGAGGCGCTGGTGAGAAAGGAGAACTCGATACGGCATCAGAGGGACGATGTCCATTTTTCAGGACACAGTCGTCTATAAACAAAAAAAAAAATCTAAAACTACAGTTTATATCTCAGTGTAGCAAAAGTTTAAACAAAAGACATACTAGAGTACTAAGGGATCGAAACGGGACTGATGGCTGACCGAACAGACACCTTAGGTTGCTCCTCTCCACTATACTTCAGGATGTCCTTAATATGGTAGACTCCCAGGTCCTTACCGTTCAAGTCCGACAAACAATAAACCAAAGGGGAGCGTTTAGCGGTCACTATACACTTCATAAACTTAGGGGCTAATTTAGAAGTAAAATTCTTTTCCTTGTTAGACAAATAGAATGTACGCTTATAAACAATCTGTCCTACCTTGAGCTCTACATGCCTCTTCCTGAAATTATAATACTTCTCATTACGTCGGTGAGCAACATTCAAATGTTTCTTCACCTGATCGTAAATGCGTTGTATTCCTTTCAGTTTGTCTCCAAAGGCCGAGGGATCATCAATAGAGACCGCATTAGGATGGCAAGCGATGTCTGATTGTCTATACAAAACCCCATCTCCAATGAATTCCCTACCATGCACCAAAAAGTAGGGGGTGAAACGAGTGGCTTCACTAACAGCAGTGTTCAGTGCACACTGTAATTCCACCAGGTGTTCGTCCCATCTCTTATGTTGTGACTTCACATAACAGGAGATAGCTTGAACCACATTGCGAATAGCTCGTTCAGCCTGGTTAGTTTGGGCATGATACCTAGGGTTATAATAAACGTTCGGTACATTATATTTGATCAACAGATCTTTAAATTGCTTGCTAACAAACTGAGGACCATTATCCATATAAATGGTTTTACATACTCCATGGACTAGGAACACGTTCTTTTCTATGAATCTCGCAACTGCAGCGCCTGTGGCGACCCTAATAGGGCACAACATGGTATATTTGCTGAAATAGTCCGAGACCATAATCAAATGAACGTTTCTATTACCAGAGGTAGGAAAGGGACCAAGTAAATCACACGAGATGGCTTCGAATGGCTTCGACACACGCTTTGCGTTGCCCATTAAGCCGGGACGAGAAGTGTTCACGGGTTTGTACTGCTTACATGTCTCGCAATTCCCGACATAACTTTTGACACTCTCGTACATCCTGGGCCAGTAATAGTTTAGCGCCAACCGTTTATGTGTCTTCCAAACACCACCATGGGCACTAAGCGTGTCGTCATGGTACTTGGCGAGGAGAGTTAGTCTATCCTCCTGAGGTACCACTAGTTTCCAATCGAAATCTGAGGTCAAAGAATACTTATTTTTCGAAAATCTATACAGTAAGTTGTCCCGAATGTCAAAATTAGGGTAATGCCTAGGGTTTTTTCGCACACAGTTCATGGTGTGGATATACCAGGGATCCTTAGTGGAGCTTGTATCGAGGGAATTTTTATTCGAGACAGAGCGTCCGGCACGACATGATCCTTGCCTTTACGATGCTCTATATCGAAATCAAATTGACTCAGCCTCAGGCTCCAACGCGCTAAGCGGCCAGTAGGGTTCTTTAACTTATGGAACCACAGTAGTGAGGCATGGTCTGTAACTATAGTGCATTTCTGTCCCTCAACGTACTGTCTAAATTGCTCCAAAACAAAGATCACGGCCAGAAGCTCTCTCTCGGTAGTGCTGTAGTTCACCTCGTTCTTGTTTAGAGACCGACTGCAATACGCGATCGGATGTTCTAATCCATCATGCGTTTGGGTCAGCACAGCAGCAACTGAGAAAGCAGACGCGTCACTGAGAATTCGGAAAGGTAAAGTAAAGTCAGGCATTTTTAAAATAGGAGCAGAGACCAAAGCTGATTTGAGAAGGTTGAAGGCCTCCTCAGCTTCAGGGCTCCACGCAAAGGTTACATTCTTAGAGGTTAGTTTGCACAAAGGTTTACTAATTTTCGAGAAGTTATTAACAAAGCGACGATACCAACCGGCCATCCCTAGGAACCTTTTCACCTCCTTAGAATTGGAAGGTGTGGGATAGTTGAGTATGACCTCAACTTTACCCGGGTCTGTTCGCAGGCCATGTTTGTCCACATAGTAACCAAGGTACTTCAATTCACTTCGACAAAAGTGTGATTTCTTCATGTTTATCGTTAGGCCCGCTTCCTTGAGTCGCTGATGGATTCTATGTAAGAGATCCACATGCTCCTCAAAGGTGCTGGCCACACAGATTATGTCGTCTTGGAAAGAAAACACCCTGTTGTCGAATTCGGGGCCAAATAGGCGGTCCATGAGCCTCTGCATCGTAGCTGAAGCCCCAACCAAACCGAAGCACATGACATTGTACTGGAATAGCCCCCTCCTAGGAACTGTAAAGGCAGCTTTTTCGGCAGATAGGGGAGAATCGAAAGGAATCTGCCAATATGCTGCACTCAAATCTATAGAGGATAAATATTTAGCATTATTCAAATGGTCAAGAATTTGATTAATGTAAGGTAACGGATAAGCATCACTTTTTGACACAGAGTTGAGCTTTCTAGAGTCCAAGCACAGTCTGAGGTCACCGTTCGCTTTCTCCACCATAACCACTGGTGAATTCCACGCGGATTGAGATGGAGATACCACTCCCATCTCCAACATCCGGTCCAACTCTTCTTCCAGGGCCTTCTGTTTAAGGGGAGAAAGCGGGTAATAACGTTGTTTGATTGGCTTGCTATCACCAGTGTCTATGACATGATGCACAAGCGTTGTCCTACCTAAGCCTACCTTATCCGTGTTCAAAGAATCAAATTTATCAATGATCTCGTTTATTACACACCTCTGATTATCAGTTAAGTTGTTGTAATCTTCAAGACCATTATTAAGAGACAAAGACTCTATTGGGTTGGTATCGCTAAATTTATCTAAACTAATATTTTGTGAAATCAATTTATCACCCAACTGAAACTGTTGCCAAAAATCTACACCAAAAATCATGGATGTAGTTATTTCTGGAACCACATAAAACTTAATTACTCGGATAACCGAATTGTACTCAAGAGGCAAAGAGATACAACCCAAACACTTCAAGTACGAACTGTCTGCAGTTGTGATATGAAAATTTGGGTTGACGCTTTCCAGCTCAAACCCTAGTTCTAAAAAGTGGTGGTGCGCACCCTTTCCTAGCACTGAGCAGGAGGCACCAGAATCAAGAAGACCTAAAACATTCAGCTTCAAAATCTTAACAACTAAGTACGGTCTAACATCATTAAACCGTTTAGAAAACAGGACCTTATCAGAAGAGGACTCAGATACGGAGTTAATTTCAAATTTCCTAATAAGGCCCTGGCCTACGCGTTTTTTGACTTGGAAGAACATTGGGGGCATTCAGGTGACTTGACTCCTTTGAGACCACACCGGAAACACACCAACTCCTTAGATTGCGGACAGCCATATGCAGTGTGACCGCTCTCACCGCACCGGAAGCATTTCCGTTCGCTCGCGGCCAGCGAGCTGTCCACAGCAGAGACCTGCTTTGCAGGCTTCTGCACGGTCTTGCCTTTCTGCTGATGTAAGTCCGATGAGATCTCAAATTTGTCGAGTAATGGTTCATGGAACGCATCTGCCCTAGCACGTGCAAGCTCCAAACGCTTTCCCAACCGTTTCAGATCATCGATTGAGTTGACTTCATGAAGGGCTAATTCCTTCATGTAGTCAGGCCTTATGTTATGCATAAGAATGTCCAGTTGTTCTTCACTGGGCATTTTACAAGACAATCTAGAGAACATGGCCAACATAGTGGAAATATAACTCACTAGAGACTCGGAGCGGGCTTGTGTACGCTGTCTAATTTCATTGCGGAGACGGTAGTCGTAGTCGGGTATGTCAAAAGTTTCCCGAAGCTCCTTGATTAAATCCTCATATGAGGTAAAGTTGGCTTTGTTAGTGCGGAACCAAAACAAAGCGGGTCCGTCTAACAGATCAGAAAACGCCAGAAGAACCTTAGACTTACTGACCTCCCGGGCAGTTCTAAGTTCCTCCAATCTCTCAATGAAGACGCGCACACAAGAAGAGCCATCATATCTTAAATTAAAAGAGTTCAAATTGATAGGGCGTTCCCTATAAACTATATTGTCACTAGCAGGATTAAGGTCATGTGAACTATTGCGTATCGAGCAATCCTTTCTCAATGCAGGTGAAGTATAACCTATCTGGTCACGGTTCACGGGGTCATCATTGTTATCTGACCCTTCAGATTCCGAGTCACTGTCGGGTTCAGATACAGACACTATCTTAACAAGCCTATTGCGAATTCCTATGAGTTCCGGACAGTCTAAGCCACAGCGAGCCAACCTAGTTAGGAGATAATTTGCTCTTACAGCAGCCCTAGTGCGAACATTCTTATTAGAAACAAAATCACCTGAAGAGATTAATTCCTCCAACTCGAGGACTTTGGGCTCACAGATCGAAAGCTCAGCGGAAGCGACAGTGGGCGTTGCGATATTGGCCTTGATGCTACCCCTCCGGACGAGCCGGTGCGCCGTTCGCAGTTCACCACGCAGACCGACGACCGCAGCCTCTGGATCCGCTGTAATGCCCATATAAGAAAGCTCGTTACAAAGTTCATCTTTCCTCAAGTAATTAATATACTTCTGCATTTGTGCCATATTATAATTAAGTTAAAAGTTACTTAAGTACAAAGAGAAAGTTTCATAAACTAAGTTCAACAAAAAACAGTAAACATATATTTGTACTGAATAGAAAATATTCACAATATACTCCTTTCTAGTTATACTTAAACTGAGAATGAGTACAAAGTTCAACTAAGAAAGGTTAAAGATTCACAAGATTCACTATCAGATAACTTAACAAATTGTATGAAGTTATAACACAAAAGTGCTTGTTTGCCACCTAAGTGGTAGTAAAGATACTATGACCTACTATGGAATAGTACAAAATCACAATATATGAACATAGATATTTTACCAACTAGTTTTACGTTGTATGGTTTTACAAAACACAGTTATAGAATTAAAATTGTAAGGTAGGTATTATAACCGCCTTCTAAAAATTACAATAACATAGGAATATCGAATTTCCTTATGTAATTACTTACACTTGCTCAATTGTCGCCAAATATATGTATGTATAGATTCTAACTCCGGAAGGGCTAACTAAAGTTACAAGGAACACAAATTAAGGAGAAGGATCGGAAAAAAAAGAAAAAAAAAAAAAAAAGTGGGTATGCCGAAAATAACTTACCAAAAGTATGCAGCTTATATAATTTTGAATTTAGTATGTGTATTTTCTTGCCGAGAAGGTGTTGATGGCTGAAAAACACAAAAGAGGGTAAATTACGTGCCAGCTGCCTAACACAAACAATTTAACGTCCTGGAAAGTCTCAGACGAGGTGGACTTTTGTGCTCATTGAAGGTTCCCACGAATGCACACAAAGTAGCACAAGAGCTTAGGTCTACAAAGGTTTTAGAAAGCCTCTTACGTTGGTCGCCAATTTGTAACCTTTTTGGGTGGAAAGGTCACCTCACCGGCTCACCCAGCGGGGAGACTCCCGAAACTCTTATCCCAGGGCGCCTTTCCTAAACAGAGGTGTGTGCAGTTGTGGGAACGCCTTCAATGAAACACCAACACCTAAGTCCATACATATATTTGGCCAAGATATATACACAATAAATTATATAGAGATATCACAGTTAGTTCATATAATCACACAAGCAAAAAAAGAAGTCAACAAGAGTTCCAACTAGAAGTACACAGCATGTACGGCTCTTCTGAGCTCACTCTCAACGATCACTAGCTTTGTCAAATACGAGTCTTAAATATTAAAGGATATTGCACATGACCTGGTCTCCCGCCTGAGGCAGTGCAGGGTCGGGCTGCGTGGTGAACCGCAGGCTGCTCACACCGGGTGCACCAAAGCCAATATCGCCACGCCAAGGTTACGCCAAAGGTGGAAATCTCCACACAGGGTTCGCAACAGCTCTCAGCGACTCAAGGTAGGTCTTGGCGGTACAATTGGACCCTGTATTACAATACGAAACACTAAATTCACTACCAGACCTAACAGCACAGATTTTACCTATAGGAATTGAAGGATATTTCTTACCAGAATTACTGGGCGAACTTCACAACGATTTGCTCAGAGTTTCGTAAAGTAAATTATTATATACACAGAGCGACAGTCTTCACAAGTACGAACGTCATGAGTTTCTTCAAAGGTTTTCGGTGACAGCCGAAGCACCCGTATTTATATTAACTATTACCGAATATTCTAGCAAACACACAAACGGAAATCCTCTTTACAATCTAGCAATTTGCATTAGACGACACTGGAATGGAAGGTGCTAGAAAATTCTATTAGATCACACTCGCGTATGATTTTTGTTCCCATAGAATGAATCCTTGACAGGAAGTCATAACAGATGTCCTAGAAAGGTCTATGCACAGATTATATATTAGATTATTACTCGATAAATATATTAAACCGCCATCTAGTGTCGGAAGGACAAGAAAATCAATTTCACTTCCCTACAAAATCGGATAGGTGTCGCTACTTGTTCCGAAACGGATTTAATAACGTTACAATAGGACAACTAGATTTTCAACAGATAACATTTCTGTGAAGGCTTTTGTTAGGGTATTAACTGTCTGGTACAATCATATTCACTACTTATTAAACGTAATATCGTACAGTAGATATATATTTTAATAGCAAGTTTGCGGTCCCATTTCTAAATAATAGGTTGTGTTTGTTTTGTTTTTAAATTTTCTTTAGTACACAAGAAATAAATTTACATCTACAGTGCCAACAACTGCTGTCTTAGAGTAGTCAAATACAAATTTTGTAGTACAATAATCACTTTGTCAGACTGAAGCGCCTATAAAAGTTTACAAAATGGCAATTTAACTTACTGGTTAAAATACAAATTATAAACAGTATTAAATTTATCTATAACTCAAAACTTATGAACCTAACTAATTTTATATGAAAATAATTACTTATCACTTCAAGGGCATTCAGACAGGAATGAAATTGCTCATAAGATGGTGGATCTAACAGTTTAGAACCGCTGTGCTGACAGCTTTCCTGTACTACAAAACACGCAACGACAGCTGTCGCTCGGCTACTGTCGCGTGCGTACGTATGATATGTGCGACAAGGACAGAGAAAATAATCGCTAGTTATCGTAACGTAACTCAGTAATGGTCGCTTTGTTTACGTTTTTTCTCTCGTCTCGTTGCCTTTACTTTAAATAATAAATTAGTTGAGTTGAAATTTTTAAACAGTGATTTGTTCCGAGCTACGAGCTACTAACCAGTGTATGATCAGAAGGTTTGGAAACCCCGCACCCTAGTAAGACGTGTATGCGTAAAAATTGAAAGAACTCTTATTGTAGCAGTAATACCTAGTAGTATTTAATCTTTATCTATTAGGATGTTAGTGACTTTGATTCTCTTTTCTTTTCGTAAATAATCTTTACCTTCAGTTATGCTTCGCGACAGTGGAAGTTGGGTGAAAGTTCAAATTTTTTTTTTTGAAGAACCCCAGGGTATGCTATGTCACTGGCTCACATAATATCATTAGCACCCACTATCGATGTCTCACCAAGATCACGTCTGAACCAGAATTTTCCTTTTAAACAGTGCTCTTTGATAATATTAGCACATTGTTCCCTTATGATACTTCAAGAGCAATTACTACAGAAGCAAAAATAACACTACAAAAGTCTGGCCGTGGTTCCAGCACAAAACATACTTTAAAATTATAGCGGTCCCGATACTTCACCTCGCGTTAAAAGCTTTTGAAGCCATAAAAGTTTCCAGCCCTCGTTTTTCCAAAATTATGGCACTTAGATCTAACCAGTTATACCTATTACTTTAATATTAGTATCGACTACGTGAAATTATTTGTACTCTTGCACATTGTAACAATGAGCACGTGTTTTTATGTTCAAGCTTACACATTTACATATAATAGATTGGAAGAATTTAAGGCTCAAGCTGGGACTTGAACCCGTGAGCAGCCCCTTACAGGGGGAATACTCTGACCAACTGGGCTACATGAAGCCCCTGTCACGGGTTCAATCCCGTCTGTCCAATCTCAATAGATAGAAATAGTTAGCAAACTTATACTACTCCCTAACGAGGTTATATAATTTACTAGCTGATACCCGCGGCTTCGCCCGCGTGGATGTCACTTATCGCTAAATTAAGATGTACACAGTGTACAAATTTGATTAAAATCGGTTAAGTAGTTTAGGAGTCTATCGCGGGCAAACAACGTGATACATAATTTATTTATATATCAAGATACTAATATTATCCTCAGTGGTCAAAGTCAAAATAGTTCCTTCTCCACCAATTCTTCCATTTTTATAATCGACCTCATAATCCCTAGATATTCTTTCATAATATATATCTGAAACGAAGTAGAAGTAAGTCAAAATATACTTTCCATTTAAATTATTCGCAAAGGTTACATACAATAGTTATAATAACTCAACTGAATAACTATATCCCAGCTTCCAGTTCGCACCGCACCAACTCTCCCGCTAGCAATAAACGCCCCGAGAAATATTTTCACATCGTTGTGGAAGTTAAAATGAAAGTAAGTACACCCTGTAGAGCAATAGCGGACCCCTACACCGGCGACGGATAATGCTGGATATTTCGACGAGTTATATAATTTTATTCATGAGACGAACTCAGCCGATTGCGTATCAAACAGTTTTATAATAGATACACACGATTTGCTTTCATCAAAACTTTCACAATTACAATTCACACTTACTATTGTTCCGTCGATATTTGACAATCGGGTTATGAATATAAAATCTACATATATAGCTACTAAAAGGTATTCATGTTCCATTCTATTGTTCAAGTTCAGAGTTTCGTAATGCCAGCTTCCAAGCGCTTCGCTTATTAAATTTTACACATATGCTGATGATAGATATGAAATTACTGAACCGACAAGTTTAGTATATGTCTTTTGTTATTCAACATTGTTACCGGTTAATTTACGCTAACGACTTTATTAATCTAATGTAATGTAATATAATTGTGTCACTTATAATAACAGTTATAAGTGACAAAATTACATTAGATTCGACTATGAAAAGTTAAGCCATCTTGACGTAATAGAGAAACTGATTGCTGAGCTGCTTGATAATACAAAGAAGCACTCAAGAAAATTAGTGGTAGTATGAAGTCTGAAGTATTTTAAAATTATTAAATAAAAGAACCCTATACTTAATAGGGTTATACATTTCGGATTTCTTAACACTTCATTAGAATCCAACACATGATAGCACAAGCGTGAAGAAAAATATATCGAAATAAAATACAGATAAGTCTTATATTCGATTTGTGAGTAACGTCACCGACATTGAAGAGAAGAATAATAAATTTTGATTACTTTCTCACGTCCGCAGTCGTGATTTGATTTCACAATTTTTTACCGCGCCCCTTAGGAAAATCATGATTAAAATGGAAAACGTTATTACTTTCAATCATGTATTTTTCGTTCCGCATTTTCAATAGCGATTAGAGGCTATTTACAGTCCATTGAAGAGGATTTTTACTTATTGAATAGATGAGCTCTGTAGATTTTTTGATCACGTAATAAATATATTTTTTAGCTTCGGCTTATGAACTGTACTTTAACCTAATATTCTCAAACACAGTCAATACCAATCATATATCTATCAGAGTTTCTTAACCCAAAATAACACCGAAGTTTAATAACATGTTTTAGTACATAATAAACATGGCAAATTGCATTTTCCTTTACTATTCCACTCATACAGTAATATGGGCGAGGAACAAATTTCCCCTGTACGTTGTTTAGTAGTTACCAAGTAATAAAAAAGTTACTTTGATAGCAGATTAGAAACTACGCGGAGGAAGCGAGTTCGACTGTGGCTTACGTGACTAAATAAATCTGGTTCGACTTCGACTTCGACCCTCCCTTGACTACAGAGTTCTGAAGTACGTATCGATGCCGTCGTCTGGAACATTCCAACTGTTAACACACAGATACTTGTCTGAAATCAAGGCTTAAAACAGATTAACGTTGAAAAACAAAGACTATCTACCTTCGTTAAAGTTTTAGCACTTTCTAAATTAGGATCTGTGCCAAATTGCTTTGCACTTACTCACTGAACTACTATTGCATTGGATTCCCTGAAAGTGAGCAAAAAATATAGATGTACAATTTGTACAAGGTACATTATTTGTGATGTAAGTACACTGCCGTCGGCGTCACTCGTATAGTCGTAGAGAATTTATGAAACAAAAAAGTTGTTTTTTATTCCCCGGAGGGTTCTACTTTCAAGAATGGCTGTGATAAATAGACACATAGATGTCTGTAGTTACATCTGTAAGATGATTTCTAGCCAATTTGGGAACGACAAAAAGTAATAGCCGCTTCCTATTAATAGTTTTAGTCTTCACTTTAAGTTTTTCAATATATTTTTAATAACATTGTAGCTAACAATATCAATAGATACCTACTAAAAGTAGTACAGTTTTAAGAAATATTGTAGCTAAGTAGAATTTAAATTGAAATGTAAAATAATTTATTTTACATGAAATTCCTACCTCATTGACCGCACTTACAGCAAATGAAGTCTTGTGTTCGATCGCTGGATTGGGCAAAGTGCTGTTATGTTTTTCTGTAAGCAATTTTGAGTAGCAGCGCGAATTTATAGAATTTTTCTAGCCTGTAACTGAAAACAAAGTCACTCACCTCTATCCTACCTTATCGAGAATTCACAGGTGTAAAAGCTTCAGGTAATTATAATGTATTAAAGTTCAAAATTAACTGGGAGACAATAATAACATTGATTCAGAAATAACAACCAACAGACACACCTCCCGTCACGAGCATTTTTTAATATCTGTGAGTAGTGCTACCGAACAAAGACTTAATTTCTCGCTCAAACCATTTCGAAATTTGTAGGAACACGAAACATTTACAACCGACATGATTTATGGTTTTTGTTGAAATCAAGATGCTTGAATAAATTCCCTCTCATCAATTTTAATTTAGTATCAACCGTTGTCGACTCGTCGGAGGCAGTCGCGCGCGAAAATATACGTATAATTGAGTAGGTATTTAGCGCTCAACGCCAAGTGTTTGAGATGAATACGATTTTTATGAATTCGTTAACTTATTCTTTATTATAATATTTTATTGGAACATGGTACATAGAACTTCTTAAGGGTAGAACCTCACCAACCTTACCTAGAAGCCGGTACACCTATCTACTGATTCATAGGCAAGCCTCTGGTAGGTAGATACTGGCTTTCCCCTTGAGATTGAGGTTCATGCGATAATAGCTTCTATAGAAGCCAAGATAAACCAAATCCATAAGGAAAGGTGGAGTAGGAGAGCGAACCCAAAACTGCAAACAATCGAAAATTGGCGAAATACTGACAAATTCCCATAAATGATTTATGCAGATAGATAAATAAACCATTCGATTTATCATATATCTCTTAGACCAAGCTCCTAATGTGTGTTAGAAGCATGTGGTGGGCTACTGTATCTGTCTATCTCAGAGGGAGAAGGGTATGTACATACAGCTACGGTAGCTTAATGGTTAAGGGGTCGGTTACGTTCGAGAGGTCCCGGGTTCGAATCCTGGCCAAGACACTATCGACGTGAACCCACTCCTAGCACAAGCTATTTAGTTTAGTTGGAGGGGTTAGAGGGAATATTAGTAATTTTGGTTCTAATATTCTTTAAAAAAATGCAATTTCATTTAATTCAACACAATGTTCATAATAGGTACTTTTCATTCTGTAAGATATAATTAAACATAATTCCAATTATGACTAGACTTCAACCAGAGACCAGATAGTGAGGTCAAAGTTTATGATTGAATTTTACCGAATTAAGTGAACCTTTAACTCTTAAATTAAATCTTTCCGTTAAAATGTTAAACTAATCCGCAGTTCAGACCATCCATATAGAATTAGTAGCGAAGTGGGTCGGTCCACTTAATCACAAAGTTGGTTCACCTGAGGCGAGTTAACTCAGCGTACTCCTTTATTTCCTTTTAATCTTAAATTAACTCTGAAACAATCCCATCACGTTTAAACCGTAAGTAAGATGGAAAACATGCTTATATAAGACGAAGCAGGTCCTTAAGACGTAGACTGATAAGTTTTATAAATTTATTTTTGTTAGGGAAGCTGTTTTTATTGCGATAAAAACTGAAACTCCGTCATTGAAAACTGCATACTGAATTACTGAAAAATTAATATTTTTAGCCATAATAATCGTACCCGATAATTTTGAAAAGAAAAAGAAGAAAATGTATTCTTTAGATGACTTTGTGACCGGAGTTTATTTTTGTTAGGAAAGCTGTTTTTATTGCAATAAAAATTGAAACTCCATCAGTGAATTACTGAATTACTGAAAAATGTATATTTTAGCTTTAATCGTATCAGATTATACTCATGCTTCGTCCTCGAGACGTGATTCGAATGTTCACAAGACCTACAATTTCAAAACCCGTGCGAGTCGATTCAGTGAGTGTTGTATGTCAAAAACGCGATCGAGTACAGTGCGAGAACACGGACAGTGGTAGGGACGACGCGCGTCATAAACGAGTGCGGAAGAGGGTAGACAGATACGGTCTGCCCAATAACAACTAGCTCGGCGGTCGTCAGTACACCGTGATCATGGCGCTTGAAACAGCGCCGAAATATCGGTTACCAAATACAAAATATAAACATGGTAAATATCCCGGTGAGTGCAATACTATTAATATACATATAGTCTTCTAAAGAATACATTTCTTCTTTTTCTATTCAAAATTATTTATGATTAAACGAACTTACCCAAGTGATGTTCTATCATAATTATACGAGATGCTTCGTCCGAAGAGATTAGATGTCAATTTGTAGTACACGTATTGTGTCGCCATTCATCCACATAGGTTTAAAGTAGGTAGCTAAAAAAAAACTATGTGCGGGTATCTACCCATACGGCTTGGTACAGCCACCTACATTTTCATTAGCGTTTTTGTGCTCCGCCGTTCACCACACAAAAAAATATTTAAAAATTATATAAGTTTTATCGTGTTGGTTTTGTGTAAAATATAATCATGCCGAAGCGTAAACGAAGTGATCATGACAGTGAAGAATATATTCAACGAAAATTACGTAAACTGGAAAGAAAATTGAATCGTCGTCGCAAAGTCGCGCGGGCTCAAGCCATAGTTCAACGTCGAGTGTAAACTACCGGCTTTCTTCTGTTCCGTCGCATCATCAAGGTAAATATTGTAATCTAATTAAGAAGTGCGGAAGAATGTTGTGTACATCTGTAAGGGATGTTACTTTCATAAAAATTCCATACTTCAATCCATGCAATGTGGATAGTTGAACAGACTATCGCCGTGCAAAATAGATGTGTTGGGTACATCTGAATAGGGTGTTACCTTCACATAGTAACAAAAAGGCCTGTGTATAGTTTACGGGACTATGACCTTGCCCAGTTACGATACCACTTATACCTGTGAAATCATACATCGGCTTCGGCTGTGACTATATAATATAATACCTATGTACCTACCTGATCGGAGTAGTATATGTTATGTAAGTATTATAAATTAAATAAATTTACAGACGTGAACCCAGAACCTGAAGAGGTTATTGAGTTGATCGAGACGCAACCGATACCTGAACCAGAGCCTGATCCACAATTTGAACCTAGTTCAGGCCAGAATAAAATGGCAAATGTACCCGACGTTCAACCTGGTTCATCGGATGTTACACTTCTGCCTATTGATGCAGTCGAACCTGAAATCGATGAAGAAATTATGATGTTATTGGGTGAGGCACCTTGTAAAGATAAAAAATATGGCCCCGACATACAGAAGGATATAGCTATTCGCTGGGAACATATTTCCACTTCTGGTCTGCCTAAAGAGGCCAGAAAGGAGTTGCTAGAGAAACACCTCACACCAGACAACTGGAAGAAAATTGAAGCACCCTTGTTGAACACTGAAATCAAAGCTGCTCTTTCCGAGGCCTTACTTAAAAAAGATAAAGTTATAGAAAGTAAGCAGAAGCAATATTCTGCTGCAATTTCTTGTGTTGGTCAGGCCCTAACCTTATTATTATCTTCTGAGCACAAAGATCCACAGATCATTAAGCTGATGATAGAAGCAGGTCGTATTATGTGTGACTCACAGTTTAGTGAGTCAATGGCCCGCCGTGGCTTTATAGGTTCCATGATTAGAAAAGAACTTCGGGATCAGCTGTATGACACCGAAATAGATAAATTTCTATACGGTGAGAAATTCTCTGAGACCCTCAAGGCGGCAAAAGCGATAAACAAATCGGCCACTGACATGAAGCTACCGACAAAAGCCTCGGTGCCTAAGAACAAACAAACAGCGCCTTCAAAAAACCAAAACACAAATAATTGTAATAGGTGGTCAGCAGTTGATTTCTAAAATTGACTGGTCACAACTACCGCAAGTCCTATTTGCAGGGGCTGTTTTACCAATTAACACAAATGTAAAAAACCTGGGTATCCTTATTGACAATACCCTTTCCTGGAGACCTCAACTCCAAGAAACAAGTCGGAAACTTTTTGCGTCAGCAGGGGCTTTGCGGCGGTTACGAAACTTCCTCCCAACTTCGACTAAAATTGCACTTGTTCAATCTCTCCTTCTTCCTTTACTAGATTACGCCAATGTCAGCTGTCCTGATCTCACTGAGGAGCAACTTGATAAGCTTGAGCGTCTTCAAAATTTTTGTATCAGATTTATATTCGGCTTACGTAAATATGATCACATTACTCAATTTCGTAACAGACTCAAGTGGCTCCCAATTCGTCTTCGCAGGAATGCTCATATTTTGGCATTATTGTATAACGTTCTCTTCAATCCAGCTACTCCTACTTATCTCAAAGAACGTTTCACATTTCTCCAGGACACACATGCAAGATCCTTGAGGCCGTCTAGAAACTTGACACTGGGGTTGCCAGTGCACTCAACTGATTATTATAGCAAATCCTTCACTGTGAAGGCCATTGGCCTATGGAATGCATTGCCAGTAAGGATTAGAGAGGCACAATCCATAAATGTTTTTAAAACAATGGTAAATAATCGTTACCTCTCTATAGCTACAATTGAATAGTTCAATGGCTACCCATTGAAAACTACTCACTTTCACATTTTATGTATTTCTTTAACTATATAATGTATTTATGTATTATGGTATATTTTTCACGTAACATACTCTTTCATATGCTTATGAAACTACATCAATACTCACTTACATTATATAATTTTCATTCCTGTCCATCCTAAGGTTGCCTGGAAGAAATCACTTTTAGTGATAAGGCCGCCCATTGTGCATTTAACTGTAATTGTATCTATATCTGTGCAAGAATCTGTTACAATATTGATGTACAATAAAGAATTATCTATCTATCTATCTATCTATCCGAACAGCAGACCGCCAGCTGCGCCTCGGCGCGCCGAGCTCCCGAGTGCGCAGTACCCAGCACCGCCACGCCGCCGTGCACCGCTGCCGCCGCCACCGCCACCGCAGCCGCGCTATCAGCCACGCGCGCCGCCGCCGACGTAGCGCCGCGGGTAGCAACGGTATGTACTTCAGGAAGGCTTTCGCACTATTACGACCAATGGCGACTTATAACCAACGATCCAATTATATTGTCTTGGATTAGAGGTTACAGTATACCCTTCAATAGACCAGTTATACAAACAAGAGTCCCTCTTGTACATAATTTATCCATATCTGAAAAATGCGAGTATAGACAAGCTATTTATGATCTTCAGAACAATGGTGCCATTTCAGAATGTGAACCATGTGTTGGACAATTCTTATCGAGTTATTTTTTAGTTAAAAAACCTAATGGCAAAAGTAGATTCATTTTGAATTTGAAGTCTCTGAACAAATTTATTAAAACTGAACATTTTAAAATAGAGGATCTGAAAACCACTTTGAAATTAGTTTCTGAAGGTTATTACATGGCAATGCTTATTTTTTAGTATTTTTTAATGCTTATTTTTTAGTGCCTATACATATGTAATTTAAAAGATATTTAAGGTTCCAATGGGAGAACAAAATGTACAACTTTAACGTATTACCTTTTGGATTGAGCACGGCGCCCTTTGTGTTTACAAAACTATTAAAACCAGTTATGTCAGTACTTCGAACGTTAGGATTAATGTCAACAATTTATTTAGACGATGTTTGTATGATAGGGAAGTCTTACTCCGATTGCGAGAAAAATATTAAATTAACTAAAGAGCTTTTCGAGTCTCTTGGCTTCATTATCAATGAGACCAAGAGTTGTCTTGTTCCTAAGACAACTTGCAAGTACTTAGGATTCATTATAGATACGGAAAAAAAATCAATTGAGGCTTCCAGATGAAAAAAGAACCACAATAGAAAACGAAATAAAGTTATTTATTAATAAAGATAGGTGTAAAATCAGGGATTTTGCTAGGTTACTAGGACTTCTTACCTCATCCTGCCCCGCAGTCCAATATGGCTGGTTATACACAAAGTCAATGGAAAGGTGTAAATACCTTGCATTGTTAAATAATGATGACTATAACAGTTATATGACTATACCCCCCACTTTAAATGAGGATTTTCGTTGGTGGTTACAATCGATCAAATACACTTCCAACCCTATTAGAGATGACAGTTATAAATTAGAGATTTTTTCTGACGCCAGTAAAAAAGGGTGGGGGGCAGCATGTGGCACTGCAACTGCCAGTGGTTCATGGAGTATTGAAGAATCAAATATGCATATTAATTATTTAGAACTAGCTTTTGCCCGCAGCTCCGCCCGCGTGGACGTCGGTTATCGCGACCAAACATAGCCTATGTCCTTACTCATGGTCTAATCTACCCCTATACCAAATTTCATCAAAATCGGTTCAGTGGTTAAGGCGTGAAAGCGTAACATACAGACAGACAGACAGACAGACAGACAGACAGACCGACAGACAGAGTTACTTTCGCATTTATAATATTAGTATGGATATGGATTACTAGCAGCATACTTTGGCCTCAGAATATTTGCTAACGACTTAGGTAATTGTCAGATCATACTTAGAATCGACAATACAACCGCAATATCATACGTAAACCGTATGGGTGGAGTAAGATTTCCCCATCTTAATCAAGCTACTAAGGAGTTATGGCAATGGTGCGAAAATAGAAACATTTTCGTTTTCGCATCTTATATCAGCTCGCAAGACAACGAAGTAGCTGACAGGGAATCAAGGCGCACGCATCCTGATACAGAATGGGAGCTCAAAGACTATGCCTTTAGAACTATTGCAGATACGTTAGGACAACATGAGGTTGATTTGTTTGCATCTAGGATCAACAGAAAATGTGACAAATATGTGTCGTGGCATAGAGATCCAGGTGCATACGCTATAAATGCGTTTACCTTAAGTTGGCAAGATATTTATTTCTATGCCTTTCCACCATTTGCCATTATATTAAAGGTTTTAAAAAAACTTGTGATAGACAAAGCAGAGGGCATAGTCGTGGTCCCATTCTGGCCAACACAGCCGTGGTATCCCATGTTTCAGGCACTTTTGTGTTCAAGTGTAGTTACATTTAATCCAGATGATAATGTACTGCTATCTGTTTCCTACAGCCACCCAACACTTATCCTGATAGCAGGGAGGTTATCCGGATGGCACTACTGAGAAGAAGTGTACCACCGTCTGCAATAAATATAATGATGTGTCGTCCTTGTCAAGTAGCTCCCTCAAACAATATGGATCAGGCTTTAACCGTTGGACTACTTTCTGTAGTCAAAATAATATAGATGTATATGAAGCTTACATACCCAATATTATTTATTTTTTAACTGATATCTTTCATGGTGGCGCTAGCTATGGCACGCTGAACTCGTACCGTTCAGCACTGTCGCTCGTGATTGGAGCAAAAGTCGGATCAGATGATAGAATCACTAGGCTATTTAAAGGTTTTTATAGATTACGGCCACCTTTGCCAAAATATAATTTTACTTGGTCTCCAACACAAGTCTTGGAGTTTTTAGCGAACCTGTACCCTAACAATAACATTCCTTTGGAGCAATTGACAAAAAAGGTAGTTACATTACTGGCACTTGTAACTGCCCATAGGGTGCAGACATTATCAAAAATTATTGTAAAAAATATTGAGGTTAGATCTGATCAATTGAAAATCAAAATACCAGATATGATTAAAACTTCACGATTAGGGGCAAATCAGCCCTACTTAAATATACCATTCTTCAGACAACGTTCTGCTATTTGTCCAGCTGATGCCTTGTTAGCGTATGTCGACAGAACGATCCACTTGAGAACTAATCAAGAATATTTATTTATTAGTTATAAAAAGCCATATGCCGTCGTATCCCCATCTACTATTAGTCGGTGGATAAAGCAAACCTTGTCTAAGAGTGGTATAGATACTGCGATATTTAGCGCCCACTCCACCAGGCATGCCGCGACCTCAGCAGCAAAGTGGTCAGGTATCAACATTGACCTTATAAGAAAAACAGCTGGTTAGAGCGGTAGCTCAGACGTTTTTGCTAAATTTTACAATAGGAATATTGTACAAGATGATAGCAATGATTTTGCTTTTTCTGTATTAACTTCTTAAAATTCATAAAATGTAATGAACGAACATATCTTATTTTGGTTAAAATAAAACAGAAATGTGATTACAAGAATTATGTATTCTTATTTGGCTAATAACAATAAAATTCTTATTAATATTTCACTGAGCTTTCAAATTCTACAAATTGACATCTAATCTCGAGGACGAAGCATGAGTATAATTTATGATTAAACGAACTTACCCAAGTGATGTTCTATCATAATTATACGAGATGCTTCGTCCGAAGAGATTAGATCCCACCCACCTCAAGGTCATACTTAGATCCCATTATGGTGAAATATTATACTATTTGTGTTTATGTCGGCTCTTTCAACTAAATGAAAATGTAGGTGGCTGTACCAAGCTGTATGGGTATAGATACCCGCACATAGTTTTTTTTTTAGCTACCTACTTTAAACTTATGTGGATGAATGGCGACACAATACGTGTACTACAAATTGACATCTAATCTCTTCGGACGAAGCATCTCGTATAATTATGATAGAACATCACTTGGGTAAGTTCGTTTAATCATAAATAATTTTGAATAGAAAAAGAAGAAATGTATTCTTTAGAAGACTATATGTATATTAATAGTATTACACTCACCGGGATATTTACCATGTTTATATTTTGTATTTGGTAACCGATATTTCGGCGCTGTTTCAAGCGCCATGATCACGGTGTACTGACGACCGCCGAGCTAGTTGTTATTGGGCAGACCGTATCTGTCTACCCTCTTCCGCACTCGTTTATGACGCGCGTCGTACCACTGTCCGTGTTTTCGCACTGTACTCGATCGCGTTTTTGACATACAACACTCACTGAATCGACTCGCACGGGTTTTGAAATTGTAGGTCTTGTGAACATTCGAATCACTGGATGCCAGACACTCGACAGTTGAAACCCATCTTCCCGGTTTAAGTTCTTGTATTTTTTAATTTCAATTGCTTCTTTCACCATTCTGGGTATGTAGTGGCGGTCTGTCGAGAGAATCTGAGGGCTGTGTAGCTCAATCCAGTGATTCGACCCTTCCTCCAGCAGGTGCTGAGCGATAGCCGATTTCTGTGGTTTCGTTGTTTTTGACCGCCCTGATGTGCTCCTTGATCCGGCATGAGACAGTGCGTTTGGTCTGGCCTATGTAGGAGCTCCCACAGCTACAGTCAACTTTATAGACACCTGGACGTTCTAAAGGCATCCAGTGATTCGAATGTTCACAAGACCTACAATTTCAAAACCCGTGCGAGTCGATTCAGTGAGTGTTGTATGTCAAAAACGCGATCGAGTACAGTGCGAGAACGCGGACAGTGGTAGGGACGACGCGCGTCATAAACGAGTGCGGAAGAGGGTAGACAGATACGGTCTGCCCAATAACAACTAGCTCGGCGGTCGTCAGTACACCGTGATCATGGCGCTTGAAACAGCGCCGAGATATCGGTTACCAAATACAAATTATAAACATGGTAAATATCCCGGTGAGTGTAATACTATTAATGTTAATGACCATGTCAATCTCAAATCATATACTGTATGTATACTTTATAAATAGTAAAAGCTTTCATTTGTATTTAACAAAACTGTACCTACATAGTGTATGGTCTAATCCCAATTGTCATGTTATCATTCTAATCAACCCCAACAATAAATTTATTGTGTGTAAAATAATTTGTTCAGTCGAGCCGAGACTCAACAACTCAAACAAACCTTAAAAGGGGTACGTCTTATAAACTTCAATCGGTTTTTTTCGAATTCTATATTTGAACTTCGTTCATTAACCTGAATATTAAATGAAAAATTAATTTCATTGAACGTTTATACAGGTGGCTGACTCCGAGGATCATTAATTACTAAAAATATGAAGATTGGGCTGCCTTCGTACTTTTCTGTGAAGTAACGTTTCGCTTTCATGATGGTATTTTAAGAAGCCCGTCATACTTCCGGTTTGCTTTTAATTTTAGAATCCTATTCATACTTACACTTTCAGCGACGTCTGTAACATTTTTTTTGGTGTCTAAATAAGGGTCTAAATAAATTAATGTTACTGAGCTTATTAAAATGAAACATAGTAAAAGGGTGAAAATTAAAATTATTCTTATTTAC
Source organism: Eilema sororculum (assembly GCA_914829495.1). NCBI lineage: Eukaryota > Metazoa > Arthropoda > Insecta > Lepidoptera > Erebidae > Eilema > Eilema sororculum. The sequence goes on from OU618542.1 coordinate 14,417,174, forward strand.
TGATTTCAGAAAAGGAGGTTCTCAATTAGACCGCTATATTTTTTAATGTTTGTTACGCGATATTAAAGCCAGTTATGAACGGAATTTGATTAATCTTGCGACGACGTTGGATAGGGTATACTGCCAGAGTATAAATATAATGCCGGTGGCGTTCCACTGTGGATGCCATCATGCGCGTGAGGACTCTGGCGGAGGATGCGGTTGCCCGGGGCGAGGTGATGGTGGCGGTGTCCTTGGACATCTCCAACGCGTTCAACACCTTGCCCTGGAGTTGCATCAGGGAGGCGCTCGTGTACCACGATGTGCCTCTCTACCTCCGCCGCATAGTCGGGGCGTACCTGACGGAGAGGGCCGTCATCTACCCAAGTGCGACCGGCGTCGGTAGGCGTGAGATGTCGTGCGGTGTCCCACAGGGATCGGTCCTGGGGCCGCTCCTGTGGAACATCGGATACGACTGGGTGCTTCGCGGTGAGCTCGCGTTCGGTGCCACCGTCACGTGCTACGCGGATGACACGCTAGTGACGGTGAGTGGCGCTACACACCGCGAGGCGACCCAGAGGGCCACGACCGCTGTTGCTCAAGTCGTGGATCGGATCCGGCGGCTGGGTCTCGAGGTGGCTCTGCACAAATCCGAGGCCTTGTTCTTTCATGGTCCTCGGCGCAGGCCACCCCCGGGATCCAGCTTCACAGTAGGAGGTACTCCCATCGACATCAAGCCCCGGTTGAAATACCTGGGGCTCGTACTCGACGGTCGGTGGGACTTCGGAGAGCATTTCCGAAGTCTGCGCCCCAAACTGTTGGTGTCAGCTAACGCGCTGATGCGGCTGCTGCCCAACTTGAGGGGCCCAGAGGACTCCTGCAGGAGACTCTACGCAGGTGTCGTGCGGTCCATGGCCCTGTACGGGTGCCCCGTGTGGGCGGACGCCCTGCGGGCCAGGTTCGTGCAACTGCTGCATGCGCCGCAGCAGACGATGGCCTGCAGGGCCATTAGGGGGTACCGCACGATATCCTTTGAAGCGGCGAGTCTCCTAGCCGGATCGCCACCGTGGATCCTGGAAGCGAGATCCCTTGCGGCACTGTATCGGTTCCGTAAGGAGGCGCGGGAGCGGGGATACGATCCCGAGCCCGAAGACATTCGGGCCGAGAGGTCCCGGCTCCACGGGATCATGGTGGCGGAGTGGGAGCGACGACTTGAGCAACGACGAGCAGGGCATGCCGTCATAGAGGTGGTAAGGCCCATCATGGGGGAATGGCTCGAGAGGCCACATGGCAGCCTCTCGTATCGACTGACGCAGATTATCACCGGGCACGGGTGCTTCGGGAGATATCTGTGTCGGATCGAAAAGGAGCCAACGTCCGAGTGCCATCACTGCGACGCGAGCAAGGACACGGGGCTGCACACGCTCACCGAGTGCCCGGCATGGGCTGAACCGAGGCGGGAGCTAGTGGCGGCCCTGGGAGTGAGAGTTCTCACCCTCGCCACCCTGCTCACAGCAATGGTCCGCTGCGCGGACGCGTGGGCGGCCGGCGTCTCCTTCAGCGAGCAGGTAATGGTCGTGAAGGAGACGGCGGAGCGGGAGAGGCGGCGCGAGCGAGAAAGACTCGCGGATCGCGCCGCCCGCGCGCGCAGGCAACTCGGGCGTCGGAGGGCACTGACTGACCTCCGTCCCCCATGAGCGCGGGCCTGGGGGTGACGGGTGGAGCCACCTGTCACCCCAGCAGAAGCAGGCCACGGCGGCGGCGCGCTAAACAGCGCGCCTACCCATTCCGCGGGCGAGTTGGGGACACCGTTGTCCCCCCTCCTGAGGAGGGCCAGACCGTAAGGGATGGCCCTGGGTCAGCCGGGGTGCGAGGGATATGTCTTTGACAACCTCACCTCCGGCCTAGCACCAAGACCCACAGTCGGCGTGCGGTTTTAGTCGGTTCGAGTCCGACATAACCTCCCCTTCCGGCTCCGGCAGGGGGGGTATCCGAGGGGATTTCCGCACGGAAAAAAAAAAAAAAAAAAAAGAGTATAATAAAACTGTTTTATTGGTGTAAATGGTGTTATTGTCCAACTAAAGGTGTGTACCAAGTATCAGGACAATCAGTCAACTGGAAGGGGGTAAAAAACGAAATTCAGATAATTTTGAGTACTTTGTATATCAACATCTTTCAGATGCTGACTGTAAATAATCCATACTTAATATTATAAATGCGAAAGTAACTCTGTCTGTATGTCTGTCTGTCTGTATGTTACGCTTTCACGCCTAGACCACTGAACCGATTTTGATGAAATTTGGTATAGGGGTGAGAAAGGACATAGGCTATGTTTTGTCGCGTTAATCGACATCCACGCGGGCGGAGCCGCTGTCAAAAGCTAGTATAGTAGTAACAGCAAGGTAACATTATTTTACCTACACTTTTACCTACAGTAGCACGTGCATTTCATAATGTATCAAATAGCAGTACACTAGCGCTCTTTTTTTTCTGTCTCTGAAACTCGCGAAGCAATTCTGGCTTAATAATTGTGCGTAGATAAACTTTTCCTAACAAACACAAAAACGTGACCGCACTTCAAGTTTATTACGCTGACAAAATAGCCTTTGTAAGTGCTAATTTTATATCTACGAGTCGAGAAACGGCTGGCATCCGTTGATCAGCGGAATTAATAGCACTTATCTTCTAAATAGGGGTTACATCGTCGCCTCTTTCTGGTCATGCTCGTGAAAGAGGCGGCGGGGCGAGAGCGGGAGAAAACTCTCCCACCCAAGTTCCGCAGTCGGCGGCTTGCTCACCGTCTTTACAGAAGCAGGCCCATGACGGCAGCGTGACGTGAGGGATTCACGCCCCAAAGAAGCGCGATAACACCCGAACCCCCCCCCCCCCCATAGACGCGGGATGGGATAGCACCCGAACCACCCCCGAGACGAGGCCGCAATTGTAGCCGTAGGTCTGATGGGAGTCCTGGGACATCCTTCCGAGGGTTGGTTTGGTTCTCGGAGGAGCAGAATCCATTACATCTCTTCCTGTGGGTGTCGTAGAAGGTGACTAAGGGATAGAACTGTTCTTCATCCAACAGTTAACATACAGCCCAGGTCCTCAATTCTACTAAAGCAAAACTATTGTCAAACCACAGAGATTGCAAAAAGCGGCAGTAAAGTTTAGACTTTATTTCTGTACACTAAGGTCCAAAATTAAATGACAAAAGTTTAATTACACTCTCTTACTCACTCTGCTAACAGTTATTTAATATTGAACTTTAAATTCACCGCTTTAAAGTCTATAATGTATTGCCGCTTTTTGCAATCTCTGTGGTTTGACTATAGTTTTGCTTTAGTAGAATCGAGGCCCAGGACTAAGAGCCTGTTTAACGGCAATAGACTCGCCCCCTGTTACGTAGGACCGAAAATAATAATTACACACCTCTGCCTACTCTTTCGGAGAGTTACAGGTGTGAGAGTATGTATGTAGGTACTTGCCTCCATCCTCCAGGTGACATCACCGCAGACGATTCGGAATCGTCTCAATGAATACAGTCGGAGCGACAACCGAGACAATTTTTTTGTAGAAACTGCTCTTTTCGCCATCCGCAAGATTAGATTCAAGGGGATAAATCTCTCCTCCCCCACTCGTGTCGCGCGTTTTGTGTGAAGGCTTTATTCCGGATTATTTATACAGAACATTTCACTTGCCGCCTGACATACTGAATAACGCCATCCTTTAATCTCGCGACGACGTAAGAGTAGTCAACAGTTGCCTTCTAATAGAACCTATGACCTTGCTTTCTATAGCACAGTAATGAAAAACCTTTACTATTATAACAACTCAAATAGTGTAAAATTACTGCTTAAATCTAGTTCTTCTGATACTTCACATTTTGCAACAAACGAACGCTTCAATATGGATGCACTTTGCCTAATGGTAGATTAAAAACAAAAGAATGAACTCTATCATTAGATACTCTAGCTATACCACCTCATTTGATACTTTCATCATGTTCCATAGATAGAGACACGTGTTTTGGTAAGGACTTCCAAGTCTTAACGCACCATGTCGTATTAAACTGAACCGTTTAGTACCTACTAGTTGCAATTGGTTGCACACTGCGCGTGGAAAAGAGTCTATGTTCAAAGCTTAGTTTGGACGATATTCACTAGTGCTCTTCGTTTTAATAAATGTTTGCACCTTATTTTCCCAGCACAAATTGGCCACCTTAAATAGGGGGTATTGAAGCTGGCCAATTTGTGCTGGGAAAATAAGGTAAGTACTCACTTAATATTAACTTTCAGTTTCAGCACGTTGCATTTAGTATAGCTGATGCCAGAGCCCTATAATCTTTTGATATTTGGTTTGCTCTTTTCTTTCTCTAAGCTAGTAGCAAGGTTTGACCAGTTATAGAACCGTTTATGGTCATAGTGTTTTGCATTATATTGTTTCTAGACAATTTATAAACACGTTACCCATTCAAACATACATAAGTAAGTAAACTATTTTACTAACGTAAACTTTCAATTTCATGTTTCTCCCTGAAATTCGAAATTGAACCTTTAACTCCTAAGACACCATCTTACAAAAAAAGAAATCAATACATTTATTTATTTCTAACCAGAAGCAGGACTTTCGTAAAACTTTTCATCTCTTATTCTACCCCTTAGGAATGAACTTTTAAAAACTCGTTACTTGTTGCAAAATTTAAATTTTGTAGCTTCGTCACAGAATAGATTCGTTTAAACTTCGTTTAAACTCTGCGTTAATGAATCAGTCAGTTCTATCAGTAATCAGGCGTTGAAAACCTAGGTTACCTTCACACCTCACTTCTTATTTTCATATTATTATTATCTGTATTGTCACGTGCGACTCCTTGAATCTTGTCGCAAATACCGTCCGCGCCACTGAACAGAGATTCGAGGAACGTAGCATTTCTATAATTAAGGACTGACTATAATGATTTGTCGTTGCACTTCGAGAACGATGTGCTCCATTGAACTGGTAGAAACACAAAATTACATCGAGAACGGGACATTAAGAGCAAGCAATTCTTGATGTACCTAACCTATCATGAAGTTAAATTGGAAAACTTCTCATACTGCAACGTGCTAATGCTCTGTGGCTGTTCATTTTCAGGTCTGACAATAATAATAGAACTAGTAAGGAATACATAACTACTTACATATTGCGAAATAATTCCCTGCATATATTTTTTTATATAATATTTCCCATATTGGGCAACTGTCATCAATCCGCACTTATATGCATGTGAGCCTATTGTCGTTAATGGGATATATTTCACTGACTCAGATGTTCATTACAGAAAAACCTAATATAAAATAAATCAAAACCAGGAGAGAACATCATGTGTTCGCTACATCAGCACTTATAGGCAGTCTAACCGACCAATATAAATATGTTTGAAAATATTATCTTGTTCTGATTGTTTTACATGAAATTGTAATTTATAATATTTTCTGGGATACATATCTTCCACAGCTGGCTAAAGTTACGAAATTTGTTTCGAAAATAACTCTTCAAAGGGTCAGTAAAGATAAAAGATAATCACAAATATTTTAGGACTTTACCACTTGACTCAGTCTACTCAAATTACCAAAGGAAACCATTAACTAGACGGTCAAAGAAGATAGTGTTGCTACTATTCTCACAGGATTCGAGATTTTAATTTAAAAGTCATGTAGAAAATATTATAATCCGACCGTGCTAAATTTTTCCCCTAGGTAATATTGCTTCTAGGCGTTTGTCGTAAACAGAGGCTTTGTTGCTGCAATTTCCACGATACCACATTTCTGCGAGATTAAATTCGTAATACGGCTTCCGTTTGGCTCAGTTCTGTATTCATTGCACCTACTATAGGATACTGTGTAAACGTTAACGGATATCGAGTTATCTAGATAAACCTCGACGACTGAGTATCTCAGTTAGAACAATATTATTTGATTGAAATTTAATCAATATTATGAAGCATTTCAGTAACTGGAATTAATTTGTTACAGCATTGCAGCAATGGCATTAAGCGCTTAGTAAACTTCTATTGCAACAACATTTTAGTTAGTGAAAACCCATTTCTTGAAAGTTGTTTCCGTTGCCTCACGTGCAATGAGTTTCACACATTGTATCAATACGTACAAAATTATTTAACCCGTTACGTGGGGTTCTCTTCTTCATCTTATATTATTTATCATGATGATACATTAGACTGATTAATAGATATATTTCGAGAGCTTTACAAAATCAAAACTAGTAAAATTACCTTTTTAACGGCGGGCATGAATCACTATTTCATACTGTATTTCAATACAAATACGTACTGTAAAATTAATTTCATTCACGAACAACCAATGAAAATAATCGTCTCAGTCGTAATGATTATGACTGTGCGAAAATACCTTGAAGTAAAATATTTTTAAACGCTATCGTAGAATTTGACGACTGCGTAATAAAGATACAAATTTAATAACGTGATGGTTGAAATATGTGGCTCATTAATTTGCATTTCGGCGCGATTTTATCCACGTTTCTTTAATTGTTATTAATAGTCGTACCAACGTAGTAGGGGTCTCGGGGAAAATGGGATCTTTTTCAGTATGGCTTATTTGTCAATGTCAGAGCGCCAGTGACGCCTGCGTCTGTTTCTGATAGCCTCGTTGTTTCGTTTTATTGGTTAGGCACGTTCTTTGTGACTGACGTATGTAAGTACGACATAATTATTTGCGTGAGTTGAGCTTGAAATAATCAATTTGTTTTATTATAATAGATCCAATTAATTATCCCTCCATATACTCACGTCTGTAAATCCCTGAAGGGGTAGGCAGGGGTGTACTAGCACCGACGTTTTGCCAATTAATTACGTAAATATAATAATACCACAGAACAGAGAATATAATATACATTTACGTCTTTTGACCTAAATGGACATGAGAAACTATTCCACAGGTAGACGTATCGACCACATAACCTCGAGTTGAAATTGATATGTTCAGAGGCAGTTAGCCGATATTGTAGGCTAAGAGCACTTGAGCTGAAGAATTTCAGTACAACAGCTATCTTCAAAGATATCGGTTACAGAGTACGGGCGAATACTATGCTCGAGAATAGACTTCATACAAAATACATATTATAAGCCTCCGTTCCAATATGGTATAAAAATTTATATCCAAAATTGTACGTAAATATTGTGCATCATATATCTTCATTATATGTATATAATAATATAATCAAGCAATAAATCTCGAAAGTTCGTTGTCAACATTCATCTCATTTCATATCTGTATGTCCGTGAGCAGAGCCGTCAGCTATTTGTCATTTTATTAGTCGCGCGCTCCGCAATATTCTGCAAAATAACAGTGTAGTGGGTACGGCGAAATTGCTGCCCAGTTTACTGCCTCGACTTGAGACAGCGAAGTGAGAAAAGTTGTAAATTTGGCCCGAATTGGACGTTTATACAACTCAACTGACCTAAAGTGTCTTAACCGCTTTCGTAATTCGAACTAGGAAAAATTTACCTCACCTGTTTTAGTTTCAAGAACATTTAAGCGTACTCCGAATGAAATAGCAATAGTAAAACTCGTTTCTACTGTAAATATGCTGTGTGGAACCAGTTTATCGTCACACCATTACGACGCAATATGCACGTATGCAATGTATGCATGTCGCAGATGTATTGTAGTACTAAGAAATCGATCAATTCAAGTGATGTTTCTCTAACACTGCATCTCGTAGAGACAACAAACACTAAACTACCATCAAAATGTTTCTATTTATGCACCTTAGTTTAACTGCCTAGAATATTTAAAATGTACTAAATTTTAATTAAATTTGCTACTACATTATTTAATACTTAGTAAATAGTACGCCTTGTCTAATAACTGTGGAACGATCGATTCAGGTAGAAGATTTAGGTAAGTTTTTAAATTATTCTAGGCCCAAGTAGGCACTAGGCACCTAACCTACTTTCTGACAACTTATTTACCTATAATAACATCGCGCTACATTTTTTTTTTTTATCTATAAAAAATATATTAAAGAAAATTATCAGAAAACTTTTCAGTTACCTACAGGTAGAGTTCTGAAAATAAATTTAGTTCTACTTTCTTGATATGAATCTCATATATCAAATATAATATAATCTCAGTTAAAAGTGATATAATATAGCTTATTCAGTTCGCATCGTCACGTCGCGTCGTCGTCGTAGAAAAAGTATTTTTCACGATTACCGATTACAAACAGACAGTAATATATACTTGAGCTTACCATCAGGCGAAGTGAAATAATTGTGACGCAATACCACATTTTAAGAGATTTTATAGCAATTAATTTGGTATTAATTACATTTAGCTTCACATTTACATTTACTTTAAACAGTAGCTATAATATTTGTGTGTACTATAAAAAAAAAGATTTTATTAAAGATAATGCGTAAACTATACATAAGCATTCATTAAAAAGAAGTTATTTTAACGTCATAGATACTCACATCTTATTTGTTTGTTTAGAATGTTTAGATGAACACACGTATAGCAAATTATGTTATTCCTGAATTCAGTAAATCAACCGTGCTACATACTGTTTTCGTTAATATACCTAAATAAAAAATTATTAAGGCCTAATTTATAGTCCGGCGTTCCATTGTCTTAAACACAAGTAATAAATATAAATTTCAATTCACATTAACATCTTTTTCTTGTAATAAAAACCGCTCAACGAATTATTATCCGTGCCATGCCCATTAGCAAATTGTGTAATTTTACTTTTTCAAGTTTCTGTTGGCCCCGGTCAAAATTACTTTACCCTCGCAACCCGCCATTTAGTCGAAGGAATGATGAAAATTGACTTTAATAATTACATGAATCAAATTATTCCCTTGTACTGTTGGTACATTGGTACGGAACAAATTATGATAAATATTCTGAAATTTTACACAAATTAAATGTCTTGTCTGTATGATTTTTTTTATTTTGTATGTCGCAAACGCTTAAGCAAACTTAAATGATGTGAAATGTGGAAGTATGGATGTATTTTTTTAAGTAGCTTAGCGAACCCAATTTTTACGCTGGACAGAAGTTGTTCATGACTCTGTCCAACTCTTCAAACATTAGTGTAGTGAGTGTATGATGGGAGTATACTATTGCGTAGTAAAAACCTTTCAATAAATAAAGAAGAAAAAAGGCCTTCAATAAGAAAACGTGTCATCCGTTTGTCGTGAAACTGGGTTAAACTATGAACTTTCTTCATAAGATACAAAAAAAGGGGTGCTGCTACCAAACAACACAGAAGCTTTCCGTACCGTACATCATACCGTGGATTTTTTCAGCTTTACATACATATATTCACGCCAGTAAATCTCCCAAGAGATAGGCAGAGGTGTGTTATTACCAATATTTCGCAAACTATAATTTCCAGTCCCATAAAATAGTGGGCGAGCCTAATGGCCGTTAACAGGTTTATGATATGAAAAAGAAAATTTCCTAGAACTCTAGAAGAGGCCCATAACTTGTTGCGATGCTAGTAAAACGTGATGAGGACCGACGTATTTGGACCGCCGCCAGAGCATAATGGTCATTTATTTTTCTCTACCAGCCATCGAAACTTTTCAATACTTTGATTAACTACATATTGCTTCAAATATTACATTTTAATAGTTCGGTAAAGAGAACCAAATTATTCTAACTAAATATTATTTTCTAATTCTAAATATGTACCTATACGTTTTATGAATTTTACGTATGTAGAATCATAAGTTGTTGAGTTGACATTACCAAGTCTCATATATTACCCATTAACTACAATCGCTTAATGAAGTAACCTAAAGTTAAGTGATATTCAGACCCCTTCTCATCAAGTAGGCTTGTGTGGCCCTAAATGGTATAAAAAACCGAACAGAAAAGCAAATATATGTATGGTGGGTATGTCGGTAAATTTAATTTGCATATTTTCCTTGCTGCCTCGGTTTTTACTTCCTTCCATTCATTCTCTGTGTTTCGTGCAAACAACCAATTCATACATTACACCACATTATATTTCGTGTTTACTAAAAAAAGACTTAAGTAAACTTGTGCACATGTATATAAAACACAATGTGACTTACAAAAGCATTATACCAAAGCGGGCAAAAGCAGTTTGACAATAGGAGCAAAGGAATTCATATTTGCTACTGTTCCCTCTCACGGGCACGGAATTTAAATGAACTTTGGCCAACAACAATGACACTAGAGACTTTTGTTCCACGAACAATACATTTTACCGGTAGAATTAAAAACTGCGGACAAAAGAGTACAAATTCATAATGCAGCCGCAGCCGGGCGGCGATTACGTGCAGCGTTCACCGACTACACCTTCAGAGAAGTATATGTTAAACACTCTTGAATTAAAACTGTATAATATCATTTCGAAATTTAAATAAAGGTGAATTGCAATGAAAGTGTATTGGAAGTTATAGATTTTATAAAGTTACTTTCTGGTGAATACCAACAATTGCCTTAAACTATCTTTTTTTATTTGAATATAAGCATAGATCATGGAAGTAATGACACAATTCAAGAATTTCCTTATCATAGTGGACAAGACGCTAATAGGCTTCTAAAAAACAAACGTTTAAGCTTGCGTAATAAAAACAAGATGAAATAACAAGGAACGTCCACAAAGCGATTGGTTCTGTAGACAGACGAGCCGACGACAGCCCTTTATCAGATGAAACATGTTATTTGTCTTGAGGAAAATACAAAAGTCAGCCAAAAGCCTCGGTCCGGACAGCTCAAAGCTGGCGAACTGTTTAAGAATACGAAATGTCTCTCATCTTATAAAAATGCATGCTTAACGTTACCTAACAACAACACAGACTAAAATATAGACCAGCGAAGAAATATATTATACAGCGAAGCAATTTGTGAAGGCAGCCGCAAAAATTAAGGTTTAATTTGGACAGTATTATTCTTGTTGGTTACAACGCGATGTTCAGCAATCTTTGCGTTCTGTTGAACGTAGGTATATTCGTCCAGTGTCAACTGATGTGAAGTGTTAAGATATTCATTAACATAATTACAGTCAAGACGTTTAACAAAAAGGGTGCAAGTCTCTTCTTACGTAAAATCATCTTTTACGAATGCCTTCGAACGAAATACGAGTTTCTTTGAAGTTAAACTCTCGACATCGTCGGATCCATGTCGGCTTGAAACTTGCTCTATTCATGGCCAGATGTTTGTTGTGCTTACTCACAGTCACAGTAAGTTAAGTCAACTTTTGTGCATAAAGTTTTTAAAATTGCATATGACCATTTGATCCAACAAGTTTTTCTAATCAATCAAATTACTGCCACATAACATGCACCAAATATGCAATCCTGAATAAAAACTGAAATTAAGTAAATGATTATACCATTCACTGAACATTGAAAGGGCCAACGATACTCGTATGCTTTTCGTATGTAAAACAGAAATAGTTATTATCCGAGCTTTCGCAGTCGCATTACTTCGTAAGAGAACAGACTCTTATCTCAAAGGCTATGGCTTGTTTATCGTCCGACTCCCATTTATGAGTTCGTTATTTCCCTATTCTTACGACATAAAAATGTCGTCCATAAGAATAACTCGGAGCTTTTATCTGTCTACGTACATTGATAAGGAGAAATAATGAGAAGACTTATACGGATCGATAGCGATTAAGTTGTTGTTGTGGTCGAGTTAATAAAGTCAGAACTGCCATTTTGCGGTGAGATTGTACCGACGCAAATATATTTTGGATTCGTATGTCCCAGACTTATATAGTTTAGTACATCACATGTCGTAAACTTCGACTTCTCTGTTTCCAATGTTTCCATTTACATATTTGGGGAAGTTTCATTGTCGACTTCATAATCGACAGATGAAACCTCCGGTGATTTTCATATGAAATGGTTTTCTGGCACATCCATTCTCAGACGCACATAACCAGACGTTGTCATAAAATTATATTGCGAAGAGCTATTCACAATAAATCAAGAAGATTTTACTGTTCGTAAAGTCTTATGTCGTTAAACAGTTACCGAATAATATAAAGCATTTTTAAAGCATAGCATAAATTACCTGCATGTTGTAATGTGTTCAGAGAATCTAATTTCGATGGAGAGATAAAACATATTGTGTGCGAATAAGAAAAACAGCCTCGTGTCGTTCAGTCCGGTCACCCGTTTTCACCAGGGGCAGGCGAGTGGTCTTATTATATTTTATGAAGCTCCCATGCATGCCTGAGGGGATTTGTAATGTTTGCCACTCGGCGACAATGTCGCTGGATCTTATTACCACCTTTCCACATTACCCTCTGCTGTTTGTATTTATGTTCGTATGTGACGTGATTTGTGTACATATAGGAGGAAAGTATGTAATATGAACGTGCTAATGTATTTTATTTGTAACAATTATGGCACTCTTTACATACCTATTAGATATTATGTGATTAACATACTTTTTTATTTGAATTCGCATACAATAAAAATATTTTTTTTATTCTATATAAGAATATCTATTCATAGAGTCAGTGGAGTTGTTTTAAAGATTCGAATAAAATAACATACTTGGTAGTGGAGCAGGGCATCTGCTGACAGACGATTTCACCTGTGCCGTGGGCTTTCCTCTAGGGTTTGGAAGGTCTAATGGCATATGGAAGGAGATCAAGTAAGCAGATTCTGTTCTACAAACCTCAGATCCTACCGAGACTAGCGCTAAGAATATTGGCGATGACGTGTAAGCATACTTCTTAACTTCACACATGAAACATAATCGTAACTGTGAACATAAAACTCACATCCTAAACTAAGATTGATGGTTGGAAAACGCCAATAACACAGATAAAAACGATTCGAAATATGTATAACAAAAGTTCGTGTAATAGCAGCTAATGCATGTGTGTATGGAGAAAGTTTCCGAGCAGCCATTCTCAGCGCAATCTCAAATTAAATCTACGCCAGCGGGTCGGAGACGCGAACTGGCAGCCGTCGTTATAAAATATGTATACAATAGTCTTTTTTCGGGACTTTTATTAGGTAACGTATAGACCACGAACTTTTTTGTTAGAACACGAAATGTTTTTAAACTAGACTTACTCTTTCCAGGTGAAATCGCTGAGTAGAAAATTTCATATAACGAACTCGGTTTTATTTTTTGTCTGTTTATTTTTATTTCTGGAAGTAATTACTGTGGATGTTGAAGGATACTTTGATGTTTATAATTTAATTTAGGAGAGGTAGGACGGCTATAGACGCACCTCACTTCCTATGTACCTACACCTGCCGATGCTCTGGTGGAGATTTTCTTCTTGGGGTTCGAGGGGCAAACCCAGCATCGCTTCCGTAATAGGTACATTTAACCAAATTGAAATGCGATCAGATGTTGGGGTTCATTCCAAAAGATAATAGACTACTGAGTGTAAATACGTAAAATAAAAGTAAAATATTCCGCAAGTGTAAAGGTTCGCAATAGCATGTATGTCATAGATACATTGGAAAAGTCAGTCAAGGTCAAGAATGATTGACTTTAGTCGACCTTTTTGACTGAGTGACCAACAGTTGGTTGAATAGCCACGCTTGATGTCATCTCAGATGCTCGTCTACTAAAAATAATGGACAAGTTTATCATCGGTCTATTCGATAGCAATTTTGAATGTGTAAAGAACAAACAGTCAAACATCTTCATAAACTTCCCGGCTTATAAAATATGACATTAATCCTACTGGAGTAGGATGTGAAAGATTGGATGGATATTTATCACTCCATTACGCCAGAACGGCTTAACGGATCTGGAAGAAATTTGGCACAGAGGTAGTCTCATTTCTTTATACCTGTAAAAAGTAGGTATCTATGGCATGCAGGAACGGGTACAGTTGACATTAATAAAAACGTACAGTGTAAAAATATGTATGTACATTTATTTATTAACAATGACACAGTAATATTCCATCTTATTGTTAAATACTAAAAGCACTCAAATTAATCAATACATATTAAGGAAGTGAACAAAAGATAGCAAGAGGTATTCGATTAACAGTATCGAGAAAGGGTTATTACTGTAATACTACTTAATTATCGTACACAACACTGCTCTACTGAGAAAATAAGGTTAGCTACCGAGGCACGAATCTAATTATAATAAAATTATCGAGTAAGTATACTATATTGGTATAATAATAATGTTTTATTATTAGAACAGAAATACATAAATATATTATAGTTAGGTATAACGAAACATTGATTGTAAAATAATCCAAACCCTTTTACGCATAAATTGGATTTAGGTAACTTATTTAATGTCTAACGGGGTTAATAAAAGGTGGCTTTCCACAGTATGTGATAGTACCTACAAATTTAATCATTCGTGACATACCATGCCACGGGTCCGACACACCGCTGTTGACTTTTCTACTCTTCCATAAACTTTCGACTTCATTAGTCTAATCCGTGTCACTTCTAATCTTACATTGTAGAAAGCCAACTTTATACAAATTAATATGACAGTCCGATTAATTAATCAGAAAGATAAACACCTCCAGAAGGCAACAGGATTAGGTGCTACGGGCACATTGAGAGGGACATAGGGCCCAGCAGTAGACAGCGATAGTTTAAATGATTATACTACGACCGGGACCCCTGTACCGCGCCCTAAGAAAATGCAGCGTGGTGGGGGACGAGGTAAAGAAAGGGACAGTAATAGCGTGAGTCGAGAGCGAGCGAGATACCGCAATGCACTTTGGCGGTGGACTGACTAAATCTGACGGTTGATTGGTCGATACTTCTCGCCGCGCACATACCCAAGGTGCTGTATAGCGGTTACGTATAAGTATAAGAAAAAAATAAAAATCTCGATACTGTTATAACTATAACTACATTCTTTTACATGGCAACAGCTTTAAATAAATCAGTGAATGTAGATCTTACATAATATTAAATAAAATTGTTCAATAAAATATACAAAAGTCATAATTGCAATAAATTGCGACGACTAGTCACTATTAGCTTAATTACGAGTGTACTTACAAAACGAAATATATACAAAATGTTTGTCTGTAATCTATTCAGTGTATTCGGAGCTGTCCTCGTTAAATTGTAAAGCTCACATTTTGCGTTGCCTTGCAGTAAATAGGTACTTAGATACAATCGCTCTCAGAAGTTACTGAATACTGAGAAAATAAACGATGCTTACATTGATTTTTTTTTAATATTTATTATCGAAATTGCTAATATTTCCACTAATCCGTCCAACTAAACTACATTGCTTGTAGGAGGGGATTGACGTCGGTAGTGTAATGGCCAAGATTCGATACTTTCGATACGATAAAATAATTGATTTACAATAAAATTATTTTTGTAATTTTCAGAGGACAAATTAAACATTTATCCATTATTTCTTAATTAGAGCTACAGTGATCAGTATGAAATGAGTTGAGCTAATACTGGTGACGACTGTACTACAACGTTTCTCTACCTGATATATTTCAAAACGAGTAGGTATTTCTAAGCCATTGGTATAATATTGAAGTGGACGTACGAAATCATTATTATGACGAACTTTAATAATAAACCTGAGTTTGTTTGAGTGTCTTATCTCAGAAACTACCTACCCAATCTATTTGCATTTGATAGCTCAGTTCTTGGGGAAGGTTACAGACCCTTACAGGTTATAATAACATCATGCTCTGACCCACAGCAATAAAAAAAGGTCAGAAAATCGAAGGGCGGTCGGGCGATGCAATGTGACGCGATGAGCGGTCGTCCGTCCTAATAAAGACTAGTATGATGGGTGGAACCGCGGTGTACACCTAGTCGGTAATATAGATAAATCCGCTACTAATAAATAACGGTACTTTAATTTCAAATATTGATAGTCATTCCATTCTAGCTCGGAGGGAAATAGCGAGTAAGTATATGTTTAAAAGAATAGGTACTACTGGTAATAATCTACTGATAACAACAAAGGAAATAAACCTTACTACGAAAGTTTTACTGTAAATATATCATTGGACACTTTTTTTATGGAATAGGGAGGCAAACGAGCATACGGATCGCCTGATGGTAAGCGATCCCCGCCGCCCATGGACACCCGCAACCCCAGAGCAGTCACAAGTGCGTTGCCTTCCTTTTGAAAGAGACTTACTTTTACTCAAAATAATTGTTATATGTAGTTTATATTAATATACATGTACTTATGCATTATTACATGAAGAAGGCAGTGGATTAGAGCTAGGCTACCTATCTAATAATGGCCTTATGCCTTAATTTTAACAGGACATTTTGGCAACATCCGATTGCACTGAATAGTATACGCGACTATTGTAAAGGGAGTGTGTCAATAAGACTACTTCCTTCTAAAGTTTTCGGGCACATAGTTGTCTTTGCCGGGAATTCCTGTCCCACCGGAGTCACCTAACCATGGATACCTGTAATAAGAAAATAATAATATAATTGTTTATACTGGAGATTGATGGCGCTTGGTGGAATCTGGTACACATATTGATCAATAATATAATTAATTGATAATTTACGACAAATTAACTGATCTCTCATTGACATAGTCATAGTCATAGTCATAGTCATTTATTTTTCAATATAGAACAATAAAATTGTTTCTTATTGACGTCAATTTTAATTCTACTTAATCTAAGTTTACCACCGCTTCTAAGGCGCTGGTGGAGAAGATACGGCGCAACAAACTCCACTGCGGTATATATAGATATATACCACACTGTACCAATATAATATTCAATATACATACATACATACATACATACATACATACATACATACATACATACATACATACATACATACATGCAATCACGCCTTTATCCCCAGGGGGTTAGGCATAGGTGAATTAACACCCTCATTTCACCAATCATTGGATTCGGTCCCACGTAATAGGGGGTGAGCCTATTGCCGCATTCCGAGCACTATTGGTGACTCAAGCCGTGCATCCGAGGCTGAGTGTGGGCTATATAAGCTGTATAAATATCTCTCTGATGTTATACTGCCCTTTTTTTTTTTTTTTTTATAACCGTGGGGGAAAATCCTTCATGGATGTTATGCCGGACTCCTACCGACTAAAAACCCCCACGGTAACGCCCAGAAGCCTATGGATGGAAGCCCCGGGTAAGCCCTCGGAAGGATGTCCCAGGACTCCCATCAGACCTACGGCTACAATTGCGGCCTCGCCTTGGGTGTGGTTCGGGTGCTATCCCGCGTCTATGGGGGGGTTTTCGGGTGTTATCCCGCTTCTTAAGGGGGGGGGGGGGCGTGAATCCCTCACGTCACGCTGCCGTCATGGGCTTGCTTCTGTAAAGACGGTGAGCAACTCACCGTCCTCAGGCCCCCGGTCATGGAGGCCGATGGTCTTCGGCGAAGACACGTCGGCGGCGCCCAAGCCGCCGACTGCGGAACTCGGGTGGGAGAGTTTTCTCCCGCTCTCGCCCCGCCGCCTCTTTCACGAGCATGACCTGCTCACAGAAAGAGACGGCGCAGTCCCACTTACTCCCGCTGGAGACCATGGCTCGCACCATGGTATCGAGCGAGAGAGTGCCCACGCCCAGACCCACCACGAGGACCTGGCGCTGTTGCGCCCACGCCGTGCACTCCACCAGCGTGTGGAGCGCTGTGTCGTCGCTGCGCTCCTCGCAGTGCTGACACTCGGCCGTGGTTTCCCGGTGTCTTCGCCACAGATACCTACCGAAGCTACCATGCCCGGTAAGTATCTGTGACAACCGGTAGGAGAGAGCACCGTGTCTCCTCTCCAGCCACTCGTCCATGACCGGTCTGACGGCCGCAATTGTGGCGAATCCCCCCTTTGGTTGCTCAAGTCGCACCTTCCATGTCTCCACGGCTTCCTGGTAGAGCTGGGACCGCTGGGCCTCGATTTCTCGAGACGCAGGCCATTGGCCCCGCTCCAGCGCCTCCTTGCGCCATATAAATAGAGACGCAAGGGCTCTCGCTTCCAGGTCCCATGGAGGGGTCCCGGCTAGGAGGCATGCCGCCTCACCTGAGATCGTGCGGTATCCCCTTATCACCCTGACGGCCATCGCCCTCTGTGGGCTCAGCAATCTAGCCACATTACTGGCCGTCAGGTTCTCTGCCCATACGGGGGCCCCGTATAGGGCCATACTTCGCACGATCCCCAGGTACAGTCTCCTGCAGGGGGCGTTGGGTCCCCTGATATTGGGCATCAGCCGCGCGAGTGCGGCTGACGCCCCCCTCAGTTTTGGGACCAAACTTCGGAAGTGATGTCCGAAGTTCCACCGGCCATCGAGCACGAGTCCCAGATACTTCATCGAGGGCTCGATGCCGATGCTGACGCCCCCTACCTGTAGGCTGGATCCCGCAGGTGGCCCCATCCGAGGTCCGTGGAAGCACAGAGCCTCGGACTTGTGAAGGGCGACCTCGAGACCCAGCCGCCGTATCCGACCCACGACTTGAGCAACCCCTGCCGTGGCCTTTAGTGCTGCATCTCGGTGCGTTGCTCCCCGCGCCGTAACGAGGGTGTCATCGGCGTAACACGTTACGGTGACCCCTCTGAGCAACGGACCACGCAGCACCCAATCGTAGCCGATGTTCCACAGGAGTGGCCCTAATACCGATCCCTGTGGAACACCGCACGACACATCCCGCCGACCCGGCCCTAGCCAACTCGGGTAAGTAATGGCCCTCTCTGAGAGATAGGCCCCGACAATTCGACGGAGGTAAGGAGGCACTCCATGGTAGATAAGCGCCTCCCTAATGCAACTCCAGGGCAGGGTGTTGAAGGCGTTGGCGATGTCAAGAGACACCGCCACCACCACCTCACCCTGTGAGACTGCTTCCTCCGTCAGGCCTCTAATGCGCATGATCGCGTCTACGGTGGAGCGCCCCTGACGGAAGCCAAACTGACTATCCGACAGATCAGGCCCCACGCGTATGAGATGCTTGACGAGGCGTTGTGCAATAATGCGCTCAAAAAGCTTGCACACCTCGTCGAGCAACACGATCGGCCGGTACCCTGATGGGGAATTTGCCGGCCGCCCCGCCTTTCGGATTAAGACCAGTTTCCCTGTCTTCCAGACCTTGGGGAACTGGCCTTTTTCGAGGCATGCGCTAAAGAGCCCTATAAGTCGAGGCCCAAGTTCTTCGAGAGCCAGGACCCATGCTCGGCCTGGAATGCCGTCGGGTCCAGGGGCGGTGTTTTTGCGGGATTTAAGCCGCAGTACAGCCGCCCCTAGCTCACCCTCCGTGACTGCGGGCACGTCGTTCTCGCTGCCTTCCGCGTTGGGCGCCTGAGACGGAGCCATGCGCGGAGGAATGTGTTCCTCCGCTCTTGATGGGAATAAGGAGTCCAGGACCCCCTCCAGCCGCTCCGGCTGGAGACTCTGGGTTAATGGGGGCGCCTTGGGGCGTAATTTGCCCCTTACCATGAGGTACGGGCGCCCCCACGGGTTCCGCTCCAAGGTCTCCATCAGCTCCTCGCGGCCCACCTTTTTGGACCGCTTGATGGCCGTCTGGAGGGCCCTCTTGGCCCCCTTATACCCATCATAGAGCTCCGTCTCTCGAGCTGCCGCATCGTCTGGGCGGCGACGCCTCCGGCGGAATCTGGTGTACCGGCGGCGCGCGGTAACGCACTCCGCGCGCAACTGCGCGATTTCCGGCGTCCACCAGTACACCTGTCTTCTCGCCGGTCTGGGCCTAGCCCTAGGCATCGCCACATCGCAGATATGCGACATGGCTCTCCCGAACCACTCCACCTCGGCATCAATATTGGCAGGTCTGTCCGCTATCGGGATCCAGGCCTGCACTATGGCCGCCTCCAGAAGAGCCTCCGGATCCAGGCGATGGAGTGCCCAACGCGGTTCCGGGGGATTCGCAATAGCTGGCGGCAGGTTAGGTGCAGGGGAGACGTCGAACCGAATATATCGGTGATCTGATGACGTCTCCTCCTCCTCCACCACACGCCATCCCTGGACACGGCGGGCGAGCTCAGGGGTCGCAAACGAAACGTCTATGACCGAGCTGAGCCCCCGCCGCGTCCAGGTTGCGACATTCCCCCGGTTCAGGATGACTAGGCCACGTGTTGTGACCCAGTCCTGAAGTATCCTCCCCCTGTCTCTGGTTTCCCGGGAGCCCCAAGCCTGCGACCAGGCATTGAAATCTCCCAGGATCAGGACAGGGCGAGGCCGGCATGCAGCGAGAACGACGTCCAGCTCAGGGAGCCATAGCTCAAACTGATGCTGGTCGAGGCTTGGCGAGATGTAAACGGCCACGACAGCCACCCCCTCATATTCCGCCGCGACACAACCCGGGCCCCTAGCGATAAGCGCTAGGCGCGAGTCGTCCGCGGCGGTCCCCCCAAAGACAGTCGCCAGGCCGTGCAGATCCACTGGGCTTCCCGGGTGAACCCAGTACGGCTCGGCAACGACCACCACGTTAATGGACCACTGCCTGATGCTCTGGTACAGAAGGTCCTGAGCACCAGCGCAGTGGTTCAGGTTCACCTGCAGGATGCGGATATGGGTGCCCATTAATGGATGTCCATTTCCGCACCCTGCCGCGAGAGTGCACCCTCACCTCCCCGTGTGGACGGACGGGGCTTTGGCCTTGAGGCAGTGCAGGCCTTACTGCCCACCCAGTGGTCGGCCTCCTTGTCCTCCGCCACGCATTTAAAGCAGCGTGGCGGAGCGTCACAGGCAAGGGCCACGTGACCGGGCTCACTACAGCGGTAGCACCGGTCACCCACGGTGACTTCCGCCGTGCACTGCACTCCCACATGCCCCACGACCAGGCACCTAAAGCACCTGGCTTCGCGTGGCTGCAGGAGATGCGCCTGTGCCCTCAGGAAGCCACCGATAAGGAGGCTCCGTCCGTCCGCCACTTTTTGGGCCGCCGCGACGGGGCAGCTCACGACTGCCGACCCGTGACCGAAAGGGCCAAAGCGGATTTCACCTGACCTCACCTGATCACGAGGGCAGCCGCTCGCCTCCACGACGGCGGAGATTATCTCTTCCGTCGTGGCCGCGTCATCCAGACCCGAAATGCGCAGACTCGCGCATTTGTTGGGTCTGGTGACGCGGACGTCACCCGTGTCCAGCGACTCCCTTAGCTTTGCCGCTAGGGCATCTGCTTTGGGGCCACTGGTGGCGCCAGAGACCACAAGGAGGCGTGCTCCGGTCCGCGTCACCTTGGACCGGAGGCCTTCCTCTATTTCGAGGGCTTTAAGGTCCACCGAGGCCCTCGCCTGTCTCAGGACCTCGGTATACCCCACGCCCCTCGCCCTGCCTTCTGTCGTCACCGTAATGACGACGGCAGAGGTACGGGGAACGCGAAGCCTCTTTGGCGCCTTCACCGCGGCGGCCTTTGCCGCTTTTGCGGCGGCTTTTGCCGCCTTCCTGGCGGCCTTCGTCGCCTTTTTGGTGGCATTGGCCGCCTTCTTCTTTGCTCCCACCACCTCCCAGACCCCCTCACTGGAGAGATTCTGGGATGCAACGGGAGCATTGGCTGTACTGCTTGTGGAGGCGGGGTTGCCACCTCCCCTAGGTGCCGTCTTCTTAGGGGCGGAGGGGGCGGAGGCCCTCGGCTTGGGACCAGGAGCCCCATTGGGTGCAGCCTTCGTCGCATAAGACGCGACGACGGGTGCCGCCAGCGGCGGGCGGTATGCCCGGTCCTCGAGGACGCTGAGGCGTCGCTCGATTGCCTCGAGCAGCTGGACCACCGTAGGTGTCACCTTAGATGGAGCACGGGGAGCGGGGGTTTTCGCACCCCGAGCCTCCCCTGCCCCCTGGATCAGCTGCGTCAGCTGACCGATTTCCTCCCGCATCAGCTGTTGCTGCTTGCGGGAGTCGGCAAGCTCCGTCTCCAGGCTCGCAACCCGAGCCCGGAGTTTCTCCTCCTCGCTGGAGACGCTCCTTTCCAGGAGCTCCTCCAGCGCTTTGGCGGCACCCGTTACCGCGTCCGCCACGACCCTCTTCTTTCCCGCAATATTTTTCTGGCCTTTTACGGCGCCAGAAATGCGGGAAAGAGCCGCCAGGATGTTCTGCGCCGCTGGCACCTCCGTGACCTTTCCGCTTGGTAGCGGGGACACAACCGCTGGCGGCTCTGCTACCCTCCCTTTCGCTCTGTAGAGGTCGGCTTTCCGGCCTCTACCCGCGGTGGTAGCCACAATCTTCCTCTTACTAGGAAGATCCTCCTCGCTGTTAGACTCAGACCCAGGCCGACGGAACAGGCCATTGCCGGGTCCGCTCGACCTGGGTCTCTTCCTACCTACGTCGGCATGGATACCGACACCGAGGGTATCCTCGGTCCCGCCACCCACGCCGGCGGCCGACTCCATCTCCGAGCCAGCACGAGTCGACACGTCTTCCGCGTCGCCTTTTTGGGTGGTTTTGAGGCACACCCATGGGCCTGTGGGACTGTGGTGACCCCTCCCATATACCATCCGGGATGAACCCGGGCGGGGGTCGCCATGGCTGGTCGCCGAATGGGTGTCCATTCGACCACCAGTCACAGCAAGGGATTCCCCGGACGGAGTCCGGGTACCCTCATGGGTAGATTTATCTTTATTCATTTCCATAGCCATTGTTTCGCGATTAATGTCCGCCGACGACGTTGAGGTAGGAGTAGGGAGGTTGGGAGTGTATATGAGGATGGGAAGAGTGGGAAGGTGGGAGTAAGTGACGCCCTAGGCACTGAGTTCCCCTCAGTGATGCATCCCATTGCCAGGCGTCAGAGCGTGGGGTTCGGGGTGATTTTTTATAGAGGTTTTCTTCCTCGCACCTCCTAAGAGCCACCGTGCCCGTCTGTTGCCAGACAGGAGTACGGCTCGGCCGATCGATGGTCCCTATGGGACCGTGTACTTCACCACTGTGCGCTCAGTGGCAAAGTACTCGTCGCCCTGAGAGTTCTCCACTAGGTACGCTCTGCTTAGCAGAGCGCATGCGGAGAACTCGAAACCGGCCATAAAGGCCCTCCCTCCTTGGTGGACTATTTGCCATGGGCGACGACGTGCGCCTCGCGAGAAGCTCACATCGTCGCCCACGTTACCAGGGTGCACCACGCGGAGGTTGTCCTACCCAGCACCCCATGTTATACTGCCCTATCCCTTAGTCGCCTTGTACGACACCGCATGGGTAGAGATGGGGTGGACCAAATTCTACTCTGCCGGGAACCAGGCGACTTACATACATTACAAGTATAAACCTCCCAACATTAGAAGAGTGTCCAGCTGTGGAATGCGTAAGCTAATTGAGTGACAATAATAAACTCACGCTTATTTCGCCAAAGGGGTAGGCACAGGAGAATTAATACGCCCACTTTTCGCTAGTAACTTGTTGGACCCACGTAATAAGAGGCGAGCCTATTGTCGTTATCCGGGTTCTTTTAAATTAGCTCTAGTCGCGTCTGTTAATTAGCAGGTGAAACATTTGCAGATGAGGTTGCCTTGAGCCCCTTAGGGCTTGATGGAACCCTATGCACTAATATAATATGTAGATATTAAAAAGTAGTCTTAAAAAAAAATTTTTTGTACCGCGTTGAAAGGAGGTAGAAGATGGAATAATTATTATTCTTTTAGCACGTGGGTACAGTTTTGTGGGTACAGAATGGAAGCTCCCGAAATAACCCTTGCTGTTGCTATAGAAGTTGTATATATAGTCTGATAATTAATTTTAACCTACAGATTTCTTATACGTCACAATATTCGTCTGAGATTGCAGTAAAAGTTGTTAATTTTAAAATGTCGGATCACGTTATATTTATACAAAGTAAGGCGACATGTTGGCATCGTAAAAATAAAATAAAAGATGTAATAACGTAACCCAGCCGCTTTACCACCCACAGACATTGACGACGCGGTAAATGGTTTTGTTACCACATAGTAACGAAGAAATATATAGGTAAGTATATTGCTTGAGACATATCTTGGACCTAAAATGTGCTCAAAATGTGCTATGTACGTGCAGTGCACGTTTCTTGGGTGTATTTTGAAGATAGCACGGGGTGCTACGGTTTACCAAGCCTAGATTTATTACAAAACAATCTGCGCGCGCCAGGGCAATACCAATATAAACATAAATAAAAATTTGTAGTATTTCTTCCTGGTTGAGCAGAATAGGGCCAGTTCATCTCTTCCTGTGGGTGTCGTAGAAGGCGACTTAAATTACGCAAGGGCTGTTGATAAGCGAAGGCGAACCGGACGTCGGAGGTCGCAGAACGACCTCCGTCCTCCATGAGCGCTGGCCTGGGGTTGGCCGGTGGAGCCGCCTGTCACCCTAGCAGAAGCAGGCCGCAGCGGCGGCGCAAAATGCGCCTCCCCGTAACCGGGGCTAGATGAGGACACTGTGGTCCCCACAACCCGAAGGGGGCCATCTGGAAAGAGATGGTCCTGGGTCTGCCGGGGTGCGAGAGATATGCTTTTGGCAATCTCACCTCCGGCAACTAAGGACCCAAGACGGCATGCGTTTTAGTCGGTTCGAGTCCGACATAACCGCCTCCACCGGCTCAGTGGGGGTGGTAACCGTGGGGATTTTCGCACGATAAAAAAAAGGGCTGCTGATAAAGTGTCCGTTTGATAATAGGTTGTAGCGTAGCAATCGAGCGTTTTAATACTCTGTCGGTTACAGTTTGATTCTCCTCAATGCGAATATTTGTATGTATGAAAATATTATATTGGTCTGGGCTATTTTCATCCCATAGCTCGAGAAATCGGGTTCTGTATTTCATTACGGGTTCGAAATACGGACAACAGTTAGAACATACATAAAAATTGTTACTTACTGATTAGGGCATTCACTGCAGGTTTCCATATACCGAGTATCAGTGAAGTTGCTCTCGGCCCGTTTGAAGGACAGTGCACACTTGTTAGGAAGATTGCAAGGCGCTGGAGGGAGGTCCTTGCGGTCACACTTCCAAGCCTCGTAGTTGTTCAACGCTTTCACCGGCTTCGGGTCGGTCATCCAAGTGAGGGCTTGTGTGACGGTTACGAACCATACATCTTGTCTGAAAAAGAAGTGATAGATTTGATTTAAAAATATATAAATGGTTCACATACAGGTTTGGAATCCCTCTAGCATAGACAAAGACATATAGTAAATGAAGTGTATATCTAGGTAAGATAAATCATTCTTATCCTTAGCCCTCAATCCGTTAATTATTTTTGGTTGGTATATCGGCTTTTCCGTGAGCGACTTGCAGATGAGATTAGTTTCGGCTGACTTGGACCTTGAGAATGTTGATTGGATCCTATACACTGTACAGTCAGCGTCAGAACGATCTTTACTAGGTACCTACCCTAGTTGTATGAAAAGGAAATAACAAATGAAAAAAATGTCACAGAATATGTTATAATTTAATAACTAAAGAAACCCACTTCAGAAATGGTATGTGCATGAAATATATTTTAAAAGCTTTTGTTTCATATTTCTATGAAATGCAGAGCTACATTTCGTTTAAATAATATACAGGGTGTATTTTTGAAACGGGGCAGTAAGGGCAAGTACCTTAACCGTTGCAGTTACAGCAAAACGTCCTTAAAAGACCTTCCCTAACTTTTTGGGACATTTTGAACTGCATTCACAGATTTTGTAAAAAACTTACAGTTAGCAAAAAAAATGCAAAAAGTTCAAAAATTTTTTTTTATGCCAATCGATTCTATTTCATGTGGGGATCAAAAAACTCTATGGGACCATTTTAGCATTCAGTACTAGAAAAGACAGAAATCGCCAAAAACGTTTCCCATACATTTTTAAACTTTTTGCATTTTTTTTGCTAACTGTAAGTTTTTTACAAAATCTGTGAATGCAGTTCAAAATGTCCCAAAAAGTCAGGGAAGGTCTTTTAAGAACGTTTTGCTGTAACTGCAACGGTTAAGGTACTTGCCCTTACTGCCCCGTTTCAAAAATACACCCAATAATACCAAGTGTAGTGAGTACGTACACAGAATTCAAATTTGAAACACATTGGATAAATGATGCGTATTACGTCGGACATCGACAATATTGTTTTGTAAATTTCAGTATCTTTTATTAGTAGATACTTCAGTAAAGCTGAACTAGCCTACCATGATCACGTACGTATTCCCAAAATGGCGAACAGGTTATTGTTGTGCCACATTTTTTTAATATGTAAATTTTAAACTAATGTAAATTTTATTTAGATAAGTTAGTTTTAAAATACTAATTACTAATAAAAACTTTTTTTTAACACCCATACATTATTCCGTTAACTGGTACCTTATTCCCATACATCACAAAAAAAGATCGTATAGGTATGACCGAGTTTTTCAAAATTTCACCACTAAGGAAGTAAAATGAAGAAAGAAGAGAAATAAGAAAGGCGACGAATATGCCTGAAACACCTTCCGAGAAATGTCTTTTCTTACCATACTGGGTGTTCGCTTTACTTGAAGAATCATCTTTACTCCAAAAAAATATAGGAACAAGCACCGATCTCCCGGGGACTTTTAGTATTTCGTTTGGGCAACTCACGGAATAGGTTACTATACCTACCAACTTTCAAAACTAATTTTCCTGTACCTACTATATAAAATCAGGGTGTTTAATTATCATGAAATGCAGAGGTGTAAAAGTAAAAGGAATGATGACCCATAGTACTAACAAATCAAATCTCTCATAACCAACTAAGTGTACATAGATGTCTGCATGTATTACCTACTAAACAGCCGAGTGTTATGACATACTAAAAACACTGTCAACGTATTAAATCAATTTTATTGAACTCTCTGCCGACTCATGTATAAATAATGACTGTACCCATACTAAATAATATAGTTAGCCATATTCTGTAAACTTGTGGTGTTCATCAAAGAGGATTCCACGGAGAAGTGAAGGTTATTATCGTACACAGTTCACCGATAACGGTATTTAAAGCTCGGGGCTCAAACCCTTTTCAGATATAATTAATACTATAGGCAGTCAGCCACAGTACCTCCTACTTGAAAATAAGTCAATATTGACATAGGTTACGAAATAACTACTAAGGCATACTTAGTCTGTACTGTAAGTTATTGAGGATTATTAAATTAAATAAAAATCAATTATACAATATTATACAATTATTTCTACTTACATGATTTTACTAAATATTAAATTAAAACTAATATAATAATAATAATAAACTACAAATTACAAAAATACAAATAGGATAATTAAATTACAATAATTAATAGATTTTAAATTCAAGAAATTTCACAGAAATGGTCAAATAAATGTAATTGAATGCGGAGGTGTTATGTCCTAGAATTGTGTGACTTTTGTATATAATATTTAACAATTAAAATTATTCCTAGACCATAACTGTTTAGCTTTGCGGAAATAATAAACGTATAAATAATAACATCGTCATGTTATGTAAGAGTTACTTAAATTATATGTTTAAATCCTTTATTTAATGTAGTGTATCTAGAACAGTTTCTCTTTAATTGAACCTACTGTTAAAGTTATATAAATAACTAGCTTTTGCCCGCGGGTCCGCCCGCGTGGATGTCGGTTACCGGCAATTATTTGAATTTTTCTCGCCGTAAAAACCTTCCCTGGACTTCCACGAATAATTCAAGACCAAAATTAGCCAAATCGGTAAAGGCGTTCTGGAGTTATATCGTCAGGAAGGAAAACCCGACTTATTTTTATATAGTAGAAGATTTCATACCATTGTATTTAATGTTACTACTGTTAAGCCCATAACTACGAACTACGAACTACGAATTTTTTATTATTGTTTTTTAAAGCTGGTTTAACCAGTAGGTAGTACTTAGGTGAAATGACGATGCAGAGTCAATTGGGTATCAAGCTAGCTTTGATATTATGCAGTATATTTAAAAATCAATATAAACCAAAAACATCACTTCATCATAAACATCATCCTTTACCGGAGGCGCGGTGTCCATTGTCGATTTGTTGTATAGAGATTCATAGTTATGAAAGACATTACAAGAATATTAACAATAGTAGGGGTGACACTGTGCATAAAAAAATGAGCTGTGAAGAAGGTTGGCCGCTACGTTTACCAAGGAACAAGCTGTTTTAGTTCATTCGCTAACAACAGTATTGAACATAAAACGTAACATAACATAAACTCACGCCTATATTCCCCGAAGGGGTAAGCAGAGGTGCTAGCACCCACGTTTCGCCAGTTTATGTTTAGGTCCCAATGTAATAGGTGGCGAGCCTATTGCGATTAACCGGGCACTTATAAACCTGCGATAAATACACACATAACTTCGAAAAGCATCGAAAAGTCATTGGTGTGTGCCATGGTAAACCTGGGATCAAACCCGAGACCTCGTCTCAGCAGTCCATTACCCATACCACTAGGCTACAGCAGATTGAAATATCGGAAAAACGATTGAGCGAATATATGATTTGAGATTGACATGGTTATTAACATTACTATACACTAACACTCACTGGGATATTTACCATGTTCATAGTTTTTATTTCGTAACCGGTATTTCGGTGCAGTACACCGTGATCATGGCGCTTGTAACAGCGCCGAAATATCAGTTATTAAATAAAAACTATGAACATGGTAAATATCCGGTGAGTGTTACACTATTAATGAGCGAATATAAATGGTAAACATAGTGATATCGGTTTGTACTTTGTTACCATTAAATTATAAAATTAAATTTGAATTTCGAACCATGTTATTAAGTAAATTAGATGTTATTATGTAGATATATTAGGTAGATTAATTTAGTAATTATCGTATTACAGTTTACATCAAAAAAAGTATAACATTGAAACTGAATTCAATGTTGCGTACTTGATTTAAATTGCCTATGATTAATAATTAAAATTTCTTTTAATTTTAGGTACATAAACAGATTCTTTCAGATACCTATCGCAATTTATTTACTTGATACTTTCCGGTGCAGGTATTTTTCATAATGATTGTATTTTTATGTACTGTTTTCTCAACGTGGAGATTACGTCGTACCCATAGAAATGTACCCCCCATAGACACAGGATGGCACCCGAACCACCCCCTAGACGAGGCCGCATTATAGCCGTGGGTCTGTTGGGAGCGCTGGGACATCCTCGCGAGGGCTTACCCGCGGCCCCCAACCATAGGCTGCTGGGCGTTACCGTGGGGGTTTTTAGTCGGTAGGAGTGCGGCATTATTTTCCCCCACGGTTAAAAAAACCCCCCATAGAAATGTAATTATTTAGAAAAATAGCTTTTTTTGTGATGGATATACATATATAAGAAACTAGATTTTGCCCGCGGCTCCGCCCGCGTGGATGTCGGTTATCGCGACAAAACATAGCCTATGTCCTTTCTCAAGGTCCAATCTACCCCTATGCAAAATTTCATCAAAATCGGTTCAGTGGTTTAGGCGTGAAAGCGTAACTTATAGACAGACAGACAGACAGACAGACAGACAGACAGACAGACAGACAGACAGACAGACAGACATTTATAATATTAGTATGGATTATTAGTGATCACCATCTTTATAGCGGTTTCCCCATAAATTTCCAAAGTTTGTCCTTTGCACTCATCCGTCGTTTAGCAGGCATCAGCAGGTAAGATTAGCCTAGACAGCAAATATCGTGATAGAGTAAACTTGGTCTAACTGCAATACTTCGATATCGCCAATAGGTTGTGGAGGTTAGATGGCTGTCGCTTCACACAAAATATCGATATTCAGCCAAACCCGCAGTTAGACTGCCAAAAGCGGACCCCAGAATCCGAGATGAAAGCTTCGTATGCGACTGGGGTTATCGCTAAGAGATCCGGTTCTTAGTATTCCATGGATTCACCGTGCGGTCGCCGGGTCCATGGCGTGGTACAGAGAGGAACGCTGTGACGGCGCCTGGGACTTGTGACCCAGGTGTAGGTTTAGGGTGGCCACCTTGTGATGCATCAGCGCTCACCTCCACCGTCAGTCGTGTTTCCCCCTCTACCTATCCAAATTTGGTAAGATCCTATCAACGCCGTTTTAGATATTCGTTTGAGTAAAGAGCTTACTGAAGCTCTTGGCAATCCGAGGTCTTTAAATAAGTTAAACAGGGATTTAGCTGGAATTCCTCTTGCTCCTACTTCCACGGCGTAGAGTTTAACCACATAGCCATTTTTGGTTAACTCGTTGGTCAGGTCAAAGTATTTGTTTATTTTTATAGCGTGGTCTTTAGGTATGTTAGTTTCCCACGGTACTGTGAGTTCTACTAGTACTGCACGCTTTTGCTGTTTTGAAAATAGGAATATATCGGGTCTGGATGACGAGGCACAAACATCCTCCGGTATTTTATAGTGTTTCTCGTACACGTACAGTCAGCATCAGAAAGGTCTTGATGAACAAAGTACTCAAAATGATCTTAAATCTTTGGATTTCCCCCTTCCTGTTCACGGACTGTTGTGATATTAGGTACACACCTTTCTCACGCTGACTGTAGTCCTAAGGAACCCACGCCGGTTATAAAAAATAAGGAGGAGGTATGTACTTACAAGTCAGCAGCCCAATGTAAGAACTTGTGAAGTCCTTGCTCCAACTCTTTGATCTGGAACCAGTTTGTGTGGAATGGCATCATGTATGGCGCCCTGTTCTGGTCGTAGTAGCGAAGGAAGTCCTCTTGTAACCATTCTAGCACCTAATGAATGAAAGAGACTATATGAGAATAGTAAACTAATATTTTTAGTAGGTATGTAGTAGCGAGTTCAAACGTCATCGTTAAGAAAGGTTTAATATTTAAAGGACATGTCAATGAGACTTCACCTCGCCTTATGGTAAGCTAAAGTCAAAATCTCGGAAAGAGAGTCACCATCGCAAACATGTACCATTTTAACAGTGGTGGCACTCAGCTTGACGGCCTATTAATTAGGAATGCACTAGAGAATCCCTAACTAAATTACTAAAACGAAAAACTAAAGTTGTATGCAAAATGCACCTTTAAATACAACTTTATTAGAAAAAGTGCAACCGTATCTCTTTTGTTGACTGTGCTTATAAAATATGTACGACTATTTTAGTGAGTGAATGTCACCTTAAAATACCGTCTTACAAAAATCTCCAATAAAAACCACACGGTATGTCCAAAGCCTTTGACGTAATCTTGTAAATCAATTACTGAAACCCTTATATATCTTTTGGTTAACACGTTGAACTAAATTCGATATACTCAGGTCAACACTTAGGAAGGACAAAAGTAGTTTAATACTGTCTGGCGCTAATATGATCTATTAGCTACCAGAAGATTTGCCATCCCCCATTATCTTACTCTAGCGCCACGGTAAAGAGGTTATCCCGGATCCTCTAAAGCTCCTTACTTTAACTTAATATTCTAGTTAGAAAAAATACTACATTGTATAATATTTTACTTTTATATTCAAAACAGTATGCTTTATAACAAATATACTTTTTAAATCAATAGCTAACTCAATTCTCGGTAAACGTGTCGCTCAAGTCACAACTATGTTTAAAATACTCTATTAGAGAAAACTGCAATATAATAAGCTGCACGTACCTGAGTAATAAAACTAGAACAACATCCGTGAACACAAATTACTCATAGAGAATATCAAAGCACTCGTACAGACCATCCTAATATCATTGAGATATCTAAGTGATATCACGTTTGGACCACAAACTAGCCAACTAGATAATAACTAGATATGATTTTATACAAAACGTATACAGATAGAATAGTAAAATGTTTTTAATATCTGTGTAGCCAGGTTTAGTTACGCAGAGATAAAATAATAGCCCACTTTACTGTACGTGAGTAAATGAAATTATTCTATAAGCCGGCTTCCGTTCCACTTCACGATACTTTATGCAACTACAGGCACTAGCTCACCTAGATTTTAAAGTATATATTATCTTTATTAAACGCCAGGTCCATAATGTGCTATAATAATTAAACTAATGCATTGTAATAGTAATTGCCTAAAATTGGTGATTTGCAAGTCGGAATTGCATTGAAGGTTCTGTACAAAACAGGATTAGAGTAAAAACTTTTAATGTTGCTTTTGGAATAAGTACTGTTATTATTAATATATCGGCATATGTAAATAAATCTGCCATGACATACGGTGCCGAAAAATTGATCCTAATGGTGAGACTAATCCACAAACAAAATTTCTCGCAGTGAACTATGACATGAGAAATGAAATGAGGTCATCCGTCAAGACTCGCAGACAAAAAAATCTAGACTTATAATGGGCAGGCCACATCTGCGGAATACCCATGACCTCAAGCCCTAGATTAGGGAACTCGAATCCATGCTTCCAGTCAGATGAACTGACTACGAAATGACTGCAAAAGTAGTAGATCAGATGCTATGTCGGTGCGCACATTTGGAGAGGCCTATTACAGGACAGTAATCGAGTGTAATTTATTTTTAACTAAAAAATTATTTAAAGTTTTCGAACTTTTCCCTATACTTGTGCTCGTGTGCTAGACCTTGCTTCTTGTTAAATTCTACGATACTAGCTCAACTAGAACCCCGTAGTTTTAATCCTCTACTCCGTTAATTTAGAAAATTAATTTTACTTCAAGAGGTGGCAGAGCTTAGTACTTATCCATACTAATATTATAAATGCGAAAGTAACTCTATGTCTGTATGTTACGCTTTCACGCCTAAACCACTGAACAAATTTTGATGAAATTTGGTATAGGGGTAGATTAGACCTTGAGAAAGGACATAGGCTATGTTTTGTCGCGATAACCGACATCCACGCGGGCGGAGCCGCGGGCAAAAGCTAGTTTGATATAAATTTCAATTCTTTACTTCGACGCAGTCCCGAAAAACGTTCTTGACATACAGATGGACAGATAAACAGACAGACACTGAAGAACCCGAAAAACTAATACTAATCATAAGAGTATTAAATATATTTTATGTTCGTTTTATACACAAGTGGGACATAAGTGACCCCTAAAAAATTCAAGGTTCCTGTGAGATAGTGGAACCTAATTCCATGCGTAATGAGCAGATAAATATCTGAACCGTAAATATTGTAACGTTTTTTTTTCTTAATACAGTCGAAATTTGAATCTTATTACACAATACAGATCAGATTATGAATTAATTACTTTTTTATTACTTAACCAAATCTTAAACAGGTGATCCTATTACATAAATTTTCATTTTGCACAACATAATGTCTCATCTCTTCATTTTCGTACATTACTAGGTCTAGGTCTGGAATGTGGTTAGAAAGCAACTGGAAAATGGCTTCGGAATCTATAAATACAATGATTATATCAAAGTAGGATATGTTTGTTGTTTGATATGATCCTCAAATATTTAGTAAACAAGAAAATTTTTGCCTAGAGCCAGGGTGTGTGTGTTTAAAAACAATATATATCAATGGTGTCTTTCAATCTGCCCCGGATCGGGAACGAAAAGGCATTTTGCAATAGGTATTAAGCTCGTTTCAAGGAAACATCATCTTCAACTGTATTCCCAAACAAAGAAAAGACTATTTCCGCAAA
The DNA here is from genome assembly GCA_914829495.1 of Eilema sororculum. Classification (NCBI taxonomy): domain Eukaryota; kingdom Metazoa; phylum Arthropoda; class Insecta; order Lepidoptera; family Erebidae; genus Eilema; species Eilema sororculum. Next base: position 14,450,589 of record OU618542.1, read on the forward strand.
ATGTCTCAACTTGTTATTAAAAATATAAACATATTTTGGGGAATTTTATAGCCAGCAACAACTGGACTTGACTGTTTCATTATAACCTAAAGTCAGGGATAGTACCTATTTATATGTATAAGAGTTTCTTTGTAATTGGGCACTTCAAAAATGTATCACATTTTAACGATTATAATTATTTGAATGAAATTTTATAACATAACATAACATTAACATAAACTCACGCCTGTATTCCCCGAAGGGGTAGGCAGAGGTGCTAGCACCCACATTTCGCCTGTTTATGTTAGGGTCCCAATATAATAGGTGGCGACCCTATTGCCATTAACCGGGCATTTATAAACCTGCGATGAATACACACATAACTTTGAAAAGCATCGAAAAGTCATTGGTGTGTGCCATGGTAAACCTGGGATCGAACCCGAGACCTCGTCTCAGCAGTCCATTACCCATACCACTAGGCTACCGCAATTCTATAGCATAATTAGCATAATTAGCACTATACCCCCTGTTATTCCCCCTGTAATGTATATTCCCCTGTAAGAGAAGGTCGTCCTGATGTAATCGCAATAAAATGATGATAATAATTTAACAAGTGTATTTTTGAAAATCCCTATTATTAGAGATCAACCAATCCGTTTACACATTGGTTTCGGATTCTTTTGTTCTGACGTTTAATATTTCAAGACCCTCATTCATACGACGTACCTATACTACAAGTACGTATTACTTTACCGATCCGCACCAATCCGCACTTACCACGAAATGTATCCTATGTTAGCGCAGTGTTAAGCGCTTTAGTTCGAGCAAAAGTTGTATCGCACTATCGTTCATCGATCAAAAGTTCTGCCGCCCTATCGTTTGTCGATAAAACAATCAGTCGCACTAAATGTACATCGAGCTGATGAACTGTCCATCAGTGATAGCCGACATGTACTATCGGCCTAACATTTTGTCGTATACCTATGTCTGTCACAACTATAATACGGAGTCCACTCTCATATTTCTTTTCCAAGGCTGCCAATTTATTATGTATCATTCATAAATACAAGAGAAACTAATTCCAGCCCAAAATGGCACGGTCATAACGGCAAATTGTTAGCGTAATATTTATTCTATACGTATCCAACTAATTGGATTTTCTTCTCTAGGTTTCGACAGTGGTCCAAAGATGTGTTAATACATATTAATGGAAATATAATCACCAGCCGCCTGACGATGAAGCTTTATAACCAATAATTGAAGACTTAAATCTGTATCTTCTACTAGACAAGGTTAAAAATCCGCTGTTCCTGGATACGGTAGATAAAGTTTGAATTTCGAACGGGACCATGGAGTCTGTCCACCGTGAACGGGATTAAGAAACTAGATTAATGAGTTAATTTTAACACCTATCTGTGTAGCAATAGCGTGCTTATTGCAGCTACAAAAATCATCTACTTTTTGCTTACATCTACATATATAAAAATCAATGCCACTTTTCGTTGTAATGTTATATAACTCAACAACGCCTTTACCGATTTGGCTAATTTTGGTCTTGAATTATTCGTGGAAGTCCAGGGAAGGTTTGTACGTAGAGCGGAGCCGCGGGCAAAACCTAGTACAACTTGAAAAGACTTGTTTAATTCACATTTTAATGCTATAAAATTAATTCAAGAAATTGTTTAATGGACAGTTCGAGGCGCGCAATCGATTACAAACAAGTAGGTAATAAAATTAAAAAAATTAAAAAACCCACGACGTATAAAAATCATTCAAAAAATGTTTACTGCAGCGCCCCCTATCTAAGAACATACAACAGTCAAACCCAAATCAATAATTCAAAACTGCATCAAAATCGGACTTGTATTTTTGGAGAAAATTGGCAACATTGATTTACATTAAAAATCCTTGCTGTAGCGCCCCCTGTTGAGTTGGCATTGTAACACCTATCTAAGAACATGCTAGAATGAAAGCCGAACCCAAAACTAAAAACTACATCAAAATTGGATAGGTAGTTTAGGAAAAAATGGCAACATGGATTTGCACAAACAAACACACAAACATCCTCTCACCCCAAACGCATACACCGTCCCCGTTCCGTCGTGGGTAAAAATGAATTTTACCATTCTAGAAATGCAATCTTAACATCAACTATTTCCCATTTAACATACCTACGTATTCTTTGTTTAAATAAAGATAAGAACTTACTTCATTTGCATCGTGATTGTGTAGGACGCACTGATCGAGATATGGGCAGTGTCCGCCCTCGTACGATTCCACATAGTGAGCGTTGAACGGCACCTCCCACAATCCTGTCGATAGCATTTTACACTATTAAGTTTAACCAACATTATACAAAAAACTATGTAATTAATTACCTATATTATATATACAAAAAAGTACACAAACACCAGTCGTAATTTTGGTACATAAAGTGGAACTCACTACAGATACTTATCTCTTTCTGTATCATATTCATTATGTAGAGTCTATACCTACCTTCATACATAGATATATATACTCACACCTGTGAATCCTCGAAGGTGTAGGTAGAGGTGTAGTAACACTAAGGTGTTACTACACCTCTACCTACCTACCTACCTTGTGAAATAAAGTGTTGAGACAGGATTAAAACAATGGAAGGAATATTTTAAACTAAGCTGTTACTTGGCTGACAATTTCTATTTCGATTGCATCTGACGTACAAAAAGTTGAAGCTAAATATATTTCATAAAACCTCAAGCCCCATCGCAAAATAACATGTTGTAGGTAGGGAGGCCACGTAGCTAAATTTGTAGTTACTCGAGCGTCGTGGAAACCTATGATTAGATGATATGAAATGATATGGTAGATTAAATGATAGAAAAAATAATGATGTATAAAGTTTCTAAGTTAGCTTCTAGTGGTAGAGGATCAATCAATCAATCAACCAGCCCACTGCAGTCCATAGAAGCGTATATATCTCTTAATAATAAATAAATACATAGGTATATCATCCATCTTACGTTTTATATTACTATGCAGTTTAACTTTAAAATAAACAAAAATAAGTCCGCGTTCGAGTAAATACAGACATCTCTTTTCAAGCTTCCCACGCCCTTAGGTTAAATCGCCAGATTTTCAAAATTGACACTTGTTACTTAGCTAGTAACTAACCTACTTTATCTTAATCTGATGCCTAGGTGTAAATTCGTGGACCTTATTTTTTTGCGAACCCCCCATATTGAAGGCTGCCTACTGGCTGGAGAAATTTGTCTAAATGTAACCCTGATCTGATGCGTTCGAGTTACTACCGAATTTCCTGCTACACGTGCCCTACTATTGAGTTCACATTAAAAAATATATAAATGGCAGTTTCAAAACAGAACAAAAAGGCATAGTGAACAGATTTGACACTTGAGTGTCAACAGGAAAATAAAGAATAAATTTGACTTTGCGTGAAGCTTAATATATCTTGAAAGATTTATTTTGCGCCCGAATCATATTTGATTTTACAATAACTTTTTGTATCTCGCTTATGAGTATTCTTTTTCTTTAACTATAAAATTACATATTTTAGGTATATGTGCAGCTAACTAGCTTAATCAGCCATTCAATTAACCGTTTGGTTAATAATCGGCGGCGAAGGCGCCCGTTCCCGGATTCCCGGCATGATATTTCTTATTCTAGACGGTAAAATTCAAAATTCAGAAAGAAAACTGATATACAATCTTATAACAACGAAGAAATCAAAATAAGAACTATCCAATTGGATGCAATCATTTGGCAGTATTCAGTTTTATATAGATATACACATAGATAGATAAGATAAAAAGCAAGCAACTAACCTGGGAATGATTTCGTGGGGCAAGTGCCGGACTTGCACTCATGGGCGATCTTATAGTCGAGCGTGTACGGCCACACTGGGATCGGCAGCGGCGGCACGCCCACCGAACTGTCGTAGATGTACCCGAAGTCTTCCAACACCTAACCGAACATAGATTTTAGATAATCACAGGAGTTAACTGTAAAACTTTTATGACTTTAGTTACATGATTTAAGACACTTGTCTTAGTTGCGTTGTTTTATTTATTTATGTATTTACCGTACAATACACTATCATTACAGATGGGATCTAATACAATAGTGTGAAGTCTTAAGTCTAGTTTTATATCACAGAGTTAAACAAATAGAATAACATTACATTAGTCAATAGTTTGGAAACTTTAATTAAATTCAAATTAATAATAATCATATAAACATAAATTCTTCTCAATCACATATTATACTTATATCTAGCCTATATCTAGTGTTATCACACAATAAGTACCTAGCCTCTGTGAATTCATTCAGCGTGCACATTTTTCTCATTTTACTGTCGCATTACCGGAATCGAATTTATTTTTATAGTTATTATTATATTGACTAGATTTACATAGACATGCTTAGAATCTATAACACGGTTAACTGATGTGTATGAAAGGCCGCTTCGGGTGCGATTCCCGAATCGGGCAAAAATGTCATTGCATTTTTGGTGTGTAGGAAAGTCGCTCAGGCAAAAATACCTGAATCATGACATTTACTCAGAATCGAAAGCTCCACCTGTCCTTCAATCCTCTGCTTATCCCCTGGGGATATACAATCATGGATACACATATATATCTCAATACAAATCTACATACGAACAAATGTACTTCAATCAGTTTTATTTAGCAGTATTCGATCGGTCTCTATTCAGACGTCGTTGATTCACAACGTACCGGCAGGCTTTTTTGACAACTGACATACCTCCGTTACTACACACGGTACACAGTGTGACGTATAACCAAAAAATCCTCCACCAATTTCACTTTGTATTGCGTCAGAGTGACGGCGGTAATTGTCAGGTAACGAAGAGTGTACCAAAAAAATATAGATGCAGAATTGGCAAATACGTCACAGTGTCTGACTAGCAGTAACATTTTCCTGTAATATTCCTGTATATTTATTTGCTGTCTATTATGACGTGCCCAGTGCCGACATAACATTAGCAAATTTGTCGTCTCCTATTTTCTATTAGAAGGTTGTCAGTAGGTTGGAATTCGTCTAGTTATTCAAGACAAAATATAAAATGTTTCATCAAACATCTTCTTGTAAAGTTAATTGAATGAATTTGAATTTCTGTCTACTGTATCATAACAACAAGTATTTGGATATTACGTACCATTTATGGGATTAACATACATTGACTATTGTCATAAACATCAAAATACCTATCAATGACATACAGCCATAATTTTATTCTACAATACGAATTGCCAGTTGTCTAGAGGGGCTGATAAGTAATCGACCTTTTAGTCTTTATACAACAACATGACGATGACCACAGCTATGATATTAATATTATTTGATGTATTAAGAACATGAATAAATGTTAGAAACGTAAAAAATGTGATGATTGACCTGAATGTAATTACAGAGGCAACAAAAAATTCGGAACACGTAACGCATCTCACGTCATTTCTAATAACCGTGTCACTTATCAACGAGCAATTCTTTCATTTTTTATAACTAAAAGTTACCAATGTCACTGATACTTCTGAACAAAATTATTTGTTGACATGCGATCTAGTTTCCACAAAGAGAATTTATTGAGACTCATATTTTATTACGCACCCAAAGGAACGACTAGGATGATCGGGATAAACAGTATTCTATGTTAGTATAGTCGAGTATGTTTACCGTTTTCTAAAGTTCTGTTATAGAAGATATGATGACTTGAGGTTCTTGAAATGACAATCGTGTAGGTATATCCACTAACGTAGTTTTAAATTTTTAAATATGGTTCCTCTGCTGATTGGTGGTAAGTATTAATTAAATAGACGGATAAAACTACTGAATAAATAGTTGAAATCATAAAAATGGCAGATTTATTTGCAGGTCATTATTATGGCACATTTTTTTTATAAATAAATATAGTTTAGAAAATAATAATTTACATTACCTATACAAGTATTCAATTCATTTATTTTACATATACAGTTCTAGTCAAACATATAATTTATACATTAAGTCAATAAATTAAACAAATAACCTATACAAGTATAATATTTGCATTTACCTGCCTGTTTACTTGTTACAAATAAGCTTTTCTTCTTAATTTTATGACTGTACAATGTATGTCCAACGTAAGTCCGAATTAATCTTACCTTAAATTGTGTGTTTCTTCCAGGTTTCAAAAATGGCGCTCTGGTACCGGTGATCTCTGAGCGGGAAACATTCGCGAACTTGGATAATATCTCTCGCATGCCAATCATTTCACCCACCCACTCTTCGTAGCCTTTGTCTTGGAGACCTTGCTGCTGTGATACTGTACCAGTCGCTATCTATAAAATAATAACACCACTGAAGATATAATCCTCATTGAAGAGTTTTACTTACATAATATAACTACGAAAGAAGAATTAATAAATGCAATCATACAAAAATTGCTAAATGAATCCGGAAGAAGTTTAACACAGAGACATATCGCAATATGGTATAGCTCATAGGCTAATTTTTAAGGGTTACGTGAGGGGTATCAATGTCTCTAGGGGGTTACAGCTTGGGCGGACACCCTGCAGGCCAGGTTCGTGCCCCTGCTGCATGCGCCGCAGCAGAGGATGGCCTCCAGGGCCATTAGGGGGTACTGAATGATATCCTTTGAAGCGGCGAGTCTCCTAGCCGGATCACCACCGTGGATCCTGGAAGCGAGATCACTTGCGGCACTGTATCGGTTCCGTAAGGAGGCGCGAGAGCGGGGATACGATCCCGAGCCCGAAGACATTCGGGCCGAGAGATCCCGGCTCCACGGGATCATGGTGGCGGAGTGGGAGCGAAAATCCGGAAATCCCCTCGGATACCCCCCTGCCGGAGCCGGAAGGGATCCGTGGGGATTTCCGCACGGAAAAAAAAAGAAAAAGGGGGTTACAGCTGGTAAAACTCATAAAGAGAACTGTACCGTAAAGGTACCTAGGGACTGGCTAAGTATCAGGCTGGTATGACACTTGCTGCCACAAATCCTATATGGTACGTGTGAACTACAAAGAGGTTATTATTATCTATCTTCTATCTTCATATATATCAAAATCAATTGCTGTTCGTTAGTCTCGCTAAAATTCGTGAACGGCTGAATGGATTTATATTATCTTGGTCTTGAAATGTTCGTGGAGGTCTAGGAAGGTTTAAAATGTGAGAAAAAATCGAATAATTGCCGGGAACTGATATCCACGTGGGCGGTGTCGCGGGCAAAAACTAGTTTTAAAGATGTTTCAAAGGATTGCGTTCTTCGGATTCTCAGTTAGAATGTTTATGTAGCCTATGAATGAGAATTTGCCCGTCATATGTGGAGCCACCCGGCTGGGGACGTACAAAAAGCCTTAGGCAGACAACAGTGTTGAGTTCTTGCTTGTGATGAAAAAGGGCAACAAGGCGAGCTATAAATCTGATTTTGCAGACGTTTCAGACACAGGGTACAATCAGATGGATCATGACATGTGTTGTTTCACTTTTTAGTACAGTACATCCATCCATATATTCTGTAAATCCCAGAAGGGGTAGACACAGGTGTATTAGAGGTGGACAAAGGTATGTGCGAGTGTTCTTAAACATGTTTGATGAAAATCGGTTGAGCCGTTATAAGTTACAATTGGTATGGGGAGTTTCGACGGTTTTTACTTTTTTAATTTATTTTGTTATCTACATTAACAACAGAACTGCGAAGTAATATTTGAAATCAATAAATTTACACATTATAATAACTTCAAAAGTCAAAAATGGCAATTTCATAGTAAGATATTTAAAACCTTTTCATAATATTAAGTAATTAACGCTATCATTGTGGCGTAATATTTCAAAATGTTAACTATTCTACTTACTCTGTTATGGGTACTATGTGAGAACAAAGAGAGTATAACAAAATTAAAAATTTAAAAACCCCCGTCACAAAAAACACCTCCAAAAACTTGAAAATAAATGAATAAATTTTAATTCAACGGTTGCCATGTCGGGGGACCTTCACTGGTTAAGTACTCTTTTATATCGTAAGGTCCCCCGACATGGCAACCGTTGAATTAAAATTTATCCATTTATTTTCAAGTTTTTGGAGGTGTTTTTTGTGACGGGGGTTTTTTAAATATTTAATTTAATTTTTATTTTATACTTTTTAAATTGATCTACTAGTCAAGCTCTTTCATTTGATACCCATATTGAGGGAATTATAAAGAAATATGTATTCCAACATGTTGTGACGGCGGCCATCTTGGACCGATTTTTTTCAAACATAGCTAAGAACACTCCCGACTAATATACCTTTCAAACAAAAAATACTAAATCCAAATCGGTTCATCCGTTTGGGTCATCCACAGACAGACACATACACATACACACACACAGACACGTCAAGGTTATAACACCCCGTCGTTTCTGCGTCGGGGGTTAAAAACGAATTACAATGTAATTTGCAATGACAAGAATGTGCCGTTTCTACTACTAGATTATTAAAAAGCAAACATAAATTATCCATACTAATATTATAAATACGAAAGTAACTCTGGCTGTCTGTCTGTATGTTACGCTTTCACACCTAAACCACTGAACCGATTTTGATGAAATTTGGTATAAGGATAGATTAGACCTTGAGAAAGGACATAGGCTATGTTTGGTCGCGATAACCACATCCACGCGGGTGGAGCCGCGCGTACAAGCTAGTAATAAATAAGTAAGTATAAGTAATTAATAATTACATAAAAGAACTATGTAGTTTGGAATATATTTTGAATACCTATTACCTGCTCTGTGGAAATACCTACTTTAAAATAATATGATCAAAGGGTGACAGTATGCGACAGCGATATTTGACCTTTTATTCACCTGGTTAGTCATCAAAGTGACCGTATCTCACAGTGAGGAACACAATTTTGAACGTATTCTCCCAGAGAAGCCAATAAAGTAAAAACATAATATATATATGAATATGTAATTTGATTATTGACATTATAAAACTGAAATAAGCAACTAACCAAAATCTAACCATTAAAATCATTTGGCAATACGCAAGAGAACATCACATTTAACTTTCAAATTGTTAAGAATATGATGGTACTCTACAATCTTATTTACTAGCAGACTCGTACTTCGTACCGCCAATTTTTTTCCACCCGCAAGGTGTCCGATCCCGTTCCCGCTGCACCCTCTTCTATATTAAGCAAGTATTATACGTATAAACCTTCTTCTTGAATTACTCTATCTATGAAAGTTAACCGCATAAAAATTTGTAGCGTAGTTTTGAAGATATAAGCATCCATATGAACGGACAGAGGCTGAAAGCGGTTTTGCTTTTGCCCGCGGCTCCGCCCGCGTGGATTGCGGCTATCGCGACAAAACGTAGCCTATGTCCTTTCTCATCGTCTAATCTACCCTTATACCGAATTTCATCAAAATCGGTTCAGTGGTTTAGGCGTGAAAGCGTAACATACAGACAGACAGACAGAGTTACTTTCGCATTTAGAACATTAGTGTGGATAGTGATAATAGTGATGAAGATGATGATGATCCAAAAAAACTACTGTAGGCAAACTAGGGATGTATAAGAGCATCGTAACGTCTTTTCTCCTTCACCAACATGCCTTAAACTCGCCTGAAAGATGTCACAGTGTATCACGCTACTCCACTTATTTATGGTAAACAAAGTATTCGATAAAGAAAAAACATCCCTGGATTACTGGAACAGCATCTGGTCCTAAAGCCATTAGTGTTTCCAGTAAAAGTCAGTTATTAGTAAATAAAATTAAGTACTTACTAAAAGCGAACGTGTTCAGCCAACTGTATAGGTAATAGGTATTATTTACATACTGTACTTAATTTTATTTCTTCATTTGAACAGTTGCATAAACTAGCTGAAGTCTGTCAGTGAAATGAGGAAAAGATAAGACTGAGACTTGCTATGGACCTGAATAACTTTCAATTAAGACACTGTTTCGTACGTGGAACAGTTACTTCGCGATCATTGGTAGCACGTATGAATAATATTTTTAATGTACTTAACTAGCTTTTCCCCTCGGCTCCACCCGCGTAGATGAAGGTTCCCGCCAATTATTCGAATTTTTCTTACCTTTTAAACCTTCCCTAGACCTCCACAAACATTTCAAGACTAAGCGAAGATGAATCCGTTCAGCCGTTCTTGAGTTTTAGCGACACTAACGTACAGCAATTGATTTATGTATATATAGATATGATCATCAGTTCTACTTTACCCACTCAAAGATTAAATTATAAAATTATCCAGGAACCAACTAAAATACACCAAATAATTGTGTACTCACCTCGTGGCCTTCATGTGCGAGAGCTTGCACCTGCACATAATTACTGTAAAGAAGAAACAAAAGTTAGTTGAGAACATATTATAAAGATGATAATTGAATTATTAGATGATAATGAAATGATAATAGTCATTGGATGCAGCACCTGAAACATCAAGTCTTTTGGAAAACCTGCAGATGAAATTTTTGACTCGAATTCGCATACCATTCTGCAGGACAATGTAAAACTACAGTCAAATCACAAAGACTGCAAGTAGCGGCAATAAATTATAGACTTTAAAGCGATACAGTTAAAGTTCAATATTAAATGACTGTTAGCAGAGTGAAAGAAAGAGTGTAATGAAACTTTTGTCATTTAATTTTGGACCTTAAAGTGTAAAAAAAAAGTCTAAAATTAATGTCGCTTTTTGCAGTCTCTTAGGTTTGACGGTTTGGCTGTAGTTTTGCTTGAGTAGAATCGAGGCCCAGGTATCGTGATATCGAATACATAATTAAGTTTAAAAATTCATTGAGCTGCAGTCATGGCTGCATCTGTGTGAAAACCAAAGGATAATTGCTATTTTCCAAAATATATAGAAATTTTAAGAAAATCTTTTCAGATGGGTGTGACGGGATGTATTGGTTTAAGGAGCCCCAGTAAGCCTTCAGGGCCAAGCTAACGTCACCAATATGCTCGTTTTTTACGTGAGATTTAAAAGTCATACGGAAATCATTCCATGAAAAATTTATAAGACAAATCAGTAGGACGAAAAGCACTAAACTGACAATGGACTCCAAGGTGATAAGACCGGGATCAACATTAATAATGATGATGATTCTAACATATGTTATTCCCTTTGATGGACTAATTACTGATTTTATTTTTTTAATGTTATTAATCATTACTAGTGCATAATCAATATTAATTTAAAAATACCTGTAAAATTACATGCCGTCAGGTGAATTATGGAGGGACCACTTTATTTACTGAATGTAACCTATAAATTACCCATTTTCGCAATAAATGAGTTTGAGTTTGATGATGAAGGAGATGTATGGCGTATGAATGTATGATGGAGGTGCTGCAGAACGACAATGACATAAAAACCTTTTTGAATAAAATATACCGAAATGAACCTAAAGCCTCTATCCTTGATGTTTATGGTCATGGGAACATCAAACATACCTACTACCTACTTTAAAATTCATTCATCGATTTTATTAATTTTTTCAACTGCAAAGTTGAATTTAATGAATTTTAAATAAATAAACACAGAATATAAATAACATTCAGACAATATTAATGCTAACATATAAAGGTTAATTTTTGTGCCTATAAACGAGCTAATTAAGTAGCTAAGCTTCATAATCTAAGGTCGTTACATTATGTCAAGCCTAACATTAAGGTATAATAATATTCTAAAAAAGACGACAGTGATACTTTAATAACGTTATAGTTTATACAACTTCACAATACAAGTGTACGGGAAACAGTAAGCTTAAGAACATGTAGTCTTTCGCTTCCTTTTGTTTGAATGTCAAATTTTAAAATGAAAATTTCTTTGCAAAAGTTTAACTAAAACTAGAAGGTATATTCGTCAAAGTAGAGGAAGAGATGCTTAGATAGTTTAGACATGTAGAAAGGATATATGAAAGAAAATTGACGAAGCAGATTTATGAGACGAGTGTAAATGGGCAAGCCTATAAGGGTCGACCCAGACGATAGCGATAGCAATATTTCGATACAGATTTAACACGTTGTAACAGTACACGCAACCGGCAAGCGTGTGTTAAAGAAAATACTCATAAAATACAAAACCTAAAGATTTAGTGCACATAAAAACATTTAGTATGTCCCAAAGGTATTGGAGTTTATCAATCACTATGAGACAGGACTATGTCCAGCAGTGGACTGGGATAGGCTAATATTAATTGAATCACTATATACAGGGTGATTTTATAGTCGTTTCGGATAAAAAGAATTTGGTCACAGTTTCCAAAGCAAAATCATCTGCAAGTATTAATTTGTCGAAAGAAAATTTTTTTTACCCGACATCGAAGGAAGGAGGGTAATGTTTTTCGAGACTATGTATGTATGTATGTATGTATGTCCATTTATTTGGCACGGCCTACAGCCTGAATGGCTTGACGGATTTGAACCTGTGAGGTGTCATTTGATTCGTCGTGATTGTGTGACTGACACTAGGTACATTAAAATTTTTAGAAAATCAAAATGGCGGAGTTTTGGCGCTAAAATGATTTTAAACACCTATACATTATTCCCATACATTATCAAAAAAAAAATGTATTTGCCAAATTAATACTTCCAGATGATTTTGCTATCGAAACTGCCCAAACTCTTTTTATTCGAAACGACTATAAAATCACGCATATATACGAATATCCACTTATTTAGACACGGCTGATTAGGCTACTGCCTTTTGCTAGGTAACCATTAAAATTAACATTAGCAAATTTTCTTTTGTTCGACTCACTGCCATAATGTGACACCAGAAATGTATACTCACGCGCTTATTTAAACTCCATAAGTAAATATTGTCAGATATACCTAAAAAAATTCCTGATCCCACAGTCAGACCGTTTGTACGGTTTTGTGGGACAATGTATTAGTTCATAAGATGTATATGTACTTACTGTAAATAAATAAAAATGAATACCTAGCAAAAATAATAATCATCTACATTTTCACCAGGATTTTCATAAAGCCTGGTGAAAATATTTTAAATATATTTTTTTTAAATATAGGTTGAATTTAAAATAAAGAAATTAAATTAATTTCAAAATTACCTGTACTCGTGCGAGAGGAAGAATGTGCCTCGTATATTACAGCCGTTGGGGTTCTTAAGTTTTCCATTAAACACTTTTTTGTATTTTTCATAATTGTTCAAATTTACAGCTCCATCGAATGTCAGCAATATCATCTGGGGAGTCTGTAAAACAATTGTTTTAGTTCAGCCTGTATTTATTGTTATTGTTTTTTATTAGATACAGTAACAATTTTTACACAATGTAGGCAAACAGTTATTTGAAAACACTTGAACATAAAATCTTCTGAGTTCAATAATTAATATTACAGTCCAATCTAGTTGTAATACTTTTTTTTTTTCATTATTTTATTTTCAAACATTTAAGTTATATAATAAATACCGAAATAACTCTACAATCAAATTGAAAGATGGTTTTACGAAAATAATAGGTACTGAACTCAACAACCTGTAGAATGTCTGCTCCGAATAAGTATTTTACGTTGTCTTCACAGACCGTTAGATTGGCTAAATAATCTTATAAGTAACATTTATTAAATTTGTCCAAGCTACGTTGAGTTTCCGTACTACCTGCGACTAAAACAAGACATTTGTGTCATACAATTTTCTTTAACGCTGCGCTAGTAGTGTAGATTCTTTATGAAAATAATTTAAACCTATAAAATGTATGTTTTATCTCAATACTCTACATTTATTTAGTACATAATAAAAAGAGGCTAAATCTAAGCAATATAATTTTTAATCGTTACGTTGGAATTCCGCAGATTGGAATATAGTAGTAACTCTAAAAAGTTATTACCTCATTGGATAGCACACATAGCAATGTTTAAAAACGTTTCAACATTTACAAAACGTCGATAAGCAAACTTTACTAAAAACAAATACAACATCAATGCTCAACGCAAATCAAATAAAATACTTTTTTTATGAAATAATAAGCCAAATTTCGGTCAAAATTACTGATTGCACAGCAGAATACTAAACTCAAAAGTATTAGAAAACACACTAAAATTTATTTTCGTAACGTACGACTGTTTATCTTAATGCAAAGCAGTTTTATTAATGCACTGCTAATGCTGCCTGACTAAAATAATCCAAATTCACATCAAAAATACTGATTGAGCAACAAACTACTTACTTGCTTATAAAAAAAAAATACCGCGGATAACCACCAAATATGACTAAAGTGTTATTGTTAAAGTCGACCTAATTGAAAGCGCATGATGTGACACCTCGACTTATGTTTCATCGACTCGACACAGGACATCAAGTTTCACATACCATCTTTAGATCTGATTTCGAGATAAATGTGTTTCATGGTGGGCCCACAGAACTCATAAAATACAATTAAATATTAAATAACTTACATCTTCTGGATCCATACCGCCTGGAATGATCGTACCATCTTTAGAACAGAAGCAGTAAGGCAGCTGGCACTCTGCTGTGTCGCATTTCGTGGCCAGGTCTAGAGGCACCTCCGTCACAGGACTGGCGGCTATGCAAAAATTTACTATTATATTAAAACGGTCTATCCCACTTAGAACTTCGGGGCTTTAGGCCCGATACGAAGGGTCACCTCTCCTGCTAGCCATTACACCTGTTGATTAACGGACCAGGCTTCAGCGTCGACTTGCCAGCAAGGGATTGGAGAGTCAGACAGCTCTCACCAACACCAAAGCTAAGACAAGTTAATCAAGAAAAAGGGTAGGCAAGCGGACCTTCAAAATACAAAATCCCCAATGGATCAGAACCCTGGATTACGACATCATCGAGTCATATCTCATTATAGTGCAACCATAAACAACTCTAACTTGTAACTATCTCAACCGCTGCCATGTCAGGGGACCCTAACTGTTAAAGCATTCCATCATATTATCGGAAGGATACATGGCCCCCCGACATGGCAACGGTTGAAACAAAATATTAATAGGTATATTAAAGGTAAAGGGCAAACACAATTTATTTTCAACTTTTTGGATTTTATGTTTTTTGTGACGGGGGTACTCCGCCATTTTGTAGCGACGGCCATTTTGGACCGATTTTGTTTTAAACATAGCTAAGAACACTCCCGACTAATATACCTTTCAAACAAAAAAAACTAAATCCTAATCGGTTCATCCGTTTAGGAGCTAGGATGTCACAGACACACACACACACACACACAGACACGTCAAACTTATAACACCCCGTCGTTTTTGCGTCGGCGGTTAAAAAATGTAACCAATCACATCAATGTTTTTTTTTCATAATATGTGAAAGTTTGGCGACACTAGTGGAAACGGAAATATTAACGTAATAGCTAGGTTTGAGGGCATATCCTGGTCACATCAGTCCTTAACTACTAATTACTTCAAGTACATACTTCTTATATGCGATAAATTTCTCTTTTTATTTCAATTAAATAAATCATGCCTACAACATGGTCGTGGAAATTTAGCGCTCTAATAAATTAGTAAAGTTTACAGAACAATCAACTTACTGGTAGAGAGAGGGCCGCATCTGGCTTCAGCTTTAAATGTACAGTACTTGTTAATATCATCAAAATATAATCCAGAGGGACATCTGTTTACGTAGGGGAAGCCATCGACGCACTGAAAGAAAAAAATCATCTTTTTATTTGTGGATAACTAGGCATAAGCTAGGGTCAAATCAAACTAGATAAGTTAATCTCTTCTAAAAATAATATTCTAAACGTGAATACGACAATCAAAATATGTATTGGTGTGCTCAAAATTAGGCATGTTTATATCACAACGTCTAGTTCAGTGAAAGTCATTGACCTAGTGACATTATGTAAAAATCCACACTAAACTATCACCATCATTGCTTCTACGGCATAATACCTACTCGTAAGACGAGCTTATGTATTAATTGTATTGTAATAAAGTTGTATATATGACTAGCTTCTGCTCGTGGCTTCGCCCGCATGAATGTCGGTTATCGCGACAAAACATTTCTCAAAAGAAGTAGGTGTACGAAGTTTCATGCTTCTAATCTAACTTTGAAAATTAAGAACTATCCATACAAAAGTTCTTCACCTATTTTACAGAATTACCAAAAATCCTTTCTTAGCGGATGCCTTCGTCATAACATCTACCTGCATGCCTAATTTCAGCCCGATCCGTCCAGTGGTTTGGGCTGTGCGTTGATAGATCACTATGTCAGTGAGTCAGTCAGTCGCCTTTGAGTTATATATATTTAGATATTGGTATCGGGAATAGTTGTCACATTAATCAATCAATTATCTTATTATGGTTGACTTCTGCCATAGTCCCCGATCGTACGATCACTTTCCACGTATAGGTCTCTCAACCACCTATTACAAACATTGTCCGTAGTTTAATTACTACAAACAGTTTCCAGTAATTATTAATTCTACCTCAACACATTAATAACAATATTCTGCTACATGTTTTAACATCGTTTTATTATCTTTTCATTTACACGTTTCAGGCAATGTTTTGAAAAATGAATACGTATATATTTTCTTTCCTAATTTGCTTGTAGGAAAATGAAAGTAAAAGAGTCCTTCGAGTTAATGATGTGTAGGACTGTAGGCATGTTGTAACGTATATTCTTCAACATACATGTTTCTCGGAATTAATTTTCCAACTTTGCGTATGTATTTCTTTGAACAGTAAAATAACCGTTGCCCTGAAACTGCCATATTACGTATAAGCTTATTTCATCACTTTTTAAAAGACGAAAATCAGAAACAGGATTTACGACGAATATGCTATCATTAGTAAGTAGAGTCTGCAAAGGTTCACTTATATATAATACTAACTTTTTGTTTCTTCTAAAGACTACTCCTATACTAAGTATATTGTTATGTCTCTATTTCCAAGTCCTTACAAATACTTATACAAATAAACGGACACAAAATACTTTTTTTTTCTTCGTGCGGAAATCCCCACAGATACCTCCCCAACCAGAGCCGGAAGGGGAGATTATGTCGGACTCGAAAGTGGTTCTATGCCGGAGGTGAGGTTGTCTTCGACATATCCCTCGCAACCCGGCTGACCCAGGGCTATCCCTTACGGTCTGGCCCTCCTCGGGATGGGGGACAACGGTGTCCCCGACTCGCCCCCGGAATGGGGAGGCGTACTCAGCGCACCACCGCCGCGTGGCTGCGGGGGTTTTACACAAAATACTAGTACACACACATTTTTAACAACCCATACGATGTGTGGAACTAGGGATCGAATACCTATCATTTCCTTTTTTAACCTACTTCTAAATTAGTAGTAGGTTCTCATTTTGGATGTATTTTTAATTAGGAAACAAGCGCGCTCTCTTTTTTTCACCATCGTAATCTTTGCTGGTAAATAACCAAATACAACCCGATTGTTGTCATACAACCGTATTTAGGCCTCATAAGGAGTCTTGCAACCTGGACAGGTTTTAACTTAACATTTATAAAAAAGCTTTTACTTGCTGCAATCTTGTTCAAAGTAGCCACTCTGCACTGGGTCTAAAAAGTAAAGCAACAAAAAACTAGATAGGACAGATATTACCTAGTTACCGTTATAGGCAGCCGTTTTTATTTTAGAATCCGTCCAATTTCGCGGACGTAACATAAACTCAACTGTAATCCCACGAGGGTTAGTCACGCGGGGTTACGTTATTACATACAACGGCATACGAAAAAAGGAATCCAACGTTTTATGCGAAAAATGTTCGGTGTTTGTCCATAAAAATATGAACATAGCTGTTATACGTTCCTTCGCGGGATATCAGAATAGAAATAAGAGGCGGAAGATATATGAAGAAATATTAGAATGTCCACGTCTTGCGTGGTTATCCACATAAGCCGTGGGCATTGTGATGCTTTACAGAAACTGCTTGTTGTATTATTGACCTACATATTTATTTACATCAATATCACCACAGCATCTGCTCAATGTAGTGAGGTTAGTGATGATCAAGGGGCAAAATATTCTCAAGAATACTTCTAAAGGCATAAAATCGAATTACTGCGGACCTTTTGCGAAAGCTATAATACGCACTATTATCACAGAACACAGAATAGATAATAGTACTAGCGTATGAATGTATTCGATAACTGAGATGACTGTATTCGATCTACAGTCATGGGCAGATATAGGTTTTGAAGAAAAGGTTTTACTGGATAACTATATATTTTACCATGAGGAGAAACCACATCACTTCTTGGAGATTTCGAAAAGCCGTCTCTGTATTCGACCTTTGTTTTATTTAAATGCTACCTGCTCAACATGATATGCTATAAAACGAGCAGATTCGTAAGCCTGATACATGAGATTTTGGTAAGCTCTATGAGTATCTAAACTAATAATATGGGAAGGTAAAGTAATCTCTGAAGTATAGAAGGGAGTAAAAGGAACCTACATTATCCATATGACTTCCTTCTATTTTTATCTATACTATTTCTGTTGAAATAAAAGCGAGGTTTCGAGGAAATAACATTTGAGATAAATCTCCAAAAACAACCGGCCACCTGAATCCTTGATCAACTTCCGTTGTCTACCGGTTTGTTATAACCTATTAAATTGTATGGAAAAATATTGTCATTTACTAATATTTAAATTTATTTTATTTTATTTTATTTCAATTATTAATCTTCTTCAGCATCTTCAACTAATACATATTTCAGCGACCCAGCAATCTAATTTTCTATCACGCGATAAAGAAAGGGAAAACTGACTTGCTTGTTTTTTTTATTTTGTTTTTGTACATTGTACAGTATATTAGTTAGCATATTTTTGTGTATATTTTATAACGTAAAAAGTATGTATTAATTTTGTCTTGATATAAATTTGAGTATAGGTAAGTTGATTCAAGACGGTATTACTTACACCGTATGGAGCTGACACTTCAGTCCAACACGCTCTTCTAGATAGGAAGTGAGAGGGTAGGATTGATAGAAAAAAATCATCAGAACACTCGCCAGTGTAGCCGCTAAAATACTGCCAAAGAGGCAACACCCTTACGCAATTGGAAAGGTTCTAAGTCATAGCTATTATGAAACTACATGATTCCCAATAATATGGACAGGATGCTGCTGCATTCTGATAAGAGATGGCCGTGGGTCATCCGGGGTGCGAGGGATATATCGAAGACAACCTCACCTCCGGCAAAGCACCACACCAGTCGACGTGCGGTTTTAGTCAGTTCGAGTCCGATATAATCTCCCCTTCCAGCTCAGGTGGAGGAGTACTCTACAAAGTATTACCTAGCTTGGACACGAATTCTATGACAGCTTTTTTTTAGATTGTTACATACATCTGTCTAACTGTTGCTTAAACGGACTTGTTACCTACAATGGCTTTTCAAAATTTGAGACGAATAATGCATGATAATCTTGTTAATATGGATCTCAAACACTTAGGTGGCACCCGGGACTACATTTATATTTACTAGTGACATTCAGCAAAGTTATAAAGAACTTGTGTACATCTATCCCTGCCTAAAGTCGTCTTATTAACTTCAAACATTGAATTTGCACAATAAACACGAGGGTCCATGTTAGTGGAACCACGGATAACGATTTCCCACAACAACTGCTCAAACTTGGGGAAAGATGTTTTCTTTTCTATACTTGAGCACTAACTGTGCTGAATTCGAATTGAATGAAAGTTGTACAATATGCAGCATCTTATAGACGTTAGTAATATCCTAACCTTGACAACTTAATGAATAGAGACTTTCATTTAACTGTGCTCAAGGGTAATAGTGTCGCCTAGGAATGACACTGTTAGTGAAATCAACAATATTAGTATACAGAATAGTTCATAGGTCACATACATCAAGATCACAGAAAAATATAGTCACGTGAATCGAATGAAGTCTAAATTAAATATTAGTAGGTGAAACAGTAAATAGGTGAACTCGTAAATTACGCAAAATATTCAGAAAGGTAAGAAATAACGGTAATAATATACGAGTATAGATATTGAAATAATATATATTGTTAGGTATAGGTACATACTATACCTACACGTAACACGGATACTTTATTCGACGGTTTATTAATATTCTACGAACATACGGCTATAAAGGCGCATGAATAACAAAAGAACCGTACAAATCCTACTAGTACAGCATAAAAATATCAGTATCTATCGATTAATATCACAAAGAAGTGAACTCAAATTGTATTTTCGGTTTCGAAACGAATCAATAAAATATTTTAAATGACACCATCTGCATTCTTGCTAGACCGGTTATTCCGAGACCAGTCCATCTACATGAGAAAATGTTAAATAAAAGTGCCAAAACTGTGTTTCCTCTATATTTCTAAAACTAATTTGTATACCACCATCAAGGCAAACATAAGTTGCGGTAGGAATAATTATAAACAAGTTTTGCGGAAATTGCTTTTCGAAATACCTACTACAATAATGATGACATAACATCCTTCTTGGCGTTGTCCATAGAGATTCTAATTCTAATGTTTTGATAAACTTATTTTTTTTATTTATTGTATTCGTCAACTGACTACAATCTTCTAAATAATAACAAACTAGGGCTATAGCCAGATCACCCTCCTCCATTGCAGACGCTGAATTGATGAGATTTATGTTTACCATACCAGCTGATAAAACTATTTTTATTTTAAACATACATACATAGAATCACGCCTTTATGCCCGGAGGGTCAAGCAGCGGTGAATTAACACCCACCTTTCACCAAAAATTGTATTTGATCCCACGTTATAGGGGGTGAGCCTATTTCAGCATTTCAGGCACTATTGTTGACTCAAAACTCAGCCTTGCATCTGAGGCTGAGTCTGGGCTGTATAATATATCTGTCTGATGTTAAGCAGCACCATCCCTCAGTCGCCTTGTTCGAGACCGTATGGGAAGAGATGGGGTGGCCCAAATTCAACTCTGCCGGGAACCAGGCGACTTTATTTTAAAACTATCAGTAATAATGAATCTAATTAAAAAAATGCTTGTAAGAAGAAAATTATTGATTTATATATAATGACTATTCGAAATCAATCAACGTGTTTAATATTGTAATACTGGGTGCTAAGAAGATTTTGTGTCTTATTTAACATGCATGTATTATTATAAAGTGAATGTCAACAAATCAGGTGTTAACAACCTTGATGTATTATTACGATACCGTTTAGTAAATTATCATCAAACCGAAACTAGTTAAAATGAATACCTACTGAAAACAACAATAAAATTAATATATTCAAGGATACCAGATATGATGAAAGTAAAACGATAAAAATCAGAGGCTCTTTTGACAAACAATCAGAAGGAGATAGAGATACTTGGTTGACTCCGAGGTTGGAGCGAAGATGCGATCGGGGGTTACACAAAGCAGATGATGATCATTCGGGAAGAGAGCATGACACTCGGTGTCGTGTGCTGGAATACTAAACCTCTTCGTGGTGCAGATACATTACAGCTTTAGTGCTTTGGGGTAATGTCCTACTGATACGGTGAATAGCTCAAGATTTTGATTAATTTATGAACCCCATATGGTACTAAGGAGGTGGACAACCGATGGTGCAGGTGGCAACAAAAGTATTTGTAGGTACTTCTGCTCACCGCCTATTTGCCTTGTAACGATATTTCCTGATAATTATGAAGGTATCAGACTCTTTACAATGAATACTAATTTTGGGATAATATTTTTCAATCCGCTAATTTAATTTGTTGGTCGAACGAAAGCAGCTGATACCAATGAATGTATTTATACATGTATAACAATATCTTTGGGTTGAGCACCTACGCCTAACGTTTTTAAATTAACCCTTCCAATGAGATTAGAATTTCTTGATAATATTTACCATTCAAACCTTTGAATTTGGTATATGTATGTTTTCATTTTATATGTATCATATTTATAAAGGAGAGATGGAAAGGGTTGTTAAAAGGATACAATGGTAACTGTGTGATGGCAATTAAGTGGGTATGTAACGTTTGTTAATTACATATTGAGTCTCATCTTCTATCATTATTAGGCAACATCAGACGGAGTGGTTATTTGTTCATGTATTAATTATGTAAAGTGGTAGGCCTACTCCTTACTTTAAATTATAAGGCAACGCAAGCATAAGGCAAGCACATAGTAAGCACTTTCTTATCGTAACTAGTGTTTATTTTTGATGAAAATCATCCTATTACATGCTCTACAATTATACAATTACCTCTTTGACAACTTTGTTAAATTACGTTAGTATGAATTAAGTTTATGGTAATATGAAATATCTATCTATCTATACTATTAAATAATTGTAAATTGGAAACGAATTTGTTCGCGATGGATGTAAAAACTACTGAACGGATTTTGATGCGGTTTTTTTCTTAGAAAGGTCTTGATCAGACTTAAAATCTTACGTTTGTTTGATTGCAATCGGTTGAGAAGAACCGTAAACCGTACAGGTTACTGTGGGTCGCGGTCACGGGATAAGGAGTAGAGTTTTTGTGACCCTGGTACATACAAGAGGTACCAGGCTCACAGAAATTTAAAGGAACTTTATCTGGCTCGCGGGAGCAGTGTGTCCTAAGCCTTTCTGTTCCGAACTTAACGCGGACGAAGTCGCGGGCAAAAGCTAGTTGTATAATATTATTTGTTAGATACTATATCAATACCCAATTTTATCCATCTAGTGAAACGATGAGCCACTCTACCAGTCCATGGTTGTCATTCAAGAACCTTTCGTCCCTTGACTTCAGTCCATATGGGTTAGTTCATGCCAATTTAATTTGCTATCGAGGGCAAATGTGGTCGTGAAAATGGCTGAAGAACATTTCTCTTAAGTGTAAACCAGTAAATATTATGTCAGTGCCTTCTTTGTTGTAATCACCTACGGAAGCAGACGCTAATTTTTAGCATCATAAATTACATAAATATATTTCATACCTGATAAAACCTTCTACACGTCGCTGGATCTGCAAAATTGCCATTTCCTGTTACACCTTGAGGACATTCAAAGTCCTCTTCTTTTTCTTTCTGTTGATAGGTGCCTGAAAGACAAAAAGCTGGTTTAGCAACTTATTCGTATACACCACTATGCTATTTATCTATGGAATCGCAATACATATTATTATGTGTAACCAGATCAGGTAATATAACTTAAACTATTTCTGTCTTGCTGCTTGTGGCTGTTATGTCAGGATAGGATTAATAAATGGTATAGTTTATAGTCGTACCATTAACAGATATGATATGAATAGTACTTTCTACTACTATTATGTATTATTAAAAATAATAATTGTATTGGAAGAGAAAGTTGGTTATATAAAACGTTTCATGGTCCCGAAATGATATTACTCTCTATTTAAATAGGGAAGTCACGATTTTGATATTAATTGATTTAGTCGAGCTTCCTTGTCAGGTAAATTAGTGAATTCCTTGACCGAAAAACCAAGATGTTTTAAATTCGAGACGTTACCATGAAATTTAATGTAATTTATACGATGGAGGATACGCCTTATTGCTTTATTTGAATAAAGGTAATAAACAAGGTTGATATACTTTTAAAAACAAGAATTGACAGTGTTGGTTAACCTGATTTTTCATGAAAAGTCGGGGAATGATCGCCTTAGATTATTATTTTTAAGTTTCTTTGAACACTACCGCATTTTCGCTCAAAACCAACTATTTTATTTAGTTACATAGGGAAAAAGAATCTTCTCGGGCGGGACTCGAACCCGCAGTCTTTCCCTTACAGGGGGAATGCCTGACTAATTCGGCTACCGAGACACGCCCGATATGATTCAAATTTCCCGTCTTATACGTCTTTAAGGCGACGTGGCGTCATCTACCGATTTTCTTACCAACTATCGGAATCAATGAATGATGTTACAATCATTTTTAAACATTGAACTCATCAACTTTTATCGATTTTCGCTTATTATTTAATGAAAACAGAGCCACGGTGGTGATAACTTAGAAATTGTTATAGTTAAACAAATACCAATGGTGACGTTAAAGAAAAGATTTGTCCTAGCTATGTCCACTGCTAGTGTAGTAGGTCATAAAGTACGTGAAGACTTAGAATAACCATAAGTGAATAATTCAGTCAATTATCCCGTGTTTGTATGGACAATGCAACACTCAACACGCATGCAGTTGCGAGATGCCCACTTAACCCACTGGGCCATGCGTGCTGTACATTAAAACTTGCCTTTCACACAACATGACAAAATACAATATCGACTGTTGAGAATCAATGAGTGTCTATTACAGTTTCAGACTACGTACTACAGAAGCTGTTCAGAACAAAAGTGATGTTCCATTTGGTTAAGAGATGAAACAAAAGTTCGTTGCAGTGCTTAACATACCTAATTGTCGTCCATAGATTGAAATGCAGTATTAGATTCGCTTTTATACAGTAGTACAGAATAGATAATATCAACAGTAGTTTTGCCGCGATCAATACGATTCAATGTAGTAGGACCAACATATTTACAAACTTATATTGCTTGATCATCTCTACAGTGTTGCATATCTACTTCTTTATGCAGAAGTGATTGACATCCACTTTTCGCTAACCATATGCTGTGATAGGGGCAAGTATTTCTCTTTCTAGGTATATTTTTGACAGCTGTATGTTTTGTGATATATGAAATACAATCCTATCCCTCAGGCAGAATTTCACCAGTGAAACTGTGTATATGTTTCACTTAGGAAATACATAGAAAGCATTCCATCATCATCAGCGATAATACCGGTTGCATGCAAAGTTTGCAAGTTAAGGTCCGCTCTCCTACAGGAGTAGGAGAACTTCCCATAATTGATTGGTGCCAGCTTTTGTGATTATTTTTGTGTCAAGCCACTTTTGTGGTTAACTGTATTTATCTAATGTAGTTTTACCTCTTCCTTTAACGGCCGTTCCCAATAACATACTTACAGTTAAAGATAGATCGCAACAGTCAAACTTGACGTATCGGCTGTTTAAATTCAAAACATGGTAACTGTTTCTTTTGTGGGAAAGCGCATCGCGGTATAATTTTATTTTCAGAAATTGGTGTGAAATAGGAGTTACTATGGTTTGAATTTAAACAGCCGAGCACTTTATCCGTAGATGCGAACTATCTTTAACTGTCAGTATGTTATTGGGAACAGCGGATCAGCTTTACGTAATTATCGTAATGTAAATAAATAAATAAATAAATAAAATATTCTTTATTGCACACCAAAAGAAACAAACAACAGAAATGTTATAAAATCTCATGTACAATGGGCGGCCTTATTGCAAACAACAATCTCTTCCAGGCAACCTTTGGATGGACAGGAGTGCATAGAAATGACACGTGGGTTTTTTGGTGTATGGAAGTAACGACAAAAACATAAATACAAATACACTACATACAATACCTATATATAATACATACAATACCTGTATGTAATACATACAATACCTATATATAATACATATAATACATATAATACATATAATACATATAATACATATAATACATATAATACATATAATACATATTAATACCTATAATACCTATAGAAAATATATACAATATCTATATACCTACTATATACATTATATTTTGTACAGACGTACAACTATAAAATACAATATAAGTTACAAAATATAATACACACCTAAACTTAAGTAGGTACAGATGATTAACTTATAGCGACAGATAGTACTCCGTCACTAGATTTTTGAATGACCCCAATGTTTGAGCTCGCCTAATAGAGACTGGTAGAGCATTCCACAGGCGTGCAGCCACAACAGTAAATGATTTGTCGGTGAAGGTTGTGGAATGCATAGGTATGTGCAATCTCAAGTTCTCCGATGATCTCAGAAACCTCGAATACCTTGAACGCAACCAATTAGTGCTAAACCTGCTGCGGTCAAAGAACGGCCTCCAGCCATTCACACTATCAATATAGTGCATTTTACCGTTTCATGCACAAAACACACTTCCGGTCGGTTACACCTTACCGGAAATAATAGTGATGCGGTCCGGCTCCGGACTAGCGTGATCATTTGCGAAAAATTATTTAGATCATATATGATCTAAATAATTTTTTTTTATTCAACCATCTCACCTCATTTCGCAAGTCTATATCGTAATCTAAGACGCATTAACATAATCAAAACAAATTAAATTTAAAAAGCCCCTCTCAACCAGCTCAACCGGTTTTCATCAAACATTTCTAAGAACACTCGCACATATAAGTCACCTTTAATAAAAAAAAATTAAATCACTTCATCCGTTCCGGAGATATGATGCCACAGACAAACAGTCGGGGGTTAAAAAATGTAAAGAGTCGCATTAACTCATGCGGGTGGATAAATGGGCGAGTATAAAAGTTAGTCTTTAATAAAAAAAAATGTTTCAAACCATTTTTATCTGACTGTACTTTATCTAATAAGCGCGAGTTGGTGACAGCAAAATAAAAAATCGAAAAATGCCGAACACCGAACATGCAAACATACGGATGACAGAAATTGTATCTATAGTCTTCATCCTCATAGTGATTACCAGTTGTGTCCAAAATTAAAACACTACAGAGCCCAGAGCATTGGATATTTGTGATTAATATGTCGGAATTCATAAAACTTGAAGCTTTTTAGCTAAACCAAATTGTCGGCATACAACTACCCATAACGGATGCAACAGATGTTCGTATGACAACCGGCACTGACAGCTTAACGACGGGTCTCAATGTATTAACAATGTTCACCCATCTTGAGACTGTCCTGGCTATTATAGTTTAACCTTGCAATGCTGTACTACACGGTTACCCTTTGGCCACGAACCCCTCGAAATCGATCCCTATCTCAAAGAAAGGAAGATAGTAGGTACTCTACGCGACGATGAAGTTTTCAAACTAATACAATAACCCCCAATAATTCAGTGACAGCCTCTGTGGCGTGACGGTAGTGAACGCGACTGCTACGCAGAAGGCACGGGTTCGACCCAGGTTCAATGCAAATATTTGTACGCATGAATATGGCTATTTGCAATGGTCTGAGTGTTTCTATGTATAATATGTATGTATCTACAAAAAAATTTATCTAAGTACCTATGTTTATCCGCATTCTTGATCCTATAACAAAAGCTAGTTAAGCTTACCATGGATCTAGAGAGCGTGGTGTAGAATGTTGTGGAATAATTATGATTTATTTATAAAGTTTAAATTATTTAATGACCGTAGCAAATGGAGATCCGTGATCTCTGCCTACCCCTATGGGAAACAGGCGTGAGTTTATGTAGGTATGTATGTATTTAATGACCGTGTCAATCTCGAATCATACTTTATTTATGGTGTTCTTTACTTATAATTTACCATATTATCAGTAAAATCCAAATCATAACTATAAATTAAATAATAAATACATAGCAATTAATACCACGAATATAATCCCAGCATAAACTGTATTTTGTTTAATCCTAATTAATTTACGCGATGAAAATTGTCAACCACATCGAATACAAAATAATTAAACGACAGTCCTTAAATTATTCACCAGCTATTTCTAACAATTAAGTATATTTATACAATGGCTCTGAGAGTTTTTGAACAGTGGGTGTGTTTCCTGTTAATTGAATAGAAGATTAAATTTTGAGTGGTTGTCTCACACTCCGTAAGCACACTGTCAAACCACAGTGCATAGCTTATTATTTTCATTACTTGTTAGCTTACTAATTACATGGTAGGTTCGAAAAACATCGGAGGAAATAAAATGCTCAAGTGAGACTTGAACTCACGACCTTTCCCTTACAGGGGGAGCTGTTGAACCACACTTGAATCACTTAAAATTTTCCTTCTCTTTATATCCGTCTTTTTTTCATTCACTTAATTTCATTTTTTCCGATGTTTTTCGAACTTAAAGTTAGCATATTAAATGCTATAAAAAATTCATTCATACATGGTAGGTAATACTACCTGAATTCAGTAGTGCTTTTGCATTGGATTCCTTGCAATCATACTGTCCTAATCTTATACCTTTATCAATTCTTGTATATATATATATATATAATTGGAATCTCGGAATCGGCTCCAACGATTTTCCTGAAATTTAGTATACCTACAGGGGGTTTCGGGGGCGATAAATTGATCTAGCTAGGATTCATTTTTAGAAAATGTATTAAAAAAAAATACCGAGCAAAGCAAACCAGATATTATTCATATAATTTGTATACGATGTGAGGATGAATTGATATTTTTTACTATTCCATGGAAAATGATTGAACGAATGTGGATGTACTGAAGTCTTAAATAGCACATAGAATCCTAGAGATCGCAGGAAAGGTTCAGTTATCCATACGGGCGGAACCAGGGATATGAAAACTACTGGGTGCCTCTTTCATAACCTGAGAGAGGCGTGCGCGGTAATACAAAGCGCCACAGACCTAATGCCTGCTGCGGTTGGAGCTACGGTTACCCCAATCCTTTGCAGAGGTGGCCCATCTAGGGAATGGGCTTTCACCGTCTCTTTGGTTCTCACTAAGGTATCACTGCCCCACAAAAGAGGGTGGTGACGTTCCACACAATCTCGCAACAGACCATGAACAACATCAGGAACTGTAGCGTGGAACTTGCTGCTCTGACAACTGTTACGACGACTTGACGTCGTCGTTTGCTTACGGCCTTATTTTATTTTATTTTATTTTCTTTTAAATAGGCTCATCTATGAAAAGTAGACGCAAGTAGAAGAAAATATGCGTTCCAATGTAGTGTGGATGAAGGATGCCTAAGATGTTGTGAAATAGAACAGTAAAAGCTTATGAAATAGAACAGGAAAACAAACCACGGACACAAGAGGTGAGAGTCTCGGTTGCGTCCAGGATTAACGCCGTAATGATGACAATGATTCATCAAATACCAATTTACACAAAATATAATTAGATTTTTTTATTGTCTTAAAATTGTTTTAAATTAGAAAGTTACTAAATGTTCATCAGAGTGGAACATTTGGTTCACATTCATATGTTTGTAGAGCTGCAGATATATCCTAGTCTATTAGCAGTCAATCAAACTCTATTACGAGTATAAGTATAGGTAGGTACGTAAGTGCAATTATTAACATTATGAAAATAGTTCACTGCGACATCGTTGACGTTGCCCTGACCCTGTTATTGTGCTTATTTATTCGAATTTATGTTCGAGTGAGCTTGTTCTGTATTCGATTCTAAGTCAGCCAAAGGCTGATTGAGATTCTTAGCAGCATACCTAAACTCTGAAATCGTACCCACTCGTACTCGGTCAGTACCGTTCCCGTACCGTGGTATATTCCTGATCACCTAAGAAAATAGCAAAATAATGGTGTAGTACACATCTATAGATTTTCTCCTTCGGAGGTAATATACAGGTATGATGATTATGTATAATAAGGTATAGGTAAACTACTACAGAGGTAGGTACCAAAAGAACAAAATATCATCGATTAAATTAAAGCAAAAAATATCGTAAACCTACCTGTCTACTTAAGTACTGTACACGGCTTTGAGACAGGTAGGTTATTCATGTAGACATAAAATCAGGTATACAGAGTACGTACATATGTACAGTCAAAGACAAAAGTTGCCCCACACAATAATATTTAGGTAGACTGCAAACCTTTTTTACATCGGAATATATGTGCCAATATTTGATGAGTTTTTATAAATAAACTGAAGAGGATGAAGTTAATATATTTCAAGTTTTGAGATTGACATAACATCAATAGTATACCTAACACTCATCGGGATATTTACCATATTTACTATTTTTATTGAGGAACCGATGGTAAATATCCCGATGAATGTTATACTATTAATATTTCAAGTTTAGTTAGAGTAAAAAAATATTTTTAGATGCTACTTTTGTCGATGACTGTACATTAGTGTCAATATCCTGAATTGCAACCGGTCATATGCCTCAATGTCAAGTGAAAGAAAGGACGTGCCAGACAAATCACAAGACAACCATATTTGACACTTTCTAACATATTTTATTCGATTTTTAAGAAAGCAATGCGAATTGCTTCTTCGTTTAATTCTGTCCCACGCTTTCACATCTGGTTGTATATTCTGATGTTTGACTAAAAATTGATATCTAAACACGAAAGATAGCTTTCACTATGCATTATTTCGTGTAACAGTTACGTTAACGAATTGATCGCCGGACCGCTTGCATAAGATTAAGAATTACGCATTGCTTTATTAATTCCTTATATGTAGAAACTGATGCGGTGCTCATCTAACAACATTTAAACATCTTCACGAATGCCACCAAAAAAAAAGACACTAACCGTTTATAAGAACTGCACAGATAAGGAATATTCGCATGTATGATAAACTGGTCATGATGTTCGCGGACAGCGCACTGCTCACTGATATCGACATGGCGCCTTTCACCGTCGCGCGCGCACTGGCGGACAGCGCCGGCTGCTCGTAGCCATCACCAACCGACCTCCACTAACGGCTTTCTCCTCAAACCCCCTGACATTCATCAAATAAAGGTAAGGTGATTATATATGCCTCGGGACGGGACATTATCTTGAAGCTAAGTCGCGAGATAAACGAAACCCTGGCGCGCGCGAATTATTGTTTTGTAATAATCTTTGCTGGATCCTCATAATACATCCAAGAAACGCATAGTGCATGTATTGAGCACATTTTAGGTCCAGGATAATGTCCCAAATTAGGTATACCTCGGTGATGTCAAGTTACGTTCCATTTGATAGATGCTGATGTTCAATATCAAACTTCACCTTAAACACATAATTATTTCTTAGGTCAGTAGGTACCAATTGACCACAACAGTATTATATAATCAAGTAGTGTGACTCACCACCTCGCCTGTGTAGAATACTAATCCCGTTCTCGCTACCTACACGAAGGTATTCTAGGTATTAAAAGTAGCTTAGGTATGTCTTGTAGGTAGTAGGTAGGTGCTCTATCCCTCTACATTTCAACCAAATACACCCTCTTCAATGTTTTGCCAAACCTGGATGTTGACAAAGTGCTGCAGATAGCTGACCTTGAGCTCCAAATTGCAGACTTTGGGGAGTCCAAGGTTACCAAGTTATGTTACGGGTACGAGCTGACCTGGTGACTCGAAAAGAAATAGGGGTCCCAGATAATAGGGGGTGAGCGTATTGCCGTATTCCTGGCACTATTGTTGACTCGAGCCGTGCATAATGAGGCTGAGTCTGGGCTGTATAAAAACATCCATACTTATACATATATTATGTACTCGTATTATAAAAGGGAAGTAACTCTGTCTGTCTGTCTGTATGTTACGCTTTCACGCCGAAACCACTGTACCGATTTGGATGAAATTTGGTATAGGGGTTATATATTGAATTTTTTTTAGGTAAGTAGGTATTTATGACATTTTTTAAGTGTGCGTAGCGGTATGCGGTAGACTGGTAGAGCGTTCGCCTTTTATGACATTTGCATTGGTCTGGGTGAAAAATATGTAGATACTATACTTATTCAAGCCTTAACCTACCCACCTACTTAAGTATCCGCATTCTAGAATAATCAAAATATGCGGAGCTCTGTTTATTTGAAGTGCCGATGGTACTGTGTACCTAGTTTATAATAACAGGTAGGTAATATGTAAGAAACCTTATTATCGTTAATTTATTATTACTTCCTCGAACTCGAAAAATATTTTTGAAATATAAATTCCGAAGTGGTTTTTAGGGTTCCGTAGCCAGAGAAAAAGCACTAAAATAAGAGAATGATAATTCTAAAAAATATATGATGTACATTGCTATGCAAACTTCCAACGTAAATTGGTTTGAACTAGATCTAGTGAGTAGTTTTTTTTAATACGTTATAAACCG
This sequence comes from Eilema sororculum, assembly GCA_914829495.1. NCBI lineage: Eukaryota > Metazoa > Arthropoda > Insecta > Lepidoptera > Erebidae > Eilema > Eilema sororculum. The sequence goes on from OU618542.1 coordinate 14,482,409, forward strand.
CAATTTTAGCCTTTCATTCAATTAACTCAAAAAAAACATTTAACGAACCACAAGAACTTTTATATTATGTTACTTGCTGCTACGGAACCCTTCATTGACGAGTCCGACTCGCACTTGGCCGGTTTTTTCTTAACTTCTGTCATGTGTTCATCTCGAACTGGAAAACTTTGTGGTAGAGGTGGGAACGGAGATGGATTACACACAGCAGAAATGCCCCTGCAACACACTTCAACCTACACTTTTATCCTCGTGGTTACCGGCAGACTAAAATTTAGGCCACTTCATCTCATCCCATGCCATTCCCGACTAAGGGATACTGCTGTATAACATCCGACAGATAAATACAGCCCAAACTCAGCCTCAGTTATAGGCTCGAGTCAACAATAGTGCCCGGAATATGGCAACATACTCACCCCCCTATTACCTATGTGTATAATAATAATCCACCTCTGCTTATCACTCCGTGGATAAAAACGTGATTAAAAGTTTGTATGTATGTATGTTCATAAAATATGAATAATACCTGATATTGCAGAAGAATATTTCCAGGTTGCATAAAGTAGAAACGTCGATACTCGAATTAGGGTTACCATCCGTCCGGATTAATCCGGACATGTCCGGACTTTTCGACACTTGTCCGGACTTTGTCCGGCTCCCTAACTTGTCCGGCTTTTTTTCAATTAGATTGAATATGACAGCCTCTGTGGCGTGGCGGTAGTGCACGCGACTGCAACGCAGGTGGCGCGGGTTTGATTCCCGCTCAGTGCAAATATTTGTATGCATGAATATGGCTATTTGCATTAGTCTGGGTTTCCTATGTATATTATGTATGTATTTACAAAAAAAAAGTATATAAGTATGTTTATCCGCATTCTAGATTCCATAACACAAGCTATAAAAGCTTACCATGGGTCTAGATAGCGTTGTGTAGAATTTTGTGGAATATTATTATTGTGGAATATTATATGAGAAAGAAAATTACATACCTACTATGTAGTATCAAAAAAGTCTTTAATCTTTATTACTTAACCTGTCCTTTATCTATAATCAAAATATAAAATCTTCTTTAATAATCTACATAAGGATCAAACAATAAATCTTCTTACAAACCAACTAGTATTCATAGTATAAAATAATTTCTTGAAAAAGAAATCAAACTTAATTTATACTTTTCAACACTAAATACTTTACTGAGTACCCATCACCATCATCATCAGCCCGCGGCAGCCCATTGCTGGACATAGGCCTCTCCCATGACACGCCACTTAGCCCGGTATTCGGCTGTCCTCCTCCACTCCCCACCAGCCACTCTGCGTATATCGTCGCTCCATCTAGTCGCAGGGCGCCCCACACTACGTTTGCCGGTTCCCGGTCTCCACTCAAGGACTCGTTTACCCCAACGGTTATCGGTCCTACGGCAGATATGGCCAGCCCACTGCCACTTCAGCTTGCTAATTCGTACAGTTATGTCGATAACTTTAGTTCTCTGCCGAATTACTTCGTTCCGGATTCGATTCCTCATACCGAGCATAGCTCTTTCCATAGCACACTGAGCGACCTTGAATTGGTGGACCAACCGTATCGTAAGTGTCTACGTCTCGGCTCCGTATGTCATTACAGGTAGAACGCACTGGTTATAGACTTTTGTCTTAAGACATTGTGGGATGGGCGATGAGAATACCTGACGAAGCTTTACAAATGCAGCCCAGCCCAACTGTATTCTTCTTTTAGCCTCACCTTCAAAGTTGTTTCTCCCTAGTTGGAGCATCTGCCCTAGGTATACATACTCCGAAATAATCTCGAGGGGAGTTCCGTTCACAGCAATCGGCTGCAGGTCAACGTGCTCGCTAAACATGACCTTGGTTTTATCCAGGTTCATCCGGAGGCCCTGAGTACCCAGGTTCATTTAAAGTTATCTTTTAGAAATCTTCTCAACTCATATTTTAAGGTTGTATTGAATCATTACCAATGATTTTTATTATTTTAGTGATCAGTTGGGCGTGTCAAATGTAGTATATTGTGTATATTATACTGTCATATAGATGGGTTTGTATATACATTTATGATGATGACTTTAATATGAATGAGCCACCTGACCCAGGGAATGGCCTTAGGACTGAACCTAAAAATGTGCTCTATACGCACGGTACATGTTTCTGGGGTGTCTTTTGAGGATAACACGGGGTGCTACTGCTATGGAAGAGCTCAAATTCACCAAGCATATATTATTACTAGCAAACAATCCACGGGTGCCAGGGCCTCATTTGTCTCGTATATCATGCCTATATCTTGGGATTGGGACACGTATCTTGGACCTAAATTGCGTGACAAATAATGAAGCCCAGGTGCGCGCGGATTGTATTATTATAATTTATGTTTTGTGAATTTGAACTCGTCTACCGCAGTAGCACCCCGTGCTATCCTGAAAAGACACCCAAGAAACGTGTAATGCGTGTTTAGAGCACATTATGTTCAAGATATATATGTCCCGAGCAATACCATGCCATTGCAAGTGTCCGGATTACGGCGTGCTAAGAAGCGCGCCTCCTCATTCCGGGGGCGAGTCGGGGACACCGTTGTCCCCCCTCCCGAGGAGGGCTAGACCGTAAGGGATGGCCCTGGGTCAGCCGGGGTGCGAGGGATATGTCGATGACAACCTCATCTCCGGCCTAGCACCACGACCCACAGTCGGCGTGCGGTTTTAGTCGGTTCGAGTCCAACATAACCTCCCCTTCCGGCTCCGACAGGGGGGTATCCGAGGGGATTTCCGCACGAAAAAAAATGTCCGGATTTTTATCGAAATGTCCGGCTTTTTGTCAGGACTTTTCAAATTCCTAAATGGTAACCCTAACTCGAATTGAATTTGGCGCCTTTACGCTACTTTACAGGCGAAACAAATGTAATACTCAACGCTCAAAACTATGACAGCAACTAAAATAAGGCGCCAACGCGCAATATTGTGTTCTTATGGTCAAGTAAATAGTGGCTTTAAATATTCCTCCTCTAAGCCTTAAAGAGACATCTCTTTACATGCAAAATTCACTTCGGATTCGGACATCTAGGTATTGGACCCAAAACGAAGTACGTTTCAGTCGATTCGAGTCCAATTTTAAATAATCCCCTGTTGGCATTTTGTTAGTCAGGGATCATTGTCAGCATTAAACTTTAACATGGTATATAATTGTGCACTCATGCTCTAAGTATAAAAGGAATATGAGTTACGTGACTCGTATGAATATTTTTTGTCGGCCTAAAAGATTCTTTAGCCATAAATAATATTTCCACTAATTAGTATAAGTCTACCTTGAACATAAACATAATTTTATACATATCGTGAGTCTAGATCAACGTGCATTTCGTTATATTGTAATGTGTTTCTTACACTGCATCTTACTTACTTTGTGAACGTATTCAAAATATTGAAGTGCGGCCGACGTGTCGCTGTTACAAACGTCAAATTTGACAATATGAATTAGAATTCGCCAAGAAACTATGATTAAATGTTATTGTTTTACGTTTTAATTACTTGTTAAACCAATATCACTGTTTAATGAAAGTGGAATTTAATAAATAGCCAACAATGAGTACTTTACGTGAACGTCAACTCAGTTCGTATTGTTTTTTCTCTATTATTGATAATTACACAGTGCACTTTATGGGTAATTTATATGAAATCAAACTTTACAGATGCTTTAAAGCAAATGCTGAATTTAAATCAACCTCTTACAAAAAGCGTCGCATGTGAACCTACATGGAAAGTATTAATCTACGATAGAGTGGGCCAAGATGTTATATCTCCATTGATATCTATCAAGGAACTCCGAGAGCTCGGCGTGACTCTGCATGTGTAAGTGATACCTAATTATCTCTAGAGCAACATTCCATATTCGTTAACTGAAATTTATTGTTACAACGAATTTTCTAGTTACAATATTCTAGTAGAAACAGTCTACACAGTCCTATCTAGACCCAAAGAAAGCATAGCATAACTAGCTTGTATTTTGGGTTTTAGAATGTTGTTAAATATAAGCAAACTCTGAACTCTAAGGCAAAGGCCTCAGATGGGACCAGGATTAACAAAAGGAGGATTTTTAATGTTATGTAGACATAAAAGCACCCAGACATGCAAATAAAGATATAAACAGAACATATTAAATGAAATTCAAATGTAGGTCCTCATTATTTTGAATCAAAATAATCACCCACAACTGTAAACCCCTGAAAAATAAGGAGAATATACTTATACTAGATGTTATGAATAGTTGTTTCAGTGGATCTTTATCAAATTCCCCAGAATAACACCTTATAAACAGTATAATAAATAACAAAATTAATTGGATCAACATGGATCCTAAATGACTTGAATTGTATATATTGGATAGTTGTTGGCTTAATGTGAAATATATGATTCTATACTCCATTTGTTTAGGTATTTAAAAAAAGGTAAACAAATCATAAAAAGGGTTCTTCTATAGGGGCATTTTTCGTTCCGAAATAAAAAGAAACCAAAATAAAATCATTTTAGAACTTAAAATCCATTTCTGTCTTATATTTTTCTATATTTAACTACTCGGTTTAATATTAAGTTGCAATTATTATTTCCTAAGCTGAAAAACTATAATAACTATATTATTTAGAATGATTTTTAAGAACTATTGCACTGTGCCTACCATAAAGAAACTAAAAAGGCAGATATTCAAAACAGTTTTTTCCAGACCGCGCCACACGTGCGTGACTGTCAAAGTCAATTCGCAGTTTGTAATTTGTATTTATTGTTATTATTTGGTACCATAAAGAGCTGCGAAGAGCATGTAGGTACTGGAAGAAGTGGAGAAGATGTCATCTCTAGATAAGATATTGACGACACCTATGATCGCTTTGTAACTAGTGTTAGTGATAGTTCTTCGGAAGACTAAAATTTTATTCAGTGATTGAATTTGAAATCACTTTGATTGTTATTATAATTTTGTGAATGTGTTGAACGTGTCAGTTTAATATTATAAATTTTAAAATTATTTAATAAGGTAAATATAGTCTTTATGTTCCCCATAAACATGCACAAAAATACTATTGTCATTGACGGTTGACTATCTCTGAAATCCACCATTTTTCTTGTTTACCTTTTTTTAAGTACCTAAACAAATGAAGTATAGAATACTATATAAGATGATATAAAAATGAATAAAAAAATGCCCGCTAAGTTTCTTGCTCTGGTTACTTCCGCTCATCTCAGATCTGGGCCAGGTTTCAAACCGATGGTCCATTTGCTAAACTAGTCTAATATTTATTTTTATACTATAGATGTTTTGTAAGCGCTTATTTAATGGTCTATGCAGAATAAATGATTTTGAATTTAAGGGTCTGTGTAACCCTAGATAATGCTAATCAAAAGTGATATAGACTAGTTCAATGAATGTGTCACACTTAGTCACTAGCCAAAAAGATCACCTCTTGGAAATTATCATATACCTACTTCACATTATAAATATAAAATTCTTGTTTCCTTTACGTTTGCATAAAATTTTATGTCATAATTTATAATGGCACACTTTTACTTTTCCTAATGATCTTTACTTAATATTAATTTGGCATACATTCTTAGGTGTTTTTTGTTTTACTATAGCTACTGTTTGCATAATGTAATAAAAACAATTATATTAAAGCATAATAAACCAAATACCTAATTATTATATCAACTAAAACTAGTAACTTTTATAAAATAAAATTACATCCTATTTTACTCCACTCTAATTTTTTTTAAATTAATATTTATTTAAAATCTTATTTACATGTGAATATACTACAGTTATTACTAGATTTTTGACTTCAAAGTAATAATAGAATTACATGTGTTTTGAGAAGAATATTACATCTCTTTATATAGTTAATTAAATGTTTCATTTTCAAAATTATTGATTCAATATATATCCGTTTTTATATTATTGATTCCATGTATGTAGTGTTTTGTATACTTATTGTTCATCCAGACGCGAAATGTACATTCGTCCACATTAGTTATTTTCTAATGTAAATTGACGTCTAAAAAATGCTACAGTGGAGTTTGTTGCGCCGTTTCTTCTCCACCAGCGCCTTGGAAGCGGTGGTAAACTTAGATTAAGTAGAATGAGCATTGACGTCAATAAAAAACAATTTTATTGAATTGAAGAATAAATGACTTTGACTTTATGTTTCAGCCAATTGCACTCCGACCGTGATCCTATACCAGAAGTGCCAGCGGTATACTTTTGTGCACCCACAGAAGAGAACCTTGGCCGCATATGCCAAGATCTGGATAATGGCATATATGACCAGTATCATTTAAACTTCATATCTCCAATCACAAGGCAGAAACTTGAAGACTTAGCAGCATCAGCTATTCAATCCAACTCTGCAGTGAACATTCACAAAGTTTATGATCAATATTTGAACTTTATATGCTTGGAAGATGATCTTTTCGTCATGAAGCATCAACAATCAGATTCTTTAACTTATTACTGTAAGTGGCCTACTTTTTTTAAAACTCTTGAGTGTTCTCCGACCGACTCCATTCCAAGACTGTAAAGGGCACAATTCATGTTTCAAAATGAATGATTTTAAATTCTTTGACCGCCAACTTTGACTTCACTCCTGTGTGATGATGTGATCAATCATAGGTCAGACTTTATTTGTAACATTCCTATGTTTTCAGCCATAAACAGAGGGGATGTAAAAGACACTGAAATGGAAACCATAATGGACAGTATAGTGGAAAGCTTATTTTCAGTATTTGTGACGCTAGGTAAGTTAGGTATTCTGATGAAACTACATTCACACAATTACATCCAATTATTGAACGAACTTTACAGCATTAAGTATGCTAACTATACAAATCGAATACATTGGGAAAAAGAATCTTCTTGAGCGGGACTCGAACCCACGATCTTTCCCTTATAGGGGGAATGCCTTGACCAACTCGGCTGCCGAGAGACGCCCGATGCGATTTAAATTTCCCTTCTTATCCGTCTCTATCGCGGGTTCGCCCGAGAAGATTCTTTTTCCCTATGTACTCGATACATCCAATTAATACAAATCGCACATCCTCTGAAAAACGATCATATCACAATAAAAGTCCATTTTGAGATAAAAATACAGTTTGATGCGGATTTTTCTTCTTGTTGTAAATAGTTGTCAAAAGATAGCGCAAATGACGGTTTTTCCCGAAGCGTAAACCCGCGCCCCCCGCTCATGAAAGTAAGCTGTGTTAAAACTGTATGTCTGGTAAGTATTTTTGTCATTACTATATATCGTCGAGTGAAAAACAGTCGTATTACATTTTACGACTGTTTTTTTTTTATAAACTTTACCTAATAATATTTACATGCTACTCTAAAAAGGGCCACAATATATAGTTGAAAAAACCGTCATAACATAGGATATGACGTTATTTTTATAATAAAAATATACAAAGATTTTGTTGATTATTTAGTTTAAAAAGATTATTTTAAGCTTAGAGTCTATTAATTAAGTTAAACGATGTAAATAATGAAAAAGTAAGTCAAAATATCACAGTATCTTTAACACTTCAACCAAATATCTATATCTACTAACTGTGGTACTTTGATTTACGTTTTCATTATTTTTGTGATTCTAAAAGTTCCTATAAAAATATACAAAGATTTTGTTGATTATTTAGGTATTCTGAAATAACTTATCTTGCTTTACTGTTAGGAAAGTAGCTTTCTATTTTAAATTGCGCTGTTCAGTAATGTGAAAAAGAGTCACATTATGGGACAAATTTTCTTTTTTCCTTAATAAATTCGTATTTTCTTTCATGAGTGCGGTTTTTTACATTCTGGAAACAAGCTTAATAAGTCCTTCATCAGTTTCTGTTGTTATAAGTAGTAAACAAAGAAAGATTAGTTAGTAATGGGACAGATAGTAAAAAAAAAATTCAGATAGTTAAAAACCAGTTTTGAGAAAAACCCGTTTTTCTCAAAACTGGTTTTTATGTTTTATGACACTTTTTCAGAGGATGTGCGAAATGTACTAGTTTCAAATTAGCACTGACTTTCATTATTGTAAAATTATCTATGTTATATCGTATTTTAATCCAAGCCATACTAGAAAAATAAGTATGACTGGGGAACATGCACTTCATTGGTGCGAGTTTGCAAAATTCCACATTATTGTCTCTTTCATCTAATTATAAACTGATTGAAACGATGAGCAATAATTTTGGGTTTCAGGAAATGTTCCTATAATAAGAAGCAGCAAAGGTAACGCTGCAGAAATGGTTGCAAAGAAACTAGACAAAAAATTACGAGAAAACTTGTGGGATGCGAGAAACAATCTTTTTCATGGCAACACTGGTCAAGTTGGATCCTTCAGTTTCACTCGGCCTATGTTAATATTGCTAGATAGAAATCTTGATATGGCAACACCTTTGCATCACACATGGACTTACCAAGCTTTGGCTCATGATGTATTGGATTTACAACTCAATAGGTTTGTTATGTTTTTAATCTTATGTAATAGTTTTACGATCCAAGCAAATTAGTGACAGGTCCAGTTTTATCAAACCTTTTATTTTGTGTTAGATTTTTCTTAAGTACCATACTGCTTCAGACAGATCGCTGGGTTGAGCTGGATACAAAAAATAGTATACAAGATATTTGTAGAATTGAAGAAGTAAAAAAACCTCCCTTTTTTTCGTGCGGAAATCCCCATGGATACCTCCCCGTCGGAACCGGAAGGGGAGGTTATGTCGGACTCGAACCGACCAAACCCGCACGCCGACCGAGGGTCGTGGTTCTAGGCCGGAGGTGAGGTTGTCTTAGACATAATCCCTCGCACTCCAGCTGACCCAGGCCCATCCCTTATGGTCTGGCCCTCCCCGACCTAAGGCTATCAGGCGTTAATCCTATTTAAACATTTTTTTTTTATCAGGAAAGTATCTTATTATAGCCAGTACCTTCATAATATTTTCAGAGCAGTGGTTCCCGAAAACACTGGCGCGGCGCCAATCCCCGGTCAAAAAGCTAAGACGCGAGTTTGCGATCTAGACGCTAGAGACCCTCTGTGGACGGAGCATAAAGGGAGCCCGTTCCCAACAGTGGCTGAGGCTATACAAGAAGATCTGGATAAATATAGGTATGAGAGTTTCTATTATTACTTTATGTGTATTACATATATACATCACAGAAAGGGTAGACAAAAATTTCTTAACAGCTACTTTTTTTTTTAATTAATAACGACTACACTCCCACACTAGGGAACAAGCCCTGTATTGCGGGGGACTTTACAAACATACAACTAACGGACACAAAGTACACTTAGACTCAGAACTGTTTGTGGATCACAGAGGAAAAAAAAAGAGTATTGGAGGTAAAGGGGGTATTATATCTTGCTTTTAGAGTCGCCGAAGCTCGCAATTAAATATTCACTAATTTAGGATTCTAAATCAGATTGGAAGGATGAGCGACAAGTGACAGACATGTCCAGTGAACTGTGACAAAATACCCCCAAAACTATAAAAAAAGAAAAACAAAAAAACTGTACCTATTGCCTTGCGGTTTGGCTCCATGCATATCCATACTAATATTATAAATGCGAAAGTAACTCTGTCTGTCTGTCTGTATGTATGTTACGCTTTCACGCCTAAACCACTGAACCGATTTTGATGAAATTTGGTATAGGGATAGGTTAGACCTTGAGAAAGGACATAAGCTATGTTTGGTCGCGATAACCGACATCCACGCGGGCAAAAGCTAGTAAAAAAATAAATGAAGAGAACGAAAACGGGTGAAGTCTACTTGTTATTGCGTCTAAAGCTAGCAAGCATGTACTTATAGGGTAGGTGTCTTATGTTCGAATGGATTCAAAACACTTTGATATGTTATTTTGTTTTGCGTACGCCCGCAATATGCTATTGGTAGCAAAAGACAAACGTGCTGTCTTGACGGTAGGCGAGCGGTGACTGAGCGTCCTGAAATTAGGAAATGTGATTACATGTATCCGATTCAGCCATTTGGCCGTTGGAATTAGGATCCTTATTAGGATACTAATCATCCTAAATGCGATTAAACTTTTCTGAATTCATGACATCCTAAATATCGGAACCTTATTATCTTATTATCGAAATTTAGGAAGTTAATCCTAATACCCCCCTTAAGTAGTGAAAGAGTTTTTAGGGTAAATATATCGATCTACCCTCCTTCGAGTTCTTTTATTATTAGTGGTAGTGCTGATACGCGCCAATACTCCAGTTTCCTCCGTGATAGCAGTTCTTGCAACAGCGCGAAATATAGACACTCGAAACAATACATGGTAAATATCTAATAGTATGCCAGTGACAATGATACTTTAAATACCTATAACTAAAATGCTTGTGTAAGGAGCGAGTACACGTCAGTAGTGTAATCGCCAGATTCGAACCTAGGACCTCTCGATTATAAGACTGGCGATATTAATTATTGTATATCATATTTTCTGACGCATAGGAGCTCAGAAGCTGAAGTGAAGAAATTAAAAAGCTCAATGGGCTTAGATGGCGAAAGTGACTTAGCCCTCAGCATGGTGAGCGACAACACTCAACGACTGACAAGCGCTGTGAATTCCCTCCCTCAACTTATGGAAAAGAAACGACTTATCGATATGCACACTACTATCGCTACAGGTGAGTACATGCTGTTCCATTTTAGACGTTACGGTCATGCTGTTAAAGTCTTAAATTAAATGGCATCTTGTAGAATTAATAAAAAAATAAAATGCACTCTTTCATTTAATTTTGGTCTTTAGTCTATATAAATAAAGTCGCCAATGTAATGGCATGGCAGTTATGACAGTGGTTGATAATTAGCAGAATCATGGTCCAGCTTCCACACCTCCTAAATTAATAAAAGTGAATGAAATTATGCTTATAGATTCCTCTCGTAATTATATCATTATAAAAAAAAACTAAACACGTGTTATATAAATATAATTTACGTGCTATTCATTCTCAAACCCAAGTAACTCTAACTGTACACTAACATTACTTAGCAGATTTTGAACCTTAACCGCGACACTATTGTATGGTGTAATAATACAGGTGTTCTTTTGTTTTCAAAATCAACGGGTTCGATTATCAGCTAGGATTATTAGTTTTTCAAAAACCTTTCTAGGAACAGGTTTTAAGTTTTATCAAAATCGGGCTCGTGACTCCTTTGATTTGCTTTTTACTATTCCTTACTTCTTCCGGCTCTTCTCCGGCTTCGGATTTGGCTGTCCAATCCCTTTTGAAAAATTCATCCTGTATATTTGGACTTGAGCTTGGAAAAGGACATAGGCTACATTTTATAGTATTAGCGTTCTAATGGCATAAAACTGCTACAACTATCTATATGTAAATTGTATAAAAAATAAATTATCTATTTTCAGCCATCTTAAACGCAATTAAATCAAGACGTCTAGACTCATTTTTCGAATTGGAAGAAAAGATTATGAGTAAAAGCAGTAGTGTGGAAAGCAAAGCTGTAATGGACCTAATCGCGGATCCTAGTGCCGGCACAGCGGAAGACAAAATGAGACTGTTTGTTATTTATTATCTGTGTACATCGCAAATACCTGACGATGAGTACAAGAAGTTTGAAGCTGCATTAGCAACTGCCAACTGCGACGTAAATCCTATGGCGTATATGAGGAGGTGGAAGTAAGTATTTCCTCTTTATGTCTAACACCCACACTATGATTTTTAGGTACCACATAACAGGAGGCCAGCTTGTTGTCGACTTGAGGTTCTTGCCGTAGTCTTCTCAGGTCTGGGCCGCGTTTCAAACCGGTGGCCCATTTACTAAAGTAGTCTTTAATATTTATTTTATATTGACGTTTTGTATGTTCCCATTTATTGGTCTAAGCAGAATAAATCCTTTTTGAATTTTGTCGCAAAGCGGGTCCTTTCTTAAAGTTTAGACGGTGATTTACTCTCGCAAAACCAAATATAAGCCAGATCAAGATTGATTCTATTCTCGCGAGTAGTCTAATCTCGCGAAGCTTTGAACGTCAAAATGGCACCTGCTGAGTAATTGACGACAAGGCTCTGTCGCAGGCGTTTCTGTTAGGGTTAGGGGTTCAGACGACAGTCACTGACGGAAAAGATATATCAATCAGTAAGCCTCTAAAGTAAATTCGGACGCAACTGAAAAATTAGCCTTGAACTGTTTACAAAAAACTTATTTACAATAAGCAATAGAAAATTAATGGTTATTGAATTCATTTTAAATTATTATTATGTTTTTCCTCAGAGGTTTCACGAAAATGTCGAGTCAATACGAGGGTGGCGGTACCAAAACTGTTTCTATGTTCTCCAAACTGGTGTCTCAAGGATCCTCCTTTGTTATGGAGGGAGTTAAAAATCTAGTTGTGAAAAAACATGTAAGTACTGCACCCTTTATGATTGTTTTTTTATACTACTTAGGTGGCAGACAAGTACATGGCCCACGTGATGTGATTAAAATGTTATCTGCGTATCAATTTGGTTTTCAAAAATTCAATATTGTTCCTTTAGCGGTAGATTGTTCAAGTAAATCAGAAGGCACGGGTTTGATTTGCTCGTTGCAAATATTGTGTATGCCTGAAACTGTACATTTGCATTTATCTTGATGTTTCTACCTAGGTATAATATGTACCATATTAACAAAAAAAAATATCAAAATTATTCAACAATATTCTAGAACCGTCCCATAAGCTTAGTAGACAGTTTAGTACATACATACTCTATCATATTATACACTGTGGAAGTTTTTCATGCCCCCAGATGGGAAGTAGGTACCTACTGAAAATAGAGAATTTAACTCAAAGGAAACATTCCTTTATTTTTAAAAAGAAACAAAACTGCATTCAAATATTTTCAAAAACTTGCTTGACACACACCCGGTAATCTAACCGACTAAAATCCGAAAAAATCACATCCTGTATTTTTATGGCTTCAATCGAGTGGTAATCATACGGATCAAATCTGTCTAACAAACATGGTAAATTAAATGAAAAGGAATCCATCAAATATAGTCATAATATTGTCACAAAATTCATATGCAAACGCATTGCAGTGAATTCCTATATTGAAACTATCTATACTATACGCACGTTATACTTACTCTGGTCTAGAGAGCACTATATAGAATATCGTAGAATATTTACCAATTATCTCCCCTCTCTACACAGAAACTGCCAGTGAGTCGTGCAGTAGAGGCGGCATTATGCGGTGAAGCAAACGATCTAACGTGGATGGATCCTCGCGCGGCCAGAACTGACGCAGCGGCTAGAGCTCGAGCCGCTCGCCAACCGCCTCCTAGCGACGCCGTCGTTTTCGTCGTAGGCGGCGGCAACTATATCGAGTACCATAACCTGCTGGACTTCACTAAGGTAGACTGCTATCATGATCTAGAATCTAGATAACGCTATGTAAAGTAAAGCCAACGAAGCGAGAGAAAAAAGGTAAACAAAGTTTCAGTGGTTTCAAACATTTTTATTTGAAAATTATTACGTATCATAAGATGGCGCATCTGACAGTTTAGAATCACTGTGCTGACAGCTTTCCTGGGCCTCGATTCTACTAAAGCAAAACTATTGTCAAACCACAGAGATTGCAAAAAGCGGCAATACATTATAGACTTTAGAGCGATGCATTTAAAGTTCAATATTAAATAACTGTTAGCAGAGTGAATAAAAGAGTAATGAAACTTTTGTCATTTAATTTTGGACCTTAGTGTGTGGAAATAAAGTCTAAACTTTAAGCCGCTTTTTGCAATCTCTGTGGTTTGAGAATAGTTTTGCTTTAGTAGAATCGAGGCCCTGTACTACGAAAGACGCAACGACAGCTGTCGCTCGGCCATTGTCGCGTACGTGTGCATTGTGCGACAAGGACAGAGAAAATAATCGCTAGTTATCGCAACGTAACTCAGTAATGGTCGCTTTGTGTACCTTTTTACTCTCGTCTCGTTTGGCTTTACTTTAGAGACTATCTTAAAAATGGTATTTATCACGATTGCAGCGTTAAATTCAGGTTGTATCCAAAGCTTGTACAAAGGAATCGGAAGGGGTTCTCTCATTCTTTGCCTTGATTTGATATAGGCTGTCTGACCCTGCCAACCCTGGGAGGTAAACCTGCTCCATAGGGTTTATCAATCAGCAGGTTTAACGGCTAGCAGGCAATGTTGCCTTAGCCATAAAAATCTTGGTGCGGCCATAAATTCTTGCGGTGGCAGTATCCGGGCAGTCGAAAAAAAACCTGCCTTTTTGACCCGGCTCTTAACTCAGCTGCGTAATAAGTCTCTTGAATAATTCCCGCACAGGCGGGCTGTTAGTGTATGAGAGATTCTAAATTACATACATACACCCACGCCTGTAAATCCACAAAGGGGTAGGCAGAGGTACATTAATACCCACATTTCGCCAACTATGATTTTCAGTCCCACGTAATAGGGCGAATCTATTGCGTTTAATGGGCACTTAGTTAAGATTCTAAATTACATACATACACCCACGCCTGTAAATCCACAAAGGGGTAGGCAGAGGTACATTAATACCCACTTTTCGCCAACTATGATTTTCAGTCCCACGTAATAGGGCGAATCTATTGCCGTTAAATAGACACTTAGTTATGAGCTATATGTTTACTTTGGGATGGAGAACAGCCCTATCCCTTAGTCGCCTTCTACGACACACACAGCCAGAGATAGGGTGGCCCTATTCTACTCCACCGGGAACCAAACTCGGTTCTAAATCTCATAACCGATTGAATCATTAAACATTTTAACTTCTATATATTGCAGCAACAGGCAACAAGCGGCACCCCTAGGAAGATAATTTACGGAGCGACGACCCTACCCAACGCATCGCAGTTCTTGAAGCAGCTGTCGCTACTCGGGGAGGAGATCCAGTAAACATTCCTTTAGAGTCAATCTCTACTGAAAGAGCAGCTGTCGGCGGCCAGTTTGTAACTAGAAAAGATTACAAGAAGATTCGTGCTGCCTCTACTTCGCCTACAAACGACTATGATCTTTTTCTCCCGGAGATAAGATTCAAAAACTTTTTCTAATATTTTGCCTATTTTGCCTCAAAAGCTACCGGCCGTTCTTTCAGTGGGGATTGACTCTTACTGTCTAAATCTTATTGTATATTGTAATATAAACTCAACATTATAAGTAACTTAAATTATAATAAATGTTCGATGGGTTGTATAGACAATGAAACAAATGTCTCAACAAGTTGGCATTTTATTTACAATGACATTGAAAATATAACTAACATCTAAGAATCTACTAATAAATTTTGATTGTTTTAAACAAGAAGTATAAAATCTAAATCACAAGATTTTTCAACATTAATCAGATCTTAGCAATAAGTTATTACAACTTCCCGATAGAAATTTACGTCAAGTTAAAACTTCGAAAACAAAAATAACTTCACAACCTAAAAAAATAAACAGAATAATTTTTGCAGACATTATAAACAAACTTGTTGATTTTACATCCCAGCCCTTAGACTATTGTGCTTAATTAGATATATAATATATAGAAACTAAAACATGTATGTTCATTTAAAACATATGACATAGTTAATAACCTTCGAAAAATAGTAAATATGTTATAGATTACTCTTACACTAAACATAGATTAATGAATAAAGAAAAAAATAAGTTGTATTGAATGACAAGGAACTTGAATATCTTGCTTAGTATAGTAGTCATTGCTACCTACTGTGATATAGTGTTTTAAAAGTGTCTAACAAATAAGAACTCTTAAATGTTACAAGTACAATTTTATCACTGATTTATGATATGGTTTTGGCACAATGAAAACTCAACTAACAACAAAAAATGGAAAATATCTAGAGAGCAAACATAACATCGTGAACAAGTATGCTTAAAAATGGACATAACTGTGTAACAATGGCAAGATCACGTTACCGTGCGTACAATTGCTCGTTTGTATACGATAATCATACAACTTCGATGAACATCATAAGTGTTTGTGCTGATTAAGGAACGGAATATTGATACCTAGATACAAAAATGGACTATTTAAATGGACTATCCAAACTGCACACGACACGACATATGTAGACGTTATGATCATAAAGCTTGATCAATTTGTCCTTCCTTTCCTTTTATAGTCCTTTTATATAGTCTCCAAAGACATAATCTGCATAACAACTATAAAATTAATTGTTACTTACGTAAACTATTGTGCGTACATAAAGAAATAATGAAATGGAAAATTAAAATAACAACGCGTAGTGTTAAGACAGTAAAAACAAATTACAATTAAAATCATGGCACACTTCATAATTTCAAATGAGCTACTCAGTTTACATATAAATCGATATATCAGATTATAATGGGCTCTCTGCCCGTATACATGACTATAAAATCGTCGTCGCGTAGGTCACTGCCAATAGTATACCAATATATTTGTTAAAGAACACAAGCAAAGTCATATAAAATAAATATACATCAACAAATAAATGAAAATCTACCTGCGACTAACAATGCAACGACGAAACATAAAACAGTAATCTTATCATATAAACTATAGTAAATACAAAGACCATTGACAAAAATACTAAAATTACACAGATTATTAAGGCGCATTGAGACAATTATTTATTGAACGTTACTACACTTATAATTATTAAAAACTTTAAAGCAGTGCAAATGCTTAACAATCAAGCGATGATTTATTATGATCATAATTCAAAAAGCGTTAACGATTAACATACTTACGGTACTACCTTGGCTAATAGTCTCACAAACGAGTCGCTGTTAACAAGCTACTGAATCAAGATATGTCTCAACATTAGATTTTTGGAAAGGAAAGCCTTTACATACATGAAAATCGCTGTTTTATCTTCGTATGTGGATCCTTGCAAAGGTAGTTGGCTAGCTTATTTTACCATGGTGTTTATCAGCCGCGATTCGGATTTCATGATATACTTGTTGATCAATTACTGTTAGCAAAATAGCAAATTTAAAATCCGATAATAATAAATTTCATTTCTTTAAAACGTCGAATACACCATGGATCGTATAAATAAGCCAGCTCATTAAGTTGTAATAACAATTTACCAGTGAAAGGTATGGACGGCAGATTTAAAAATGCAATATGGTAAGTTTTCAAAAAACGGGGAGTGTAGCTTCTCCAGGTAATTACACGTTTAAACAGTAGCATGATTATACATAACATATACTCCATATTTAAATAATTGGAATGTTTAAAAATTTTCTTTAAGCAGTAAAGGCTTTGCAAATATGACATTAATATAACTAAGTACGTACTACTGATGTGAAATTACATAAGTACATCAAAGTAACTAAGTCAAATCATGTAAAACAAATTATTTCGTCACATTTCGATCAAATCCTTCACAAGATATACACAGACAGCACAATATTTCGATATAAAAAATATACTGAAGAAATGGAATGTAAAAAGTTTATAGATCTATATCCAAATATAAAAAATGTCCACAAAGGAATGTACAAAATTTAAAACTTTCGTATTGGGGATAATGATTTAAAAGAACTCATAAAATATAATTGATTACGAACATATTCAGATCAAAGGTATAGAGAGACTCAGAAAAAGAGAGAGAGAATTAGAAGAAATATGAGATTCCTTTCATCTGCATGTATGAATTACTCATAGTTGAATTAGGGTTAGGATTACATTACAGTATATAGCTAGTCAACAGATAAACTTGTAAGATGACGTTACGTAACAAACGACTACTCGAATTGCAATACAATAACAAATCATCTAAGATTAATATATTATTTCTATAAAATTTCATTTTTTCAATACTATTTTATAGAAACACAAAATATTTTTAACATCTACGTACGAGGCTGGAATCATTTATAAATTATATACAAATGAACTTTAAAATAAAATCTGTGGGTAAACTCATATTATACAACAATGTTTACAAGAATTAATGCGATCATGGTGTAGGTATGTTCATAAATTTGAACTGCCTGCTGACTGGCGCATGCTTGCGTTAATTCCCATATACTTAATTGTATATCATGGAGCGCGAAAGTTTAAAATTTATTATTACACATATTAGTTTTACGGGAAATTAACTAGCTATCACTTATAATTTCAGTCTTGCGCGTACAGATCTTTCACTTTTACCGATGAAAATAATAAATCGTGTTACCCAAAATAGTGAATTATGATAAATAGAAGGATTAAGTGAGAATTACAAACAACACCGCTATTACAGGATATAACGCAGAGTATTATTATTACAACATTGAATTCAACAGTGCATATAGGTAAGATATAATAATTAACTACTCAACAGGTATTTGAATATGACAGCGGATATATAGGACTTAGCTTTAGAATCACGAAACTTACACTAGGTATAGCATAGGTGATCATTAACAAACTTTAAAACAACTACTTTGAAGGGTTAAATAGAATAATCACAATACATGTTCGCATAGCCGCGCATTCGTGTAATGGTAGGTCTTTATAGGATTTTACATATCGTAACAGCGGTTTAACATTTCCAATGCCTCCAACGATGTACTTTTATCATACCCAACCATTATCATTTAAGCGTAAATATTCGTCACTTTATTAATTTGTAATTCTAAAGAATTTTGCAACAGATCTTATTATTAAGTGATTTGTCAGTATCACCATACCTAAGTAATAATTATTTAGTCAGTATTTTAAAGAGAACATTTTATTATCCTAACTAATTATTTTATTTCAATTGAAATGGATTAAATAAATATTTAGTATTGGCAATATTTTATGAGTGGACAAGATTTAGCATAAAACATGTTATTAACATAGCCTTCATAATATTCTGTATCTACCAACAATTTGACATGACAAAATGTGATATTGAGTATAGACAACAAATATATGCATCATGAAATATAAGATAGTTTTAGAAAATTGCAAGAATATAGTGTAACTGCATATTTGTTACTTTTCACTACACTCATCAGATTAACAATCGTTAATCTATTTAAAATGATATATATTTTTCATGCAAGCAGAACTGATAAAATGACTAGACAATAATGTCTTATAAACAGTTCGTTGATTTTCAATAATTATGTAACTTGCCTACAATATACGTTTTATAAGCACTGCTCCAAGTACAGATTATTAAGCGCTGATTTTATTATATTATGTAGTTGATGTTTTATACCATACAGGCTGCCAAATATAGCAATGACAAATTCAGACGTGCCTCCTAGCAACTGTTTGGACAATCAATACCAATCAATGGAATAAAACTACCAATTTAGCAAGCTTCGGCCTAATGGCCTTGTCACAAGATCATGTCCAACTTAGTAATCAAGACTTTAAAACCTATGTACCTCTCTGGGCAGATATAACAGTGGCAATGGGAAGATGGCAGTTAAACAACATAGCTATTGCTTAGACTGACCGCTAGTACTAGTATTGCGACTTGAGCTGCTGCTATTCAACGCCATCTTCTGCATTTGTCTGATAACAGTAGTAGCATGGTAAGCTTGTTTCCAACGTGATTTGGCAAAGTTCTTCTTCAGTTGCTCAGACACGGTGCCATGGATGTTCTTGTTGCTGGCAGCGTTTCCTGAAATCCAGGGATGAGCCAAAGCTTGCCTAGAAAAAAATATAATAAAACATTATTATAGCAAACAGTTATTAACAGTTAGACCGTATTTACACAAGAGGGTTTCCTTTTTCAGTCATCAAACTGTACGTAGGGAGTACACCGGCCTGTTTAGAAACCGACTTGTGGAAATACGACGTAAGTAGGTACGCAGACGTCATTTTAACTTTGGACCATAGATTCTACTTGGCATGGCAATGGCAAACACAGAATCCAGTATTTCATCTTTACTATAAACACCATCGCCACTAATGTTCGTTCGGCTATTTTCAAGGCCCACTCTACTCACAGCACAGCTGGCTAATAGCAGGCCGGCGTTAAATTAGACATTAGTGATGGGTCCGCATCTGAATAAGAATACCTTTTTAATTTACTAGATTTTGCTTCCAATGGGATGAGACTCCCATGAGTCTTAAATACTATGTCTAAATATGACTGATATGGCTTCGTGTATACAATACCTACTATAGAAAGGCCTTATAAGGCAAGTAGGCAAGGCTACCTTGTTCGCGTTGCGTATGGGCATTATAGACACATAAAAAGTAATTATGGCTTTCCGCCTTCCGATAGCGATATAGCTTATAAAATCTATATATATTACAACGCACAAAGTAATCAACAGTCACCAGTTTCCGAGATTAAAGTTTTCGACACAAACACCCTTCAGCTTCCTTCCTTAACTAGATAGGATATTAAATTCGCATTTGATGACAATGTTTGCTATAAGTTGTGTACTTGTAGGTACTACTTCATTAGTAAACACACCTATTTTCTTTCGGTTTTGAATGCTTATGTAATCCACTACACCCACTTAATGTAATGTATTTCAATTCAAAAACCTGTTCGAACATACCTAGGTATACGAAATACCAATAGATACAAATTATAATATGTATTTATGAATAAATATGCGCATATATTAATATTTTTTATTATGTTATAACTTATAAGTATAGGTAAAATATTCAAGATAACCTTGTCGACCATCGAGTGCTACAACTGCCTAACAACCACTAATAACATACTACAAATGTCTGATAGTAAATGGTTACCAGCTGTAGTGTCAGAGCGATGTCAATTGCGCGTTGTCGACCTTAAATCCGATACCGGAGATCTGGTAACTCTCCGTAAAATAAATTCCCATAGCTAGGCTTCATATAACGAGCTATAAAAGTAGCACGGATAGGCTTAGGCTATGGTTTGGTCCAGCGCACGCATGAGTACTTCAGGCGTCTGGTGACATCGATTGCGATATTAAGGCGTATTATGGCCACATGGATAGATACGTCAGTTCAGTACTAAGTATGTATATTAAGTGTTACCGTATAGGCCGTTTGTGACTTCAAAATACCCCATATCTTGTAGGGACGGGTCTTTAAACCCATCATTTAGGTTTGTACTTTTATACGGGTGTGAAGTGTGGTAATTGCTAGAGCAACACAAACAGGAGTTGCGCTTCTCAGAGATATCTTGCTGCGGGGCAATCACTCGTAAAGATCGCGTGAGGAAATTCTGCATCGGCAGCAGCCTCCATGTCCGAGATTTCGCAGATAATCTGGAGAACGCGCTACACGCTAGTGCGTCCACAATTTACGGCAACCGCCTAGCTTCGTGGGTAACAAAATAGATAGTGCCAGTAGAGGGAAAAGACCTAAAAACTGCTGTCTTGACATCATAAGGTTGGCATGCGTAACAAAGCACTGTCATGCATACTGAAGTTTGTGTGAAATGGAGAGCAAAAGCAGGATATGAAGCTTGAGCTCCGAGATGCAAGTCTTGGATGCAACCGGGATACACTGTTGGAGGCAAATGTATGAAGACGATCGGAAATAACACGCATACAGACGCTAACGTACAAAGATCTCAATATAAGTTTCGTCACGTCTCATAATATATGGTAAATTACAAAACTATGAAATATGCTATGACAGTTATACTAAACGAGCATAATAAAAATTGTTATATTTGTTATAGACTAAAACATAAAAACAATTATGAATAGACGAGGTATGTAAAAATGAAATTATTTCTAAGAGGCCAGCAGATGCTGTATTGTCCATACAACTTATAATAAGCAGTAGAGGAGTCTCTTACGGCAGGTATTCGTACATCATCAACAAGCATTCGTGATCGCATGAATTAGACACTGATTGCATCTTTAAACAATCTACTCAGTGTCAAAAGAAAGGTTTACTTTGGGATGATAGCAGGATTCCATAGAATTGTTATTTGAAAAAAAAAAGGCAATATCCTTGCGGTTGAATTTCCGTAATCCCCTCTTTGTCGTAGCCCGTAGCTTACGCAATCACGCGACTCGGCACTGGATTTTATCGAGTATAACTCTACTTCCTTCTACTACGCGAGCTTTCCACTGCATATCTAAGATTCTTAGCACATATACGCCAATAATATTTACATGAATTTAATTTGCAATCCTATGTCGAATTTAGTTTTTACTGATGAATATGATTTTTAAGCATCTTATTCTGATCCTGGCAGTGCCTTTTTTTGCTTTTCCATTGACATCCTAAGCCCAATTGTTTTATTTTTATTTATAATTTCACACAACGCTAATTCACGACAAATCCCGAGCATCCCATCCCACCCACACTAATCGGCTGGCGTAGTGACGTACAGCAGTTGTTGGCAAAACAAAATTTGCATGATAAACACGTACCGGTATGCTGTACCCATTGTGGGTCAATCACTGTTAATGCGTCGTTATTTCTCTAGTTATTAGCCATTCAAATCTGATGGCATTGTACAGCAAGAAAGTTCAGTTCAAACTATGCTGCTAATAATCGTTTTGTTATTCTACACACCTAACCTCATATTATATCCATAATCTCGGCACATCAAAAGTTTAAGTTTAGGGACCCGAGGTTTACGTTTCCTGTTTATGTATATTTATATTACTAAAGCCTCTGCTAAAAATACATCCACGCTAATATTATAAATGCGAAAGTAACTTTGCCTGTCTGTCTGTTAAGCTTTCACGCCTAAACCACTGAACCGATTTTGATGAAATTTGGTATAGGGGTAAAGGACAGGTTTGAGAAAGGACATATGTTTGGTTGCGATAACCAACATCAACGTGGGCGAAGCCGCGTGCAACAGTTAGTAAGTAGGTATATAATTCCATAAACCGTTGCATTATGACGTTAAGCAATTGATAACAGAACATAGTCTATACTCATATGAACTAACACGTTGCTGTCTCTATATTTATAAAGAAAGCGAATAATTTCCTTGCAAGACCGCGTGGTGAGATAGTAAAAGTGGCGTGGGTATAATAAAATTTCAAACATTCTTTATGACTGACCATTAAATTAAGACCTTTAAGAATCGTAAGATATACTGATTCAGTAACCCTAGTAGTGTTTCGAGAGCTACCTAGAATAGAAGATAAAGTTTATAAAATGGGAACGAGGGTAGTTTGCTATTTTACTAAATTGATCTGCTGCGATGGACATAATCTTTTTTCAATAATGTTGTATAAAAGGTGTTCAAAGTATAAATGTAGGGGGGTTTAGGAGCAGAGTTAAGCCAAAGAAAAGATGGATGGATTGCATGAAAGAGAGCAAAGAAGGAAGTGATTGCGGAAATGACATCCGACAGGAATGTATGGACGAGAGTAACACGCCGACCTCAAATTATTAGGACAAAGGCAGGCAGACGATGATGAATATCTTCCAGTAAGGTAGGTTACTAATCCTATTTTTTTTAAATAAAGGACACGTAGTTTGACTTCAGCTCGTCTGGTGGTAAGCTAAAGGCAAAGTCTCGGAAAGAGCCACTATCGTAAACATGTACCATGTTAACAGTGGTGGTACTCAGCTTGACGGCCGCAACAGATGCCTTTTCACGCCCCCCTTAAAGGACCCGGGACTGTAGGAAGAAGGAAACTTGACTTGAGAAAGTTGACTTTCTATCGAGTGCCTAATCGATTCTGCCAACAAAACAGTATACGTTCACGTTCACAGCAATTTTTCTCTAACCCAGCAGGTTTATAATCGGGTAATGCGTATTCAATCAATAATACCAAGACATTTGTACTGTGCCATTATGGCAAAACTTAACACCCAGTCTATACTTTATACCCAGCCTACGCAAACCTTAAAAGTAAGCTTTTTGTCAGAAATTTCGTTAAGGTGTCAACTGGATCCCGAAATGGATATGACAATTATTAGGGACGTCAACAATACTGAAAACGGACATTCATTCCAGACTCAAATTTATTCACTTACTTCCAAATGACAAGATCCTGAATCCAATCAGCGTTTACGCATGAAAATCTAGTTACATCTGCCAGAACAAGGTTGATAAGACGCAAGGTTCTAAATATTGCACGATATTTGATCTTGTTTATAAAATTTGCTTGTTGTCCACAAAAAATCCACAAGTTGATGAAGCTCAAGGTGAAAGTCTAACGTGACGTGTTGATAAAGTAAGAATAAATTCATTTCATAAACGCTTGCTTAGACACTTGCGTTAAACAGAGAAAGGTGCTTCTACAGTGAAAAAGGGTAGGTTTAACAATTAGAAAAATTAGAAAAAAAAGAAAAAAAACTAATTATTTTACGTTGATCAAGTATTTACTGCAAAAAAGTAAGTAAGTAAGTTGTCAAATATCGCGATTCTAACCGCATTTTTATAATTTTCTCAGTATTGTATTCCCTTCAAGACTAATCCTACATGTTATTAAAATTATAAATGTGAAAGTTTGTAAAGATGTTTGGTGGTATAATATTGATATTTGTTTGTTAATCAATCATGCTTTACTTAACGACTGAAAGGATTTGGCTGAAATATGGTACAGCGTAAGCTACTTTTTATCCTCGGAATAGTTTCCTAAAAGTTGCGAGAACGGGATCCAATATCCAAGCGGGTGGAGCCGCGGGCAACAGCTAGTAATATAATAAGTGCTTATTACAAATATCTTGAAAGAGAAATCGATAGAAAACGTGTTATATCGCCACAAGTAGCGGCACGAGAAAACTTACCTCCGTTCAAGCGGGATTATCTACAATCTACAATACATGTTGCTCGATCAGCTTTTTGGATTTACCGTTGACCTATTTCTGTACCAATTTCAGAAGTTTATTAATGATTGCAATTTATAAACCGAAATAAATAACATTCCGAGAACTACGCGAATCAGGCGTAAAGTTAGCTATTTTCGTTATTGCTTCAGATAAACTCGAAATCAGAATAATTGTAAGTATTGTAAACTCGGTCAGAAAAATCTAATAATAACAATTTCAAATAAGATTCATATTTATCACTCAGGAATATGATAAACTCAATAACAGTGACTAGTATGACTACATGTTTACCATATGAGTTCATCCATACATATAGAACAGATGTTACCTATTCGTCAATAGTCAGTTAAAATAAGATCAAAGATAGATAGATAGCGCAGTACTAGTAGTTAAATGGCTCTGGAAAAAAAATGTTACGCTTTAGTGCAACGAATTTGTAGCGAACTAGGAAACCTCACATCAAAAACCAAGTTACGAAGGTCCCTCGGAAATAAGGAAGCAAGGCCAAGGCATTATGATTTTGTAACAGAATATGTATATGCATACAAACCTCTAGAAATTTGTCGCGGAGTTTAGAAGAAGCGTACAGACACGGTGGGAATCCGCGGAGATCAGGGATGCACGATATTTTGGTATGAATCGTTTTTTGGATCACAATGGACGAATGATCTTGCAGCTATCTCGTACACGTCTACTACGTCTTAAAACGGGTTCGTAAAGAGAGAGACTTAAATAAAACAACAACTTTGCATTGTAACTAGCATTGAGAACTTACTATCTAACTACCCGCATAGTTAATTATTTTTGCCCAGTAACATAAATTAAACAAATTATTTTGCCGACCGCATTTGTATGTATTGAGATAAAAACTATTGTACTATCTGTTTAACTGACATAGTGGGGAACACACCAAAGCAGCAAGCATACAGTAAATTGCCAAGGAAAATGTCACGTAAGAAGAGATGGCAAGAAACATTTGCTGCGTAAATGTAGGGCCACTTGCTTGCTGCTTGGCCACCCTTATTGTGACTATTATGAATGAGTATTGATATGAGTCTGGCCGATCCGGTCCATTATACTTCTAGGGATTCACTTCAAACCGCAATTAAATGGTTCCCGGCGGAGTGAATCTACTTCGTATCCGCAAAGATAACTATGACATTACGTAGAGCCGTAAAAGGTTCGATAGAAAAAGGAAAAAGTGCCTGGCAGATGGCAATGGGCTCCCGCGGTTACGCGGTACCGAAAGCCGTAGTTCACAGGATATATGGCTGTTAATTCATACGTACCTTTTCGATATACTACTGCAGTCTGCCAGTCCGCCGGATGATTTTAAATTTTTTTAAACATCAACTAATTCTAGCAGATTCTCTAGCATCTCCAATATAGAAATTATACAGAGATTCCAAAACATTGATCTGAGAACAGACTGGCACATAAGAAATAAGGAGATCAGTGTCTACCTACCTGTCAAGGAAGAGGTGTCAATAAGAGCAGCAAGAAATATAAGGAATGAAACAGGAAGAATCTGGCAAAGGACCTACTAAAGAGACTCGAAAATGTCTTCTTCATCCTAGCGTGATCCCAGTCGCATCCGAAGCCTTCCCGGTCGGGGTCCGCTTTTTCTAGTCTAACTGCGGGTTTGGCTAATCTCCGATATTTTCGTGAAGTGACGGCCACTTGTCCTCCATAAGCCATTGGCGATATCGAAGCATTGCCGTGAGGACAGTTGATGGACTTTTTAGGGCTCCAATTACCCTGTCACGACTTTCATAAATATTCGTATGACAACCGGAACAGAAGGCTTAACATGTTCTCTGAGGTACGACCAAACCAATGCAAACAGTCATTTTCATGCATACAAATATTTGCACTGAGAGGGAATCGAACCACAGCACCTGCATAGTAGTTGCATTTACTACCGCTACAGCCTCCGTGGCGTGGCGATAGTGAACGCGGCTACGCAGGAGACCAGGAGACGCGGGTTCGATCCCCGCTCAGTGCAAATATTTGTATGCATGAATATATGAGCTCGGAGAGCACGTTAAGCTGTCGGTCGCAGTTGCCATACGTATGTATGGTAGCCGTTACAGTGGAATTGGGTGAAATGGTCCCACATAAAGGGCCAGAAAACGGCGTCCCCATTGGCAGTAGTAGTAGTGGTACTACCGCTACACCAAAGAGGCACGAAAGTGAAGAATGCTTTAAAAGGTGGCAAATATTGGATACAGATTTATTGGAATGAAATGACACTTTCTAAACGCCAATTGAATTCATCCTATTATGGCTAAACAGCTGATAGCAGATTAACTTTTTTTTTAAGAATCTAAAGATCTCTGTCTTTGAAAAATATACTGCTTATATGCAATTGAACCTGCTAGTTAGAAGCCCTGTGCCTGCACTTCTACTTCTCCTTTATTATTTTTTTTTCTTACTGTTGTAATGTTGTAATACTTACTATTTCAAAATAGATTAAAATATATTTTATAGCTTATAATTTGCCTCCAACAGAAAAGAAATAGTATTTCTTAAGATAAGCACACTGTTCAACCTATGTGAACATTTTAAAGGTCAAGTGTTTTTTTGGTTAGTCATAGTCATAGTCATTTATTTTTCAATATAGAACAATAAAATTGTTTCTTATTGACGTTCAAAGTGATAACCTCAGGAACTACTAGTTCATAATGAAAAATTATTTTTTGGTTATCCAGGAAGGCTATAGTCAATATAACATCACTCTACTACCCAAGGGAGAGTAGCAAGAATCTTAAATGTCAAAATAAATGAATTTCTTTCTTTCTTCTTTCAAATCTGGCAGATTACCACACATTATTTGAAAATTAATAAATTGCAACCATATATGGTTTTAATGTGTGCTTCGAAGGATAACACAGACAAAGCCGGGGCGGGCTGGCTAGTAATAAAATTATCATGATTAATATCATCCCAGCAACAATTCCAGCTGTTGCATCGACTGCTTGCACTTATCTAAAATTGTAAATTGGTATATTTTAACGATTATGAGAGAGAGAGAGAGCAACTGGTATCTTTTTGTTTCTTTTTTATGTGCACATCTGCAATTAAAACAACTGGTATCTGACTTTAAAACTCCAAGAGGAAACCCATGCCAAAGCCTTATCTGTCAATGAGTGTGGGTACTAGCTTGCAGGTAAGGTTGGCTTGATCCCGAACATATTATGTGTTATGTATTGGGTATTGACTCCTAAATCCCTTAAAAATATGATCATGTGACTATAGAAATTATACACAAAGTATGTATTGGAGGTATTATTTCTGATTATGTGTGACTAAGTACCTATATCAAGGAAAAGAGTAAGAGAATAATGTGTTACGCTGACCATTAATAATTAGAATAAAAGCAGGATGATGATGTAATTGCAGTTATTATAAAACATTTGTGGAATACCTATACTATTTAACTTTTGTCAACCCTGCAGCAGCGAAGCACAATCACAATTTAAAATATAAATAATAGTAGCTATAACATCAACAACTAGTTAGATGTTGAAATTTGAACTTGAATGATAAAAAAACCGAGAATAATTTGAAAATATGATAATATCAAGACAAATTAATACTATCATGGTTTGAATTTTAAAAGGGTACCATTAAGATACCTTTGTGTTCTTTTTGACCTTAAGAATATGATAATGGGTACTTACTTGCAAGTGTATCTCTTGTCCACATCAACACACATTAAATGCCGAATGAAATCCTTGGCAGAATCACTAATATCATCCCAATAAGGTGAGTCAAACTCAAAATCCCCTTTCAAGATCTGAGCAAACAGGTTAGCATCATTCTCATCATAAAATGGTGGATAACCACACAGTAGAATGTACGATATTACTCCTATACTCCACACATCAACAGCCTTGCCATATGGTTTCTGTGCAAGTACCTCAGGCGCGACATATCCTGGGGTACCACAAGCTGTGGCCATAATGCCAGAATCCTCAATCTTCGACAAACCAAAATCACTAATCATGATCTTACTGTCTTCATCTGCACTATAATAAAGCAGATTTTCCGGTTTCAGGTCCCTGTGTACGACTCCCTGAGAGTGCATGTAGTCGACAGCCTCCAGCACTTGTCTTATTAGATTGGACGCATCTTTTTCGGTATAAGAGCCCTTTTCAACTATCCTATCGAATAATTCGCCACCTGTGACCAATTCCATCACCAAATACACTTTATTTTTATCCTCATATGTTTCGAGCAGCTGGACAATGTTCGGATGAGAAAACATCTTCTTTTCAGCACCTTCGCCTTTTGCTTGTTCACTGAACCTTTTCAAGACTCTAATTTCGTTCTCCAACGAATCTTCTTTGCCTTTGAGAGCTTTTTTGTCAATAATTTTACATGCGAATAACTGACCATTTTCTTTGCTCTCTATCAAACGTACCTCCGAAAATGCTCCTGTCCCGAGTAGATCTTTAACCGTATACTTGTCTTCGATTGATGGTTGTTTTTCAGATTCCTTACTCTCTTTTTTGGACTTTCGCCCGAAATCTTTTTTGCCAAATAGAGGCATCTTCGCGCCCCACGCTCACAGATTTTGAACTACACTACTACCTACTACTATATTTAATAAATATCTACGTACACACAGTAGATAGGTAGGAGACTGGCTCGACCGACAGAACAATAATCTTGCTCGGTCGGATCCACGAATGTTGCGCAGGGCGCCCAAGGTCAGACGATTTGTCAAAAATTCGTTATACGTTTTGTTCCCTCTATGATAATGTCTTTTCTGAATTCAATAATAAAATATAATAATATTTATAATTAAGTAGCTGTACTTAGTAAAGCCAGAAAGATATGGTAGAAACATATTTATATTAAATTTCAATTAAAAATGAAAGTAGGCAACCTGGAGCAATATAATGAATAAAAATTAAATTCTGCTGCGTGTCAACAGTTAAGTATAACAAAACGCACTATGTTCGGTTCGGTATCTTCGTTAAATTTTCGTCAAATTATTAATTTATTTGGTTTTCTAAGATATATTATTATGGTTAAGGTTTTGTTTGTTACCTATTCATTCTAATGCAATGATCAAACGATCTAAATTTCACCAAAATATATGGTCTTTATACAAAGAGGGGGCTTTAGGACACATAGGCCGTTTCCCTCCTGGACTGAGTGGTCTCTGGCTTTTTATGATTAGTGTAGTCGGTGCAGCACTTAGCAGTAACTAGTTATTTACCAAAAGCTTATTGAGCGCAAGCGCCTATATTTTCAGGGAGTAGGTAGATACGTAGGATTGCCGATGGTGTGTCATACATATCATATCTACCTATTATATCTGTACAGCGCCACTGCCACGATTCCCACACCAATCAAAAACACTCTTTCAAGGTCTCTGAAGCAACTGTTGTTCTGAATTTCTGTTCTGTACAAGTTCTACAAACCACAATATAGATATCGAAATTCTGTAGTTATACCAACCAGATTTTCGAACTTTCTACGACTCCAACGACAGCCAAGACCGACGACAGCTTTCTGAGACACGGACGGAGGGGTCTCCCTCTGACTCAATAGGTACTTACTTAGTCTTTAATATACTTAGGTAATGTGCATCGGAATTCCTCCTTAGACTGACCGACTGACCCAGTGTTGCTTAATATTACACACTCTGTGTTATTAATTAACTCCGAATTAATTGTTAGGTGTACTATTACCTACTAGCCTACTACCTAGCAATGTAAGAGTTAAACATAAACGACTTTGAGATAAGTAGTTCTTTTGTAAGTAGGTACTTTACCTACCTAACAATTTTGTAAAATTACTTTTATATACTTGTGTGAGTGAGTTTTAGGATGGTCATCAAACAACACTGTCCACTTAATAGGTACATTTACGCACATAGTAATTTCATAGTAATTAGTCAATGTTATACGTCGCATATGTCTATCTAAATATTTAAACATGAATAACAAGTAAGTAGTAGATTATACAACTCTGTAGTCAGTAGGCAAACAGTAATATTACCTAAATAGTTGAGGTAGGTAAGTAGGTATCTAATCTAACAGCACCAGCACAGCACAGAACCTACTAACAGTCACTCATAACTCCACTAATTCGGTTAAGTACCTACCTAATTTTCTAACTAAAGATAGGTACCTATATCTTGTGGTGACTCATTACAAAAACATATTGATAGGTATTAGAAATTGTTTTTATAGAGCATAATACATATTAATAAAAGGACACATCAAGATTGTTTAAGTTTAATTAAGTGTAGGTACTTTCCTAACTTAATGGAGTATAAGTTGGTACGTTGCACCACGTTTCACGTTCTATTTCCGATACGCCAAAGAACAATGTTACCAGAATATTATTCACATAAAAAATTGGGTACGTAGGTGTGCAATGTGGTATCCCCTGTACATTTTTTCCCAACCCCTCTCTACATTTTCCTTTGTCTATGCTTCCACCCCCTGACGTCACTGTGAAAATCGACCAATCCCATCGGACGCAGTATTCGATGGCCCTCGTAAGCGGCATCACTACCGCGTTTCACTTCGTACCTTATCTTCTTTTAAATGTTTTCGTGATCCGACCATATGTGCTATTCAAAAATGCTCTTGGCTGTGATTAAAATTGTTTAAAATGATCAGTGTCATTACATTGTCACTGTGAAATTTCATTTCCGTTTTATTTTTCCTCAAGTGTATTAGTTTCTAAAATATCGAGAGGGGGTGGTGCCGTGATGCCAGTTCGTAAGCAAGGTGAACTTCGATATTACAATATCGACGTTTATTGTCTATAGCGGCTGTGTTTGATTCGTGTTGTCATTGACTTTTTATTTAATTTGCACAAAGGGCTGACAGACAGCGTTCGCTACGACACCCTTCTGTTATTCATATCGATATAAGAGGGTTGTCAGGCACCCACAATTCGCCGTTTAAATGGGTAGTAGGTACATGCGCTACGCCTCCAACGTATTATTCTTTTGACCCATATTAAAACTATAAATCGTGCACTGTTTTCTTTTATTGCTATTGTATCTCATAAAAAACGTATTCAACGTTTTAAGAAAATGTAGGTCGGATATTCGTATCTCATCTAGCTAGCTTACTTATTTTTATAAGTTTATACCTATATCCCATAAAATCAGGCTATGTTTAGTAAATGTTAAAAGATCAAACTAAATGCCTACTTATATCAATATTCTACCTGGCTGCGTAACAGCTCTGACAGATATAATGAAACCAAGAAGTAAACATGACCCAATTTCATCGCTCGTATTTATAGGTACTGAATAAAACAGTGTGACCTTTACTGATCTATTGTTTACATTGGTGTAACAGAGGCCCACCGAGCATTAGAACTGCTGGAAGACTACCACAGCAAACTGGTAAAGCCGCAGGACCGACAACTGCGCCTCGCCATCGAGAGAGTCATTAGAATATTTAAATCTCGCCTTTTTCAAGCTCTACTTGGTAAGTTCACAATATTAGATAGTTATTATCATATCATTAGTACCTATTATTATTTAACTATGCATAATGATGCTCATTGACTGACATTGACACAGTAGTGAGTAAATCCGGTACCGTTTATAGGTATATTGGCGACTAGCGCCACGTGAACTTAAAAACTGTTTTTTTTTGCGCGGTAACCCAATCCTTTGCCAAATTAACGTTGTCAAATAGTCAACCTTATAACATCAGCTATCTACAGTAATAATACCGTCAAAATTTGCCCAGCCACCTTAGCGATCACCAGCACCTGGTACAATAAATTTATCAATAAGTCAAAAGTTTTTTTTTTATGAATACTCGTATTAGAACCGAAATTACGTTTTGTTATCATTAAAGTGCGTATACTTTTATTATGCATTTATTAAGAAACTGTTCCTAGGATCCGTCACACAATCTTGTTCCAAATCAACTTTAGAAGTGGAAACATAGTCATACAACCCTTTTTCGCATGGGGAAGCCGCCTTAGGCTTCAGACACTTCAGAGCTATTGATGAGCTGGGTATATCGAACTCGACCAGACTAAAAACGCACGGTGTTTCATCGAATGGTTCCCTTTATGTCGAGTCCCGTTATGTCGAGCCAAAAACCTTGTCCCGCTTCTATTACCTCTATTTCGAGTCTACGTTTTCTGTCCCGTTTCTATTCCCTCCATGTCGAGTTTCTTCACCACACTTCTAGTTTACAATCATCGCATCGGCATGTTTGACGGCGAATCTGATAAGCCCCTAGAAACTCAAGAAATTACATGCGACCGATGTAATTTCTTGAGTTTCTAGGGGGTTTAAGGATAATCCTTTTGAACAATCTGCAGCCTACTAATGATGTACACATAATAAATTTAAGAACCACAGTATTACCTACATACTTACACAAAGTGTAGGTAAGTATTATATTGTAACGTTACTATACCTACTCTTTTGTCACTCAATTTAATACGCGTGTACTGTAAAACTGCAGAACTATATGGAATTCCACTTATATTGGCTACACATCGACCGATAACGTTAATAGGCTCCAATGTGATAAGGTCCAGGATCGTACGCCGCTACCTAATCAACATAAAAGTATTTTATCGATTGAGTATAAAATGGGAACGGCAAAGTTTATCCGTTCGTGTAGTTGGTACCTTGGGCTGTTTTGAATCACAAGGAAACAAAAAAACAACAAAACAAACACATAGAGCCAAAGTCCCTCTTTTATTATGGTAGAGCTGCGTTCGATCGTGGTTCTACTGCTAAAGGGGTTAATTTCGCAGTTCGATTTCCGAACCGGGCAAATATTTTAATGCTGCACGAATATGTACATTTGCAATAAGCGGCGTGTTTCTGTAGGGTTTATCCACTTAGTTATACTATTAGTTATACGATATAACAAAATGGACTGAAAAAGTCCAAATAGTTATACTGCTTAGTATAACTACGTGGATTCGATTAATTTGGGTTGTTTTAGTCCAAATAGTTATACTGCATAATATAACTACATGGATTCGATTAATTTGGATTGTTTTAGTCCAAATAGTTATACTGCTTAGTATAACTACATGGATTCGATTAATTTGGGTTGTTTTAGTCCAGAAAGTTATACTGCTTAGTATAACTACATGGATTCGATTAATTTGGGTTGTTTTAGTTCAGAAAGTTATACTGCTTAGTATAACTACATGGATTCGATTAATTTGGGCTGTTTTAGTCCAAATAATTATACTGGATCCGATAAATTTTGATCGGATTCATCCATTTAGTTATATTCGTAAATAAACAATCAACGTAACATTTGTGCGTCCATTATCACCATGTCGTTGACTAAACTGCTTTCTTTTCGGTTCTCTTTTCTTTCCCCGATATGGATAATAAGATCTTTGGTATCTTCCAGAATAGCTCTCAAAATTGCATAATGCTGTTTCCTGGCTCTGAATGCTTCATATGCCATGCTAAAATTACTGGCTCAAGAGTGATGAATTCATAAAATCGTGGTGTATGTTTGGAGAGAGGCATCGCAGTACTAACCAAGTTGAAGCGCAGGAGACTCTACGCGGGAGTCGTGCGGTCCATGGCCCTATATGGGTGCCCAATATGGGCGGACACCCTGACGGTCCACAATGCGCGTCTGCTGCGTGGACCGCAGCGTGCAATGGCCAGCAGGGCCATTAGGGGGTACCGCACGATATCCTTCGAGGCGGCGAGTCTCCTTGCCGGATCCCTACCGTGGAACCTGGATGCGAGAGCCCTTTCGATGCTATATCGGTATCGTAAGGAGGCGCGGGAGCAGGGACGGGAACCCGAGCCCGAAGAAATTCGGGCCGTGAGGTCTCAGCTCCACAGGGACATGGTAGCGGAATGGGAGCTACGACTTGGGCGACCAAGCGCAGGGCACGCCGTAATAGCGGCGGTAAGACCCATCATGGAGGAGTGGCTAGAGAGGCCACACGGCAGCCTCTCGTACCGGCTGACGCAGGTGATTACCGGACACGGGTGTTTCGGGAGTTACCTGTGTCGGATCCGGAAGGAGCCAACGTCCGAGTGCCATCACTGTGATGCGAGCGAGGACACAGAGCTGCACACGCTGACCGAGTGCCCGGCGTGGGACACGCCGAGGCGGGTCCTAGTGGCGGCTCTAGGGGTGGGAGTCCTCACACTCGTCACATTGCTCACAGCGATGGTACGATGCGCAAACGCTTGGGGTGCGGCCGCCTCCTTCTGCGAGCAAGTAATGCTTGAGAAGGAGGCGGCCGGTCGGGTCCGGACCAGACTCCGGGCCCGGGAAGCCCGTGCAGAGCGAAGGCGAACCGGACGTCGGAGGTCGCAGAACGACCTCCGTCCTCCATGAGCGCTGGCCTGGGGGTGACCGGTGGAGCCGCCTGTCACCCTAGCAGAAGCAGGCCGCGGTGACGGCGCAAAATGCGCCTCCCCGTAACCGGGGCTAGATGGGGACATTTTGGTCCCCACAACCCGAAGGGGGCCATCTCGAAAGAGATGGTCCTGGGTCTGCCGGGGTGCGAGAGATATGCTTTTGGCAATCTCACCTCCGGCAGCCAAGGACCCAAGATGGCGTGCGTTTTAGTCGGTTCGAGTCCGACATAACCGCCTCCACCGGCTCCGTGGGGGTGGTATCCGTGGGGATATCTCGCACGATAAAAAAAAAAACCAAGTTGAAGCATGGCATATGAACTTAAACCAAGCATGCAAAACCAGGAAACTTACATATTTCCTGGTTTTGCATGCTTGGTTTTTTGATTTTTTTTTACTTGGCTTGGATTTTTTTTCAATTATGCAATTTTTGAAAGCGATTCTGGAAGATGCCGAAGATGTTATTATCGATATTGGGGAAAGTAAAGAGAATCGAAAAGAAAGCAGTTTAGTCAACGACATGATGATAATGGACGCACAAATGCAATTAGTTAACGGTAATATCACAATAGACACTTTTCTAGATACAGTGCGATAGCATTTTACTCACTATTTAGGAGAAAGAAAAGAAGAAAGAAAATGCATTTATTTCTCGCAGCTGCAGCACATACACAGAACTGTAACAAAATAGAATGTTAAATAAATATTTCCGACAATTAAAGTTAATAAAATAAATAATAATAGTTTTTATAACGGCAACACTGCCCACCATTATCTCCTTCAGCCCATAAATACACTTTTTCTTTAATTACAAATGTGTTGGAACATAAAATGCCCATTAATATTATAAAGTGATTGTTTATATACGAATATAACTAAATGGATGAATCCGATCAAAATTTATCGGATCCAGTATAACTATTTGGGCTAAAACAGCCCAAATTAATCGAATCCATGTAGTTATACTAAGCAGTATAACTTTCTGGACTAAAACAACCCAAATTAATCGAATCCATGTAGTTATACTAAGCAGTATAACTTTCTGGACTAAAACAACTCAAATTAATCGAATCCATGTAGTTATACTAAGCAGTATAACTATTTGGACTAAAACAACTCAAATTAATCGAATCCATGTAGTTATACTAAGCAGTATAACTATTTGGACTAAAACAACCCAAATTAATCGAATCCATGTAGTTATATTATGCAGTATAACTATTTGGACTAAAACAACCCAAATTAATCGAATCCACGTAGTTATACTAAGCAGTATAACTATTTGGACTTTTTCAGTCCATTTTGTTATATCGTATAACTAATAGTATAACTAAGTGGATAGGTATAAATAATATGCTGACTGTACTTACAACAAAAACTTGTGTCTAAGTATGTTTATTTTATTCGCTTTCCAAAATTTATAATACAGTACAAACTAGAATACCATTATAATTTTCAAAAATAAATAAAAGTGTACAGTAATTTAATGTAAAAATCCCTAGTTAGTACAATTTTTGAAGCATCGACTCTACAATTCGTAACTTTACATTAATTTTGATTTACAATAAGGACAAACCTAACTCTAAACATTGGGACATATTTAATTAGTTTGTATTGTGTTTTAAAAGGATCCTACCTTAGCCTTTCTTCTGCTACTTGCTAGGTCAAGAATATGCACTTATTACAGCACATATGAATGTCAAAATCATTTACTTACGGCAAGAAATATAAAAATATTAAATAAGATAAGTAAACTATTGGAAAATGATTCTTTCGCTGCTTCGGTAGGTTAATTCTACTGAGACGATACCATCGAAAAAGTCAGTAAGCTATACTTACCTATATTAGAACTAGATTATCTTTTTTTTAACAGAATTTTTCTTGTGCGAGCAAGAGATTAAGTACCGCCTTATTTAAAGTTTGCACGTAAATCAATTTACTTCTTGCTATCATTTCCTTTGAACAAGTTACGACTTCTTAACTGACTGTTCATGAGTCCTTTACTTCTAACATATAACTTATAGAGTAACAATTTGGCAAAGTTTCTGTTGAAAAAGGTAAATAGATTTACATAGAAGGAGGTAAACGATTCGTACAACTTGATTATCGACCGGTGATAGTAACTACCGTTACTTGCATAATACATGGCCTACGACCTTCGACACGTGGAGACAATCGATAGCAAATATCATAAAGCGTTATGAAGGGTAGGTAACGATAATGACATTATAATGCTCGGATTAGCTCTTCGCTCATATTTCCGTATTTTCTAACAGCATTGTTAATAGGTATTGTTATGGGACTGTGGCCAAAATCTCACATAATAGATCGGTATTCTGTGTAGTGTGTACACATAAACAATCGTGAGTATCGTGACAATATAAATTCTACCTTGGTATAGGTATTAAGCGAGATAGCAGCAAGTCAAGAGAGGCGATTTTGGAAAAACAGTCTTTAAATTTTCTTTTTTTTTTTGTAAAACGTAAAGAAACAAAAGTAAAAACCATCTTTATTGTTCACCAAGGACATAGACAATAAATAAAAAGGTACAATAATGACAAAGTAATAAAGTATTTAACGTCGCACAAATAAAATAGGTTTCAGAAACACAATAAATTTCTTACAATTTAAAAAAGTGCTCTATTCCTGGAAACGCCTTTATTGACTTTCTAACCACGATAGCACATCACACATCATACACATTGTCTTATCACTAAATGCAGTAAATATTCAATTGACCTAAAAATAGTCTAATAACTGGTCGATCTTTTTGCAGTGTTTGCTTTGAACTTCACTCCGACTTTGAAGTTCACTGGTCGAAGGCACCGGCTCAGTCAGCTCAACAAGCTATAAATATACGGAACACGCGCGTGACCGAATCTCACGTCACTAGCGCTCTTGAGTCTGCCTTCACCACGACACTGGCTATTGTGATACACATTATATTTAGCCAGTTGTATCTAATGAATACAAACTGTAATGGTGCGTACTGACCGCTGTTACGCGTTGTAATTTACTCATCATGTCATGGAGCGAAAGGTCGGATAGTTGGTATGGGGAAATAGGCTAGCAATGAGTAGTTCGGTTCGTATATGGATTTGCAGTAGGTTAG
Source organism: Eilema sororculum (assembly GCA_914829495.1). Taxonomy (NCBI): domain Eukaryota; kingdom Metazoa; phylum Arthropoda; class Insecta; order Lepidoptera; family Erebidae; genus Eilema; species Eilema sororculum. Next base: position 14,520,564 of record OU618542.1, read on the forward strand.
GTGTCGCTGCGTATGTGAACATACACCATAATGACCTCTAGACACTGAACTTCTAGAGTGTCTACATGACATTACGGTGTACGTATAGGTACATGGTGTATACATATGGCTTCAGTGAGTGACTGAAGCCGCATGTCTTGCATTTTGCCAGTAGCCTAGGGCCTGTAGTAGCCTGCAGTAGCCTAGTGATATGGGTAATGGACTGCTGAGAGGAGGTCTCGGGTTCGATCCCAGGTTTACCATGGCACACACCAATGACTTTTCTATGCTTTTCGAAGTTATGTGCGTATTTATCGCAGGTTTATAAGTGCCCGGTTAATGGCAATGGGCTCGCCTTTGGGACCTAAAAACATAAACTATCGAAATGTGGGTACCAGCACCTCTGCCTACCCCTTCGGGGAATACAGGCGTGAGTTTATGTTATGTTATGTTATGATAGACGCAAAACAATCCCAGTGGCATAACAGTGACGGCTTGGCTTGGCTTTTCGCCGACCTCTTTGCCGTATGGTGTAGCGGTAGAGCGTTGGACTGCTACGTCTGCGGTTGCGACTTCGATTCCCGGTCCCACTCCTTGCAAATATTAAATTTAAATACATCCATATTATACATATAATTAAAAATACTCACGTCATATTATTCATGCGTACAAATATTTGTACAGAGTGGGGATCGAACCCGCGCCTTCTGCGTAGCGGTCCCGTTCCCTGCGTAGTCTTAGCTGTTTGTCCCAGAAAATATCCTTTAGATTCCCGGGTTGAAATCCTTACTTATTTATTGTTACTTTTTTATTGGATTAATTCATATTGTTAGTTATACTATTTACTAACTTACATGCAATGCATGTCAAAATAAAATACATCCTCTAATCATAAAGCACTATTACATTACCTACCCATACCGCCTTTCATAAAAAAGGGGTGTAAATATTTTGTGCCAGGCAACTTTTGTCGCTTACTGTATCTATTACCTACCTACGCATTATAATAACGTCGTGTATAGATAACAGTAAAGTAAACACACATTTGCCAATTGTTTATTAACTATTGGATACTGGCCAATCTGACACTGAAATCGTGATCAGCGATTTCGAAAATCTCTTCAGAATCATGTAGATTTAGGTGTCACGAATTCGATTCTCACTCCGCGTAGGTAGCTTCGTGGTTAGGTGTCGCAGCCTTATGATGGTCTTATGGTCCTGAGTTCAAATTCTAACCAGTAACACTCCCGACCGTGAATCCACTCCTAAAACAAGCAATTCGGATTCCGCGATAACCTACATCCACATGGGCGAAACCGTGTTCAACAGATAACTGCTAAGTAGGTACCTTTTCTTAATCTATAATCGGTTTTCAAGTGGAGCACCGTTGTCTTGAAATGAAAGTCTTATAGAGGTATCTTATATTAATTTATATGTTCCTACACGAGTTAAAAGTTTGAGTAACACTGTCTTAGGCCATTTAATTATCTTTTAGTATCGCCCTTATTTCATTTACACCTTATTAGGCAGGTACACGGTTTATAGAACATGCTGTCAACAAAATATCTAAGATAAAAATGTTGTTTACCTAAACATGTGTTAGTTATAGGTCGAATCATATATCTTAGAGCTAAAATGTGCTCTATACGAGCAGGGCCTCGATTCTACTAAAGCAAAACTATTGTCAAACCACAGAGTTTGCAAAAACCGGCAATACATTATAGACTTTAAATCGATGCTTTTAAAGTTCAATATTAAATAACTGTTAGCAGAGTGAATAAAACCCCCCATAGACGCGGGATAGCACCCGAACCACCCCCTAGACGAGGCCGCATTAAAGCCGTGGGTCTGTTGGGAGCCCTGGGACATCCTTCCGAGGGCTTACCCGGGGCTCCCAACTATAGGCTGCTGGGCGATACCGTGGGGGTTTTAGTCGGTAGGAGTCCGGCATAACATCCATGTAGGATTTCCCCCTCGGTCAAAAAAAAAAAAAAAAAAAAAGAGTGAATAAAAGAGTGTAATGAAACTTTTGTCATTTAATTTTGGACCTTAGCGTATAGAAATAAAGTCTAAACTTTAATGCCGCTTTTTTGCAATCTCTGTGGGTTGACAATAGTTTTGCGTTAGTAGTATCGAGGCCCAGTACACGTTACTTGGATGTATTTTGAAGATAGCACCGGGTGCTACTGTGGTGGACGAGCTCAAATTCGTCAATCATAGATTATTACAATACTAGCGAACCCGGCGAACTTCGTACCGCCAAAGGTGGACGAAAGGATTTTTTTACTGCCCGTGTGGCGTCCGATTCCGTTCCCGCTGCTCCCTCTACTATATTAAGCATGTATTATACATATAAACCTTCTTCTTGAATTACTCTATCTATTACTAAACTATTACTAAATCTCTACCATGGTGAATGTTCTGACGAGCTCTTCCAATTAGTCCCACCCTCTCCTTTCCTACACAGGACGACACGTGCAGGGCTAAGATGCCATTCATATACGGTGCAGTACCTATACCAGCTATATAGAACCAAGCGTTTCAGCGACTCATTCCTATGCCGCACCATTAAGACCTGGAACTCCCTGCCAGCTCACGTGTTTCCTTCTTCCTACAGTCCCGGGTCCTTTAAGCGGGGCGTCAAGCTGAGTGCCAACACTGTTAACATGGTACATGTTTCCGATGGTGACCCTCTTTCCGAGACTTTGCCTTTAGCTTAACATCAGGCGAGGTGAAGTCAAATTGACGTGTCCTATATAAAAAAAAAAAATTAAAAAAAAAACCGCATCAAAATCTGTAGCGTAGTCTTAGAGATATAAGCATACATAGGGGCATAGGGACGCGGAAAGCCTTTGCTATATACAACGAGTATGTAGTGATAATCCGCGTGCACCAGGGATTTTATTTTCGCGATTTAGGCCCAAGATATGAGGTTCGCCCTATACATTGGATTAACCTTGTCCTGCTGCCGGCTGTTGATGCGTCGATACCTATCTGATTGCAGTTGCTGTCCTTAATGCGTCATGCATGTATGTATCCTCTCTGTACCCATAAACACAAAACATGTTAAGGGCTTCATCGCTTCACAAGCTATTTACTTACAATGGTAGCCTAGTGGTATGGGTAATGGACTGCTGAGACGAGGTCTCGGGTTCGATCCCAGGTTTACCATGGCACACACCAATGACTTTTCGATGCTTTTCGAAGTTATGTGTGTATTTATCGCAGGTTTATACGTGCCCGATTAATGGCAATAGGCTCGCCACCTATTACATTGGGACCTAAACATAAACTGGCGAAATGTGGGTGCTAGCACCTCTGCCTACCCCTTCGGGGAATACAGGCGTGAGTTTCCTATTGACGTAGGTATCTAATTATCCTTTTTTTATGGAAACTAATACTGGAACGGATAGTTAGGTACCTACTTAAGTTAATAAACCTATTACTTAATTACTAGTGATTTATTTGATTAAATAATTACCGAAGGTCGGACTAGACAATCGAATAAATAAACAGCAATTAAATGGGTAGTTTAGTGATAATACCTATATCAAACTTTATACTTAATTTACATACATACCTACATAATATGTATTCACACGTTTGTAAACCCGCGAAGGGGTAGTCACAAGCGTATTAGTCCCCACGTTTCGCCAATTTTGATTTTCGGTCCCACGACGTAAAGGGGGCGAGCTATTGCCGTCTAGCGGGCCCTTTGTCTTGGGCTGTATGTTTACTGTCGGATGGAGAACAACCTATTCTCCTTTTACGGCACCCACAGGAAGAGCTGGGGTGGTCCTATTCTACTTCACCGGGAACCAACGCGGCACTTAATTCTACTACATCTAATATATAAAATTCTCGTGTCACAGTTTTCGTTGCCATACTCCTCCGAAACGGCTTGACCGATTTTGATGAAATTTTTTGTGCTTATCCGGTATCTATGAGAATCGGCCAACATCTATTTTTCATCCCCCTAAATGGTGCAGCGGGAACGGGATCTGACGCGGATCGCGGGGCGGGAAAAAATTGGCGGTACGAAGTTCGCCGGGACAGCTAGTACTTATATAAGATTTAGTTTTTATTGTAACATCGTAATTTACTAAGGTTCTATTAAACCAGCATCTTTGGAGCCAAGCCAATGACGTCACCTCACTCTAGCTAGCGCATGCTTTCTTTTCGGGGTCATACGGTAGATGGATGCTCCTGTAATACTCAAATAAACAAAATTAGTAGTAGGTATCCCTGTTCATTAATGGTCGGTGCATCTATTTATAGATATATTTCCATTCATCTCTACCCTCCTGCCATATTTCACACAGTTACATTCTTCGTCGTTAATGTCAGTCGCATCCGAAGTTTTTAACGTGGAGTCTAGGCTCCACTTTACCCAGACTAATCTAAATACCCATATTCATACTACAAATATTTCCATTGAGCGGAGCGGAGATGAAGCCCGCGCTTCCTGCGTAGGGGCCGCGTTCACTAGCGCCAACGACTATACACAATACAGCCCTGGCCTGGCCTCGTTGGTTAGCGCTAATATCCGCTAAGCCTGTGACTCCTGTGAGCCAGACCATGCTCGTGTGAATGCACCTTTGGGACTAACTAAAGAAACCAGGCCCTGCAGTCACTGCAAAAAATGACCTTAAATCTTAGACTTTATTTATATACAGCTAAAGTCCAAAATAAAATGATAACAGTTTCATTATACTTTTACAATATTACTGTGCAAAAGTCAGATAATTTTGAACTTTAAGTGCGTCGCTTTTAAGTCTATTATTTAATCCCGTTTTTTACTGTGGTTGTGGCACCACTGTGGTTTGGTTTTAACAGAATCGAATCCCAGGACATGTACGCGTATTTCCAAAGAAACACGTCTTACTAAAAAAAATAACAGATAAGTAGTTACTATACGTAATCCACGAATAGCACCTGCCAAAAATCTTGATAGGTGCTCTTCGTGGACATGACTAGGTGCTATTCGCTCAGATGCTATTCAGCTGGGTGCTCTAAGTAGACTACACCAGATAACGGTGCTACCTACAGTACCGGTGACAGTTGGTAACCGTAGGTATGTAGTACATAGATGAAGATACGGTCGAAACGAATCAATTAGTTCAATAACCTACCAAATTCAAGCTAATGAATGAGCCACATATTTCTGACGTATCATTTTTCGCGTGTGTCCACAGCAATTATCAACAGAAGCAAGTTGTTTATTCAGTTTAAATGAGATAATTAGATGGACCAGTTATTGTTGCTGTTTTATATATTGCGGAACTGACCTTAAGATAAAATTAATCCTTGTTATGATAGTTTGTTATCAACAATAAGATACCTAAACCTATTCAAATATGTTTGCAAATCTAAGAGTATATACCTACCTACTCCTACATTTTATTTTCGTTAGCTATGCTACTAAAATGTTGCTCCTAATAGTGTTAATTTTCTTTCTATTGTTGACAACAGAATTCAAGTATTTCGAGGTCATTTCATTAATGAAAACTCATTTCATTGGTCAAAAAGATTTCAAAGACTACGACATCTACGAACTACGGTGTCGTGCGTAGCTGCTACGGGGCCATTTGGGTAGCAATTTTCAGTAATTTGATGTTGAAAAATCTGTTTTAACATCACGGTTTCACTTTCACTTCGGGTACCTAATAATTTACTTGTTTAGTTTAGGGACACAGACTATGGTATTGCTTGTAATCATGTTGCTATACATATATGTATACTTAATCTAAATTGATATTATGACATGGGTTTATTGTCCATAGTATGGTACAATGTCAGTCAACGGTGTACAATCTCCATTCTACAATAACGTTACGCGTAACTGGCTACATCTTCATACTAGGTATATACCTAAATGAAAAACTAGCCTATTGTAAACTAATAAAAAAGCAGTTAGATATTCATCTCCGTTATTAACCGATTTCCAAAAAAGGAGGAGGTTTTCAATTTGACTGGTATTTTAGTGGTGTTTATTTTTCTCTAAGTTATTTTGTACTTTTTAGTTTTTGAAGTCGTTATTTTTATGTTATTTCCTTCACCTCTTGATTGATAGTAAACGAAAATATTCAATCTGTATTGCGGTCGTCGGCGGTAACGTTCGCAAACTCGACATGTGCGATGAACTGTTTGACCTAGATCTCAAGCAAGGGTCAGCGGCTGCACAGGGGCCATACGCCGACACAATTCCCTCTTCGACAAGTATTAATTGAAATTTTAAAATTAAATTCAACAGCTACATGTTTGCAGTCTAACAACTACACAACGGATACGTGAGAATGCAATATTTCGATATTTTCCATTTGTTCCGAGCTATGTTTGTGTTATACATGGAACGATAGTTGTTATTGAATAAATACCATCTGCATTTTATCTTCTGTGTTCCTGCACATTTTTAAATACTTACTCCCATTGTGAATTTAAATTTGAATTTGATTATCAACAAGGAATTCTTACATCATTGATACAGCAGCGGAGTATTTGTTTGTAGAGTGAAAATTTGGAAATATTTACTCATACTTTGTACCCTTAAACAAAATTCAGGAATAATTTTTTCCTCATTCGTTAATCACATAATACTCACTATTAGATATATTTTAACTAGGTACTTACTATTCTGTGGTAAATTCCCTTCTTCAATCGTGGCGGTGGCGGCTTGGCCCTCAAATTATCTTCTCCCAGTGTGCTGCCACCTGTATGGCGTTCTCGGAGGCGCACATAAGGTCCTGCGGTGTACTTGTGTATGGACATTTAGCACACGTTAAGAGATGGGCCCTTCTCTGAGGAGTAACTCCACATTCACATCGCAGCTCCAACCCCTCCGAGAACCCCCATCTGGTCCAACATTCCTTGCTTCAGCCGACTCCTAAGAGGTAGGTAGAGAATCTCTACCTGCTGGGTAACTCTACTAGAGCTCCGCACCACTTTACACCTATGTCTCGAGAACTAGATCACCACCACCACTCTCTCCCAGGTTATCTATAGGGATGATCTAATAATACTTTGCCCTATATTTCCTACCTGGGACCTCTCACATCACACACAGTAACACACACCCGTTAGCCCTTTACCACTGTACCACCGAGACATTCAGCCATAAATAAACCTGTGTAATTATTTTAGTAAGATATGTTCTTTATAGCTTCATCATCATCAGCTACATAGCGATCGCTGTCGCTATCTGTCCGTCCCAATGTATGCTTAAATCTTTAAATCTACGCAACGGATTTTGAAGCGGTTTTTTTAATAGATAGCATGATTCAAGGGGAAGGTTTATATGTATAATACACACTTATTATAGTAGAGTATGCAACGGCAACGGGATCAGACGCCACACGGGCGTAAAAAAAAATGGCGGTGCGAAGTTCGCCGGGTCTGCTAGTATATCATAAAGAGCCCTAATATTTTATAAATGGTTATACTTACTACGCAATAATCTAATGTAGGTAAGTAAGTATCAGTACCTACCCACGTAAAGCAATATCTGTTCTGCATCTCGGTATTCTGTGATCTCGGTTCCAATAAATCAGAATTTTGCGTCATCATGTGTGACCAATGGCATACCTCTACGTAATAAGTAATAACACTAACAACCATAGAGATATCGCTTATCAATAACGTAGTTTAATATTTCTTTGCGTTTAGGTAGGTATAATGAGTATGAATGTGTAAAACAGAGATTGGGTAACCTATTTTAGAGCGATAAAAGAATGAGGATATAAATAAACGATTTTATTACTAAAAAGGTTTAGTTAAACAGATTCACTTCAGGTAGACTATAACTTAGTAATCACATGCCTGAATAAAATGACTTTCATTAATGAGTTATAAGTTATAACATCCAAACTAATATTATTTATGCAAAAGTAACTCTGTCTGTTACGCTTTCACGCCTAAAACACTTAACCGATTTTGATGAAATTTGGTATAGGGGTAGATTAGGCCATGAGAAAGGACATAGGCTATGTTTGGTTGCGATAACCGACATCCACGCGGGCGGAGCCGCGGGCAAAAGCTAGTAACACATATTGAGAACACAAGACTTGTCGGTACTTTTTGTACAGTATTTATTACTGTGGAAAAAGTACAAGTGTTCTCAATATGTGTAACAATAAATTCCACCAAGTGCCATCAATCAACAGTATAAATTAGTACGTTAATCATTAATAACATTTTATTATTCACCTATCTACAAAATGCATAAACATAAAAAAACATAAACTCACGCCTGTATTCCCCGAAGGGGTAGGCAGAGGTGCTAGCACCCACATTTCGCCAGTTTATGTTTAGGTCCCAATGTAATAGGTGGCGAGCCTATTGCCATTAACCGGGCACTTATAAACCTGCGATAAATACACACATAACTTCGAAAAGCATCGAAAATCGAATGCTAAATCTACAAAATGCCTGAACCAATATTCACGGATTTTTTACTGGCAGATAGCTGATACTTTAAGGTGTAAGTACCTAGTATATGTTACTTTTTATATTAAGAACCCGCTAATAAATTACAGCTCCTAGTGTCGGACTGTCGTAAAAATACTCAACAAACATAAAGTCTACACTTCCAGTAGTGGGTGGTAGTGGTAACGGTGTCGTGCCACGTGTTAATAAGCTGCGTACATTTTCGTCACGCAAGTTACAATTTAAAGTATTTAGTTAACTATTCAGTCTACAAGCCTTCATAAAGTTTAATCATTATTCTTTTAACGCCACACGGGTAGGTACGAGTACCTGATGCCCATATTCCAAACCGAACAAATTTTGACCTGACGTGGACAGGCGTGTAGCCCTTTCCTTGACAATTCCTAGCCATGATTTTAATAATAACTGGCTGAACTGACCTCCGTCCCCTATGAGCGCGGGCCTGGGGGTGACGGGTGGAGCCGCCTGTCACCCCAGCAGAAGCAGGCCACGGCGACGGCGCGCTCAGAAGCGCGCCTCCCCATTCCGGGGGAGAGTCGGGGCCACCGTTGTCCCCCCTCCCGAGGAGGACTAGACCGTAAGGGATGGCCCTGGGTCAGCCGGGGTGCGAGGGATATGTCGATGACAAGCTCACCTCCGGCCTAGCACCACGACCCACAGTCGGCGTGCGGTTTTAGTCGGTTCGAGTCGGACATAACCTCCCCTTCCGGCTCCGGCAGGGGGGTATCCGAGTGGATTTCAGCATAGGTACTTACCTAAAGTAGGTACGTTCAGTATGTATATTGCAGTAGCATTACAAGATAGTCATTACGCTATTGGTACGAGTACACATGGTATAGCATTGGTAGTTAACGAGTCTGCCTAACAATCGGGTGGACTCGAGTTCGAATCCTACCGATTTATCTTACCTAAAGATGTTAGAGTGCAATTCCTACTACTCCTACTACAATTATGGTTATTGTAGTAATCATTAAAGATAATTGCCATACGAATGTTATGAATGTAGGTAGGTAGGTAAGTATGATATGATGGTTAACTATGAAATGAATGATTCAATCGTTGGAAGTTATAGGTAATAGTTTTAATAAATTTAATGAAACACGTAGATAGGTACTGTGCATAAGTGGGTGAACTAAATAGGTTAGGTATTAAAATAATTTGTATAAAAGCTGCCACAATATTTCACAGTTCCCTCGTCATAAATAAAATAAAATATAGCCCTTATCATGATCCTATTAGCATAATGTACCTTTTGTTGGAGAAATTTAAAGTACTGATAGTAACGTCTACGTAACTTACCTTTAAGTAAATTTCATGAAACTAAAACACCCCAGTGCGTGCTCGAAGAACCACCCCGCTCTGCTCTTCAATGTGCCCTCTGCTAGTCAGTGTCTGAGGGACACGCGGGAAGCCTTTGAGCAATCCGAGCAGCCCTCTGGGCCTGTCGACACAGGCGGCTGTGCTTCCCCAGCGGGGGAGAGACGCTGCCATCTCCATTGCCCAGGGTGCACCGGCCTTGGGGTTGCAGACCATCTTAGTTATAACATAACCTCAGATCAGAAAAAAGTAGGTTGGTACATACTAAATGGCAGACTAATTCCTAAAACCCTACTATGGGGTATACTACTTGCATAGTTGTAAGTACAAGAAGAGGTAGAAAGAAAATTGATGGTGTAAAAAAGTTGTTTTGTTGTAAATATTCAGGCCCATGGTTGCAAAGTTAATTTCATGACATGCATTAAGTTCAGCCACTCTTAACGTAAAACAAAGTGGGGTCGCCGCCCGCTCGATATCGATCTCGATACAACACGACACGACTCATGCTATAGTTTCCACAACCTACTCTTTGTTGAACGGAATTGTTTCAGATCGTCAGCTAGATTATAACAGTTCCTATATACAACAGTTGAGGAAGTTAGTTAGAATGCCTTGAAGTTTGTTAGGGGATTAGGTCAGGTCACTTCATATTCGTAGTATAGTTACACGTAGGTATGTGCATTCGTGCAAGTCTAGTAGGTGGGTACACCTACTAATTTAAGGGTCATATCATATCATAACTTTGCTATTTTTTTTTTCATAAATACTTATTTATCCTTTTTCTTATTAACCGACTTCTGAAAGGAGGATGTTCTCCATTAAGTAATTCTTTATTATACCACTTTGTTCGATTTCAATTATTAGATATTTTTAGGAAAAGCGATAAGATATTATCAAAGTTATTAATAAAATGTCAAAGGTTATCCCCATAAAAGGTCAAGATCAGCTGATTATAGGATCCAACCAGGGATCTATAATAAAACCGTCAAATTTTTAATTTTAACATCACGGTTAAATAATTAAAGTATTTTTGCCCTAACAGTTAGATCATCGAAATACTAGTAGGACTAGTAGAATTTAACAAATAAATCCTCTAATTGCCATGGAGCGGAGGATACCTGGTGGCGAGATTGACTCCACCTGTAGTGACAAGTGTGACCCAAGCCGGATAAACCTCGAACGAATCTTCACGGCGGTCGCAGTGGTGGTAGCAGGTGGGATTCCTTACCCTCCTGGTGACGGCTCACTTCTTACCATTCACGGTTTTTTGTGTGGTGTTCAAAATCCAATTCCAGCCGCTCCTAGTGTTTACATCCTCCAGTGGCAATTTGGATATTTTTTTAGAGAAATATGCCATTCTGCACCCCTGATGGCAACTCAGTTGCCAACCCTAAACATAAATCGGTATCTTGTATTGAATGTCAGAGATAGTTTTGGAGGTGGATTTCGTTCTCATTTTTGAAAAATATTTTTGCGAAGACCAATTTACAGCACTAAATCATCGAAGAGCTATTTAACCGATTGGTCATTTCATCGATCGAACAGTCACATGTACAAACTCCCACGTCATTGATAGTAGCCTAGATTTATTGAAGAATCGCGGGGCTCCAATTACTTCATGCAGTAGTTAAAGTAATTCAACACGGAGGGAACTGGAATGATTTCCCCATTTGTGCGTTGTTCTGTCCTTAAGCACTTACGCCGAGGATTTGAAGAAGGCCTCCATCTGCTCTACCCAATAGTAGAGTAGACGGAAGTCTCTGGTATTGAACAATACATGCCAGGGCCATATCCACTTCCACTTCTTCACATCACACACACTGTGATCCCCCTCCACTTCAATAGATTCCCTGTCGGGATGATCGCGGGTAGGTAAGCATTGTATAAATACATAGGTACTCAGTATAATTAAAAAATATTGTTTCACAGATATACAAGAATTCTATGAACTCACACTCCTCGATGACACGAAATCGGTTCAGCAGAAGACTGCGGAAACAATACGAATTGCCAATAAATGGGAGGCGGACAACACTCGGCGAGAAGTAAGTGGTTAATTGCCAAACTGTTGTTCATATTTCGTACATAATTATATAAATAGATACATAATGTAGGTTAGTAGGCAGACAAGTCTATGTAACTGCCTAGGTACTTAACGCATTCCGCTATTACCTACACCTAAATATGTTTACATTGCTTTGCTTACTTTGTACTTATATAGAAGATAGAGATTTACAACTTAGCTATTAGAAATAACCCTGCAATTAATGACCGATTGAATTCGTATTACGAACTCAGCATTGTAGTGTTAGTAGAGCCGCTTCGCTGAGTTGTTTACAGTTTAATTTGAACTGCAAAGCCAATGGCATGGCCACTTGGCTCGACATTATTGAGATCACTATTATAAGGTTAATCAGTTTGTGTTTCTATAAATAGCAAATTAAATTATGTACGTACGTAGGTATTGTTTCTTTCATACACGTACATGTATACGTTACTACAATTGGTGCAGCACCTACCTATTTAAGGTAGATTAGATAATCTACTGTTCCCCTGAGCACCCTGAGTCCTAACCTATCTAAGTACCTACACGAGTACACGACTAAGTACATACTACATCAACATTCTGTAGTAGGTACCTACTTACCTATATTAAGGTAGCCTACTTATGATTACACTTTTAATAGGTAGCCAATAGAGTTAGTCCCAAATGGACATAGTCCCTACCTACTACTTTCTTTATAACATGCGCCTAAACCAACTAAACTCACCCACATCCCCTCCCCACATCTGTTCAAGACTTCTGTTAAGTTCTATCTAAAACAATGTGTAAATAACAGATAACTTCACCATCGCATTACCGAGTAAAATCGTATTTAAAATCAAAATAAAATAAAGATGGTTTACAAATTTGCTACCAGATGGCGCTGATTCAATATCATATAGTTGACTGACTCGTATGCTATTAATTAATACCAAGTACATCTATATCTTAGCTAATGTAATACCCGTCCCGTTCGGCGTGCGTTTGCCACTTTGCCATCACATTCATCCATTCATGATTTCACTTAATTAACTTACTATCTCATTGACATTCTTATTTTGTAGATTGCTACAGAGGAAAGTGACTACAGAAGCGTATCCAATGCCTTTCTTCAGGACAACAACAAAAAGTCGGAATCACGAAATGTTACACCAGACTCTATGAAGGTTTGCAAGCTTGAAAGAGAACATAATTTTATTGAACGTTAATTCACGAGTTTTCTTTATTACTTAATTGAACTTTTAGTAAAAAGAAGAAGTGTTGAAATTATATTATATTATTATGAAATTACTTGTATACGTATAAGTAAATGTATAATATACCTACCTATTAACAAATACAAGTATGTAGGTAGGTATATAAGATCGACCGACAGATTAAGCGACGGACGCGACCTTAAATAGTTTTGATTTGCTTCATTTAGCAAAGCAATTATACATAGAGGCACTCAACGTATTTTAGATTATTTGCTACTATAGAAGTGTGCAAATTCTAAAAATAAATGGTGGTGTTATTTTCATAGGCAGGCAATCCTAAAAATCATTAAAAATGTATTCCTTTTAGGTACATTCTGTGATGTCACCAAATGCAGAAACCGAAGAAAAAAAGGTAAGCATCATCTATTAACGCCAACATTTTACTTTCGTAAATAAAGATCACACAACTGTATATATATATTATTTGAAGTAAATGGTGAATATTCTAAGTATTCTAACTGCATTGTCTTATCTGATAAGTTTGAAGGCCTCTTGTCATTGCTATTGAAAATAGCGCCATCTATTATTAGTTCTTGACAATAAGAAGAGTTGTAGTTGTGGATCTAGTGGTGGATCGATGCGACTGCGCCGATTTTTTTTTATTTTGATGACGTGACGTTCACGAAAGTAGCTGAACGGAGCGCTAGGTATCTGGTATAACAAGTGGACGGTAATGGCGGATGGTTGGTGTTTCGCGTCTCGTAGTACTATTTATAACCTAAAATATAGTACAAGTTTTCGGCGATATGTGCGCTAACGTTTCTTCGTTGTGTGGATTGGTGCCGTTAAATTTCACAATTGTGCCAATGACGTACGAACACTGCATCGACTGAAAGTATAATATTAATTTAAATGATAATCAGTGAAATGATATTGTACACAAAATTTTGACATTCACACTGCCGAGATTTCGTATTCGTTTCAAGTAAGGCCATTTAATAAACACTAATCTATTTTTAAACATTTAGTAATTTCTTTACACTCTGGGAACGTTTTCAATTCTTGGTGAGACTAATGCGACTTCAGAGTTAGTTTTGTTTGTAACAAATCGCTGTTGCTCGCCCATGGTTGTTAAGCACAAATTAAAGTACTATGATACTACATACTACTATAATCAAGTGCCAATAAATTGCACACTAATAACGTAACACGGTCATTCTTATTATGGTTCATCGCTTTTGACATTCATACCATCCTATCATCGAACACAAGTTGGTAACACGCCTAATAATTACTTAGCCATACATACATACCTACTAAAATCGCTATCAAAAAGGGCTCGGCAATTTCGTCCATTCATTAGATAAGGACTGCTGCAATTTTAAACCTGGCTAACATGATAATGAGCTTTGAGTGTTATGGGAGTACTTGCAATCATAAAAACTGGATGCATACCATAATAAAAGGTCACATATTTCTGATGTTTTGGTGCAAGTTAGTTGTGGGTTCTAGGTAGAGAATGGTGCATGCTGGACATCGTCAAGTAAGCTGAAAATGGACACAAGTGTGTAACTAACAATGCATGCAGTGTACATAGTATAGTACAGACAACAAAATATATTCCCTGAGGGTTATGCACACTTGTTTTCGAAAATGACTGAAAGACGGAAGAAAAAAACACATAATGGATTTCTTCGGAAAGTCTCCTCCTTGTTTAATCTTGATACGGTAAGTAGGTGACAAGAAGACTTCAAATTAAATCAGTATGAGGCAATCAAACTTAAATTATTTACAATCAATGATCACTAGGATTTTCACCATTGTCACATGTTAATATTGAATTGCTATAAGTTTTTAAATATATTATTAAAACTAAGTAGAAATATTTATAATTTATATTATGTAAGTAAATACCCAAACCCATATCTTTACTAACTTATAGTTGGATTACAAGATTATAATTTACTATCAATTATATGGCGAATGCTATAAATCAGAATCAGAATTGATTATTTGTTGACCTCAATGGCTGGTTATCTTCACATTACACATGAGTTTGAATGAAGTTTACCTGTTGTATATTTATCACAATCATAACACTAACAATTTTCTAGTTTTAAGTTTAAATATTGACCCTCCTAATTTTGTTTATCTATGCGTATATATCTAGCAGGTGTGTGACTTAATAATATTTGTTATAATTTATGTAAAAAAAATATATACCTATATGTTTCAAGTAAATTAAATCTCATTACCTATGTACCTAAATTTATTATATAAATTATTTACTCATATTTATTATCACTTAAAATTTTTGTTACTTTAGGCTGGATTTCATGTTCATTACAATTTATCACATTTTATTCAATGAAATTCATTAAGTAACATGTGATAAATGCAATTCAGTTCACCTTGATCTTGAATGGATACCTTGAAACTTCATTTGTGAAATCTGCCCTCAGGTAGGATTTCACCAGAATTTTATTCAATGAAATAATATTGAGTAAAAATGTGCTCTAACATATTTTAAATGGAAAAGTATTTATGTTCATCAATGAAATTCAGCCTCATTCATACATTTTGCAAAGAAACATTTAGAATTATATTACCATAATTTTCATTAACTTGTTATCACTTTCAGGCTCACGTTACATCACCAGAAATGAAGCAGGTAAATAAACATTAGTTATTAAATAAAATTACACATTCTCTTTCAACAATTATAATCAAAACACCACAGTGTTATTCCTAGTTGTGTCCATAGCTTGAAGTATGAACATTGAGTTCACTCTCCTATTCTTTTTCTTGATTGACTATCTGGCTTTTGCGGTAGCAACTGCTATGTAACCCCCAACCCTGAGAAACAAGCCTGTGTCAGGGCCTTGTGCATTAATCAGCAGGGTGTACTTTGTAGCAAGTAGCATAAGCTTACACTACCTACTATTCAGGTAACTCCATTAGTCTACACTACCTGATACTGTTATCTGTTCTGTGCTGGTACCCACTATGGAATCACACCAAGATAATCAGGGTATGACATGCCCTGAACGTTTGGAAGAGGTTCCATACTCCGTTAAAAAATCCGTTACAAGATTAAAATTAATTCATATTCAATTTAATATTTAGGTAATATTATGTAGGTATTCAACATAGCCAGTAATTTCATACTGCTGTTAAATTAGTTATTATAATGATTCAATAACCTGTTCCCACATTCATAGTTGAAGAGACTTAAGAGCCCATATAACAGCTGCGGAATATAGTAGGCTACTTTATCTACATATATTTGTATTTAGCTTTTCTATGTAGGTTGGCAGAATGTATTAACAATAACATATCCAACTATGTTTTCTGTCTATCATAGATAAGGATCTTACTCTATGTTATATTTAAAAATTTCCCAACTTATGGTAGTGAGGCATGGAATAATTGCTATTGGCAGTCACTCATAAAGTCTGCATAAGCTAAATTTTAAGGAAGAAATGGTGTGAGTGAATCCCAAGCTCTGAAGTGAATGCCTCAGATGCAATGATGAACTGTTTACAATGATACTAATTCTGTGTTGTCAAAACTAACTTATACACCCAGATTGTATAGTCGTTTCGTACAGAAAAACGATTTTCGACCTTAATAACATTTTCTACATGAAATAGATGCCGGTGATCACGAATATACGAAAAAAACTCTGTTCTATGTTATGTTAAATAAGGTCAAAAATTGCTTGCACTAGTCGGCCGGCCGGAGGCCTGCTAATTGTGTCTTCATTTGCCTCGCGGCCATAAACTGTTCGGGCGAAATCTGTCAGCACCGACCGGAATCGTCCACATGCTATAATAGTCTTTTTATTTACGAAACAACTATACAATCTGGGTGTATAATAAATTTTAGAGATTTTAAGTGTATTTTAGTTAGTTTCACAACAGAATTAGCATCAATATCTGCATAAATACTCAATTTAGTTGATACTAAATTGAGTATCTCTCTCTCTCTCTCTCTCATCCCTCTAAAGATATCAGTTCAATAAGATTTCATTACAACCCAACACTACCCAACCAAATATCCATTTTCAAAATAATATCCATGCAAGGAGGCTTTCAGGCCTATATGGTATCATGCTGGCTACATAATATGCAGACTTCACACACCTTATTAACATTATACCAACTCCAAAAAATTCTATACATCAAACATTTTCAGCCTTTACAGGTAAATGGTATAGAAGGCGGTATTGAGCGTACACAAGGGGAAGATGGGTATACCTATATATCTGTGGTGCTATCGCGAGCGGGCGGTGCCGGCCTTGGGTTCAGCATCGCGGGCGGCTCGGACAATCCTCACATTGCTGAGGACCCCCACATCTACGTGACCAAACTTATACCTGGAGGCGCGGCGGCCGCTAGTCAGCTGCAGATCAATGATGCTATATTACAGGTGCAATATTACTTATTGCTTGTTTATGCTGATAGTGAAATTGTGTGGTGCATGTAACTCACTAATTATTTTCAATTTGTTGGTTCTATTTACGCATGTATTTAGATAAGCACAGCGATACTGCTATTTGCGTTTATGACGGATCTTATCGCCTTACATCTTGGCTTAGCCCAAGGTGTAAGGCGCCCTATCAAGGTCCCTGGGGGAGCCCTTTGGGCGCCGAAACTAAACGTATTTTCTCGAAATACAAGCAGTATAACTTAGGAGTGAACATTACCATACAATTTTACATTTTAACCTTATAAGGAAATAGTTTTGAAATTATTGTTTGTTTTTCTTTTACAGGTAAACGATACAAATGTTGTAAACGTAACGCATGCTGACGCAGTAGACGCTCTAAAAAAGGCTGGCAGTACTGTGAGACTGGTAAGTGTTTGTTTACTATGATTTACAAACATAATATTAAGTAAATAAATGATTCATAGACATTAGACTCGGGAAGTTAATAATATATGAGCACAGCAAGCTCTAACACATTCCATTGCCAAATTATGTATATTAGGATATAGTTGTCCAATAGTATCTGCCAATTTCGAATCATAATCGAACTACTCAACGCGCCCTAAATGACACAATCCAGTGGATGGCCTTCGTACAAGGACTCTTGTCATTCAACATTGTGTATGTCCCGCGAAAGACATGAGTCACCTTTGTTAACGTGCCTGTCTTAATATTCGTATACAAGATTTTTTTAATTCATTACAGAAAATACGGCGTCGCGGTACAGATGATAATAATACGTTAAATGTTTCACAAGTGTCAAAAACGGAAGAGTCAGTAGAGATTGAATTGGTGAAAGGTGGAGCTGGTCTTGGATTCAGCATAGCGGGAGGCCTTGGCAATCAACATATCCCTGGTGATAATGGTATATATGTAACTAAAATAATGGCTGGAGGTGCTGCTCATAGAGACGGCCGTTTAAGAGTTGGGGATAAACTACTAATGGTCAAAAATACTTCGGTAAGTACTTTTTTAATGTTTATTCATAAGACTAAGTATAATTAGTGTTGCTAATTGTCGAACGTGTAATGTATTCAAGGTATTATTTACAGCAAGGAGATATAAATTTAGATAATGTAACGCATGAGGATGCGGTAGCCGCGTTGAAAGCGACGGGGGAGAGAGTACAACTTGTGTTAGTCCCAGGTCCGAGACACGGTCAACCCTCACCGCGTACATCAAGAGCGAACACACGTAAGTTACATAATAAATGTTGTAAACATCACGCCGCCCTTATGACCTTCATACCTCGGACCTAACAATTCAACTGGGCCTCTAACCAATGCCATACCTTATTTGTATATCAAACAAATTGGAGTTGTGTGTTAACTAAGTGTTAATATGCATGTTAACATATCACTATTATTGTTGTTATAGACTGTTAGGTATCTTACTTTAAAGAGCTAGATAGTTAGATAAGAATATTTCATTCTCCTATGGTGATGTATTTGATGCTTGTAAATATTGATTACAAATTAACTTTCTTTGTCTATTATTTATAATTAGACAAAACAAACATAAATAATACTGCATTTCTTATATCTATCTTTGGATTGTGTACTAAACTCTCCTCTCTTCTATCTATTCATTCTATAGTCATCTGAATAGCCATTTCAAGTCTGATTTTAATTTGTGTTATTTTCTCAATATATCTGAAGCAATTCATTACTTGGTGAATAATACAAAAATAAATTAAATCTTGTTATTAAGATTTAAGACTTCAGAGAAAACTATCAGTTTTTAATTTTCTAATACTTCATTCCCAATTGTTTTTTAATCCACAATATCGTCTTACTTTCAGCTTCAAGCACTGCGAACTCACTTCGTCGCGAAGATGTCACAGACAGTAACGAGGAGACGCGCATAGTTGAGCTCGAGAAGGGCACTCAAGGACTGGGCTTCAACATCGTCGGCGGCGAAGATGGCCACGGTATCTACGTATCATTCCTGCTGGCCGGCGGACCCGCCGAGCGGTCCGGACAGCTAAGACGTGGTGACCGACTTCTCGCAGTCAATGAAGTGGATATTACTCACGCCACGCATGAACAGGCTGCTAAAGCTTTGAAGGTACCTATCTATTTTTGTAATAGGTACATAGGCCAATATTTCGCCAATATACCGCCTTATTTAAAAAGGTAAATAAGAAGTTAGGGCTAAAAATGTATATGAAAGACAGTCGTTTTTTATTTATGTAATAGGTATGAATGATAAACATCGTTTAAAAGTATCAATATACCAGTAACATTGAGAGCCAGCCAATATTTTTGTCATAGTGTCATTTCATAATAACGAATGTAATAAGTGAGATAATGTTATAGATACACGCGGAAAACTGATAAGATGATGTATGTTTGATAAATCTTCAAGATTAGGTAATATTATTTAATCGAATTATTTACATAACATATTCTATAAGTAAGCGTTTGGGTTTGATATATTCTTTACTAAGTGCCTTTTTCATAATGGCATTACAAACTGGCTGTTATGTTGTGAACTAAGTAAAAAAGTGTCATTTTATAAGTACACAGAGTATCATATTATATACCTAATTATGAGCACTATTACTGCGCCTGCGGCGGAGATTACGTCATCTCCAGGTTCTGAAACGCGGTCAGCCATTTCACCGGGTCTCCCGCCGCTGCTTCGTCATTTCGTCAGCTTCAACATTCTGTTTTTATTTCATTACTACACACCAGCATAAATACAAACTGTCCTCTTCAAATATTATACAGGCTCAGACTCTACTGTTATACATTTCTATCATCATAGTAAGCTACTTTACTATTAATTTTCGTTATTAGTGATATTTAAAAAAGTGTTAGACTGGATGTGTTAGGTGGAGGATTGGGAGAAACGCGCACATTGCGAGAGACCTATATTTAGCAGTTGAATGTAGTTAATATATTGATTAAAAAAAGTTTTCATTTTACTCTTTGTTATTTTCAGAGCACTGGCCAACAGGTTAAACTCACAGTGGTGTACAGGCCACAAGAGTACAATAAATTCGAAGCGCGCATTAATGAACTGAAACAACACCATACGCTCCTGAGGACATCTCAAAAACGATCTCTATATGTGAGGTAAATACATATCAAAACTATACATCGCATGCTGAGAACATAACATTGTCACATATGCTTTGAATATAATGAACCATGTTGCTAGCATCTGAAATAGACCTTCATAGTCGTTTTTAATTACACAATAATAGCTTGACTATAAATAACTAACAACATTGCATTCTATGGTGGAAATGTATATGCAATCTAAGGTGTGAAACACATAATTGGCGTGTAGTAGTGTGGTTCAAAAATATTGTATCTGGATATTATGACAATTTAGACTATAAAATGTTTAGAAGGAATTTTGACTGGTAGGATAAAGTTTGATAGAGCAAAATACTTCTTGTATCAACGAGACAATATCTTAACAATTTTGTGACAAAAATATAAAATTGTAGTACTTTAGAGGTGAATTTCAACTGGTTATAGATGGTCAAACTCGGATGTATATATGTATGTATTTACAAAAAAAAAATGTATTTAAGTATGTTTATCCGCATTCTAGATTCAGCTAGAACACAAGCTAGTTAAGCTATGCTTACCATGGGTCTAGATAGCGTTGTGTAGAATGTTGGGAAAATATTTGATCAGTGAAACTAAGGAAAAGCTAAAAATGCTTACAGGAGTCTTGGGCCCGATTTTGATAAAAATGATAAAAGTATAATTTTATTTCCCAAAACAATATTCCTAGTGAGGAATCGAACCCATTCATTTTAAAAATAATAACCCACACGTACATTTCTCTATCAATTACTAAGTCCTTCGCTTGGGGTTTACACGCATGCATGATAAGAAGATTAAATATCGCGTCATTTACAACTATTCTCGCCACACATTGATGTGTTTTAAAAGCGTGTCCATTTCATATAATGTTTATCATGAAAGGAAAATTGCATGGCCACACGCCATCAATCTATGTTTTACGCCTAATCAGTTATCAAAACATTCCAAAATACTAGCTTTTGCCTCCTACCTGCCGCCCGCGGCTCCGCCCGTGTGGATGTTGGTTATCGCGACCAAATATAGCCTATGTCCTCTCTCATGGTCTAATCTACCCCTATACCGAATTTCATCAAAACCGGTTCAGTGGTTTAGGCGCGAAAGCGTAACATACAGATAGACAGACAGACAGTTACTTTCGCATTTATAATATTAGTATGGATAAAACCCATAATTTGTCTTCATAAACTAGCATAGCTCCACGGTATCCCCTACGTAAGTCCTAATCTTGTGGGAATGTCGAAATAAAAAGTACTCGGTCCTACCCACAAATATGTATTGTAGCTTTTTATAGGTGAAATAAATTAAAAAATCGGTCTCGTAGTATTTGATTATATTCGTTACAAACAAACAACCTCTTAATCCCTACTAATATTATAAATGCGAAAGTAACTCTGTCCGTCTGTCTGTATGTTACGCTTTCACGCCTAAACCACTGAACCCATTTTGATGGAATTTGGTATAGGGATAGGTTAAACTGTGTGAAAGGACACTAGTATTAATATAGATGGCTAATATACAAAGCCTGAGTTTAGTAGTGGAACAGCCAACAAATACTACTTTATTTTTAAAATACATACTTCATACCATAATTCGGTCGCTAGACGAAACTTGTATCAATGTAATACTAATCAATTAATGATAGAGCCCCGCTTCTTTATACAGAGAAAAATATCCTTGAGCGGCAATTCTCTTTCATTACCTAGTGACATTATATCGCTGTAACGTGAGTTAATATAAATTGGTTTGTGTTTCAGAGCGTTGTTCGACTACGATCCGGTGAGGGACGATGGTCTGCCGTCGAGAGGGCTGCCATTCAGATATGGTGACATCTTGCACGTTACTAATGCATCTGACGATGAGTGGTGGCAAGCAAGGTAATTATCAGTCAAATTGACATGTTTACATGACCATACGTTATGGCCTTCTGTTTACTTGAACTGTGCTTGCATGCTACCGCATGCTTGATAATATACTCTAGCTGCGTAGTAAGTGTTTTTAGGAATATTTGGTGGTTGTTCGCTTAACATGTGCCCATTAACCAGTCATAGGTTGAAATTAATCTGATCATGGGCTCAAAGCTTGCGTTATTGATTGATCAGGCCTTTAGTTGGCTATGATGTGATTAGTGTAGGACATACGGAACTTTCCGACTTTTGTTCAAGATGTTTGGAATTATTTAAACGGTGAGCATTGGGTCATTGCTTAGTATTACGGTTTAGGTGTAATTGGACTAACTACTATTGAGTATACATAACATGTTCATTAACGGAAAAATTGTTACAACTGTTATTAATTACTGACCTTTGCCTTTATTAGGTCCATTAAAATTCATGTCCGTCCAAAGGTTGTCTGTAAGACATTGCTTTTAACGATAAGGTCGCCATTTGTACATATTAGTTATGTATTCCATGGATGTATATTTGATCAGTGTACAATTAAGTTTATTTCTATTCAGCTATTCTAGACATGTGGCTCAATCGTTAGTAGCATAGATAGAATAATCAATGTATGGGATTGAAATATGTTTAACACTTGTAATAATTATGCCAAATTGCCAATCTAATACACAGATAGCCTCGTCTAGGCCTATTTTCGATTCTGTAAAGAAGTTTTTTATCCATCGCTATATTAAAATATCTTCCTTCACATCTTAGGGCTAAACCGGGAAGGGAAATAATAAGCATATCTGTTAGATGACGGAAGCCGGTGATATATTACTCACGAGAGATTGAGATTGGCGAGACAATGAATCATGCTATGCTATAAAAATAGATAGAGATAAAACTAGCTAATTCCGGGGGTGTTCGGCCGCCTTTGTGTCCAGAAAAAGCTATGCATGCTTTTTCTGGACACAAAGGTACCGATAGCGATTTCCCACTTGCGTCTTTTTTTTTATCGTGCGCAAAATCCCCACGGATACCACCCCCACGGAGCCGGCGGAGGCGGTTATGTCGGACTCGACCCGACTAAAACGCACGCCGTCTTGGGTCCTTGGTTGCCGGAGGTGAGATTGCCGAAAGCATATCTCTCGCACCCCGGCAGACCTAGGACCACTTTATAGCGTGGGGTCCGCTCCAGACTAGATAAAAAATAAAGTCATAATTCAGGATGACTTGAAACCATGACCACAGTCCCTTTCTAGGTAGAATCCACACAATAACGTTCCAAAATTATTAGTAACCTTTAAAAATGTTTATCGCAATCGCGTGTAAGATATTAATCATATATACTAACCTACTCGTAGTAATACTTAGAGGACAAACGTAAATAGAAACATTCATTCTTATATCTGAAGATAACGGATCTTAACGTAACCTTATCGCAGAGCACGTCTAGTTTGAGATATCTCTAACACTCTTTTAAGTATTTATTATACTGCTATCAATTTTACTATCTAACTTCAAATTATCGTCATGTTTAGCGTGTTAGGCATCAGTTGATATTTGACATAGTGTATATTGTGTCAAACTTTGTTTGACCGGCTTCTATGAGTTTTTTACAACCCCTATACATTTTTCTTCCTTTCACCTGAACATTATTCCCATACATGTACAGAATTTTTTTTTTCTTTAGCCAAAGTAATACTTCCACATGATTTTGCTATCGAAATTGTGTCCAAATACTTTTTTTTCCGAAACGACTCTAAAATCCCCTTGTATAGTATAAATATATATACGCATGCATGAATTATATTATGGGAAGTAAATCAATGTACTGCTTATAACCAGTTTCGCAATAAGCGTATCGTATAGGTAAGATAAAATTATCACTTTTGTAAATAAATAAAAGAAAATACCGCTGAGTTTTCTCGTGACGGAGTCGCGTTTTAAACCAAAGCCTAATTTCTCTCTCACTTGAGCATTTAATTTTTTCCGATGTTTTTCGAACTTAAAAGTTAGCATAATAAATCAAATACATAGGGAGAAAGAATCTTCTCGGGCGGGACTCGAACCCGCAGTCTTTCCCTTACAGGGGGAATGCCTGACCAATTCGGCTACCGAGACACGCCCGACATGATTCAAATTTCCCATCTTATACGTCTTAAGGCGACGTGGCGTCATCTACCGATCATCCCGCCCGAGAAGATTCTTTTTCCCTATGTATTTGATTTGTATAGTTAGCATACTTAATGCTGTAAAAAATCCTTCAATAGCATAATAAATGCTATAAAAAATTCATTCAAAAGCCTAATTTGTTTGTAAACATTACTTTAATTCTCACGTATTATAAGTTACATTTTAATAGTCTATACAGTTTTTTTTTACTTTGACATTACTTATAAAACAATATATTATCTTCAGACGGCTGGACAAAACGGAGTCAGACGCGATCGGCATCATCCCGTCGAAACGTCGGTGGGAGCGTAAGCAGCGAGCTCGCGACCGGCAGGTCAAGTTCCAGGGACAAGGCACGCCCGTTAGCACTGTAAGTAGATACTTATTAGATACCGACGAAGGTTATTCTATTGTCAGCCTATTGTATGGATAATGTATCAATAGAATCGCTACCATTTGCCAAGGAAATCTATTGTTAGAATGACGTCACAATATCTTTAGTAACGACAAATCGTACAGAGTATAAGGAGCGGTTTAATTTGTGTATTTTGTTTACTAAGATGGTGAACAAACGGAAGCTGTCTTTATTGTCTACAAGCATTTGCAACGCCACCTATATGTTGCCAACTTTATATCCTGTTTCCCTACCACACCAATCGAACAATTCCAACGATCTAGGGTAGAGTTAATATCTTTCTTACACATCTTTTACATCATATGGTGTAAGTTAGATGTCACTCGCATATGGTGCATAATATACCTTCTAGAACTAAGCGGTTCGGTGAATCATTCCTACGCCGTACCATTAAGACCTGGAACTCCCTGCCAGCTCACGTGTTTCCTCCTTCCTACAGTCCCGGGTCCTTTAAGCGGGGCGTGAAAAGGCATCTGATAAGGCCGTCAAACTGACTGACTGACTGACAACATGGTACATTTTTACGATATCGACCCTCTTTCCGAGACCTTGCCTTTAGCTTATCATCAGGCGAGGTGCAGTCAAATTGACGTGTCCTTTTATTTAAAAAAAAGGTAGATAAAGATGATTTTCTGAAGGCATGTTATTTTTGGGTTATGATTGATTATATATATATATATGTTACCGGAAATGTGTATAATACGGAATTCAATACAATGCCTAGGCATTGTATACAATACCGAGTGCGCAGCAGGAAATGTATGAAATGGTATCAAAGAATATTGATGGTGGTTATAAAAAATGCAACCACTTAGGCTAATGCTGGAGCCTCGCTTTCGCTTCAGTCTTCTAACCTATAATATATCCAGGTTGGGGCGCAGTGTCCACACCACGCAATTTAACTTGGATAGATTAGGTTAGAAGATAACCATAAAAAAAATAACCACGAAGATTAATGCGGGAGCTTCGCTCCGCTCCGCTCCCGCATTAATCTTCGTGGTTATTTTTTTTTATTCATTCAAAAATGTAAATTTTCTACAAAATCATCCGCAAATATAGACAATAACCCATTTATTTCACACATTTCCGGTGGAACGGCAGGAATTCTATGTATTAACACACATTTCCTAGGATTTGTATACAATTCCTTGATTTCATACATTTCCGGTAACATATACATATACAATGATTTTATGATATCATGGTTCCAGAGCCAATCGACATTGGAGAGAAAAAAGAAGACATTATCGTTTAGCAGAAAGTTCCCATTCATGAAGAGTCGAGAGGACGGAAAATCTGAAGATGGTTCAGATCAAGAACGTAAGTATTTCACAGTAGTTAGAGCTACATCCTGCCACTGTATACATCACATTCACAGCACACAACTGATTATCATATATTTAAATATCATTATCTATTCACAAACATTATAAATAATGTATTATATGGTGCGGTGGTACATGTGTATTATAACGATTGCCTTCAGTGAGTTTGAGAATTTCCATGAGTTTTACAAATATGGGCGACTAATTAATAGGCTGGTCAAGCTGAAGGACTTGACAGTGTATTCTAATAACATGTTTTGAGTAATGCATATCCATTTTACAGGGCTAGATGACTACAATATAATATGGGATTCGATTAATGCTTTGTAATTTTCTTAAGCACACTTACGATGGGTGCACATTTTCAGGGGAGTCAGTCTTAAAAATATGTATTGAGAACACTTGTACTATTTCCACTGTATTTATTCTATTACACCTGAACAGTATAAATAATATTTAAAAATATGTATTAATATTACATTAATTTATGGATTTACTGCGTGTGTGTCTTTGGTCTATTTGGTATAATGATAGTTGATTAGACTACAATGAGATTCAATTAATCAAAAAAGACTTTGAAATCGATCCAACCAACTACCACTTCTAATATTTATTTTTTACGCGCTTTTAGTCGAAATAACCATACCAGTTCCATCTTACTCTAAGTTTACATTAGCCAGATTACCAAATATTGACTTTAAATGTAGATATTGTAGACAGAAATTAGTACTTAGATGCAACTAAGTTATCAAAATGTATACATCATGAAGCGTCAGTAGCTTAGTGGTTAAGGAGTCGGCCTTACGATCGAGAGGTCCTGGGTTCGATCCTGGCCATAACACTACCGACGTGAGCGAGAATATTAGTAATTTCGGTTGCCAATATTCTTTAATAATGGCAGCTTCAGAAAGAGGCCAAAATACTATTGAAGCTCCCAATATCCATCGATCGTATATTAGAGACTTCCACTAGAGCCGTCCTCAATCCCCTTGTTCGGACAGCCTCAGGAGTGCCGTACTCTGCAACTATTGGAGATATCTAAAATTGACATGTAATTATTGCCTTCGTCAATGCAAATACCTAAAATATACCTTTTTAAAAAAGCTCTCCAAAAAAGTAATGTGTATTATACAGGGTAATTTAATAGTCGTTTCGGATAAAAAGAGTGGACACATTGCAGTTTCGATAGCAAATTCATCTGGGAGTATTAATTAGGCGAAAGATATATTTTTTTAATAATGTATGGGAATAATGTTCAGGTGAAGGGAAAATTTATGGGGGTTTTAAAAAAAGATTTGTTCATTCGCCAAATTAATACTTCCAGTACAATATTTACGTTGGTTTATGAAAACTATATTTTTGATATAAAATGTACAAAATTATACACAAATATGTTCAAACATTCATCATGGTAACACAATATTAGAACCGGTTATGTTTGATCATTCGCCTGAGCATCGACGGGGTTGGTGTATGTCTAAATACAACATGAGCTTGGCTGCACCAACGTACTAATACAACAATTTTGTTACAGCTTTCATGCTTTGTTACACTCAGGAGGATACTAACGCGGACGGTAAGTGCACAGTCTCTTCTCCTTCTCTATTTATTACTCTCGCTACTGTGCTGTTAATCGTATGTAGGTCATTACGCAGTTTTTTTTTCATGCGGCTGCTAATAACCACTATTTAAAGTTAGGTCGTTTTTACATTGGAGCTATTCGCTTATTCTAACCACAGAACAACTTCACGTACAACATTTATGAAAGTGAATACGGATATCGTGGTGTTCAGTTTGCTACGATTAAGAAAGATAATTAAACACTTAATTACTAAGGACGGTGAAACATTACAGTCTATTATTATTATATTTAATAATGAATATATAACAAATTCAAAGATTTCTTCAAAGACCAAAGTGATGTTTTATTATCCTTAGAATAAATTTCTGCCAGTATTTACTATTGTATTTTATAATTTGACTAGGTAAAAGCGATAGTTAAGTTAACATATCATTGATAATTGATTTTGATTGATAATTTAATATCAATACTATTATGTATTTTATATTACATTATTTATAACCATATTGGTAACATTTTGAATGTAACTATTACAAAAATCTTGTAAGGAACACGATCATAATGGAATTATTTAAGAACATCACAGTGTAGTGATCTTATTTCGAAATATTTTGAATCAAAATGCACCGGATCTATGTGAGTAAATTATCGCTTGTAGTGTGTATGGAGACGCATGGTGATGCCTATAATTACAGTATAGGTGTAGCAATACTTTGCCACCGCTGGGCATCGGCATATCGCTTCTCGAATTATATGATTTGGGCGACCCGGTGACAAGCTATGTACTTATTACCTCTGTGTGTTAGATAGTTTTATTTTTTAATATGACACTCTGTAACCGCACAACTGTGTTTCAATTTTCTTCTACTTTAACAGAGTATTTAGCAACGATCGCTTTCGATAAAATGTAGCAATAGTTATGAAAGAGGTCAGTGTCAATAATATGTCACAGGTCTCAGCGGATCTGTGACGATGTAAGTCTAGACTAGACTAACACGGGTGTGTGGTACGAGTCTCAAGCTACAATTTGGTGTTCCACAAGTAGTTGATGTTGATACTAAGAAGTGATCGCAGCGAGCACACGGGTTGGTTTGAGACACGTCCGGCCAATGTCCCGTGCTTCTAGTTGCCTAACCGTAGCCAACGACTTAATACATCTTAAATTATATCATCTGGTCGATAAGACATACTTTTATTTTGCTATTTATTTTCCGAGCGCTATTCATGAACTAGTAGAGTTGCTAAACACGACGTGGTACGAATGCGTCGAACATTTCTAACGGTAATTCTGTCCGAACGGAGGTTCCCATCCCTGGTACCGTACCCCTGTACGGACGCAATTTCTGCGTATATTTTAAATGTATGTAACGTTAATTTTTCTACGTGTAGGGGAAATCTTGTATCGAGTGGAACTTCCCATGATGGAGGAGATAACGCTCATTTATCTCGAGGACGAGAGTAAGTTTTGGGAGTGAGGCGTAGCTTGCGAGTGCCGTAGCCGATACCTTACCTCCCGCATTCTGGTTATGATCATCAATTAGAAATGTAGTTCTCATTTCAATAACACTCCAGTTTTTTTATTATTTGTCATATTTTCTTTCCGTTCAGTTTTTAATTCATACAACGCGATTACTCTAATAGCCTCTCCGCACTCGAAAATATTACCATCGAGCTCACGAAAGTGTTTGGATCATCGTTTCAAAATTGTTTGATCACGCCGGGGGGCCACGTCACGTCGCCACACGTAGTGTCGGTTGTGGAGGAGAGGGAGGCACTGGAAGCACACGAGGACACAAGAGCCGCCTCTGTCACTAGCTGACGCTTCAGGCGCCACGCATGCGAGCACCGATACGCGCTTTGCCTTGGTTCCACACGTCACACGCCACACGCCACACGTCACCGGCATGTTCAGATGTACCGACGATATCACGACATTCTCATTCGAGCTTGTTTTCAAATTTCAAAGTTACGCTGTGCTGGTTTACTTTAGAGTTAGTTTTATCGCTTCAGGCGTCTAGGGATGCTGTAATTATTTTATTAGCCTAGCAGTGGCCGCCATACATGTTGGCTGTTGTATTGAAATGTGTACATTTGCTTATTATCTATTTTTGTTCAGGACTATATATTGATGGGTGTATTCGAGCCAAATTTAAATAATTTGTACCTTGAAACATGCTATCGAGTCATAAGGTTTTATTTAATTTTGGCTAGTAGTGATTCCGATTCATGTTGTATTAGAGTTATTTTGAAGAAAGTATAAACAATTCGACACAAGAACAAACTTTAAATGGTTTGTTGTGCACTTTTGATCCTTGGGTGACATTTCTGTGTTACCATACTCATATACTACAGTAAAAAAATCCATATTTAAATTAAATATTGTTTCTTGTGCAGTATTGTGATTTCTTTTCAGAATTATGTTATAGTAGCTGGCAGGTGATTTAATGCATTCATATTGCGTAAGTCGAAAGTGTATCGTGAATTTCAATATTATTTCGGTTCTATTCTATTTAATTCTCAAAGTTGTTTGTTTTTAAATTTTTTGATCTAGGTTGAGGTAGATACTACATAGTGTGTTATATTGAATGTAGATGTTTATGTTCTATCACAAAAGAATTTTCTATAGTAAGGCATCGTTCACAAATCTTGAATTGTAAAATATTAAATATACGATGTTGATATTGCTGCACTAGTTTTGCACGTAATACTATTTTGATACAAGCACAATTCGCACGAACGATGTTGTACACACGTAAGTGGAAATCAGTAATTCGAAGCTAAGCTACACAAGTTTACAAGCATTGCGATAAACGACCACATTGTACATTGAAGATGTTCAGCCCATTGTTAGTTGGCAGAATCATGAGAACGAAACACCATTCACTTGGTCAATAGTCTCTTATCAAAAGCTAGATCATTTATAATTGTATTTGGTTGTATGTATTTTTGAAATGTCATTATGTTACAGGTCAAGATGAAACGGTGCTATCGTATGAGACCGTACAACAGTTGACGATTACTTACACGCGGCCTGTCATAATCCTGGGCCCGCTCAAGGACAGGATAAACGACGATCTAATATCTGAGTTCCCTGAGAAATTCGGCAGCTGTGTACCTCGTGAGTTACTTTCATCCATAAATAGTAAAAAAACGGCTACTTTCGGTTCTAAGTATGGAGAGCCCCAAAATTTATTGCTTTTTTTCTATTTTTCTGTGAAATTCTTAATGCGGTTCACAGAATACATCTACCTACCAAGTTTCAACAGAATAGGCCTTATAGTTTCGGAGAAGAGTGGCTGTGACATGCGGACAGACAGACAGACAGACATGACGAATCTATAAGGGTTCAATTTTTTGCCATTTGGCAACGGAACCCTAAAAACCCGGGCCTTTTGTGTAAAGACACTCTGTTGCTGTCTCTAGGATAGATGAATTTGTTTGTGCTTTCGTCTGTGAATTACGGGATAGTTTGACAGATTCCACCTAAACGTGAGAAATATAAGAAACCTATCATATTATTGAAGGCTTTTTTTTTTTTACAGCATTAAGTATGCTAACTATACAAATCTAATACATAGGAAAAAGAATCTTCTCGGGCGGGACTCGAACCCGCAGTCTTTCCCTTACAGGGGGAATGCCTGACCAATTCGGCTACCGAGACACGCCCGATATGATTCAAATTTCCCATCTTATACGTCTTTAAGGCGACGTGGCGTCATCTACCGATTTTCTTACGAACTATCGGAATCAATGAATGATGTTACAATCATTTTTAAACATTGATTTTTGATAACTGTGCCCAAACAATTGAAGGAATTTTTACAGCATTAAGTATGCTAACTATTCAAATCTAATACATAGGAAAAAGAATATTCTCGGGCGGGACTCGAACCCGCAGTCTTTCCCTTACAGGGGGAATGCCTGCCTGACCAATTCGGCTACCGAGACACG
The DNA here is from genome assembly GCA_914829495.1 of Eilema sororculum. Classification (NCBI taxonomy): domain Eukaryota; kingdom Metazoa; phylum Arthropoda; class Insecta; order Lepidoptera; family Erebidae; genus Eilema; species Eilema sororculum. Next base: position 14,552,426 of record OU618542.1, read on the forward strand.
CCCGATATGATTCAAATTTCCCATCTTATACGTCTTTAAGGCGACGTGGCGTCATCTACCGATTTTCTTACGAACTATCGGAATCAATGAATGATGTTACAATCATTTTTAAATATTGATTTTTGATAACTGCGCCCAAACAATTGAAGGAATTTTTACAGCATTAAGTATGCTAACTATACAAATCTAATACATAGGAAAAAGAATCTTCTCGGGCGGGACTCGAACCCGCAGTCTTTCCCTTACAGGGGGAATGCCTGACCAATTCGGCTACCGAAACACGCCCGATATGATTCAAATTTCCCATCTTATACGTCTTTAAGGCGACATGGCGTCATCTACCGATTTTCTTACGAACTATCGGAATCATATTATGATTAATAAGCGGGACTAAAAACGCCACATTGAGCGATTCTGATAAAAACTAGTAACTATTGAATTTCCAGTAAATCTCAGTAGATACATTCGTAAAATAGTGCCTTATATGTGCAGAATCACATCAATTCATTCACTAAGCTGATTCTAATTTTGTCTAAATATCATGTAAAAGACGAAATATTATCCTAATATGACTACAAAAAAGTGGCCTTTTAGGTGTGCATACCGAATGTGAAAAATTCTGAATATGTTGTTCTTATGTCTTATGCAGATACGACGCGTCCCCGTCGAGACTACGAAGTGGACGGACGCGACTATCACTTTGTGGCGAGTCGCGAGCAGATGGAGCGAGACATACAGAACCACCTGTTCATTGAGGCAGGCCAGTATAACGAGAACCTGTATGGAACCTCCGTCGCCTCCGTCAGGGAAGTTGCAGAGAAGGTACGCAATCACCAACTTAGTGATACACTGTAGAATTTGTGTAATTCGCATATGAATAATATATTTTTTTTAATTTTCATTCCATATTAATTACGTATACTAAAAATATTTCGAAGACCAGACTATTAAAATCTGTATATTAAATTCATATGGCATAGTGTCTAATAGACAGTGTGCTAAGATAGGCTGTTTTGGCTCACTTCGATCAATGAAATAGCATAAAAATCTGTTTTGTAACCGCGACAATCCATTATTCGTCAAAAAGACGAGACACGAATCTTCCTTATACTGTCTGGGACTGCATTATGTTTAAAAAAAAAATATCACTAACAAAAACAAGTCATTAATCAAAGAGACTAGAAAGATACAGTTTACAGTGTCGGGCTATCATATGTTGGAAAATAGCCAATAGTAATAATAATGTTATATTTCAGGGCAAACATTGCATTTTGGATGTGAGCGGCAACGCAATCAAAAGGTTACAAGTGGCGCAACTGTATCCTATTGCCATATTTATAAAACCAAAGAGCGTAGAATCTATAATGTAAGTATATGTTCAAGGGATTAAATTTTCACATGCATTGATATATTATTTGGTAATGAACAATTACATTTTAGGGAAATGAATAAGCGAATGACTGAAGAACAAGCAAAGAAAACCTACGAACGTGCGCTCAAAATGGAGCAAGAATTCGCCGAATATTTCACCGGTTTGTATTTTTAACTAAATAAAATAAATATAAATAAATATTCCACAACATTCCACACAACGTTTATAGCTTGTGTTATGGAATCTAGAATACGGATAAACATACTTATATACTTTTTTTTGTAAATACATACATATTATACATAGAAATACCCAGACCAATGCAAATAGCCATATTCATGCATACAAATATTTGCACTGAGCGGGAATCGAACCCGCGCCTCCTGCGTGACAGTCGCGTGCACTACCGCCACTCCACGGATGTTGTCAAACTACTATGACCTAAATTAAAAAAGAAACTTATAAATAAACGAAAATAAAGTGAAATTTAAAAAAGAAATCGCAAGTGTATATGGGCGGCTTTATACACTGCCAAGATTTTTGGAGATCAAGCCAACCTCGCCTGCTGATTAACCGAAGAGGCTCTTTACAAGCGTTCTCTTAGGCGTGAGGAACATAAAAGGCTTCGTTTTTGAGTTAGGAGAGTTCAGACTGCCGTCTGAAGAGTAGTAGAACAGACCTTGAAACCAAGTACAAACTTTGGACGCAACCAGACTAAAGTCAAAATGCTGATGATGGGAAACAAAAGTAACGAGTATTCATAAAAGACGTATGTTTATATGAATTTCAAATATCTAGGGTGTTTCCAGGCAGCTCAGTTGGTCAGAGTATTCGTCCTGAGACGGTCTGATCCCGTCCTGGATGGCTTTCCTATATAAACCTATAGGAAAAGATATAGCTTAGTTCATATATCTTGGACTATACTATATAAAACTAGACTATATAAAAGGCCTTGGCGCATGCAGATTGTTATGTAATAATCTATTCATGAATTTGAGCTCGCCCATCGCACTAGCACCCCATGCTATCTTCGAAATTCATCCGAGAAATATGTACTCCGCGTATAGAATAGAGCACATATTATGAGGTCCAAGAAATATGAATCGAGCTATAACACAGCAATTCCTTCAAAAAGTCATTATATTAACGCTCATTTGTTGATAGCGGTGGTGACGGGAGACACGCCGGAGGAGATCTACGCGAAGGTTAAGGCGGTGATCACGGCGGAGAGCGGGCCCAGCGTGTGGGTGCCTCGCCGCGAGCCGCTGTGAAGTGCCATACGGTCCCCGAGCCCTCCTCGTACTACTTCATTAGTACCTATTATAGTGCCTCGACTCCACCCGCCATCTTAGTACCAACTGACGTCACACGTCCTTACCCGCCAGTAATAAGCGACCCGCCGCACTATGCGGCTTTTGATCTACAATGACTTGTATGTATAAACTGGAGTAATAGTTTAATAATAAATGTGGAATGATCCCGGGGTAAGGGATGCAGACTAGATAAATAATATTGCGTCGGTAGCTTCTTGGGAGGTAGGCTTTATGTTTGAGAGATTCCGGGTTTGAAATCTAGACTATTACACTACTGACGTGAACCTACTCCTAACACAAGTTTAGTAAGTGGTTTACAGGTATACTAGGAATTTCGCATATACCTTCTGTTTTGATTTCTAGTTTATAGGTGTTAGTGAATTTTGACACCTATTTTTATAGTCTTAACGCGCTTTTTTAATGTCATCTAGATGACTGTTACAAAAACTTGCGCGTTGGTGGTGTTCGATTGGAGACCTTTTGGTATATAATTGTTTTGGGGTTCCATACAGCCAGTCTAGTTGATACATATAAGTCGTTGTAGATCTACGATCAGACTTTCTTGTATCACCGCTTCATAGATAGACCATATCGGAGTTCATTTAGCGTTGAGAAATTATTTCTAAATTGTAATGTAAATTGTCACATGTGGATAAATTGTTGACCAAGAGTTTCGCTATTGATAGCACTCACCGTTGTTCACTATTTACGCTTATTTATCGTGCAAATATCGTACTATCGATGCGGACGTGTTGTCCAATGCGACTTTTATATAATCGAATTTTTATTTTAAATAATTTGACAAAGCCCACTAATTGTGCTTCGATTGACTATGTAAATTGTATATTTAATAACATTTTAAAGTGGTATTATACATGTTAATTTACTCAGGTTGCTAGATACATTTTGAATTTTCGTCAGTGTTAAGAGTTTACGATTATAAAACTACAATTTACAGATAGTGGATATGTCGTACGAGACGGATCACGTTGCACAGGTGATGTAAAGTCGCTATAAAGAAGTGTTTACTTGTTTATTAGTTATGGTATAGTAACGCTGTGTAGTTGAACCCACCTCACGCATGGCTAGATTAAGACGTACATAATCAGGATTATTTGCTCAAGTGGCAATCTATATCGTAATCATTGAATCTCATGACATTTCTGCACACCGTTATCCTCCTTTACACTTAGGCGAGGTGCAAAGTTGTTTGTTGATCATTTTTATAGTAAGCAATTGTGTTATATGGTGTGAAATGTCTCACCAATTAAATAGTGTTCGAGATTTATTTATTGAGAATTTTATTTTCTTACGGAGTAATTGATGCTCATCTGCAAATATGGCCATAGAAGCGAGCATGTAAATCTTAACTTGCAATATATATATTTGTTACGTACGTCATGGCGAATATTCTGCTAATTGTAGCCTTAATCAAACCAGTAATTATTACCTCTGAGTATTATGTATGTACCTTAAAGTGCACATTATAATGATTATACTGTTTTCAATATAGAAAAAAAAAACATGGTACTTAAATATTTTATTCTTAATGTTTCAAATATAATCAGAATGTTAAAGTATTAATTAATGAATTCATACATGACAAATGCTATTGGCGGTTATTATTATAGAGTATTTTAACTTTCTTGACGAAAGTAATTACGACAAACTTGTTGGTGAACCAGAACTGATAATTTGTTGAATCTACCAAAGAGATTTGACACTGTGTATATTAGCAATATTGGCGAAGAAGAATTCTTCAAATCGTTAAACTCGTTGTTTGTCGTGATTCCTTTTAATATAATTATTTTGTGTAATGTAAATACATAATTATAGATATATTAATTTATTTTTAAGATTCTGTATCAATGTATTAACACCATAGTCACGAAAATGGTTTATTTTAAAGCTATTTATTTTATCTTTTTAAGTAGGTACGTTATTTATAATAAATTGAGTTTGTGCAAATTAAGTGTATAATGTCTTTTTAACACGTAGTTTTAACATTAATTCACAACCATATTTGCAGATGTACAATGTTTATGAGTTAGTGATGTTCAATAGAATAGTTTGAATAAAATTATTTACGTTGAAAATCTATTGTTGTTTTTTTTACCTGTTAATTACAGGTTTACTTACCTGATATTTTCCTATCAGTCGATTGTCAATTGGCGGTTTTCAGGTGTAACACTCAGATTCAGTGCTCTACTGCTAAGTCCAGAAGCTCGATTTCCATTTAGTTAAAGATTTTACATATAGGTATGGATAAATGAAACTGTTTGTAGGGACACAGTAAGTGCATTGTACAAGGCACGGCGTCGCTTACGCAGCGAATTCCATTCGCGGCACTTCGTGGCGACTAGCGGCAACTCGCGCTTGTTACCTCCCAGCAATTCGGCCGTTCACTTGTGTCCACACCTCAACCCTTCGCGATATATTAATCTTGTAACCATGTTAGACTAGGTACAGTAATTAAACAGTGTAGTTAAAATTTATAACGAATCTCTTTATTTAACCATCCTAGCCGTGCGGTTACGTGTGGAAGACACGGTGGCTTTCAGTGGGGACGTAATCTGCACGTGCCTGTTCTAACACACACACACGCACCTTCTAGTGTATTCACATATAAATACACCCCAATATTATGTTTATTTGCATTGTTCAAGATAATTTTATGTATAATCTAACCGAGCTCGTTGGTTTTCACAAAGAAAAAAAATAAAAGGAATCAGTCTATTTGTATTCTAGAACCCCCACCACAGAATAGATAATAAATAGTACTAGCGAACAGAACAGAAAAAAAAACCAGTGGCATGCCTTTGCATTTACTAGACTTTCGCACTAAAGTGCATCGCGCTGGAATTCATTCGACTATGTGTGAATCGATGTGGAATACTTTCGCACTACCGTGCTTCGCGGTGGAAAACATTCGAAATTATGATTATTTATCGATGTGGTGCACTTTCGCACTACCGTGAGTCGCGTTTCGGTACTTTAGAACTACAGTTCATCGCTATTTTGAACTTCGAAATCCAGTATAACAGCCTAAATCCACCACTGTAGTTTGGCTTTAGCCATCGCCATTGCTAAAAAACGGCATTAAATACCTAATAGACTTTAAAGCGATGATGACTTTGAGATGGAGATCCGGTTCTTAGCATTCCATGGATTCACCGTGCGGTCGCCGGGTCCATGGCGTGGTACAGAGAGGAACACTGTGACGGCGCCTGGGACTTGCGACCCAGGTGTAGGTTTAGGGTGGCCACCTTGTGATGTATCAGCGCTCACCTCCACCGTCAGTCGTGTTCCCCCCTCTACCTATCCAAATTTGGTAAGATCCTATCAACGCCGTTTTAGATACTCGTTTGAGTAAAGAGCTTACTGAAGCTCTTGGCAATCCGAGCTTGGCAAATAAGTTATACAGGGATTTAGCTGGAATTCCCCTTGCTCCTACTTCCACGGCGTAGAGTTTAACCACATAGCCATTTTTGGTTAACTCGTTGGTCAAGTCAAACTATTTGTTTATTTTTATAGCGTGGTCTTTAGGTATGTTAGTTTCCCACGGTACTGTGAGTTCTACTAGTACTGCACGCTTTTGCTGTTTTGAAAATAGGAATATATCGGGTCTGGATGACGAGGCACAAACATCCTCCGGTATTTTATAGTGTTTCTCATACGAATCTGCGAGTAATGTCCAATCAGCGGCTGCTATCAAAATTGAGTACGGCTTTTGATTTGTCTTTTTTGAGCAGCCTTCCTTTACAAACGCGACGTCATTTCTTTGGTTTGTGGTTAGACCCTTTTTCGCTCTAGCTACCGACAAACATGTCGGCGCGAGTAATGACCCCCCGGTCTAATAGCGTCCTACAACCCACCAGTAGGTGCCTAGCAGTACCAATTGCTTCACCACAACATGAGTTACATGTTTTATCTGTGGCTTTTCCCCATCTGACAAGATTGCTTTGGTCGGGGAGGGTCAACTGGAATGCATTGAGATAGAATTTAAGGAGAGCCGGTGACCAGTCGTATATTAAGGTACGCCATTTTAAGGCTATGGGAATTCAAAATTCACCTAGTGTCAACCATTCGTTTTGTATTTCTAGGTTCATTGCGTGCACTTTGTAGGTATTATTTTCATCTACTTGAAGAAAAGATTTTGTTATGTCTTGTCTGACTGCCTCCTAGTATTACCCAAACCTACCCTACCAGTCTGCGAGCCTATCATGATTTTTTTATGGAATTGGAGGCGCGACTCGAGCTCTTTAGTACTTTGGTCTTTTGGAAGAGCTTTCACGATTTCGCTAGGACGTGCATTTTGGTTACTCTTAGATGTTTATAGAGTTCCGATGGTTTCTTGAACGTCATTCCAACGTTATTTGAAGCTCTATATAATGTCGATGGGTCTGCCGACTGAGCTAGCCCCAGCCACGACTTCAATGTCTTCGTAACATTCGCATCTAGTTTTTTGAGGAGGCTCTGGCTTATATCATATACAAGAAACGGCCAGTTAAGACGCGAGTTTAAATAGTTGTCGTAAATCCATTCTCATATGAATTCAGCGATAACATGAATCATCAATTTAGCGGGACCAATGCTATAATTACATAATTTTAATTTGGCACTTCCAATTGTATTGAAAATTGAGTATGTACCTGTACATATGTAGTACTAAATCTTGGGGTGTGAATTACCTGCCCCTGAGTAGCACTTCCAGAAGAACCCGCCACTTTGATATCAAAGTGGCGGGACCAGGGACGTCTTAATATACTTCCTTTACTTTAAATGGTACAAATGTCTTGTTTGGGGTACAAATAGTACATATGTAGTACAAACACTTCAATGTGCTAAATTTTAAATTTGGGGCTTGATCCCGCCATCTTGATGCTCACGCTTTTTTAACATTACTTAGTGGCTGTTGATCTACCTTTTTAATATCGATAGTGAAGTTATTAATTACTTCTTCTAAAGCTGGAGTGCAACCTCTGTTATCTATTTTTCTTCCTTTAAAAGGCACGGTTTCGGATATAGTCGAAACGTTTTCCCCGCCTATACTAAGCCCTGGATCATATGAAGTATATCTGGTACCCCCTTATGTCTATGGGTACCCCGCCTACCCAGACATAGCCAGTAGCATTTGCTAGGTTTTGTTTTCATTCCATCTGTCCATGTACAGAATTCATCCACTTTACGCAACAGGTCTTGGCACTCTGCTTTGGGATACCTATATAGCTTGTTTCACATAGGTAGGTACTCACGCCTAGTCTCAACTCAGTCCGTGTGGGTGTCTGTTGTCCTTTCTAATCTACCCCTGAACGAAATTTCTTCAAATTCGGTTCAGTAGTTTAGTTGTGAAAGCGAACAGACTGTTTCGTATTACTAATATTATCATAATCATCTTAAACTGCCTAAAACAAAATCATAAACTTTATAAAACTAGCGTAAAGTATAGATATTATGAATGTATAGGTACCTACTATTTGGATTCGTTTTTCATTAAGCGCGGAAACATACCTACTGCAGTGGACGTGTGAAGTCAAGCGTGGGGAACTCCCTCATATGCAAGAGCGTTCGTGATTCGCAACTGTGCGGATAGTACCTATGCCGGAATCGCCTTCGCTGAAGTGGCCACGTTGGTAGCGACTTCTGGTCAAGCCGTTATTGACATAGTACTAAAAACTTTTATATATCAATGCATGCAGTCTTTACTGGGCCCCGATAGAAACATTAGACCCCAGCAGTCTGGCCTGGAGGAGCAAAACGGACCTTGTACTATTAGGTCGGAGAGAGCCTCGCTCGGATGTGACCAGCATTAAGGCAGAGATGATGCTCTCTTCAATAAGTGATTTAATCTTTCGACAACCCAAATCTAACATAACACCACAATAAGACAAAGTGCTACAGGCTGGTATGGACGAAACTGTTAGACAAGGGGCAAGGGTTCGACTCCCGCTTTTTTAGTGAAAATATTTGTATGAATGAATAAAGAATATGTTTATACTATTTGCACTAGCCTTGTCGTACCTCAGAGAGCATGTTAAGCCTCTACCACTATGACCTCGCCCACGCACGAGCCAAACATTGACGGTTTTGTCCATGCTCAAAAGCGGCTCGCTTGTTCGAAGAACACGGAATAATCAATGAAGAAGTGTCTCAAATTGGTGCAATTGTATGGTTTTGGGCCGCGCAATGTTCAGTACATTGACATATACCAAAAGAGGACTGAGAGAAGATGCATGGAGAAACATAAACCAGGAAAGGCTATGCTGGCGTGGCCTCTGTTTGACTTGTGAGTCACCGCTGAGCGTTCAATCTCGACTTTGGCTCAGCCTGACTCCAATTCGGCTTTGCCGCGCGCGCTGTCTCATGCATATTTAAATACAGACCGAGGCTGCCCTGCGCAACAAACATTGCGATGCAAACGTCTGAGACTGCTTGCTCAGTCAGTACACGGCTATTGGTGAAATTCAGGCTAAATTAGCTGTGCCATTTGCTTATCACCGGTTAACAATTAATCTACAAAATCACACTCTCACACTCCAGTGTTTTCAATTAAAATAAAACATAAATCAGGTTATTTACATTTAATGTTCTTATATTTCGTCCAGTAGAACAGTGGTCTTCTCAGACACATAAAGACCATCCAAGAACTTTCTGATATCCTTATTTTTAACTGTGGTAGACTGTTGGATGAGGGCAGCTGAGCTGGAGACATCTTCCAGAGAGTTGCCTTCAATGATCAGCTCGTCCTTCTGTTTCGGAGAGTTGACGACGGTCACACCAGGTGCCATCTTCACCCTCCTGATGTATTTCTCACCGAGGAAGTTACGGATTTCAATAATCGAATTGCCTTCGGTTGTGACACAGTTGATGGGGAAATGAGCATATACTGCACGCATTTTGTATTGGAATCCCTTTGTCACACCTAGAATAAAGAAAATTTTCAAAATGAAATATTTGAACAGAGACAAATCTTTAAAATTATATTTTGGTAATAGTTTTGATTTAGAAAGGAAAAATTTTGTGATCGGTTCAGGCAGGATTTGGACCCACAATCCTTCTCTTACAGGGATGTAGCTTAATGGTAAAAAGCCTTCTCACTGTGAATCAATTCTCCTTTCTAAATCAATTTGAATTATTTAGTAAACTAAATGCTTAAAAATTAAATCAAGGAACAATAGTTGTTTATAAATATAATTATTGTGCTAATGTTAACATCTCACTAAGTTTCACAGGTACTACTGTCTACATTGTTAGGTATAAATGGAATAAAAGTCACAACAATAGTGAAAACTCTATCATCTCTGGTGTCCTTTTGGGAGCAAGCAAACCATTCTAACTGGATCACACTCATAGTTCGGCTGATATTTTTGGGGCATATCAACACCTTTGAGGCTCAAACTAATCCCATCTTTAACCTGGTACTTTCTGATTGAAAGATGAGGATCTGGCACAGGCTCCCTCTCACAGTTGAGAGGTCAGATATCAGCCACTTTTACACAAACCAACTCGAGAAAATTTTTAGGGCATATCAACCTTTGATTCTCAAACTAATCCCACCTTCAAGCTGGTACCTACTGATTGAAAGACGAGAATCAGGCACAGGGTCCCCCCTCTCATGGTTGAGAGGTTAGACAGCAGTCACTTTATCACAAACCAAATGGAGAGAAAGTAGAAGTATCAATTCCCATCATTATTTATAGCATTTATTTTACTAAAATATACTTAATCAAAATCACAGTATAGTAACAGAATGAACTCTTTCATTACTTTAAGCTCAGGGAATATCAAAAAAAGAAGGCCTACTTGATACTAATAGAGCTGTCCGAGGATCGGCTACTTTTTTTAAAGATTGTACAAGTGCATTACCATGCATAAGCCTAACAATTCAATTATATAATGTACTTTTTATAGAGATGAGTCAATATTGGCAATATTGTGTGTACATAAATCCAACAGGCGTTAACTTTTTCAAAACAAGGGTAAATCATATCATTATGTTAGATTGAACCCAGTACAACTTATACGAATTAGGGACTTTAAAATTATTATAAATTAAAATATGTTTAAGAGGTGTAAACTGTGCAAAGCCCAAACTATAGTTCCTAGTGTGAACCAGTCACTAACAAGGGTTCCAACTACTCCCAAAATATTAAAAGAAGACACTACTACAGTAAACATAAACTGGCGAAATGTGGGTGCTAGCAACTCTGCCTACCCCTTCAGGGAATACAGGCGTGAGTTTATGTAATGTATGTTACTACTAGACAATAAAATGATAGAAGTTATTACGATATCGTCAGTAAACACTTTCAACAATAGACGTCTCTTAGCCAGTTCCATTGCCAGACTAACAAAATAAACTACATTAATAAGTAAACAAGGTACCTTTGATCATGTTCTCAACGTGTGAGCAAACAGTCCTGACAGCGGCGAGCTCCTTCTTTGATCCAAACCATTTCTCAACCTTCAGTAGGCGAGGGCCCACCATGCGAATGTCAACAGCCAAATGCTTGAAGTTCCTCTTCAAAACTCCGCGGGGTCCTTTCACTGTCACCAGCCGCGATTTAACGTGTACAGTGAGACCCTCAGGGATCTTCACTTTTTGGTTAGCAACTATTTGCTTCATGGTCAAGCCTAAAACAATAATAAGTCAAGTTTAGATCCTAACCTGCAAGTTGTCCAACTTGACAACATAGGTGTATGTTTTAAGTTTGGTAAATGAAATATTGTTCAGAATTTGTGCCGTAAATATTATCTCGTCACGGTTGATCACTATCACGTCAATATATTTGTTATTTCATAAGATTTTAATGGATTTAAATAACTAAAAACACAATCACCTACTTTCTTTGACACTAGAGCCGGAAAAGGCAGAAACGGCAAGAAAATGTTGCTAGTGCCAAAACTAAATTGCTACTGTGTAGTTTTTGTTTATTACGTTTACTAAAATTCTCACATTACAGAAATGTATAAAATTCAAATTAAATGTCGAAAACTGTATTCGCGAAAGGTTAAAGCACCAATAGCACACACTGTAAGTAAAATCAAACTTTACAAAATTAAGGTAAGAGCACCAATGGCGTACACTTTAAGATGAAACGCTAGTCCCCATTTATCCATAGAATCTTAGTACTAAGATACGCCAGTGGTGCTCTTACCTTAATTTTGTAAAGTTTGATTTTACTTACAGTGTTACCTAATGTCCTTCCTGAATAATGTATCTAGAATAATCTTTTTGCTTTCATAAAATCAAGTTCTGCTGTACGCGTGTCCCTGTTATTTTCTTTTCGTCAGCAATTAATAAAAAAGAAAATATGATCGTCTAAAGATTACGAAAATATGACCAATATTTACCGGAGTGTTTGGAGGACTACCAGACAGTTTCAAAAAGGTTTTAAAACTTGAAAAAACTGAGATATGCTATTTGTTAATAAAATGGTGTCAAAAATATCGACTACAACATAGACAGAAGTTTATGTAACGCCCATATTTTGACAACTATGTTTTCAGTCCCATATAGCCGGTCTCAAGGAGCGAGTCTATTACCGTCAACCAGGTACTGTAAAATAAATAAATATTCCACAACACTCTGCACAACGCTATCTAGACCCATGGTAAGCTTTTATAGCTTGTGTTATGGAATCTAGAATGCGGATAAACATACTTATATAATATACTTTTTTTTTTGTAAATACATACATATTATACATAGAAACACCCAGACCAATGCAAATAGCCATATTCATGCATACAAATATTTGCACTGAGCGGGAATCGAACCCGCGCCCCTCTGCGTGGCAGTCGTGTGCACTACCGCCACGCCACAGAGACTGTCACTGTGTTATGGGATGTACGTATGTTTACTGATGTATGGAGAACACCCCTATTCCGTAGTTGCCATAAATAACATCCACGTTAAGAGATAGAGTGACCCCATTCTATTCCATCGCGAACATAAACGGCCTCAGGACTGGGGAAGTGGCAACTGTCGATAAAGAAATATTGATTGTTACTCCAGTGTCAATGTACCCTACACCCTACGCCTTTTATGTCCCTCTAACGGAAGCCAGAATATGTTTCTCATTCCTACTATTGACCCATCCCCTAAGTCTTTACTTAATTTAGTTGTGGTCACCTCTTCAGTCTAACTGTGATGCGACTGAACTTTAATATTCGTGATGCGAATGCCATTTGATCTCCACAACACAACACAACCACAACAATTGCTTGGAATAGTGTTGCAAATTTTTCAACATGTGTCACACATCTGTCATCGGTTGTCAACTGAGCAACATCGCGTTCGTTGGCTCCTGACAATTTATCTGATTTTCGCGTTAAAAGTGCACAACCGAAGTGAAAAGCGTATTTGATTAGGAGATTAACTTCCAGTGTAGTGAAATAACATTAAAATTTGAAAGATAGTGACTATTTCAGACGGTTTACGTGTATGAAAACTGGTGTTCGACAGTTCAGGTTTAGACAATTTTCTTACTACCGGCATAATTTTTTTTTTCTTTTAATCAGTGTAAAGTGAAGCATCAAAGTTCTGGGTTGCCACAAACAATATAGGGTGGTCATATTTATACCGAATTTCCGCCGAAAATACTAAGCATGGCTAAATATTTCAAATGTTACTGTGAACCTGACGAGAAGAGTGTCCGAGTGAATTGCAAGGGTTGCAAGCGTTTGATATGCAATAAATGCAGTGGTCTAACGGCGACAGAAGTGTGTTTTTGGACTCCAAAACCCTAAGTTGACATATCTCTGCGATGATTGTGAAGAAGGTCTCAGACAGGTACCTGAGCTGCGTAGACTTGTCACTGAACTTCATCAGCAAGTCCAGGAACTGAAATCTTCTCGATCTCGAAATTTAGATGCAGTTCTTGGTGAAATGGAGGTACGGCAAAAGCGTAGTAGAAACGTGATCATTTATGGAATACCCGAGTCCAAAGCATTATCCCCAGAGGGGAGGAAGACGGACGATACTAACAATGTTAATCAATCTTTCAATTCCCTGCCAATTCCTAAACTGGACATCGTTAACATATTTCATTTGAGTAAACCCAGTCAAAATAATAACTTAAAACCGCGCCCACTAAAAGTAGTTCTTGCCAATAAACACAGTGTTGCCAGTGTTTTGAAAAACAAAAGTAAATTACCCAAAGAAATTAAAGTGTATTCTGACATGACCGTGTACCAGTGAGAACAACTAAAGAAGCTTCGCGAGAAACTGGCAGAAAGGACTGAGAAGGGTGAGCAAGATCTGACTATAAAATATATTAACGGAATACCAAAAATAGTGTCGATGACAAAAAACTGGCATCGTCACATTTAACCGAACTTCTTATATTTTACACGAATCTGGCTTCCATAACGGTTAAATTTGATTTATTCTTGATGAAAATTAAAACTTTTGAACCAGCATTTATACTAATTACCGAAACGCAACTTAATAGTGAAATAGGAGACAGCATTATAAACATACATGGATATACACTCTACAGAAAGGATAGTGAAGGCAGAAAAGGAGGTGGTGTGTTAATATACACAGCTCAAGAGGTTAATAACATCCCAATTATTGCAAAAGTAAATGACTCCTACCAGGACCCATCATTGGAAGCACTGTGGCTCGATATTCAATTCAAAGACCTAAAATTCACCCTAGCTTGTGTTTATCGTTCACCTTCAGACGCCCTGCAGGACTCGGAAAGGGTACACTTCGACATTATTGGTAGGGCATCCTCAGAGACGACAGTAGCGATATGTGGTAATTTTAACCTACCCAAGATAAATTGGTCAAGTAACCAGGTGAACGGTAACCATCCCCTTAGTGAATATTTTATGAACCTGTATGCAAATAGTAATATGACGCAACTGGTTACATAAATTACCAGAGTAAGGAATGACCAATTACAGTCTTTGTTGGATCTCGTTTTATGCAATGATGAAACACTGATAAGCGATATGGAATACCATCCACCGGTGGGAAAAAGTGATCATATTGTTATAACAGCATTAATACAAATTACTGAATCTAGCCACAGCAAAGTAACGGGAGGGTTAATATATGATTTTTATGACAGCCTCTGTGGCGTGGCGGTAGTGCACGCGCCTGCCACACAGGAGGCGCGGGTTTGATTCCCGCTCAGTGCAAATATTTGTATGCATGAATATGACTATTTGCATTGGTCTGGGTGTTTCTATGTATAATATGTATGTATTTACAAAAAAAAATTAGGTATATAAGAATGTTTATCCGCACTCTAGATTCCATAACACAAGCTATAAAAGCTTACCATGGGTTTAGATAGCGTTGTGTAGAATGTTGTGGAATATTTATTTGTGGAATATTTATAATATACCTAGACTATAATATAATAAATGGGCATCTCTCAGAATGTTTGAAACTCACTGGTTGTAAGTCTAATGAAATGTGGTCTAACTTCAAAAACCAAATTCATCAAACCATTGAAAAATTCATAGACAAGAAACAAAATAGCACTAATAAACATCTATATAAACCATGGATAAATAAAGAAATACTTGAACTGACGAAACAAAAGAAAAAGCTGTGGAGTATATACAGAATTGATAAAAGTAATGACTCATATCATGCATACAGAACAATCAATAACAAAATTGTACAACTAAGTAGAACAAGGAGAATGCATTTCGAATCTAATACCATAGAGATGGGACCAAAACCATTTTATGGATATATTAGGAAACAGTTGAACAGCAAAATCAGCATTCCCTCAGTCTTAAATTTTTTTTTAAATAATTTAAAAGTGGAACCAAAGGAAATAGCAGAACTATTCGCAGATCAATTCCAACTGAATTACACTAGGGAACCCCCAGTCCCTTACCCGTGGTTGATATGCTCCGAGTTGAAAATTCATTCAGTAATGTCAATATCACTGCTGAGCTAGTACAAAAGTATCTTTCTACTTTCAACGATGATACAGCCACGGGCTCTGATGAAATCCCGTCTGTTCTATTGAAAAATTGTTCTCATGTATTAGCTGGAAACATAGCAAATATTATGAACACTTCCCTAGAAACTGGAGTCTTGCCTGCTGATTGGAAGAATGCCACTGTTGTTCCAATATATAAAAAGGGTAACAAGTTATTACCAGTGAACTACAGACCTATTAGTCTAACAAGTATTATATGCAAGTGCATGGAAAAGATTGTGGCTGAACAACTTAGATTATTCTTAAACCAAGAACACATAATCCTAGACGAGCAGCACGGTTTTGTTCCAAGGCGGTCAGTGACAACAAACTTGTGTTAATGAATGGGTGAAGAACCATGACAAAGGGCTTCCTACTGATGTAGTATACCTTGATTATGAGAAAGCTTTTGATCGTGTCCCACTACAACGTCTCATACCTAAATTGGAACATTTTGGTATCCGTGGCAAAGTGCTAGCCTAGATAAGTGACTTCCTGTCACAAAGAACATTCTGTGTACGCATAGGAAACACGATGTCAGAAGCGCATGCGGTGCTTAGCGGCGTGCCCCAGGGGTCAGTCCTTGGGCCCTTGATTTTCGTACTGTATCTGACTGACCTAAAGAATACGCTACAGTTACCCTTCTCATTGTTTGCCGATGACACAATTTTTTTTGGAAATCCCCTATTCCAATCGCAAGATATCCAGAGAGATTTGGACGCCATATTTGGTTGGACTAAACGCTGGTTTTTGTCTCTTAATGCTACAAAATGTACCATACTACACATAGGTAAAAAGAACCCCTGTAAACCATACTATCTTGGACAGCATCAACTGACGCCAGTGAATACACAGAAAGATTTGGGTGTTACAATAAGCAACGACTTGAAATGGGAAACACACATCAACAGAGCAAACTCCATGTTATATTTAGTAAGAAAATCCTTCAGATGTCTCACACCAAAAACATTTGTGAAATTGTACAAAACATACATAAGACCACTGCTGGAATATGCATATGTTGTTTAGGATCCCTACTTTAAGAAGGATATATCACTCCTCGAAAGTGTACAGAGGAGAGCTACTAAAATGGTTGGCGTATTGAAAAACAAACCCTATAATCAACGCTTGAAGTACCTTAGCCTCACAACACTTGAAAACCGTAGACAGAAAGTCTCATCGAAACCTACAAAATACTAAACGACCATTATGATATCAATACCATCCAAGACATGTATAGCCTCAATGAAAACAATCACCTGAGAGGTCACCCACTAAAACTATGTACAATGCGATCCAGACTCGAACCCCGGAAACACTTTCTACCTAATCGTGTTGTTAGAGAGTGGAACAGACTACCGGAAGGCGTTGTTCTGGCGCCCAGTGTGAATGCTTTTAAAAACAAACTCGACAAAATCTCCAGATCACCCGACACACACGCATCAGCTCAATAGCTGTTAGTGTGTTTTACATCAATAATAATAATAATAATAAGAAATATCTGGATCTGCTCATGAGGTTGTTGACATATGGAATATTGATTCAGCAATCATTGTCCCGATAGTCGTATCAGCCCATGAGCTGATTGCTAAGAGCCTCGACCAACACCTTAAGAGGCTCGCGCTGGGCAGCTGGATCAAGAACCTGATGCAGAAGGCGGTACTCCTCGACACGGCGCGCATAGTGAGGAAGTTCCTCTCTCTGGAGCCCTGACCACCGGTAGCTTGGTCCCTGTACTCGATGCCGGTTACAAAATATAGTTAAAAAATATAAAAAATAGTATCCCTATTTTTTATATTTTTAACTATATTTTGTAATTTTTTTTTTGGATATATTTAAAACTGTAATTTATATGTGATATACTCAAATAAAGGAAATAATAATAATGTCCTATAGATGACAATAATCGTAAGTCAATAATCTTGTAAACCAAATTGTTACTGTTCTTAAAATAAAGGTTTCTTTTCTAAAATATCCATTCCATTAGTGGATAGAGGGTCAGTGTCCTCTATTGGTACTTTATCTTAATACAATTTTCGACATTTGGGTGGTTGCTTTTTTATTTTTTAAAGATAGAGAGTAGATCGAGACTGAATTTTGAACACTTCAGTTTATGCTGATTACTGATTAATTAAACAATATATATTTGTATAAGTTCTTAGGAAGCGACAGATTTACCAAAATGGTAGATTCTTTAATAGATTATCTATATACCTTAATATTGATTGATTATCATCGTGTGCTTGTCTGCCACCTAAGTGGTACATAAATAATAACAAACAATACTATGCAAGTATCATAACTAAAAAATAAAGACAAAGCATGACCGGAAAATGAAAACGTTTAAAAAATCTCTGTTCAACTGTTTCCATGGTCAGGGGAAAAAACATAGGAAAAAATAAAAATGATAATGTGACAGCTGACACTCCTGGCAAGCTTCTGACAGTGACATTTGACAGGACAGTGACAGTTTGTCGATCATTGGGAAATGAAAATGATCCAAGTTAAAAATAAATTGATTAAGTTACTAACAGGATTTGATAACTGAATTTTAATATTATAAGTAAGTTTCTCTCATATTCGAGGTTCATCTTATCGCATAATGTTGTTTAAGACAATTTTACAAGCTGAATTTAACTTCTGTCATCGCATTTTTGCCCGAGGTAAGACACTTCTTGAGGTTAAGTATCGTAACGTAAATAGTAAAATATTATTGTACCATTCGTAAACTTATCTCTTGGAATTCCGCACAGGTTTAGGTACCAAGTTATCATGGGATATCGTAACGGGAGTTTGTATCGAAAGGCTACCAGTGGTCTCCCCGCCACTTAATGAAATTCAGAAGAAATACAAAGATCTGCTTTATACTCTAGAAGTGGAAAAGAGCATGAAGTCAGCCCACGAAATTAGACATGAAACGGATAAGTGAGTATATAAATTTATTATATCAATTTTAAGGCAGTTATTGCTATAAATATATCATGTGGATAGAAATTACCTTAATTCAGACTTCGAAAACGTAAACAAGATTGAGTAATTCCTCGTATAACGCGTTGGAGATCCGGTTCTTAGCATTCCATGGATTCACCGTGCGGTCGCCGCCGGGTCCATGGCGTGGTACAGTGTCAGTTAGAAAGTAACGCAATCATCTGGTAAATTTATAAGATTTTTGTATTTGAGAAAATATGGAGTATACCCATTGTGGCCGTTAATGTACCCCACGTTATTTCTTCTGGGGATGGTGGGATATAACGAACGAAAAGTCAGGAGGGTACTTGTACCTATTCAAGGTATTTAAGGGGTGGATACAGAATGCCGTTGTAGTAGGGCCAACCAGCCTATGTGTTCCGAATAGGTATGAGTGGCTGCTGCTGGCAGTGCCGCTTGGGCGCACCAACCTGTTGAGTGAAGCGCTGCTGACACGAGCCCTGTGCATACTAAATATTATTGTGATTGAAGTAACCACTAACAGAATACTGTTGCTAGCTGAGTGGATTCACAATGATAGTGTTAAAAATTATTATTTAGATTAACACCATTATATTGGGAACAACCAATGATATTTTATACAAGATATGTTACGTTCATAGTAACTGACTTCTCAAATCTGATCCAGCAGTCTGTCAGTGCACAATAGTTGACAATTAGCGTTAAAGTAGTACGAAAGATGGGATAAGCACGTGAGTAAAAAAGATAGTTATAATTCGGAATGATTCGGACGATTGCGTTTCGAAGCATAGATTATGATTTTGTTGAACAGAAGGGGTATTTCGTTGGTAGGCAAGAAATGAAATTCGATCAAAAAATAATACGTCATTATTTATTTCGGAAAATGATAATAATTCAAATAGATAATTAGGCAACTTCTCGAAAATAAAACCATAGTGCCGTACTGACGTTATAATCAAAAATTAAACTCCTTCAAATAAATTTAATTTATTTCTTTTCTGCCTCTTAGAAAGTTTTTTATTTTGGGATTATTTTTATGAGCAGAATGAAGCAGAACAGTGGTATATTTGTCAGTTATTTATATTCTTCCTGAGCAATGTTCCTTTTGTCGAAGTATATCTCTCAGTGGCTTCAAAATTATTGCTACAAATTCTGCTGCTTTTTGAAGGTGTCCAGTCAAACTCATTTCGTTGTTCTTTAACAATTGCAATCCACCCTTGAAGTCGACAACAAATAAATAAACCAAAAATTATGTTACTGAATTTTGAATAACAAATAAAACTGAACAGCAGGTCAAAATTATTACTTTAGTAGGCAGTAAACTGAAAATTACCCTATGTCGCATCTGTACTGATAATCTATGCAAGCAGTGTTGTTGTGTCCTTGTCGTGCTCATATCAAAAAGTATTTCTGTCCTTTTTCTTTGCCACCATTATTTTAAAAATATTATTAAACTAATTTTAATGAAATACACTAAAAAATCGGTAATATTGTATGTACTTACATGTGATAGAAGGTCCTTCGTGTTTTATTGATTTTAGTGTCGTAATTTGTACATTTTTTTAAAATACACGGTGGCATTTTTATTGCCATTTTATTATGCGCTTACATACGTGACAACTCGGCGTTTGCCAGACATATACTAAATGCGATACGTCCCAATTGGGACGTTTTCGCGTCTTCACCAGGCGCAGTCTAATAACATATCTGCCTCTTTTTTGTATGTAATATCATTGGGAACAACCTGTAAAGGTAGATGTTTGCAGATATTAAATAAATAAATGATCAGTAATCTTATTGGTTTCTTTAATTAACATTCAATATTATTTTTTTCAAGAGTGCAGGCCGAGCTTCACAAGGAGTCTGCAGATATGGACTTAGATGTAGTGAGCAAAATCACAGCACAGGACTTTGAAGATGCTTCCAATGAAGAGCTTGCACAATTCCAATTGGCTAGCATTGAGACTGGTACAGTGAATTTTACTATCTTGCTGCTAATATTGTAAATTGACAAATGTCCTGGGGGTTGCTTGCCTGGAAAGGGTGGATTGATCGGAGCTAAATAATACACAAATCAATCTTAGTCCGTATATTTTTAACCCACCTAAACAATATAAAACAATCACCTTATATAGGCAGACCGCAAACACAATGATAGCGCGATGTAATTTTGTGAATTAGCGCCATCTGTTATTGAGTTTAAAAACTATAGGTAATTTTCAAACTTGGTGAAACCCGCTTAAACATTCCGCCCACCAAGGCCAATTTTTTTAAATTTTGGGCTTTTATATAAAACAAGCTTACAATTTCTGCCCACCTTTACAAAATAACATTTTTTTTTTTATGACCTAAATGTACAGCTCAAAACAATTTTAGCAACCTCTTAAAATACACGGTAAAATAAACATTTGAAATAAAATACAACAATTTCTGCATGCAATATTATTTTTAACTATACTAAGTTGCCACAGGCAAAACACAAATTTTAGATGTCGGTCGCTTTATAATATTATTTTTAATGCGCAAAGTTACGACCCGAGTTAGTCGATCGGGTCCTGGATGTTTGGCTACGACCCGACCAAGCAGCCACCTTGAGGGAGGCATGTTGTCCTCCTTTACTAAACAAATTTGTCCGACCTCAGGTTCTGAACCTTGACCCGACCACTTATGCCGTTATAAGAAAGATGTTAAATAATCATGAGACCAACGTCTCCAAAAACTTTGCATCATTCTTTGCGTTAGTTGCCATCTACGCAATGTTCCTATATTTGATGTTTCATAATTAAAATCGGGGACAGTAAGCAACGGTTCACCGACGAGGAAATGCCCCGGTGTTATTATCTCACCCTCATCATTATCGAGCTGAGCCATGGGCCTAGAATTAAGGCAAGCTTCGACCTGCGCCAATACAGTCGACAGCTCTTCAAAAGTCAAAGTTGACTCCCCTATCACTCGTTTAAGGTGATATTTGACTGACTTCACGCCAGCTTCCCATAACCCGCCGAAATTCGGAGCATGGGGTGGGATAAAGTGCCACTCAGTTCCCTGTGCTGCTAATATTTCAGCAAAACTGTCAGATGCTAACATATTTCTTAATTGTTTAGCTGCGCCAACAAATGTAGTGCCATTGTCGCTCCACATTTCTGCACAATGGCCTCTTCTTCCGACGAAACGCTTAAAGGCAGCTAAAAATGCTTCAGATGTTAAATCTGAAACAACCTCCAAATGTATGGCTTTTGTAGCCATACAAACGAAGAGACAAATGTACCCTTTACTAGCGTGCTGACCTCTTCCTTTGGCGGATCGAATTAGTATAGGGCCTGCATAATCTACCCCACTAGATTTAAACGGTCTCGATTGGGTCACCCTGGAGGAAGGTAACTGACCCATTAACTGTTGAGAGATCTTGGCATTGTACCGTACACAGGTTACACATTTTCGTACGTACATCTTAACAGTTTGTTTAACACCTAAAATCCAATATTTTGACCGCAAGTACGTCAGCATTAATTGTGCACCACCATGAAATGTTTTGGAATGAGCATCTGCTACAATTAAATCAGTGAAGGCAGACCGTTTAGGCAACAAAATAGGATGTTTTCTATCTTCGCTCAAACTTGACTTTTCTAACCTACCCCCTACTCTTAAAATATTATTACTGTCTGTAAACGGATTTAATGATTTTAATGGACCTTTTATCTTAGCTAATTTTTCAAACTTCCTGAGACTATCCATTTCATCTTTAAAGGCTTCTTCTTGTACCTTTCTTATACACACGTCTAAAGCATCCTTCAATTCTTTCACTTTCAGACTACCTCTGTTCTGATTATTTCTATTTCTCCAAGTTAACACTCTCCTACAGTAAGCTATCACTCTAATTAACCTGTTTAAACTTGAAAACCTTTCCCAATACTTATCATCTTCTACTACTATATGTACTTTCTTAATTTCTTCTAAATCGGTATCGTTGTCTTCCAACTTGTTACTGTTGATAATTACTTTTCTTAGAAATTCAGGTCCTTCAAACCATAGCGAGTTGTGAATCAAGTCTGATGGTTTAATTCCACGCGAAGCGCAGTCTGCTGGATTTTCCTTTGATGATATATGACACCATTGGTTTGCCGTAAAGGATGTTAATATTTCGGAAACCCTGTTAGCCACGAAAGTTTGCCACCTATTTGGATGGCTACTCAACCATGCTAGCACCACAGTGGAGTCTGTCCATGCATAAATGCGTTGGCTAGGAATCTGCATAATATCGGCTACTTCCAGCAAAAGCCTACACAGCAAAACCGCACCGCTTAACTCCAATCTCGGAATCGAGATTTGTTTTATCGGCGCTACTTTGGTTTTTGCTGTGACCAAGGTCGATTTGACGTTATTATGTGCGTCAATTACCCGAACATATATAACTGCAGCATATGCTACTTTTGACGCGTCACAGAATCCGTGAAGTTCCACTTGTTTCACCGAACTTGTTATGTGAACCCATCGCGGTATCTTCAGAGATTGTAGGTGGATAAGTTCCTGACGGTAAGTAACCCATTCGTCATATATTTTCTTAGGTACTTCATCATCCCATCCTACACCACATATCCACAGCTTCTGTATAATTATCTTTGCTACTATAACACTTGGCGCAACCCAGCCTAGTGGATCAAATAACCTCGCTATATCAGAAATTATTAATCTTTTTGTCACCGGTTCTTTCATAGCAGGCATCGTCACCGTGTACTAGAAAGCGTCATGCGTCCTGTTCCAGGTAAGTCCTAACAATTTCATTACTTCATCTACCTTCAGCGTTAATTCGCCATCATTTTCTATTCCTTGCTTTATTTCTTTTAAGTTCACTAGTAGCTCTTCACTGTTTGTAGACCATTTTTGAAGTGTAAATCCCGCTTTTCCTAGTAATTCATTTAGTTCTTTGAATATCCTAATTCCTTCTTCCACATTCTCACATCCTGATAGTAAATCGTCCATGTAGAAGTCTTTCTTTACCCTTTCAGCGGCCATCGGGTAGTTATCACCGTCATCTATTGCTACCTGTTGTAGAGCTTTCACCGCTAAGTATGGTGCTGATGCTGTACCGAATGTTACGCGCAATAATCTGAATTCTTCTATTTCATTTTCAGCTTCCTGCCAGAGAATTCTTTGACAATCAACATCTTCTGCTGCTACTTTAATCTGTCTGTACATTTTAACAATGTCAGCTGAGAGACAGATTTTATAAGATCGCCATCGCATCAATAGATGTCTGAGTTCCGGTTGCAACGTAGGTCCAACCATCATCAAATCATTTAACGATGTTCCATTTTCCCCTTTACATGACGCATCAAACACTATTCTTACTTTTGTGGTCTCTTTATCGTCGCGCAATACAGCAAAATGAGGTAGGTATACACTTTTTTCTTTACTAACTTCTTTCACAGGTATTTTCTCCATATGGTTCAAGGTAAGATATTCTTCTAACACTCCTATATATTTTTCTTCTAGGTCACTTGCTTTATCTAATTTTGCTTTTAACGATTTCAACCTTTTTTTTGCAATTGTCTTACTGTTCTTTATTTTCAGTTCCGGTTCTTCAGTGTTAAATGGTAGCCGAACGATGTATCTACCATCGTCATCCCGTTTAGTCGTTGCAGCAAAGAACTCTTCACAACGCATCTCTTCTTCCGTAAGTATATGTTTCTTATTATGATTAGGTTCTGCTTCAATTTCCCAGAATTTTCTCAATAAATCGTTTTCTTCTTCATAATCTATCGAAGTATGCATTACTACTACATTTTCACTAGTAATCTTGGATGCTACTCCTGACAAAACCCACCCCAATGAAGTTTTCTGTGCTACTATGCCACTTTCTTTTCTGACTCCATCTTCAATAATTTGACAGAACACTTCTGCACCTAATAAGATATCAATCTTGTTGGGCACGTTAAAATGTGGGTCTGCCAATGGCAGATCGCTAACCCAATCTTTTTCAATAAATCTCCTGCTCGGTAAAATATTGGTAATGCGGGGCAGGATATGAACTCTCACTTTAAACAATTTGGTATTATCATGCAATGATGTCAGGTTTATATCTGCCACATATTTAGAGCAGATGTTTTTACTTTCTCCTAAGCCTGAAATAATACCTCTAGCTGCAATCTTTTTCAAGCCTAAGTATTGCGCTGCAGCTTCCGTTACGAAGGAGGCCTGCGACCCTTGGTCCAATAACGCTCTCGCAATGTGACTACCGCCATTTTTTGTTTCAACTCTTACCAGAGCTGTAGCCAATAAGACTTGACCACCTATTTTGTTTTCAGACGAGTGACATACTACCGCTGCAGCTGTTGTGAGTTCGTCGCTCGTCGATGAACCCTCACCACCGTCCCGAGAAACCTTACTACTACTGCTACTCAAATGAAGCAAAGTATGGTGCTTACGACCACAAGTGTGGCATGCTATTTTAATTCGGCACTGCTTGACCGAATGGTTTGCCCCGAGACAGTTGAAACACAAGTTTTGTTTTTCAACAAAGGATCGACGATCGTCCAAACTCAATTCCGTAAACTTAGTGCATCGACTAGTGAAGTGATTTTCGTTACAGTATTTACATTTTTTAACCTTGTTGTTTTCTGATACATGAAATGACTTAACTTTATTACACTTATTATTATTATTGTGAGAAGGCTGTTTCTTTTCGTTGTGCTCTGAATCAAGTACCTCCCAAGCTCGAAACCTACCTTTTAACATTTTGTAGAACTGTTGTAAAGTTGGCAGTTCCTCAGTTTCTGCTTGAGTAATATTTAATTCCCATGCTTGTCTTGATTCAGTGTCCAACTTTGATGACAACATATGTATGACTATCAAGTCCCATGTAGACACATCAACTCCTAAATTACTTAATGCACCTAAACATTCAGACGTTGTTTGAATTAAATCTCGTAACCCTGTTCCTACTCCTGTTCCAACCTTTTTTTGATTACATAACCTCTTTAAAATTTGATGCGACAAATATCTTTTATTACTATAAAATTCGTCTAGTAACTCCCAACACCTTTTATAATTTCCATCAGCTATGGGGATATTCCTGACCATTTGCTCTGGCTCTCCCGCGAGGAACCCTTTAAGATATTGTAATTTCTCGATATCAGGAATATCTGCTTTATGCACATGGTTAAGAAATAGATCTTTAAACGTCGTCCATTCCATATATTTTCCGTTGAAGGTTGGAATAGTTAAAATTGGTAATTTAATATTTCGGCGAGATTTGTCCTCGAATGAACTATCAGTTTCGCTACCAACTTTACTAAACTTACTTATCTTTGACTTAAGAAGACATTTATACTCTTCATGAACAACTTCGGTATTGTTATAAAGGTCTTCCCTAATATAAGATGTTGCTTTCAATAATGTAATGTCTGAAGAAGTTATTAATTCTTTATGATTGTCTCTATACTGAGACCACAGTTGTTCTAATTGTTCTACTTTAGTTTCTATATAATCGCAGGTGAGTCTATCTTTAGGACTTTTCTTAAAGTTAGTATAATTTTTTCTTATTCTAGCACTTATATCTTCCTGCAAAAATATTTTCGACTCCATTTCAACACAATTTATTTAAATTTATGGACTTAGAAAATTTCAAGTTAAAATTTCTGAAAATTTTACAAGTGTTTGAAATTCAAACTACTCAATAAAAAATCGGGCATAGGTTCCCCGTCTCAACCAAATTCTTAAAATTATTCTAAGTCCCTAAACTAACTTTGAATTTTTACAATCTATACACAAATTATTCTAAGTTAATTTACTCTAGTATTTAAAGTTCAAATTGCCTAATCTAAATCCCTAACACAAATATGTCAATGTACTCACAGTTTTGTCCATGTAACACCGCCACTTCACTCACTACACATCTTTGGTTGATATACTTCACTGTACACCGCTGCTGCTGTGCCCGCCCACCTGTGGACACGCTCGTCTTCGCCGAACTGCACCCCGCCTGGTACAGCCTGCTTGTTCAGCGCCCCTCCTGGCAACTGTGTTCTTCAGTACCCGACTAGTACTGGTTGGTACCAACACTCCTGGTGCTGATCTTCCTCAGTACTCCCTGGTACTGGATGCTCAAGGCCTGATTTCAATCCTGCTGAAGCACTGGCCTCCACCTTCCATGCGTTCCTCGTTACGCCACAAAGCTCAACGGAGAGCTGATACGCGTACTCAAGGGGGTGTTCCAGACGGTACTACGACCGTCTTTCGTGGAACTAAGCCTTGTTCGATTCCCGCCCCCAAGACTTATCAAAAACTGGGACTTTACACCCGGCAACGAAGGACCATTTGTAAATTGACAAATGTCCTGGGGGTTGCTTGCCTGGAGAGGGTGGATTGATCGGAGCTAAATAATACACAAATCAATCTTAGTCCGTATATTTTTAACCCACCTAAACAATATAAAACAATCACCTTATATAGGCAGACCGCAAACACAATGATAGCGCGATGTAATTTTGTGAATTAGCGCCATCTGTTATTGAGTTAAAAACTATAGGTAATTTTCAATCTTGGTGAAACCCGCTTAAACAAATATATTATTTAAATGAATTATACTATATAATAGTTAGTTAGAAATGTGGGTGCTAGCACCTCTGCCTACCCCTTTGGGGAATACAGGCGTGAGTTTATGTTATGTTTTTTTATAAGTTACACAATCACACCACATTGTCCAAACTGTAATAATGACTAGATCACTCATAACTACACCTCATTTGTCCAATTC
This sequence comes from Eilema sororculum, assembly GCA_914829495.1. NCBI lineage: Eukaryota > Metazoa > Arthropoda > Insecta > Lepidoptera > Erebidae > Eilema > Eilema sororculum. The sequence goes on from OU618542.1 coordinate 14,579,768, forward strand.
TAATAAGTGATTGTAGAGCTGTGGGGGAACAAATGAACAAATAACATACATAGCCTGTCAAATCATAACCCTCCATTGGCTTTGCCATAGTGGGGTAATAATGGTATTAAATAACTTTTTCTACCACTCTTTTGCATAAGAAGCACACCTTGCTGTGTAAAGTTGTCCACTGTGAGAACAATACAAGTTTTACAAGAAATTGTTAAACTGAATGAACACTTTTTTTAATTGAAATTTAATATAATTGGGTTCATCTTTTACACTAGTTTAATTCAGTCTTAATACTACTAATAAAGAAGCTGAGGGTTTTACTCGGTTTGAGTCCAACATAACCTCCCCTTCCGGCTCCAAAGGGGAGGTATCCGTGGAGATAGCCACACGAAAAAATAGAGGGTGATTTGATAATTCATTTTGCATTTTATGGTGCAGTTCTTAGGGGCGATTGTAAGCTATGACCAAGCTATTAAGGAAACAGATGCAGGCAAGAGATGTTTCATCTTATAGTATTATAATGTTTCATGAAGTCTAAATATTCTATTCAAAAGTTGATTCTGACTGATTATTGTTGTACTCAATCAATCAAGATGGAATCTGTGGTAATTAATTTATGGACAAGCAGCATCTTGCTGATATGTCCACTTCATAGTTTTGGAGTATAGTTCAGCCCAGTACATATCACTTTTATTGTTCACTGTTCATTAGCCATTTATCTAAGCGACACTTGAAGGTGGTTAGTATTGCAGCTGTGACCACTTCCTCAGGCAATTTGTTTCACAGTTGCACAGTTAGGGAGTGGTAAGCTGTCAAGGAATGTGCGCATGGAGGATGGATGATGATAATATGTTTTTTATTCTAGATGCTGATAAAAAAGGTGACAAAACATCAACAGAAAGATGTCTTCAAAGGCACTTGATATTGGTCACTCCAATAAAGCTAGGCTCAGATGTAAAGACTTTATTACCTCAAGGATTGTGGAATGAAGGAGAGACTTTGAGACAGGTAACTTTGTAATATTGTAATATAGACAGAGTTACTGGTAACTCGCCTTATTACCCTAAATGCTACAATTTTTACCCCACATATGTATTGCCAAAAATCAATTTTCATGAAATGGTCCACATTTTTTTTATTTAAACAGTTTTCGTGAACTATTGATTTTCAGCCATACATATGGAGGGTCAGAATTGTAGCATTTTGGGTCCTCTAACACTCCCTGACAGGAATATGTTGAGTTTCCATTAACCCTGTATAGTGTTATTATGACTACACCAAGTGTATTGAATATACGCAGCCAATTGCCATACACTGGTTTCAAATTTACCCACCGAGGGGGCACGGCAGTGTCCCCGCCAAGTCGAGCGCGAAGCAAACACTGCCGTACCATCCTTTACTGGAACCATTTCGCCGCATTTTCAGGCCCCTATTTGAGCACCTCTGGATAACACCAGAACGCAGAAATTGTCGCCATCCAGTAACCTATAATCACATACTTAAAATCCAAAATGTCAAATCTGTAGGTCATTTAGTTCCGAAGTTAAGCAAAAGCAAAGTTTCGCATTTATGACACTTATGATTTATGCATTTATGATTTATGATCACTCACTCACTCATGATCATCAAAATAGAACTAGTACTTCCCATAAACTCAGAGAGTTGAAAGGTAAAGAGTTAGGGTTTAATGGCCCACATAAAGGGAAAACTATAAAAACTAGGATAATCGAATATCTAGAATACCTGGTGACCTTGATTAGAAAACACAAGAGCCCAACCAAACTATTAGAGATCGATATTCCGCCTTTACAAAAAATCTTGGTGGGCCGCTTCATTTGACGTCAAAATTCGAATGTCCGAAGTATCTGATGATGAGTGAAGAAGCTGAATTAGAGATATGGTAATGCCTCCTTCTACTATTGGTACATAAAAAAATAGACTGTCATTGCAAAAATCTAGCATAGTGGAACACCTCTTCTAATTTAATCTAGCCTATAGTGTCCCACTGCTGGGCAAATGCCTCCCCTTCTGCTTTTAATACGCATATAAATAAAATTAAAGCAAAACTCTGGATAAGACTAGACTGGCTTTTATTCTTATACTTACAAGTTTACAAGAAGAAATAGTCGAACGATTAACTTTCTTCTACTCGAACATTACACAAATTAAAAAAAATTACACTAAAATATTAATTTCGCTCAAAAAATAAGTACGTTTCTACAAAAAGAAGTGAAAACCGATACAGTGCCGCAAGGGATCTCGCTTCCAGGATCCACGGTGGCGATCCGGCTAGGAGACTCGCCGCTTCAAAGGATATCGTGCGGTACCCCCTAATGGCCCTGCAGGCCATCGTCTGCTGCGGCGCATGCAGCAGTTGCACGAACCTGGCCTGCAGGGCGTCCGCCCACACGGGGCACCCGTACAGGGCCATGGACCGCACGACACCCGCGTAGAGTCTCCTGCAGGAGTCCTCTGGGCCCCTCAAGTTGGGCAGCAGCCGCATCAGCGCGTTAGCTGACACCAACAGTTTGGGGCGCAGACTTCGGAAGTGCTCTCCGAAGTCCCACCGACCGTCGAGTACGAGCCCCAGGTATTTCAACCGGGGCTTGATGTCGATGGGAGTACCTCCTACTATCAAGCTGGATCCCGGGGGTGGCCTGCGCCGAGGACCATGAAAGAACAAGGCCTCGGATTTGTGCAGAGCCACCTCGAGACCCAGCCGCCAGATCCGATCCACGACTTGAGCAACAGCGGTCGTGGTCCTCTGGGTCGCCTCGCGGTGTGTAGCGCCACTCACCGTCACTAGTGTGTCGTCCGCGTAGCCCGTGACGGTGGCACCGAACGCGAGCTCACCGCGAAGCACCCAGTCGTATCCGATGTTCCACAGGAGCGGCCCCAGGACCGATCCCTGTGGGACACCGCACGACATCTCACGCCTACCGACGCCGGTCGCACTTGGGTAGATGACGGCCCTCTCCGTCAGGTACGCCCCGACTATGCGGCGGAGGTAGAGAGGCACATCGTGGTACACGAGCGCCTCCCTGAGGCAACTCCAGGGCAAGGTGTTGAACGCGTTGGAGATGTCCAAGGACACCGCCAACATCACCTCGCCCCGGGCAACCGCATCCTCCGCCAGAGTCCTCACGCGCATGATGGCATCCACAGTGGAACGCCACCGGCGGAAGCCGTACTGCGTGTCCGTTAGGTCCGGCCCCACTCTAGAGAGGTGCTCGACGAGGCGCTTGGCAATCACTCTTTCGAACAGCTTGCCCACCTCGTCGAGCAACACTATGGGCCGGTACCCGGACGGCTCGTCCGCCGGGCGTCCGTCCTTGCGGATGAGGACCAGTTTCCCCGTCTTCTACATCTTCGGAAACTGGCCCCGCTCCAAGCATGCGCTGAGGAACCCTCGCAGTCGGGGTTCGAGACCGTCTTCTCCTAGAGCTAGGACCCACGCACGGCCTGGAATGCCGTCGGGTCCCGGGGCGGTGTTCTTCTTGGCTCTAAGCCGTCGCACCGCCAGCTCTAGTTCTACCCAAGTGACCTCGGGCACGTCGTCGTCAATCACCACGCCGGGCGCATCAGGCGACCGAGGTGGCGGAGTCATCTGCGGCGGAACGTGTTCCGCCCGCGCCGGGAACAGGGATTCCACCACTCCTCCAAGCAGAGCCGGCTCGAGAACCTGGGTCAGGGGAGCGGCCCGGGGGCGCAACTTTCCTCTTACCAAGCGGTAAGGCCGCCCCCATGGGTCCCGCTCCAGTGTCTCCAGCAGCTCCCTGTAGGAAGCTGCCTTGGACCGCTTGATTTCTGCTCGGAGGGCATTCCTGGCTTCCCTGTATCCCTCTTGCAACTCCGCCACTAGGGGATCTGTGTCTGCGGGGCGGCTACGCCTCCTACGGAGCCTGGCCCACCGGCGGTGCGCGATCACGCAGGCTTGACGCAGCCTCGCGATCTCCGCAGTCCACCAGTAGACCCGGCGCCTCGGACTATAGGCTGGAGCCCTAGACATACCCGCATCGCAAACAACAGTCATGGCCTCCCGGAACCACGCCGCCTCGTCATCGATGTCGTCAGGCCTGTCCGGCACCATGGCCCAGGCCTGCACGGAGACGGCTTCCAGGAGAGCATCCCTATTCAGTCCCCTAAGCACCCAGCGTGGCTCGCGTGGGGCCGGTGTGGCCGGCGCATCACTCTCGGGAGGGGAGACATCAAGCCGAACGTATCGGTGATCCGCTAGTGTCTCCACCTCCACGACGACACGCCAGTCCCGCACACGTTGCGACAGCGAAGCGCCCGCGAACGAGAGATCTACGATCGAACTCGCTTCGCGGTCCGCCACCCAGTACGTGGCTTCGGCCCCGCGATTCTGGAGAACCAGACCGAGAGTAGCGGCCCAGCTCTCCAGAGCCCTGCCTCGCGGGTTCGTGTGCCGGGACCCCCAAGCCTCAGACCAGGCATTGAAGTCCCCAAGCACAAGAACCGGGCGAGGGTGACAGGCATGGCAAGGGTGACAGGCATAGCATTGTCAATGCTGAATATATGTGTTGCACAATTAACAACAGCCCAAAATGAGACACTAGCGTCGATTTACCACTACCAGTATGGGCTATTTATCTCGCTTAAAAAACATAGGTAGTTACAATAAATATAACATTACGTGTAAACAAAATTGACTTGTACACACTAACGTATCAAGAATGTTCAACGGCCAAGTCACACAATATTAACTATAATAATAAAGAAATCGCCTCGCCTGATGTTAAGCTAAAGGCGAAGTCTCGGAAAGAGGGTCACCATCGGAAACATGTACCATGTTAACAGTGGTGGCGCTCAGCTTGACGGCCTCATTAGATGCCTTTTCACGCCCCGCTTAAAGGACCCGGGACTGTAGGAAGAGGGAAACACGTGAGCTGGCAGGGAGTTCCAGGTCTTAATGGTGCGACATAGGAATAAGTCACTGAAACGCTTGGTTCTAGCAGGTATACTCTGCACCGTAAATGAATGGCATCTTAGCCCTGCACGTGCCGTCCTGTGTAGGAAAGGAGAGGGTGGGACTAATTGGAAGAGCTCGTCAGAACATTCACCATGGTAGAGACGGTAGAAAACTGCCAAAGACGCAACATCTCTACGCATCTGCAAAGGCTCGAGGGTGTTCGTGACCTCAGGATTCCCAATAATGCGGACCGCACGTCGCTGCAACCTGTCGAGAGCATCTAGTAAGTGCTTTGCGGAGCCGTCCCAGAGATGTGAGCAGTATTCCACGCAGGAACGAATTTGGGTCTTGTATAGAAGACACCGCTGTTCCGGCGTGAAAAAACGTCTTACTCTGTTCAGGACTCCGAGTTTACGCGAGGCTGATTTGATGATACTCTCGATATAGTTTTAGTTATTCAGTTTGCAGCGAACATCCATACCGAGGATATTGAGGTGATCCTGCAGTGGCAGTGGTGTGTTCTGAAGAGTGGGAAGGGGTAGGAAAGGAGATACTTTTGCTGTAAACGCACATGCCTGGGTCTTCTTGGCATTGAACTCGACCAGGTTCCTAGCGCCCCATTGAGAAATGTGGTCCAGGATTCGGTCCAGCTCAGTGACAAGAAGCTGCCTTTTTTCCGCGATATCAGACTGCTTGGCCGCAGGATTTGCGTAATAACTCCCGTGCAAGGTGCTGTCGTCTGCATAGCAATGAATGCTACCGTTAGAGAGCATATCATTGATATGCAGAAGAAAGAGAGTGGGAGATAAGACGGAACCCTGCGGCAATTTGTCTAGATTTCATTACTTTTCAGAGATAAACAAGCAGCTCCATCGAGACTTGGCTAGTTTTTTACAGATTTTTTTTGGTGGGATACTCATTATCATACTCTGAGAAATAGGTACTTTTTTTTCTTGTGGAAATCCGCACGGACTTCCCCGATTAAAACCGTACTCCGCGTCTCGGATGCCGAAGAGTAAAGTGACCCAATAAGGAATTTGTTTAAGTGCAATGAGGCATTTATTCATGTCTGATAATATGTATATGTACATATTATTAGAGAAGTCAGTAATTTAAAAAAGATCAATAACAATATGAGTGCGTTTTTTATCTTTCAGACCGCAGAAAGAATAGTGAAAGAGCAATGTGGCCCTGAACTCAAGGTGCAATTCCTATCAAACGCTCCTTCTGGGTTTTATAAGTACAAATATCCTTCGGAGGTGAATGGAAAAGTGGGAGCCAAGGTTAGTAAACTATTACCTAATTATTTGATAAGCAATTAACCATAGAAAATATTTATATACCCACTAGAAACAGAGCCCTATTTATCCAACATGTCCTCCATGTGTTCCCGTCCCGTCACAAAAACACCAAAAAGTTGAAAATAAATTAATAAATTTTAATTCAACGGTTGCCATGTCGGGGGACCTTACGATATAAAGGAGTACTTAACCAGTTACGGTCCCCCGACATGGCAACCGTTGAATTAAAATTTATTAATTTATTTTCAACTTTTTGGTGTTTTTGTGACGGGGGTTTTTTAAATTTTTAATATAATTTTTATTTTATGCTTTTTAAATTGTTCTACTAGTCAAGCTCTTTCATTTGATACCCATATTGAGGGAATTATAAAGAAATATGTACTCCAACATGTTGTGGCGGCGGCCATATTGGGCCGATTTTTTTCAAACATAGCTAAGAACACTCCCGACTAATATACCTTTCAAACAAAAAAAACTAAATCCAAATCGGTTCATCCGTTTGGGAGCTACGATGCCACAGACAGACACACACACACACACACACACACACACACACACACACACACACACACACACACACACACACACACACACACACACACACACACACACACACACACACACACACACACACACACGTCAAACTTATAACACCCCGTCGTTTTTGCGTCGGGGGTTAAAAATAGCAATGGGTATTGGATAAAAATAACGAAGCAATAAGAACTCCCAATATCTCATTTACAATCACCCTGATCCTTACACATGAGGCAGCTAAAGCTCCATCCATACATACATACATTCCGGGCACTAAAGCTCCATAGAGATTTCAAAATTATAGTTGACTGTACCTTGGCAAAGTCGACTATCAACTGCCATACAATGTAATGTTTTTTAAGTGCACCTTGTCTGATGTTACGGTAAAGGAGAAGTCTCAGGAATGACGATAGCACACAGTCCGTCTTAAGTAAAATGATTACGTTTTCGCCTGCAGCAGAGAAGAGGAATGAAAGGATTCATGGTCTAGTGATCTTTTCTCTTATGAGTGTAGACAAAAAAAAATTAACGGTTTTTGCAATGGTATAAAAACTCCCTCTGCTATTATTTGCCCTATTAGACATCCCATATCCGATTGGCCACAAAGGTTGTCTGCAGATATTGTTAATAAGATCTCAATCGCAGTTAAATTATACTTCAAAAGCGGCGAGTTTTTAATGTCGATGATGTGTACCATCTTGATACTTGCGGTTTACCGCAGACATAATAAAACAGATGAACGATAGCTGAAAGTCAACTGTCTTTCGTCGGTCAGATTTTACTGATTCATAGGCTTTTTTATAAGGATGATAGTAAATAAAATTCGTTTTATATGATACATACTAATATGAAAGCTAAGATATAGCCTAAATCGCCAGCGCAAAAACATAATTGTGAGACCAAAGAGGAACCCACTTTCGGGCCAGGAAAGTCTGAAATTAAAAGATCGTAATGGTAAAAAGAAAACAAAAGTCATTTGATTTTTTTAATACATTACATACGATCTTTGCTGTGTGTGATAATCTATCTATATATAAATGTATATGTTCGAAAGAAAGTCGTGTTAGTTACACTATTTATAACTCAAGAACGGCTGTACCGATTTGGCTGAAAATGGGTGGGGATGTAGCTTAGAACTTTATCTGGGTCGCGGGAACGGAAGCAGTGTGCCCTTATACCTTTCTATTCCCAACTAAACGCGGACAAAGTCGCGGGCAAAAGCTAATTATGTATATATTAAAGTATATAGGAGATATTATAGTATTAGAAAGATTATTAATTTTACTATGTATTTATGTTGCAGGTGTTCTTCTACTACGCCAACTACAAAAGTGGAGCGCCTACAAATAAGACTAAGGCTAACTGGCTTACTAGAAATGAACTGAAAGACATACTTCCCGACAGATACAACAAGTCAGTCAGAGAATTCTTAATAGAAGAAACGTATTGATATTTGAACTCTTAGTGAACGTAGTAATAAACATGCCCAATTCTATTGCATTTTTTTATTTATGCATACCTATTTTCCAATGAAATAGTGGAAAACTACATGTTTGTACCTACTTGCTGCTAGACAACCTCACCTCCAGCCTAGCACCACGACCCTCAGTCGGCGTGCGGTTTTAGTCGGTTCGAGTCCGACATAACCTTCCCTTCCGGCTCCGGCGGGGGAGGTATCCGAGGGGATTTAGTATCAGAGGGGAAAAGCTATTAACCTAGCATAAACCCAGTACCTAATAATACATCATTCCATGAAACCTACGTTTCATATGACCTACTTTCATCATTGTTTTCACACATGCTTAAGTACTGCGGGCTAGCAGATGACAGATACTCCCGTAAAATCCAAAGCAAGAGAAAGAGTAGGAAAGCGGGCCCGGCCAAAGTGCGAGCGCATATATCATTACTTCCCTGAGTAAAATCCATAATAGCAACATTATCGTATGGTGTAATATTATAGGGAGTGTTTTTTTTTTCAAAATAAATGGGGATCGATTCCCAGCTAGAATGATTGATTTTCAATAATCTAATGAATGAGGATTAAGTTTCATCAAAATCTGGCTCCTGACTCCTTTGAGCATTTTTTATTCCTTATAGTTCCGGATTCGGCCATCCAATCCTATCCAATCAAAAATACATACAGGGTGGAAGATTTTCATGCCCCCTAGAGGGGAAGTACTCGAAATAGGTACTGGAGATTGCGAATTTTGCTCGAAGGAAACATTCCTTTATTTTGAAAAAGAAAGAAAACTGCATTCAACGATTTTCGAAAACTCGAAGACTCGAGACTCAAGATTACAGGGATTTCCTTTCATTTAATTTGCCAAGTTTGCTAGAGAGATTTGATCGTTACCATTGCCACTATCAATTGAAGCCATAAAAATACAGTATGTATTTTTTTCAGGTTATCGTCGGTTCGGTTACCGGGTGTCAAGCGAGTTTTCGAAAATATTTGAATGCCGTTTTGTTTCTTTTTAAAAATGAGGAATGTTTCCTTTGGGTGAAATTCTTTATTATGAAAATCTCCAGTATTTCGAGTAGATACTTGCCCTGGGGCCCAGGGGTCATGAAATTCTTCTACCCTGTATATCTATTAACCACGAGTTACCTAATATTAGATATTAGGTAAATCGGAGGTCACCCGACAAACAACAAAAGTTACCGACATAGCTTGCAGAATAAGCAAGCTGAAGTGGCAGTGGACTGGCACGACTGTCGGAGGACCGATAGCCGTTGGAGCAGACGTGTCCTAGAGTGGAGACCGCGAGAAGCCAAACGAAAGGTAGGACACCCCCTAGCCAGATGGCCTGACGATCTGAAAAAGGTGGCTGGGACAGACTGGATGCGGAAAGTGAAATGGCGTACATTGGGAGACGCCTATGTCCAGCAATGGACTGCGGTGGACTCACTGATTGATCGAATAATAAAAAGAGGTAGACGGTACCTATGCTTGAAATTATTACTCAAATTCGGGCAAAATTTGCCTACCTACCTCAATGCAAAAGTATGTTCAACAGGACATGCAACATAGTGGTAGAGCATTCGAAATTTCGACTACTTCAGCGGTGGTAGTGGGTCTGATTCCCTTAGCGGACACGCAGTACGGCTTCCGCCGGTGGCGTTCCACTGTGGATGCAATCATGCGCGTGAGGACTCTGGCGGAGGATGCGGTTGCCCGGGGCGAGGTGATGTTGGCGGTGTCCTTGGATATCTCCAACGCGTTCAGCACCTTGCCCTGGAGTTGCATCAGGGAGGCGCTCGTGTACCACGATGTGCCTCTCTACCTCCGCCGCATAGTCGGGGCGTACCTGACGGAGAGAGCCGTCATCTACCCAAGTGCGACCGGCGTCGGTAGGCGTGAGATGTCGTGCGGTGTCCCACAGGGATCGGTCCTGGGGCCGCTCCTGTGGAACATCGGATACGACTGGGTGCTTCGCGGTGAGCTCGCGTTCGGGGCCACCGTCACGTGCTACGCGGACGACACGCTAGTGACGGTGAGTGGCGCTACACACCGCGAGGCGACCCAGAGGGCCACGACCGCTGTTGCTCAAGTCGTGGATCGGATCCGGCGGCTGGGTCTCGAGGTGGCTCTGCACAAATCCGAGGCCTTGTTCTTTCATGGTCCTCGGCGCAGGCCACCCCCGGGATCCAGCTTGACAGTAGGAGGTACTCCCATCGACATCAAGCCCCGGTTGAAATACCTGGGGCTCCTACTCGACGGTCGGTGGGACTTCGGAGAGCACTTCCGAAGTCTGCGCCCCAAACTGTTGGTGTCAGCTAACGCGCTGATGCGGCTGCTGCCCAACTTGAGGGGCCCAGAAGACTCCTGCAGGAGACTCTACGCGGGTGTCGTGCGGTCCATGGCCCTGTACGGGTGCCCCGTGTGGGCGGACGCCCTGCAGGCCAGGTTCGTGCAACTGCTGCATGCGCCGCAGCAGACGATGGCCTGCAGGGCCATTAGGGGGTACCGCACGATATCCTTTGAAGCGGCGAGTCTCCTAGCCGGATCGCCACCGTGGATCCTGGAAGCGAGATCCCTTGCGGCACTGTATCGGTTCCGGAAGGAGGCGCGGGAGTGGGGATACGATCCCGAGCCCGAAGACATTCGGGCCGAGAGGTCCCGGCTCCACGGGATCAAGGTGGCGGAGTGGGAGCGACGACTTGAGCAACGACGCGCAGGGCATGCCGTCATAGAGGCGGTAAGGCCCATCATGGGGGAATGGCTCGAGAGGCCACATGGCAGCCACTCGTATCGACTGACGCAGATTATCACCGGGCACGGGTGCTTCGGGAGGTATCTGTGTCGGATCGAAAAGGAGCCAACGTCCGAGTGCCATCACTGCGACGCGAGCGAGGACACGGGGCTGCACACGCTCACCGAGTGCCCGGCATGGGCCGGACCGAGGCGGGAGCTAGTGGCGGCCCTGGGAGTGAGAGTTCTCACCCTCGCCACCCTGCTCACAGCAATGGTCCGCTGCGCGGACGCATGGGCGGCCGGCGTCTCCTTCAGCGAGCAGGTAATGGTCGTGAAGGAGACGGCGGAGCGGGAGAGGCGGCGCGAGCGAGAAAGACTCGCGGATCGCGCCGCCCGCGCGCGCAGGCAACTCGGGCGTCGGAGGGCACTGACTGACCTCCGTCCCCCATGAGCGCGGGCCTGGGGGTGACGGGTGGAGCCGCCTGTCACCCCAGCAGAAGCAGGCCACGGCGGCGGCGCGCTGAATAGTGCGCCTCCCCATTCCGGGGGCGAGTTGGGGACACCGTTGTCCCCCCTCCTGAGGAGGGCCAGACCGTAAGGGATGGCCCTGGGTCAGCCGGGGTGCGAGGGATTTGTCTTTGACAACCTCACCTCCGGCCTAGCACCAAGACCCACAGTCGGCGTGCGGTTTTAGTCGGTTCGAGTCCGACATAACCTCCCCTTCCGGCTCCGGCAGGGGGGGTATCCGAGGGGATTTCCGACGAAAAAAAAAAAAAAAAAGGGTTGGATTCCCTCTTAGTGTGCCTAAATAATTGTGTGTCTGCGTTTTATGATTCATACGTGGAGATTTTCAAACTAAACTCCATTTAAATCTGTAGGTACATTTCTGTAACGATCTCTTTGGACATTGTAAAAAATATAAGTAGGGAAACGTTGAAATAATTTTAGAATGTCTACTTCCTCGGCAACGTTTTAGTGCGCAGTTAGTTTTCACTTCTTATTGGGTACTAAGAAATATTGTTTAGCGCGAATCTCATGGCGGCAATCGCTTCACGGTAAAGCATCGAAATAGAAGTTTACTTAAACAATGAGCGTGGTTTATGAGTAAACAGTTTTTGGTGCCGAAGTCTCGAAGATTCCGAGCATTAGCGTTGCTAAATTGAATCCTGTGAAGCGGGAGTTAGATTTTACATTTCAGTGCAATTAACAAATATTTAAAGTGAGAAAACAGTGCCAACTGTTATATAAATTTAGTCCTTAGCACCTCATATTAGAGCTGATTATCTAGTATTTCGCGTAACTTTGCCTACTAAAGATGGAACATGTTAACTGCACTTCTCAAGGCTCCTACTTTTCGTTTACAAACAACAGCGTGCTGTTTTTCGTTTGTGTTGTATAAGATTAAATAATTTCCTATGAAAGTATTTAAATATAGTCTTGTTGTGTTTCTTTTGAATTGGTCTTTATAGGAACAAAAGTAGGTAAGTAGATGGCTTTGTTTTATAATTTCCATCAGTTGCAAATTTGTAACGATATTAGATTAGGTAGGTACGAATTTCCATTTGCCAGTAATAGGTATGTATCTTGGTACCTATTCTGACAGGGATTCTTGGTTGGGAAACTCCACGCAGTCCATGCGGTGCGCCTAGGGCAACGGATACGGCCGTGCCTATCTCCCGAGGGGTAGACGTTGCAATCTGGCCGAGGTGGGAGTGCCTCTGTAGAGGGCTGCTTGGAGGCTTTTCACGTGTCCTTATAACTAGTAGAAGGTTGCACTCATTTGAGGGTCTCCGACCTTAGATAAAATAAACTTAGGTATAATAATAAAATAAACAGCCCCTGCACTTTGAGAACATGAAATTTGCGTGTGTTCATTTACAGCTCTAACAGCAGCGAACACCTACACTTTAAGGACATGCAATTAGTGTGTGATCTTTAAGTTTGCCAACAGCTGCAAACCGGCAAACCCCTGCAATTTGTGGACATGCAATTTGCATGTGTTCATTTACAGCTTGCCAAAAGCAGTGGGCCCGTGCACTTTAAAAGCATGCTATTTGCGGATGTTCATAGATAGCTTGCCAACAGGAGCTAGCCCCTGCACATTAAGAACATGCAATCAACGCGTGTTCATTTACAGCTTGCCAATAGCAGCGAGCCCCTGCACTTTAAGAACATGCAATCAACGCGTGTTCATTTACAGCTTGCCAATAGCAGCGAGCCCCTGCACTTTAAGAACATGCAATTTGCGTGTGATTCTTTACAGCTGACGGATTCGTCTTTACCATAGGCCCAAGGTTCGAATCCAGACCGTTGCAGTGTGGCTAGCATGAGTAACGTCACTACCGTGATAGACGTCGCTAGCACGATTGTGACCAGCCAGTGTGCTAACCACCTTAGCATTGTTTCCGGTCGCATTTGAGGCTCTCACTACGCGGAGACCACGGTGCTTTTATATTATAATGTTTTTAATGAGTTTTGTTACTCTTCACGCATAGGTATAGATAGATTATGTTCTGGATCGGGACATAGGCTATTTTTTATCTTGGGAATTGGTTCTTATGGGTCGTGGGAAAGGGACTAAAATTTCACGTGGTTAACAGCTAACTATCAATCCTACTAATATTATAAACGCGAAAGTTTGTGAGTATGAGGCGGTACGAAGTTCGCCGAGTCAGCTAGTATTCCTATATACTTACGAGGTTAAAGTTCATCGTTCATTCGTTCTATAACTCAAGATCCTGCGAGTTTCCTTGTCGTAATTAGACGTTCGCGATGTGAATTATCCGTCGTTCTTCAACCAGCCCGCATTTCAAAGCTACCTACTTTATAATTTACCTATTATCGAACAACGTTTGTTTACAATTACTAGATCATTGGTACAGTCAACGACAAAAGTAGATAGCCTAATATCAATCTCTTGATTTGTTCAAATGTTATTTTCGTGATTAGACTTTTTCTTCATCTTAACGTTAATCCAAGTCGCAACCGAAGCTTTCAGCTTGGAGTCTGGGATCCGCTTTAACAGTCTAACTACGGATTTGGCTGAACTTGCGAAAGCGAAAGAATCATTTTCCAATGATTTATTTTATTTATTTTTTCTGTGATTGACATTACTTGTAAAATTCTGACGTTCATATGTGCTCTTTATGTGCCTAAACTGAATAAATGAAATTGATTCTTTGATTCTTGATTCTTTGACTCTTTGACTTGGATATTTGTCGTAAAGCGACTGCCATATGACCTCCACAAAACCAGTTGTTGAACATTTGAGGACTCCAACTACCCATAACGACTACCATAGGTATACCTCCAGTCCCTCCATCGGTCCATATTAACATATAGGTATGTTAATATGGACCGATGGAGGGACTGGAGGTACGACCAGACAATGCAACTACCCATATACAAATATTTGCACTGAGTGGAGATCGAACCCACGCCTTCTGCGTAGCGGCCGCGTTCACTACCGCTACGCCACGGAGGCAATTTCATGACTAGATTACCATGGTCTATTTTAAAGGAAACTAGGCATTGTAATGACTTATATTCTCGTTAGCTTCTTGGCTGTGTTTCGAACCCATACCTAACCTCTAGATCGCTTCTCTGGCGATGGCTTAGTCAGTACCACTGCTGTCTGTAATTTTTAAGCCTAACGGGCTGATAAGAATCTACAGTCTCAGTTGAAAGATAAAAATGTCTGGCTTGCGCATGGTGCAGGCCCTTCGTAAAATGCTATAATTACAGCATGGTACCTACTGTATTAGTTACGTGACTTATTTGTTACATTATGTACCTAACTTTGGTTGAATTTTTCATTATAAAGTGTTTTATATACTTGTTGTGATGTATTGTTTATCCAGACACGAAATGTACATTCGTCCACATTTAGCTTTAAGAAAATAACTATTGTAAATTGACGTCTTAAAAATGCCGCAGTAGGGTTTGTTGCGCCGCGCCGTTTCTTCTCCACCAGCGCCTTGGAAGCGGTGGTAAACTTAGAAGATGTAGAATTAAAATTGACGTCAATAAGAAACAATTTTATTGTTCAAAATTGAAAAAAATTACTACGACTATGACTAATCAGCATCTGAAATATGTTGACTACAAGGTCTCAAAATGATCTTACCTAAGACTAAGGCAATAAGATCAAATCAAACTGTTGATTGTTGATTGAACAACTATTAATTTTAATTATTGTATTATTGTCCGAACGAAATCTTAGAACAATCCGTCAACAGGCAGGAAGGAACAAACCAAGGCATTACTTAAGATCATTTATGCACATGAAGATCTATCTGATGCTGTGTTTATATAAAACTAGCTTTTGCCCGCGGCTCCGCCCGCGTGGATGTCGGTTATCGCGACCAAACATAGCCTATGTCCTTTCTCAAGGTCTAACCTATCCCTATACGAAATTTCATCAAAATCGGTTCAGTGGTTGAGGCGTGAAAGCGTAACATACAGACAGACAGACAGACAGACAGACAGACAGAGTTACTTTCGCATTTATAATATTAGTATGGATATGGATAAAGTCGTGTTAGTTACACTATTTATAACTGAAGAACGGCTGTACCGATTTGGCTGAAAATTGGTGGGGATGTTACTTAGAGCCAGGAGACGTACATATGATACTTTTCATCCCGTTCGACCTTGATTTTATTCCCAGTATAGGTTCCTGTAGGTTTGTTCGCAATGGAGGCAAAAGTACTGAGCAGAGGTTTGATTGCAATCGGGTGAGTAGCATCGGAGATAAGAGATCCACGCGAGCGGAGCCGCGGGCGGAAACCTAGTTTGTTATATAAACGTGTCCTTTACGACGATACCTAATAATAATAACATAATTATTAGAATTGAGCTTATGAACTTTTCCAAAGTCTGATTATGGCTATGGGGACATATATATGTACTTATGTAGGTACGTTCTTATCTTAAACGACTACAGATACTCCGTCCAGCCACATTGTGGAATGTAGAAGAAATCGTAAAAGTCCCGAACACACGCGAAGCACTTGTACCCAAGCGTTTGCGTTCAACGATAAATAAGGCAAACGCTTTTTCAATATAGAAAACTAATAGACTTTATGTTCGATATTTCTACTTGAGGCCCCAGCACTGGGCGTGAGGTGGGGTACCAATGCAATGTACCTTAAATCGGGCACGGTGAATTGGAATTCATGCCCCATTTATCTCGGTGGGCACCAGTTAACAATGTGTGTATGTTTGTTTCGTAGTCAAAATAAGGTTGAGTCGTGGTTTACCTTCATCTGGACTCTTTTGCTTATATTTACCTTCCCTTAGACTTTTGCCCAGAGTAGGTACAGTAAAAACCCTGTGCAATGGAAATTGTAACACTTTTGGTTCTACTTCATGTCAATGCGTTACTTCTATCAGTTTATCTTTTATCTTCTATGACCTACAAAAAATCCTTAAAGCCGACATTAAAATCCAGGACAATTTAACCAGAGGATTGAGACTTATAAGCCAGGTTCTTCACATTAGCAAGGCTTTCAAGTAGGCATTATTAGATACTCTTTTGATTAGTCAAATATTATTTCTAGGTCTGCTATTGTGAGACTATCCGAGGGGATTTCCGCACGAAAAAAAAAAAAGATATTGTGAGACTTCAATTATTATTATTTATTGCAACTTGCAACCTGTTGCAAGTAAACAGTTATTTCAATATTTTTAGGCAGTTGGCACATGTGGATTATCTGGTGGTTCTTGGGACACGTTGCTCTAAGTTGTATAAAACTACATATTTTTATAACTAAGTGTGTGCCAAAATGTCTGCCAATAAAAATAAGTCGCCGTGGCCGGTTCGTCTGCCATTCCGCAGGTGTAGGGGGTATTAATATCACCGCAAAATAAATTTATGCTGTCATTAATTTATAATTTGAACACCTGACCATTAAATTATCTATCATATTGTTAATAGCTAGTATTTTACAACAATATCAAGTTACCACTGACACCTATATTCTATTTAATTAATTAGAATTAATTACGTTAAATAAAAGAAGCCATTTCCATGTTAACGTCGCTTAAAGGCTAAAGTTGAGTCCCGGCGGGGGGCGCAGCCCGGAGCTTCGGACCATCTATAATTGATAAAATTCTCAACACACCACTCAATTTCTTCTCAACATTTTACTATTTTAAGGAGCGAGTCATTTTTTCTTCGTTCAAACATTTTAATATATTATTTATTTCATTGATGATGCCGTATGTTTACACTTTATTATATTATCTACTTATTATTATACGCTTATAAATAAACAAGTGATTTATTTTACTTATAACGTACGTCAAGCCTACTTTTGTGAATCGGATAATATAAATTATTAGACATTTAATTAATTGTGATGAAGATTTTTGATTAATTGATATGTTTGTTGATTCTTTAACTCTGTTCCTATTTAAACAAGTTTTGCCGTATTTAATATTTATCAGAATAACACATCTCTTATCCCAGTATCTAAAGTAGGTACCTATGACAATATTACCTACAGTTGTAATACCTGTCAGTAAACGAAGAATGCAAGATCGAATTTCAAACTAATTAGTCATCAGCCTCCAAACATCTTTGAGTAAACAAAAAAAGAGTCCCGACAAAATTCACATAATGTGCGTTAAAGTTAGATAAAACGGCAAATAGAACTTGAGTGGGCCATTGTTCCAGATTTAATGGACCACCGACCGATACGCGGCGGCATCCACGCAAAAACAACTCTGAAATATCGGCATCGGAAAAAGGAAACGAAAAACAACATATTTCGCCATTGAGGTAGGCAGCCGAAGAATTCGTCAAAGTATTTTATCTCGGGCTTTCACAGTTCGACGGCGGTCAGTGTTAAATTATTGCCGAGACAAAGTTATCGACGTAATGTGAGAAGACCCTTTAGACGGATTCGATGACTGCTTTGAACGCCGCGATCACCTGCAGCTTTCAAAGAAATATCCTTGCTAATACTTTATCCCAGAACAACTTATTTGTGAAAAAATTAAGCCAAGTCTCATTACAACTGTCTCGTTACATTTAGACATACTGTATTTCGATACTGACTTAAGAGTACTTTCAAAGTACATTTGTTAGGTACCTAAGGAAAAGTAAAGTAAGAGAAATAGTAAAACTAACTAAAAACAATGTTATAACTACGCTTGATTTTGGTCAGTATAGTAAATGGTCGATCTGTAATTGTAATAGCTTAGGGTAAATTTCGAATTGAATTATCTATTGGTGCACGTTAGGATTAAGACGGTCTAGTAACGGCAAAATATCCTATCGACCATCGACATGACTCTCTGCTGTGACGTATACCATCAAGCCATTACAAGTTCTTCGATGTACCTGTTGGATTCACCGTAACGATCACATTTTTTTATAAACTTCTGTTCTGAAATGTATTTTTCACTAAACCTTCATATGTTATAGGCACTATGTGTGTATATTTGAGGAGAATATTGTATATTAATTCAATGTATTTTGACCTAAGTAATCATTTTCCGACTGATATGGCAGAGACACTACCATGCACTCCAGTTTTAATTTAAACAAGTTACTTAGTGCTATTTTTAAAATATTCGTTTGTAACAGAGAGTACCGTAACATCTTTTAAGTGTAATTACTTGTAAGTAATAACAGATAAAATATCAAATCCCAATGTCACGAACAATAAAAAGATGGGCAACGCGTTAACATTCAGAAATGGCAATATCTTGTAAGAGATTTTGCGTATTTAGAAACAGTATAAAGTGGCTTTATCAGTTAAACCGTTTCGAAAAGGCCGTTAATGCAATGAGCAATGTTCAATGTTGGCGCCGGGTATTGTAGACAACAACCAGCAGATTTCAAAGGACTCGTAAATTGTGTCATGTTACAAAAAAGGTTTATGAATAAAACAATTGAACGCTCTGTGCACTCTCCAGTAGTCTATTTGTCTAAGTTACCTTTTGGTGAAAAAGTTTTACCATTTTTTGAACTATTCAATATTTTGACTATTTTCAGATACCTTGTCATCGCAACTATGTGATTATTTAACTACTTACGGAATGATACAGTATATTTAATGGTATAATAACTTATTTGTTTGCCAGGTTAATGTTAATAGGCTCGCCACCTATTACATTCGGACCTAAACATAAACTGGCCAAATGTGGGTGCTAGCACCTCTGCCTACCCCTTCGGGGAATACAGGCGTGAGTTTATGTTATGTATGTATAATAACTTATTGGTATAATAACATTGAAGATGATATCTTTCGCATAACGTTATGAGCTAGAAAGATTGAAATAAAAATGTGTTTTGAGACCTTTTAATATGAAGTTTGATATAATATGTCGAAATCAGACCTACTACAACCACAAGGTACCTTTAGACGTATTGACGGAACAGGAGGTTAGGTTAGTGAACAGAGCGTAGCTTTCAGACCTGCTAGGTACCTGCCAGAAAATTTAAAGATCTCATCTTTTCGGAGGAAAAAGAACTTGAATTCCCTACGCCGCATACAAGGACACGAGCATGTCATTTCCTTCATCCCATAACCGCCTTGTCTTCAAGGTGTTTTTTTTTATATAGAAGTTTCAATCTAGCAGTCACAAAGAGCCACTGCCCTGTCCATCACCGGACATGGTTACGGATTGGCCGGTGTATTAAATTAATTTTCTATTTAGTTAGTCCTTTCTTTAGATTTTTTTCATTTAGTATGTTAATTTTTTTAGATTTAATTAGATTTGTTTACAAGTTCGCTTTTTACTGTCGTCGCATCGCATCCCATGAGTCTTTTTTTAGATTTTTCATTTTGTATGTTAGCGTTTTTTAAATTTTATTAGATTTGTTTATAACTTAATGAGGTCACTTCTGTGACACGTATGGGATTAGAATTTGCAACATCTAGTTTGCGGACTGAAACTTTTACCAGTATCTACAAGAGGAATGCTGGAAATAAATAATGATATCTTGAGCTACAGTCTGTATTTTTTACAAGTTTATTCTAGTAAGAGTTCATAAGATGACGGGTTGACTTACAAAAAAATCTATCAAAAAGAACGAATAGGTATGTACCTACCTAAGTAGGTACATATGTAAAGAATATCTTTGCAAGGTTTTGTGATTTTTTGCTTTAATTTTATTTACACTTGTACTAAACCAAAGATGTCTTTCGACATGTTATTATCATGACATAAGCGCTAAAAATAACGTAGTTTACCCGTTGATTAAAATTGAAAGTTTCCGCATCAAACTTTCTCTACAGTAAACAGTAATAAGTGTTGAGATTACGTAGGCTCGTATGGACGTTTTAATAAAGTCAAGTTCGGAATATACGTATGCAACCGCATTAGATATGCCTAAAGATCACCAGATATTACCAGCCGCAATCAAAAACCAATCATGTCTTTATTACTTACTCGTCGAACATGAGTTGGCTGGTCCGTCCGTGTGTCAGTAGGAATGTGTGGCCGCGAGTGTGGGCACTGTGAGCATGTCGGCGTGCGCGCCTACAGATGCACGAGGGCGGAGGGAGCACTCGCTGGCTGCCAGGTGGGCCCCCATTAGCAGCGCCGAGCCTCGAGCGGCCGCTCTTCATCTTTATGATAATTATTTTCTGTTTGTTTTCGTCGAAGAATCGGCCCGCCTCGCCGGCGAACGCTTCTCAGAACCAACTTCCATTGTGGTAAATTAAAGCCGCCCGGACCCCTGCCACGACGAGAGATAATTCGACAGGATGCCGCATATTATTAATTGCACTATGACTTGTGGAAATGGAGCTTTGAGTTTAGTGAGTCATTCATTCCGGTGGACCTGACGTTACCCTCTCGCGTGGGAACGCATAACGTACGCGATATACGCTCACATTAACGACCTTTTAAGCTCGGTTGAAATCTGTCCATTTTAATTTCCATACGATTTTTTAAATTGAATTTTGTTACTGAAATGGCCAGCAGGTCAGTTTACAATCGCGTACACCGCGAATCAATTAAGCTTTGTTGGGGTAAAGCGATAAATTTCCAATTAACTGCAACGCAAGAACCGAACTGGTACTGAGCGATCAGTTCGTTAACTAGAGTTTAACAAGGTAATAAATAGAGGGTTCGAGGTAGACACCGGTGACCAGTAAAAAGAGCACCGTAAATAAACCGAAAGCCTGCAATAAAAAAAGGGAACCTCGTAATGTTTACAATCTTGTGGCTTTATTCACTTTGTGTTCCAATTTCATGCTAAATCGAGCGGATAAAATCCTCCTTTATCAGGCAGACTCACCGTCTCGGCGGAGTCCGCCCTCCTCCCGCGGTCGCCCCGGCCCGGCCGGCCCCGTGGCTCGCGGCGGCCTGTCTGCGGACATAGGCAACCGCCCTGAGCCGCTATTAAATACAAATCTACATCAACCCTGAATGAAGCCTAATGCGTTGAAAGGATCAATTTATGATAATTCAATTTGTGAGAGAACGAGAGATATATATTTTATGTGTACTTTAAATGTATAAACCTTTTAACGCGATATGAGTAGAGAGCTTTTACGAGTGTTTATTTCTGTCTTGATAGAAAATAGGTAGGTATGTACTAATGTTTAGATGAACTCATATGATAAAATCCACTCATGGTTTTGTTTTTCTTTCCAACAATGAAAATTCATGATATTTCTCGGAAAAACTGAAAATATCAGTGAATTTAATTATAAATTGGTCTACCTTTTTACAATAGGATTTTTAATTTAATTTCCGGTTTGAAAACATCGATTGTCTGTATTAAGTTTTTTTTATTTAGGCAAGTAGAATTAAAGCTAAAAATACTTGACTTTACTGTACTGTCTACCACATATCCCGTTATAAGTTAAAACGTAAGTATATTTTAGACTTATAATCGTCGTCGTGTGATCATGTTTATATATTAAAAGAAATATATTAACGGAATATACATTTCAAAATAACAAGAACCGGACATAACTCTAAGAAATCCCCATTAGTGATTGAGATGAGTGCTAAGAGACCATTCATACTACAGAAAAGGATCAGATATAGTTTTTATGATGCTGCCACACAATTAGCCATCCATTCGAAAAATGGACATCAACAAAAAACAGAAACGTATTAAAGTTTATGCGTTATTAATGAAAATGAAATATTGATTGCCATCTCAACATATGAAGAATGCCATTACTTCCCTAGAACAATAGCAGACCCTCATGGTTGTATTGAAAAATGCATTTTTCTCATTATGGTCGCGATGGCTGTAAGTGAAGTGCGCATGATTCTCAAGAGTGCATTGGTTAGGAGGCTCGACGGGTTATTAATTTTATGGTGTCGATGGCCGCACGCACCTGGCTGCAGCGGTCACTGCCGCTCGCCTGCGCATTCCCCACTCCACCACCACCCCCCTCGCGCCTCCCTACCACGCGCCGGGATCAATCACGCAAGTACCCCGGTACATACACATGTTTGGTTATTATCGAGATAAATAAAAAAATATGTTTGCTTATCACTTATATGCGTTCCTATTCAATTCATTTATTTATTTATTACACGATTTCATGCTTTCTAAATATCGTCAGTAGAAATTTTGTTAAAAATTGACTATTTTTTCAAAGTCTTCGAAGTATTTATTTTATACAGAAGTTAACTACGTGTACATATTGTATAGTGTTCATGTAAAATCGAATGTAGAGTCACTCAAGTTTTGCTGTGCATTAGTGCTGTCAATAACGAACTAAATACAGGTTTAGACTCATTTTTTGCAATTTCACATAGGATTTTATATAGGTTTACTTCAGTCAGTTTCTCAGTTTTGGTCAAATCATTTTATCTATATTCATTTTTAAATAAACTCTACAACCTTCTACGGCTCTACATTTGAATTTATTGTATTTCCCAAAAGTTACTACAATAGCCACAAAGTCTGTAAGTCTACCCATGCATCAGATTTGTGATGTGGACAGCATTCCCCTCCTAATCGAACTGGTTGGAAGCAGTGCGCGTGCATTACAATGTAAATGGCACATTCGTCTACAGGTGCCGTAGAGAACCTGAATTGCGAGCTGTATCGCGTTCGGCATTTGAATAACGCATTTCGTGTGTCACACATACATCGCCACTCCACAGTCGGTGGTGTAACCTACATGGCCACAGTTGCACGGCATTATGTAATTACCATTTATTAGTGTCGTGGTGTGGCGAGAGATTTGGACATGTTTTGGTGAAGGACGCAGATGTAAGTAGTACGAGACACGCGGGCGACAGCGCTGCTCAGACGATGTGGAAATGCAACTGATACCAATAGGTAGGTAGGTATATGTATGCGATGTGTACTGAGTTTTGGTTAAAATGACGTTTTTACGTTTGGAGGTGGTTGACTCTTAATGGACGGGTACCGTTTCAATGCTGATTTGCGTCAAAATAATATGTTGTGGTAGTAAATTGTATGAGATAAAATCTAATTAATTCATAATGTATTTGCAACAACCAAAATGAGTACCTAACTAGTTTTGATATTGAGATTAATATATTTATGATATTTTGGTGATTATTTTTTCTACTGAGGAAGTAAGCAAGTCTTGATAGCAAGCGGTTACCGTGATCTATGGACGCTTGCAGATCGGAGGTGTTTCTTTTGCATGCATACTTGTTGCAGAACGAACGGGTCAGCTCGTTGGGGGCAATACTCATCACTTTTTGGCCGATCAGTTTTTTGATTGCGAGAACTTATTAGGTTAGTTTACATTTCTTTTATTACGCTTCTCGAAGTCCTTGTGGGGGTAGAGTTTAGACGAAGATGGACCCACTTGAAGTTTTGTAAGGCCAATTCTCCTGATATAATCATTAATACACGATCTAATAATTTTAATAACACAAATGTCAAAAACGGTGTTCGCGTAACACAATTTTCAAGAAAGAATATTTTGAAATGTGGGAAATTCAGACAAATCGAGACTGAATTTTGAACAGATTTTTATTACGACAACTTAGCTCTTTGATAAATGATCCGTCTTTATATCCAATGTGGCAAGGTTTCATCAGAAGACCATGTGCTTGTTTGCTACCTTAGTAATATAAAAAAGTCAGCATACTGTTTGCACGAAGAAATGTTGCGGTCAATTGATTGCGGAAAAAATCTTTTATTTATTTTAAAATTTTACGCAAACATGTTCAACATGGTGACGGCTAACAGTCGGCGAACTCTTGTGATGCCAAATCTATACAAATAAATAAAATTGGAGTGTCTGTTTGTAATATTAAAATAACCGCTTTCTACTACATGCATATGAATGTATATACGGTACACATACCAAAATATATATTTTTAAATTTTTTGTCTGTCTGTCTGTCTGTCTGTCTGTCTGTCTGTCTGTTTGTTTTGGCTAATCTCTGGAACGGCTGGACCGATTTGGACGGGACTTTCACTGGCAGATAGCTTATGTAATAAGGAGTAACTTAGGCTAAAAAAAAAAAATTAACTGATTTTTTTTATTAAGTACATTCCACGCGGACGAAGTCGCGGGCACAGCTAGTATTATATATATTTATTTTCACAATACGAAAATCACGGTTATCTTACAAATGTAATTTTAGTAGTGTTATATCTGAAAAGCCAATTGCAAGAAATTCTTGAGCAAAAATTTAAAAAAGAGTGATAAGGAACCTTATCAAAAAAAAGTTCTTCTTGTTTAGAAGTCGGTTAAAAAAAGATCCTTTGCAATACATATAACAAATCTAGTATTAGCAATAGCATTATTATCCTTCTAATATCATTAACGCGAAAGTTTGTAAGTATGGATGGATGGATGTCTGTAACTCTTTCACGTCTAAACAGCTGGAGCGATTGTAATAAAATTTGGTATGGAGATAGTTGACACCCTGAATTAACACATAGTCCATATTTGTTCGCGATTCCGCCTGTGTTGATATAATAAATTCTAGTTTTTATACACATAGCAATAGCATATAAAAACCAGATGATTACGAAGACCTTCGTGAAGGGTACCCAATGATGATCACAAAACATGCATACCCAGATTGAACGGTTTCTGCTTAGTGATAGCCTGGAGCTAATACAAAGTTCATAATTCTTGTAGTTTAAAATATTATGCAGGGCTACCTGATAGCAGATACCCAAATACATGTTATTAAATTCTTACGAATGATTTCATAACGAAACTATGATAATGACAGGTTAATATAATAAACCGCGGTAGCCTAGTGGTATGGGTAATGGACTGCTGAGACGAGGTCTCGGGTTCGATCCCAGGTTTACCATGGCACACACCAATGACTTTTCGATGCTTTTCGAAGTTATGTGTGTATTTATCGCAGGTTTATAAGTGCCCGGTTAATGGCAATAGGCTCGCCACCTATTACATTGGGACCTAAACATAAACTGGCGAAACGTGGGTGCTAGCACCTCTGCCTACCCCTTCGGGGAATACGGGCGTGAGTTTATGTTATGTTATGTTAATATAAGATATTAACATACCAGATGTAAAAATAAATTAAAAATATTTTTTATCCTTTTCCAAAGAAGTGTGTTCTGTATCCTTAATTATCTATACTTATATTATAAATGCAAAAGTAACTCTGTCTGTCTGTCTGTATGTTACGCTTTTACGCCTAAACAACTGAACCGATTTTGATGAAATTTGACCATGAGAAAGGACATAGGACATAGGCTATAACCGACATCTACGCGGGCGGAACCGCGGTCAAAAGCTAGTTGTTTGATAAGTTGATGACTCACAGCTCATTGGAGAGCTTTTGTGCTATCAGTGTAAACTAAAGGCTTGTCCTGCTTTGTTTTCTGTTCTGTCAGTGTAGAAATACTCAGTTCCTGCGGGGTCGGTAACGGTCGGAGTGTCACACGTAACCATTTGAGGTAAGCCGTGTGCTTGTCTGCCACTTAAGTGGTATAAAAAAAAACTTTTTTGTGTTAATCTAACACAGTGAAGCGGTGGTTGGGAGTGAGCTTATACTTACTTCTACTTCAGGTGAACCCAATATGCTGTTAGTGTAAGCTATTGTAGTATATTGCGCGGTTTTATGCGATAAGCGTACCTCGTACATCATAGATCGCCGGCGTGTTGACTGGCATAGTTCACAGTGGTCTATCAAACGAGGTTCAAGAGAAGATTTTAAGAGTTGTAAAACAACTCCTTGTGACACTATGCCAATGAATATCCTTTTTTGCAGGCAGCTTACTTGTTTCTGGCTTACCTAAATACTTTACATAGGGATATAATCTGCGGTAGCCTTTTTTTTTTTTTTTATTTTTTTTTTCGTGCGGAAATCCCCTCGGATACCCCCCCTGCCGGAGCCGGAAGGGGAGGTTATGTCGGACTCGAACCGACTAAAACCGCACGCCGACTGTGGGTCTTGGTGCTAAGCCGGAGGTGAGGTTGTCAAAGACATATCCCTCGCACCCCGGCTGACCCAGGGCCATCCCTTACGGTCTGGCCCTCCTCAGGAGGGGGGACAACGGTGTCCCCAACTCGCCCCCGGAATGGGGAGGCGCACTATTCAGCGCGCCGCCGCCGTGGCCTGCTTCTGCTGGGGTGACAGGCGGCTCCACCCGTCACCCCCAGGCCCGCGCTCATGGGGGACGGAGGTCAGTCAGTGCCCTCCGACGCCCGAGTTGCCTGCGCGCGCGGGCGGCGCGATCTGCGAGTCTTTCTCGCTCGCGCCGCCTCTCCCGCTCCGCCGTCTCCTTCACGACCATTACCTGCTCGCTGAAGGAGACGCCGGCCGCCCACGCGTCCGCGCAGCGGACCATTGCTGTGAGCAGGGTGGCGAGGGTGAGAACTCTCACTCCCAGGGCCGCCACTAAATCTGCGGTAGCCTAGTGGTATGGGTAATGGACTGCTGAGACGAGGTCTCGGGTTCGATCCCAGGTTTACCATGGCACACACCAATGACTTATCGATGCTTTTCGAAGTTATGTGTGTATTTATCGCAGGTTTATAAGTGCCCGGTTAATGGCAATAGGCTCGCCACCTATTACATTGGGACCTAAACATAAACTGGCGAAATGTGGGTGCTAGCACCTCTGCCTACCCCTTCGGGGAATACAGGCGTGAGTTTATGTATTATATTATCAGTTGTGATGGTATTAGTTAACATAAACTAATATTAAAACCATTACTCTATCTCGAGTAGGTACTCAAATATCCAGCAACCCCTATAAATTAACAAGAATTCACTTAATACGACCATAAAGATTTAAATTCTTTAAAACAAGAGTAAAATAAGTCAAAATGCGTGTAAAACATTTTATAGTTTCGTGTGTGTTCTCCGTCACAACATAATTCATATGGGAATCTACGTCGTTTGTATTGGGGTCCGGGCTCCACAACATAAATATCATAATAAGGCTTGAACATTTGGATGGGAGGTGCGGGTGAAAAATAAAACAAAGTCAGTAATCATTTAGTGAAGGCACAAATTCCAACAGAATCACAGCCCGCTGATAGGCTGCCGTGAAGTTCACTCTGATTGACCATGGCGCATTCGATACGGTTTGTTTAGATATGTTTTTATTTATTATTATTTGTATTCTCCGTGAAAATGCGAGGCTAATCTTTGATTTGTTAACTTATATTTTTTTAACCAACTTCCAAAAGGCAGGAGGTTCTCAATTCAGTTTTTTATAATGTTTGATATCATGGAAGTTCGTCATTTTGGGCACTGATTTCTTTTGTATTTTTTTTTCATTTGAAATAGCATGCTGCTGGATAG
Organism: Eilema sororculum; assembly: GCA_914829495.1. NCBI lineage: Eukaryota > Metazoa > Arthropoda > Insecta > Lepidoptera > Erebidae > Eilema > Eilema sororculum. Next base: position 14,607,435 of record OU618542.1, read on the forward strand.
CGAATGTAATATTTTCAATACTTAACACCTTGTCTTCAGAAACTATCAGTGCTATTAAAATTACTTATATAAAAACTAGCTTTTGCCCGCGGCTCCGCCCGCGTGGATGTCGGTTATCGCGACCAAACATAGCCTATGTCCTTTGTCCTTTCTCATGGTCTAATCTACCCCTATACCAACTTTCATTAAAATCGGTTCAGTGGCTTAGGCGTGAAAGCGTAACATACAGACAGACAGACAGACAGACAGACAGACAGACAGAGTTACTTTCGCATTTATAATATTAGTATGGATAATCAAGATTCTTCTTAAAGTTTTTGAAGAGAAAGTAGAGAGAACTATGTGTTTCACTTCACGTAATTGGGTTGAGCCTTTTGTCGTCAACCGTGCACTTCTTCATCGTATGTATATGTTCAGCGATCATCATTATTCTTTACTTGCCTTGTACAACCCCCACAACTAAAGATTGGGTGACGCCTATCGTCAGGAACTACACTGTGGTTTTTATAAAAGAATATTGGACAGTATACAAAAAAGATCAGCTAAAAGTGTTAAAAACAAAGTTTTTGTAGTCAAAAGTAGTAGTAGCAGGCGTTGTCAACCTGACTAGGACCGGTATATGCATACGTATATTAATACGTACCTAGTGAGGTTGACAACCGATGAATGCAAAAACTTCCTAATTGGTTTGTGCGGTCAGAAAACCGCAGCATGGAATGCGTACTCAGCTGATTCGTCGACCTGATTAGACTTGGATTTGTAGAATATATATTTGATTGGTACGTAGTTAGGTGATAGTATGAGTATGTGTGGTATGGTGTGGATATTTCTGTGGTAATGTGGTACAAAGCATATTGAAGGCTCATTCATCTGATTCTTTTCCCAACTCCTTTGGGGTCGGTTTTGCGTAATGCAACTCCCATCAGACTACCACTAGCGATGTTGGAAGACCGTAGTTAAAAGGTATCGAACTTTATTTAATCTCGACACAGCTCTACTATCTATGATAGGTATTTATTCTAGGGTCTCGTCAAGATTTTCGGATTCACACACTTGCAGATTGTGGGATGAGGCTCCGGGCTGAGTTTTCCTATTTGGTAAATGCAGAGATAAACCTAATTGGAACGGCTTCTCCCCGAGGCTCACAAGTCCGAGCTTTGGATGGAACCGGGTTCGGCACTCAGTTGGTGATTATTTGACCTCTATGAACTCTACCCGACAGTAAACTTACAATTGAAAATTATCTGGGTCTGAAGATAAACTGATATTCTCGTAGTCAACATTGACATTTCAGTAACTCATTAAGATCTGGAACTCCCTGCCAGCTCACGTGTTTCCTTCTTCCTACAGTCCCGGATCCTTTAAGTGGGGAGTGAAAATGCATCTGATGAGGCCGTCAAGCTGAGTGCCACCACTGTTAACATGGTACATGTTTACGATGTGAACCTCTTTCCGAGACTTTGCCTTTAGCTTACCATCAGGCGAGGGGAAGTCAAATTGACGAGTCATTTATAAAAAAAAAAACAAACATTAATTTCATACTGACGAGACTCCGCCATAGGAACAATGGTCTCCTGAACGTATCTAAAAATAGGTGGGACTGGCCTTTGCTGGGTCGGGTGAATCTCGACACAACATTTAAATGCGTAAATTAATATAAATTACCAACACTAGCATATAAGTTTTCTTGTAACCAACCCTATGTACAAAAGTCTGCGATAAATTATTTGAAATTGAAATTAATGAAGTGTGTCAATCTTATGGGATTACTAAATTCTATCGCTAATAGAATATCAGTTTGTCTAGTAGAGGTCCTGTTGAAAATTATAGTTAGCGAATGTGCAGGCATGAGTAGATTGATCAGAAATAAGTATTAAATGCAGTGTGTGTAACGGGAGTGATTGCATGTGAGCCCGGTCTCAGCTGGAATCGCGTTCTTACCCACGCTACGGCTTCACAAAACTGTTTATATCATTACGACGGTAAATAGATGGCTCTCTAATTACTTTATTCTAACTTTACTCGTCGTTATATTGAATGCTTTGTGTTTATTAGTAGATATTAGTTTGTATAGTATTTATAGGAATTTATGTTTTGTAGGCATAGTGAAAAAAAAGAACCATTATTACGAATCATCATCATTCCTACTATAGTATAGGTACTAGTATTCCCCCTAACCCCTCGGTAGTGTAGTGGCCCGGATTCCAATCCTGGACGTCTCGATCGTAAGGCCGACATTATTACTACTGGTAGTAGAACTGGTAGTAACACGGGCAAGAAAGGTTCTTAACCACTGAACTATTAGTGGGAATGGAGACTTTTAGCTTGGTTTTTAGGGAAGCGGTTGGGATTTGATCCCCCCAACCCAGATAAATCTACGTGAGAGTCTTGTCCATTATTCAGTAGGAGTACCGGCTATCAGGTACTGATGGCTTAGTAACCAAAGATGGCGCAGTCATCATTCATCATGCATCACAAATATCTATATATGCTCAATAGTCTAAGTCTGTACTCAAAGTGTATTTTTTTTTAGTAAGTATATTACAAAAATTTAATGATTAAAATGAGACAATAAATAGTTATACAATTTTTTGTACAAATTCTTTTACAACTTTTTCTCCATTAGCATTTGTTGTTTTCCCTATTGGCAAGTATAACAACTTGTTACAAATGAGTGTTGAATGACATAACACTAATAATATTATACAAAACTTGTAATGCATTATTTAATAAACAATAGAACAGATTACGTCATCTCATAAAAAAGTAAAAACTGTCATTGCACAAAAAAGTATTTACCTACCCGCATTAACAAAGACGAGCGAACGTTTTAGCACCTCCATAAAAACTGGAGCGAAACTATGGTCAATAAATTAATAAGTCATCGTCAAATGCCTCCAATTACTGCACAATATAAAGCGGAGTAAAGCAGGTAAACAAAATAGAGATGTTATAAATTTTACAAGAGCGGTTGAGTGGCCACACTGCCTCTCAACCGCATTATGCAGTTTTTTTTTCACGAACTTTTTGCTCGATGGTATTCGCTTTGTGGGCTTACTTCCGTCTGTACATTTTTTATGGTGGCGCTAACTTTTCGACAAAAGATTTAATATAGGATGGAAAATAGTGCGTTAGAGAGCCACCCTGCATCACACCCGACACCGCCTCTGCATACAATGCGTCATCCCAGAGGTATGCTGCCAATGTAGAGGTATTGGTTTTGTAAATGCAAATTTTAATCGATATGCACACATGTAATAACGTGTTTGAAATGTTTTTAGATCGGAATTTACTTAACAATTAAGTGATTTGTTTGCTATGTTGTGTAAATCACATTTATAGTCAAATATAATATTTAAATATAATAAGTCATAAAAAAAGAAAAGGAATGCGCAACCTTTTGTCTTTTTACCCAATGTTTCTTACGCAGGCTTAATGATATTTTCTTGATAATAGAGTTTATGATTGTTACAGATAGTTATTATAAAGACTCATATCCACAATTAATGTTGCAACATTTATTACGCAACACGTAACGCTCTACAAAATCTATAACGTTAACATTGTGCTGCGCCATACGCTCCATATTCTCCATGGTCTGCCGGGGTGCGAGAGATATGCTTTTGGCAATTTCACTTCCAGCAACCAAGGACCCAAGACGGCGTGCGTTTTAGTCGGTTCAAGTCCGACATAACCACCTCCACCGGCTCCGTGGGGGTGGTATCCGTAGGGATTTATCGCACGATAAAAAATATAAAAAAAACGCTCCATATTGCCTGTTTACGGGTAACATGACGTGCGACTTGTTGTTTGTTAGATGATTGAACATGCGAAAGAGCTAATAAAGCTCGATGTTGCAGTGCGCTTACGTTGTTCTACGATGTAGAACAATGTTGCGCAACAAGGCACGTAACAATGTACTGAGTACTGTGTACTGAGCTCTAGGTACTCCTGGTACATCACTAAATTTTGCAGGAGGCGTTAAAATTAACAAAATTTAAACCTAATGGATGCTTTTTTTTTTTAACCGTGGGGGAAAATCCTTCATGGATGTTATGCCGGACTCCTACCGACCAAAAACCCCCACGGTAACGCCCAGAAGCCTATGGATGGGAGCCCCGGGTAAGCCCTCGGAAGGATGTCCCAGGACTCCCATCAGACCCACGGCTACAATTGCGGCCTCGTCTCGGGGGTGGTTCAGGTGCTATCCCGCGTCTATGGGGGGGTTTTCGGGTGTTATCCCGCTTCTTAGGGGGGGGGGGGCGTGCGTGAATCTCTCACGTCACGCTGCTGTGAAGACGGTGAGCAGCCAACTCACCGTCCTCAGGCCCCCGGTCATGGAGGCCGATGGTCTTCGGCGAAGACAAGTCGGCGGTGCCCAAGCCGCCGACTGCGGAACTCGGGTGGGAGAGTTTTCTCCCGCTCTCGCCCCGCCGCCTCTTTCACGAGCATGACCTGCTCACAGAAAGAGGCGGCGCAGTCCCACTTACTCCCGCTGGAGACCATGGCTCGCACCATGGTCTCGAGACCTAATGGATGCTACAACTCACACACGTTACGAGAAATCGTACCTATGTTAAAACAGCACCCATAGATAGATGCGTGTGTGCGATAAAAACTGTACAGTTTTAGATGTTTTCAGTTACACATGCTTCTAATTTTCGGTACGAAATAAAAAGTACAGTGCGATCGTAGTGATTTCTCGTAGCGTGTTGTAGCACCCATTAGGTTTAAAATTTTGGGCGATATAGAATAGTTTCAAATCTTAACTAAGATCTTGACTATCAAACGTGATAGATCTTTTCCTTTTTAACTCATACCTGTAGTTCTAGAGATTAGCGCGTTAAAACACACAAACCGTACTCATCGAGTTTATTATTAGTAGTTATAGATATAGGATCTATGACCAGAAAGTTAGTGATGTATGTAAACTAAAACATACTCGAAACCCATTTTCCTCGTTATTGCTTGTTTATGCAGTGCTGTGCTGTCTCAACGTAAGTGCCTTCCATGCGTGTATGTTTATGTTTTGCAGTTACATGCAACTGCAAAACAAGCAGACTCATGTAAGCATAATACTGTTATTTCATATATTACATTTAACTGTACTTTATGCCCGTGTTTTGTCGATTATATTGTACCGAGTGACACATTTTTCCCTGAAAGCAAAATTTCTCAAAAAAGAAAATATTCCGTAGGTATGACGTCATTCCCAAAGATGTAACAGAACAAGATTCAAGGACAATGAGTGCAACACAAAAGGGTACCGTAAACTGCGCATTTCAAAATAAATGTTTGCGTTATCGCCACAACTTTATGTGTATCCAAGTACCTGTTGACTTTCCCTTAGCGCCGCTGTCATTTTTTTCATAACAGTGTCATACTATAATGTCGTGTTTGGATTTCGTCTGCGTTAGATAACTGCTATTGTCCTGCAAGCGCCAGCGGCATCGAATACACGCTTCTGTACTAAGAACTATTTATTTTTATCAACTTTGCTTCACTTTGGATACAGTAGGACAAGTTTTGAAATTGTGGGAGGGCGGCGATGTGTCTTTGTGAAGTAATTCACATTGTAGTAACTTTATCGCGTTATCAGTGAAACGTTTAAGAGTAACGGTTCTTTTGGCGTGAATCATCTCGTTATGTGAATCAATCTTTTTGAATTTGAGTGTATGGTTTTGAAGGCTTTTGTTTTGAATGCAAATTACAGTAATCTTAACAAAAATTGAAGACGTGGAGTAGGTACAGTTTCCGGAATAAGTAGTAGTATGCGTTGGATCAATTATTAGCATACGCCTAATTTCTTGTGATCTGTGCGAATGATAAACGGACCTCCTGCCAGGACCCATTAATTTTTTTCTTCAGAGCGCCAATCTCGGTTGCATCAAAGCTTGCACTTTGGAGCCGGCTTTCGCTCTCCTACTTAATCGTTACATAATTAGGTTTTGTTTTCACTTTAATGGGAGTGACTTCTCAATCCGATAGAAAAGTCCGTATCAAACCTTTGCTTTGGCAATCAGCAAGTGTATTTAAAAATAATTTAGTCTGTTCAGATTATCAAAACCCACCAAAATGTGCAAGAAAAAATGTGCAAGTACCTTACGAATGACTCTCATATACTACCTACCAATATAATATAATACATATAATATCATAATTATAATACCTAAAATCATTGGAATCCATTAAGTTGTTTAAGTTGAGTGCGACTACAAACAGTGACACGAGTTTTGAATATTTTAGTTTAGTTTTTTTGAATATTATCTTATGATTGTAATTAACAGTAAACATTACAAAATTTGAAACATCCCATTTGGTACTTAATTTCATATGTATTGTTATTGAGACAGTGTTAATCAATAACAATAGCTATATTTACTTGGCCCAAATTTTACGAGTAACCAGTTTTTGAACAAATAAAAGATATTATTATTATTATATGTGTGACAGTATTGCAAGCATTCACAAAACATCGTCTGAGCGACAGGCTTGCATTAAAAACCCTAGATCCACTGTCTTACTATTTCTCTATGCTAGGTTTGCGCAGATCCAAATTAAGTAAAATAAAATATTCCGGGATAACCTACATATTTAACGATATCTAGATACCGCTGTGTAGTTTATCCCGTAATATTTTTTACTATATTTTCTTAAGGTGGCTTTTACGGGAGTGACCACCGTCATCACCCCAACCCTCCCCAACCCCTGTTTGATATAGAGATATTTTTCCGAAATGAAAACACTTAGGTGTATTTTGCATGTACTTAGGTTAATAAGCCTTAAGATTTTTTATTTATTTTTCATATTTAACTTTACAGCCTCTGTACGTGGTGGTAGTGAACGTGACTGCTACGCAGGAGGCGCGAGTTCGATCCCCACTCATTGCAAATATTTGTATGCATGAATAGGGCTATTTGCATTGTTCTGGGTGTTTCTATGTAAAGTATGTATGTGTATATAAAAAAAGTATCTAAGTATATTTATTCTAGATTCCATAATACAAGCTAGTTAAGCTTACCATAGGTCTAGATAGCGTTGTGTAGAATGTTGTGGAATATTTATTGTGGAATATTTACCTCAAACAATCACACACTGGCAGGAATTTTAAAACCGGCTTCCTGTTTGAGTTTTTATATCATTCCCTATCGCTGTTCTGTGGTTGTTGTTTGTTTGCAAAGGCCCTGTGATAAAAGGGTAATACCCTAATCTGAGTGCAGCCCTTTAAAAGAAATGAGAGAGTCACTGCTTCTAGATTTTTTGAAAAATATCATCTTCGTCAACACAGCGTTAGTCCCGGTTTAATTTAAATTACAAACTTGTGGTGTAAATGGACCTAACAGGGGATAAAAGAGTCTTCTTCTAAACTTCGTCGAGGGTTCTTCCAAACTTTCCCTTGATTTGACTTTTCTTGACTTGCGGAGGCTACTACTGTCTGATATTCCAAGCCCGAGAGGACAAGTAAGGTGGTCAGGTGGCCCAAATCAGTAGGTGTATAAACAAAGTATATTATACAGCTTTTGGTTTCCATAAAACCATGATTTTCGGGACTGATGACAGTATCAGGAGAATGTTTTTCAATGTTAATGACGCTGGCAGATGATGTTGGGACTTCGGAGAGCACATCCGAAGTCTGCGCTCCAAATTGTTGGTGACAGCTACCGTGCTGGTGCGGCTGCTGCCCAACCTGAGGGGCCCGGATGACTCCTGCAGGAGACTCTACGCGGGTGTCGTGCGGTCCATGGCCCTTTACGGGCGCCCCGTGTGGGCGGACACCCTGGAGGCCAGGTTCATGCCCTGCTGCGTGCGCCGCAGCAGAGGATGGCCATTAGGGGGTACTGCACGATACTGTTTGAAGCGGCGAGTCTTCTAGCCGGATCGCCACCGTGGATCCTGGAAGCGAGATCCCTTGCGGCACAGGCCCCGAAAATCATGGTGGTATGGGCTGTTTGAAATACCGTTATCAGGAGATAGGTTTTCTATTTTTTATCACGCCTTGAACCTGAGTGTACAGCCGTGGACCAGACATTTTTCAACCCGAGAATCACATTTATAGCGTTAGAATTGAATATAAATGTAAACTTTATTCTACGTCATGGCACTAATTAAAAAAGTAAAGCCTAGTTACAAACATCCGTGCGCGTTGAATTCTTTTTCACGAGCGCGTCCGCGTGTCACTGCGCAAGGTCACCGTTACGGGGTAGGTTCAGTCTAAGACTATAAAAATTCCGGCAACCCTAGTATCGGTACTAGGGTCTAATTCAGTAGGGACATGTTTATAAAACGCGTGTTTACAATTCAATCACAAAAATAAAATTCAATACAATTTCTTATTCTCATTTCAGTCTTCATGTGTTTTGTAATCAAATTAATATTTTATAATTTTATTTTAAGAGAGAGTGATACAGGGATTGCTGAACGGATCTTAATGAAATTTGGCACAAAGATAGATCACACGTGGTCTGGATAGTATATTAAGTCAGTTTTTTTAAGCCGTGGAGTAACTCGGGAGTTACCTGTGTCGGATCCGGAAGGAGCCAACGTCCGAGTGCCATCACTGTGATGCGAGCGAGGACACAGAGCTGCACACGCTGACCGAGTGCCCGGCGTGGGACACGCCGAGGCGGGTCCTAGTGGCGGCTCTAGGGGTGGGAGTCCTCACACTCGTCACATTGCTCACAGCGATGGTACGATGCGCGAACGCTTGGGGTGCGGCCGCCTCCTTCTGCGAGCAAGTAATGCTCGAGAAGGAGGCGGCCGGTCGGGTCCGGACCAGACTCCGGGCCCGGGAAGCCCGCGCAGAGCGAAGACGAACCGGACGTCGGAGGTCGCAGAACGACCTCCGTCCTCCATGAGCGCTGGCCTGGGGGTGACCGGTGGAGCCGCCTGTCACCCTAGCAGAAGCAGGCCGCGGCGGCGGCGCAAAATGCGCCTCCCCGTAACCGGGGCTAGATGGGGACACTGTGGTCCCCACAACCCGAAGGGGGCCATCTCGATAGAGATGGTCCTGAGTCTGCCGGGGTGCGAGAGATATGCTTTTGGCAATCTCACCTCCGGCAACCAAGGACCCAAGACGGCGTGCGTTTTAGTCGGTTCGAGTCCGACATACCGTCTCCACCGGCTCCGTGGGGGTGGTATCCGTGGGGATTTTTCGCACGATAAAAAAAAAAAAAGCCGTGGAGTAACAGCCTTACATAATCATTTAAAACATAAAACGTAAGAGTATTAGCAATTATGTTCTTAAAGTTTCGATTCGTAGTATGTGGTACCTACCAATTAGGCACCATGCCATGGATTGGCGGTCGTTAGCTCCAAAGTGGATAATTTCTTTATCGGCGGCAGAGGGCGCGCGTGAGGTCCGGCCGGGCCTTTGGCCCACGCCGCCGCAGCTCCCAACACCTACCTACCACCGGAGTGTTTCAATTAAGGGAAATAAAATTTACACACACATATACAACACTTGAGCGTTTATAGCTGGGATTGCTTCAGTGGTACAGTGCGTGAGTGAAACTGCTGTGTATGTAGTTTTGGATTCGATTCCAGCGGTGGAGAATTTAGGTATAGTATAGTTTTTTCCATAATCAATGAAAGTGCGTTATTATTATTATCCATTTAATTCAAGTAGGCAATACTCATATTTTGTTAGTAGTACATTAGAACACTTAAATCTAGTTGGTTAGTACATGAAGGTTACCGCAATGGTTGACATAACAGCAGTCAACTCGGTCAGCAATCACCTTCAGGAGGGAGTTGGAACTCGCCCTGACCCTGCGCACGAAGGAATACTTTTCTTCTTAGAATAATCATTTGAACTCAATAGTGACCTCTTCATTGCCTCCTCAAACCTATTACCATTTCAAATGTAACTAATTTTATCCATAACATAACATAAATTCACGCTTGTATACCCCGAAGGGGTAGGCAGAGGTGCTAACACCCACATTTCGCCAGTTTATGTTTAGGTCCCAATGTAATAGGTGGCGAGCCTATTGCCATTAACCGGGCACTTACAAACCTGCGATAAATACACACATAACTTCGAAAAGCATCGAAAAGTCATTGATGTGTGCCATGGTAAACCTGGGATCGAACCCGAGACCTCGTCTCAGCAGTCCATTACCCATACCCCTAGGCTACCGCAGGTTTTATCTTTTTTTATTTTTTCTAATTTTATCCTTTGTAGAATATTACCGTGTTTATCATTTCAAATGCAATGTAATAAATTACATTACATTAGAAGTGAACATAACTAATAAACTTACGTTTTTGATCTTAGAATGTTAAAAACATAAGTTACTTTTATTGGTTACGTTTAGACAACGGTATAAGCAGATAAGTAGTTAAGCCCACTATAAAGGCCCCGGTGTTCTTTGAGCCGCCTACCAGTTAACGCTTGTATGTTAATGTTATCCTTTTTTGCCCCCATCTTTATGGCGTTAGAACGAGCTAAAACAACAACTACTCCTCTAATAGGAATCTTTATCTTTTAGATGAAACCAATAGAGACTTATGTTAGACAACATTTTGTTTGGAATTGAATTTAAAAGTAAAAGTTACAGATTTAAGAGTTTTATCTCCGTTTGATATATAACCTTTTTTACCCGACTATGGCGAAGCCAAAAGGAGGGTTATGATTTTGACAGGCTATGTATGTATGTATGTATGTTCATTTTTTCCCTCATAGCTCCTCAACTACTTATTAAAATTGGACAAATGAGGTATCGTTACAAGCGGCTTTATCGTCCGATGGTTATAGGCTATATGACGTGTCACTCAATCTTGTGTGGCGCCCTCTTTTTTTTTTTTTTTTTTTTTTTCGTGCGGAAATCCCCTCGGATACCCCCCTGCCGGAGCCGGAAGGGGAGGTTATGTCGGACTCGAACCGACTAAAACCGCACTCCCTCGCACCCCGGCTGACCCAGGGCCATCCCTTACGGTCTGGCCCTCCTCAGGAGGGGGGACAACGGTGTCCCCAACTCGCCCCCGGAATGGGGAGGCTGTGTGGCGCCCTCTAGCGCTAATAAGGTACTGTGTTAAAAATAAATTTGAGATAAATATGCCGTGTTTGGTATCAAATGAAAGGGCTTAATAAGCACAATATATTCTAGGCAAAAGTGGCATACGACCACGGCTATCCTTGATATTTTCTTGTTTCGGTAGTCGGTTTTTTTTTTTCAGTTTACCGGATCCTTGATCCTTTTTCCAAATTATTTGGGTCAATCAGTGTAACTATGAAAATAGCGAATTGATATTTTCACTTTTTTTTTTTTTTTCATTACGATGTAACTGAATGGTTACCTCATAACAATTACAATCTAGCCTTGTGGCTAATAAGTAATTTAAATATAACTTAATTTGATAAAAATACATAAGAGTAAAGAATGTGTCCATTGGCACTTTTCTTATAGTCTCTAGTTATAATTATAGAAAGTCACGCTGTTCTTGTGTTCTTTAAGGATAGCACTATCTGCACTACATTACACTAATTTCACTAAACTAACTCAAAAGGCTTGGTCCTTTTCAGTCTCCTTAATATGTCCGTGGTGTCAAGGAGCTGGATAGCCTCGACATTCACATGTTGTAGAAGTCTTTGTTCATGTGCTTCGGCGTATTTTTTTATAACTTTGGTTACGAAGTCCACTCCTAAGTCCCGGTGGATGTCCTCATTTCTAATATACCAGGGAGCGTTTACTATACTCCGAAGTACTTTGTTCTGAAATCTTTGGATTATATCAACATTGGTGCGTTTTGTACAGCCCCAAAGCTGTATACCGTACGCCCATACAGGCATAAGTACTTGTTTGTACAGAAGTACTTTGTTGTACACTGATAATGCTGAATGTCTGCCGAGTAGCCAGTACATATTCTTGTAGCGAAGATCTAACTCCTGGCGTTTCTTTTTGACGTGAGCTTTCCAGCGGAGCTTTGCGTCCAGCGTCATACCCAGGTATTTTGCCGTATTTTCATATGGTATTATACGACCGTTAATATACACCGGTGTATAATTAGGTCTTTGATTTGTGAAGTCTATATGAATCGATTTGGACTCGTTTAGTTTAATTCGCCATTTTTTTGTCCAATCAGAGATAGAGTTGACAGCGGTTTGTACTTCCTCTACGGCTTTTTTGTGAGTGACACCTGTAGCCATGATGGCTGTGTCATCTGCGAAGGTTGCAATAATGTTGTTTCCAATTTCTGGGATATCACATGTGTACAATAGATACAGGACAGGGCCAAGAACACTTCCCTGTGGGACTCCAGCTTTTATTTGTTTGACATCAGAGTAAGCATCTTCTTGTCTCACTCTAAATGTCCTTTCTGTTAAGTATGATTCTAAAATATCTGCAAATTGCTTTGGAAGCATTTTCCTTAACTTATACATAAGACCTTTATGCCAAACTTTGTCAAATGCTTGTGCTACATCCAGAAACACTGTAGAACAGACTTTCTTTTCTTCTAAGGTTTTTTCTATAACGTTGGTAATTCTATGTACTTGCTCTATTGTAGAGTGTTTTTCTCTGAAGCCGAATTGGTAATTGGGAATCAGTTTTCTATCTTCTATAATAGGCTTTAAACGTCTTAGAAGTATCTTTTCCAATAGTTTTGAAATAATTGGCAACAGTGATATCGGTCTGTATGATGAAATTTCTAGAGGAGATTTTCCTGGTTTGGGGATCATTATAACTTCAGCCACTTTCCAGATACTAGGCACATGTTTTAGTCGGAAAGTGGCATTGATGAGGGTTGTGAGTTTTACTATGGCTTTACGTGGTAGATTTTGAAGAAGTTCACCGGTGATAAGGTCGTATCCAGGTGATTTCTTTTTGGTCAAGTTATTGATCATATTTTTGACTTCTTTTGGGGTGACTAGTTGTATTTTCAAGTCATCATGGGAAGTGTCAGTAAATTCTATGTTGTCAGAACTTTCCTCATCGTTGGTTTGAAAAATTTGTTCTAAATGTTCTGCAAATATGGTGGCTTTCTGTTCATTACTCCTAGCCCATGTTCCATCTATTTTTTTTATGGGTGAGGCATGGACAATAGGCTTTTTCAATCTTTTAGTGGCTTTCCATAATGAGTAATCTGTTTTCTCACTACTTGATAATTGTCTAAGGTAGTCTTTTGTAGCTTCATCATGATAGTCTTGTATTGCTTTGCTTAGTCTTTTTGTAAGTCTGTTTAGTTTAGTTTTATCAGGGGGATATTTTCACTAGCAACATTGAAATCAGACAGGATAGAACAAAACTAGCTAGACGGTGGCAATATCGAAGTCAGACAGAACAAGAAGAGTCGGAATTTTAGGGCTCTAACTTCCAAGCACATTGAGTAAGTCTAACACTATCGTAATACGTAATGGTAGGTACCTAATATTTGCCCGACTGCCGAAGGAAACTTTACGCGAATGTAAAATCCCTTTTTAACAAATTCTATTGCGATATATTTCTTATTATTTCGAATACATAGGGAAAAAGAATCTTCTCGGGCGGGACTCGAACCCGCAGTCTTTCCCTTACAGGGGGAATGCCTGACCAATTCGGCTACCGAGACACGCCCGATATGATTCAAATTTCCTATCTTATACGTCTTTAAGGCGACGTGGCGTCATCTACCGATTTTCTTACGAACTATCGGAATCAATGAATGATGTTACAATCATTTTTAAACATTGATTTTTGATAACTGCGCCCAAACAATTGAAGGAATTTTTACAGCATTAAAAAAATACAGCAAAAAATTAAGGAAAGACTGCGGGTTCGAGTCCCGCCCGAGAAGATTCTTTTTCCCTATGTATTCGATTTGTATAGTTAGCATACTTAATGCTGTAAAAATTCCTTCAATTTCTTATTATTTACTTTTAAACTGACGTTTCGGCCACCTTTCAGCAGCCATGTTCGCGAAGTGACTCATGATGGTAGTTGTCACATAGTTTGAAGTTATTTCAAAGTACTCAAATCATGTTTAATTCTTGGTGTTACTATTTACGCAGAAGGGTTCAAAAGTAATTACTATCTAACAAATATGTCGCTAAAAAATCCATTAAAACGTGATTTTATTTCAATACGTAATGTAGGTACTAAAAACAGATATCGCAATAACGCATCCAATATTATTGACCGATAATAATGCGTCTTTGTCGGAGTCTTTACTCTCCTCATGTTAGAAGCGCCCATAAGCTTCAGTGACCGCTTCCTATCCGGATGCTGTATGCTACAAACATCTTCTTGTGTATTAATTTCAAAACGATAAAGAAATAAGAATCAAAAACAAATCGAGATCCTCTCGTAACATTTCAAGACACACAATGAGAAATATTTTATGTTTAAGACATCAAAATCAATTATTGTTTTCCAACTGGACCTATCCTTTGGGTTATTTATCATTATGATCTCGATCACAAAAGGACAACGACTGAGAATAACTTATTTAAAATGTGTGCACACAACTTTACATCTTATGCCTTGAGGACGAAGTACGTGTATTCTTTCATCGACCAAATGTTTGATGCTCGGAGCGATTTCGATTTGGGATACATGAAAGCGTGCAAAGGATTTGGACTGTTTACGACTACGTGGGTGGTTGTGGGCGTGTCACCCTCTATCCTTGTTGCACCAGTAGCGTTTTAATATATCTGTCTCAGCAGCGGCCGCTCCCACAGGACCTTTCTTGTTAACGTGTTTTTTGTTCCTCTCAGCTCACTTTATGGAATGGTCAGGCGAGCAAATATTTACTCACGATTTTGAAAATCTTGTTTTCATACTACCAGTGGTTAAAGTACAGATGATGACTGGTCATTTGACGAGAATTAGGTTCCGTTTTCAACGATGTATATCTTTTATGTACAACAAAGGTGATTTTTGTTTTCATAACAGGATTTTGGAACAAGTTTATTCTTATGATCCTACTAATGAAATAAATGTGAAAGTTTGTGAGGACGGATGTATCGATGCATGTTTGGTACTCTTTTACGCAAAACGGTTGAACGGATTTGGATGAAACTTAGCATGGAAAGAATATTATTTCGGTATAATATATTGAAGTGGTATTATAGTGATCGCCATTATCATCATCCAATCATGCCTATTCCGTTGGCATTTTGCGCATTGGCCTCCGGAGACCTTCTTGTTTGGGTTGATTTAACTAGAAAAATCTCGAACCTGCACACCACACGGCATGCAGGCAAGGTTGGTTTGGACACCGAAGACCGTCGACCCCATACACCCATGATTTAAAAATTAAATTTGTAGTCTTTATAAGAAATTATGCCACATCCAATTGTCGTTAGCAACTTCAACGGGACTGTCTCTGTGGCGCAGCGAAGATAAGAGCTACTACTGCATCAGGTCCCAGGTCCCTGGTTAGAGAAACTGACATTGGAATTATTTGAAGAAATACTCAGTAACAGACTGGAGAAACGGTTGCCAGCAATAGTATTACCTCGTATTACTTATGACTGAGAACATAGTTCGTGGAAAGTGGGTATAGATTTATTTAATTACTCTTTACATTACAATAAATCATTAAAAAAAGAGCATTTTTGTTATCTTCAGTAGGAGAATAAATATTTTTAATTCTTGTTTATCATTTTATGTAAAGTTTTGAAGTTAAGATAGTGGTCACTTGTACCTTTTGTGTGTCGTTAATAGGGACTGCATACCTACCTATAGGAAGTAATGTCCTGAAGCCATAATTTGCTCAGTTGTCCTTGAAATGCCCGCTACCATCAACATGACACAACTGGAATATTCCAATCGTAAATATTTTTGCCAGTCATTAAATAAAGGTACGATACAATTCCTACTCCCAGCATCCATGTATCCCACGAACAAAAAAAGCTCCATTCTCTTAAAGTAATATCGTTATAAAAAACGAACACCTAAGTGAATCAATAAATCATGTAAAAAATCACTAGTGGTGTCTGTCCCACCATACACAAAATGATTAGGCCAAAATGTTTCAAAGACATTCCAATCGAAATGGTCCGAGCTTGTTCCAGGGCGCATCGACAGCCTATAATTTGTGCATCCACATCGACACGTAATTAGGGGGAACGTGACGCACCATGTTGCGCATTCTCACATGGACACGGCAAGGACAAAACACGTAATTTTGACCCATTAATGCGACCGCAAAATGACTTCAGTCACACCGAAGTCGATGCGGAAACGGCACTCAAAGGCATGAATTATACAGAGGAGGCAGAAGGCATGGCGTAAATCTAACTTAAGGTCCATACCTTATGTTGCATGATTACGGCGTGGATTAAGAAGAAATGGCATGAGGCATAAGACGAGCTATGAAGTTAATTACGAGTATAATTAGTGCTCATGTTGTAGAACAATTGACAAACTTCTAGCGCGCCTTTGACACCTCTCTCCAGTCTCGTCTTCAAGTGACGAGGTACAAGGGACTAAGAGCCTCTACTACTCCTTTTCTGAATAATTTACGAAGTGTGATCGTTACACATTTAATATGGAAGCGTTTTGAAAAACGTTAGCTCACCTTATGCCTATAATTTAGCCTTAGCCTTTTCTGTATAATTCAGTCGTAGCGAACATCAACGAGGTGCGATTGTTGGAGAATTTGAATTCTTTATGCACTTGGCACATTGTCAGCATGAACTACAACTAAGTTTTTATTTAGACGCGTCTTAAAATCATGTCAATTTATGGGCAGTCACACATTAAGGTTAAACTAGGCATAGAGAACTTGTAACTGAGAAAGTAGTTATAGTTTAACATATTTATTTAATGTTAGTAGGTAATCTAGCAGTCGAAATAATATTCGTAAACGATCCTTTAACTTAGCATGCATCATCTATATATATAAAATTCTCGTGTCACAGTTTTCGTTGCCATACTCCTCCGAAACGGCTTGACCGATTTTGATGAAATTTTGTGTGCATATTGGGTAGGTCTGAGAATCGGCCAACATCTATTTTTCATACCCCTAAATGGTGCAGCGGGAACGGGATCTGACGCCGATCGCGGGGCGGGAAAAAATTGGCGGTACGAAGTTCGCCGGGACAGCTAGTCATATATAATATATAAACCATTAAACCACCAGGTACAATGTGTTAAATTACATTTAATGTCGAATGTACCTATTACAGGTGAGTATGGTTTAAAAACACGTAGTTATTTATATATACAACAAAGTTTCTACGAAGAACAAATATAATTTATGTATTCCATCAAATTAGTATAAACTGCTGATTCAATTGAAACTCGATGGTTGATGACTCGAGATTTTATCGACTGTTAAGTCCTGCCTGACAGATGTTAACATCAAACTTAAAAAGCTCAATTTGTTACATTTCGGTGTTACAAACGACGATTGATAAAAACGTTTTTAAGTTATAACTAAGAGCTTTTCATCATTTGTGTCTATTTATTATCCTAATAATTGGTTCCCGCGTTTCAATACGTCTTATGACCTGTGGTTTGTAATCACGTGAATATCCGGTCCTTTTGGAAATCTAAAATTAAATAACTGTGGACCCATACGACATTTATCAACCTGTCCATAAGTAGATAATCTTTGGATATACTAAAAAAACAATCAAATTGCAGATGTTTCGTTATTTTAAAATAACATTTTTATAACCGGCATTAGACACTACCTGTTAAATAAAATTACGAGAAAAACAACTCAAACAAGAGGCCGACGTTCCGTCTGCCTCGCGCGCTCAAAACAAATAAAATATAAAAAGGTGAGCGATGCATTAAGTGCATATAAACATGTTGCCTTAGTGTCAATATTTGCGGCCGTTTTCCCATGGGAACCCCGCTTGCGACTGCGGCTCTACGCTAAATCACTTCGGCGACGACTAAAGTATACAGTTTTCTTTTTTGCTATTGAAATGTCACTTTTATCATGTTCCGCAGGATTTAAAATCAGTTAAAAGATGAATCTTATGCCTTTTCAAACATAATTAGCAGCAATGTATTTTGCAATGCAAATTTTTTATCATATTTGCTATTCGTGAATGTATGATATTTGATAGATAATTTAATGTGAAGCGAAAATATGTTCAAAATGACTAAAGTCTTCTCTATAGCCACTAAGAACATATAAAAGGCTTAGCTTCGGTAGATCCCTGGCGATGATCACGAATATTTGTCGAGTGATGTCAGGAGCCAACATAAACCGAGATAAGGTAATTGTAAATGCGTGTAGCTGTCCCTGGGATATATTGCTACACAACGACTCAGTACCGACTGCACCCTGCTCATACATTTTTGCGGCCGAAATTTTCTTAAATTTATTATTCAGCTTAAATATTCAAAGAAAATATAACTCAAAGTTGTATCATTTGCCCTATAGACAAATACCGAAAAGGTCAACGACATAAATGAGAACGGCGTAGATGAATAAAAAATTGAATATTTTAATAGCTGTTTCTAATTAGCGGCGGTTACCGTTTTTACTCAAAGTACTATTCGTCTGATTTGTGATAGATATTTAATGAAGTATTCAATTCATTGTTGGGTATTTTTATTGGGATCTGAGATAACAATCGGTCGGGATGAGTAAGACGATGACAATAATCGGTTCATGTATCAGTGTAGACTGTAGAGGCGCGACATGTGTACACGCGGCACTGCGCGCCCACAGCCCAGGTACCTGTGATGGAATGCCCGATACGCTCCTATAATGATGTTAAAACAAACTGTTAGGTTGTCATTAACGCGACTCAGCGCCCAAATGGGGGAGGCCCATTATAAAAATTTGTCCCATCCGTTTCGGCCCAAATTTATGGTTATCGAGTTGCCCCGTTTTTCTTGGTCCATCGAAATTTTATTGCCTGAAGATTAGAGTGGGAACACTGATAACAATGTTTTAGGAGTGGATTTGTGTCATTTACGATGTCCCCGATGAATGAGAGCAATCAAATGTCATTTCATTTCTTTGGAACATGTACCTACCTAGTTATTATATCGAATACATTGGCAGTTATTACGGGTCTTTATAAACGGGTTAATCTCAATAAAATTTATTTATCATTATCTGAATTAATTTTATAACGGAGTAATATTTCAACTTGCGAGAACACTTAGTTTGATATTCATGAATCGCGATAGATAGGAATTATCTCGGTACATTGAATTGTAATACGCTCATTACTTTAAGAATTTACCTGGGTATAGCGAAGTGTAATCTCGTATAAAGTATTTTGATAGAAATAATAATATATTGGTTTATTATCAAGTGACATAACTAATGACAGGTTAATAAAGCACAGACAATTACACAACTATATCTTTTATGCAGAAAAAGAAAACACGAACGATTGCCCAATTAATAAGAAAGTGTCTAATAGATATTGATATTCATTGATATTCTTTTAGAACCGCGCGTATCACGTAACACAGGAGCTGCTGGTTTGCTCATAATGTATTGTATTTTATGTTCGTGGCCTGCGGTATGCAAAACTCGCCTTCGATAATCTTGCGTACGCCAATACAAATTTAAATCTACGCTTCGTCAATCATATGTGAGGTACAATATAGACCTTATTACCTGTACATAAGAGCATGTGAGATAATTTTCTCGTTGGTCTAAACTTCATCAGTATGTATTTATGTGGTTATGCCGTAGATACTGGTCCTCGACGACGGGACCGCGTCAATAACTTATTATTTCTGCAAATATTCCAGTGTCATACGAATGCGGTGGGATTATGATTTTAAAACCACATAACTTCGAATACAATGTTAAATAAATATTTTATCTTAAACATCATTAGGTATTGTAGGGAAGTCATTATTGTAAGACTTTATGCCGATATATGTTTAATTTTTTATTTTGTCATGAGGATCTCAGGGTGGTGGTTGTTATGTATTATGAAGTGTAAAATTATTCAAAAGTAGATAGCCGAACATTATATAATTGGTAGTAAATACGAGTAGAAGAGTCTGTGTCTAGAAGCGCTGTGATTTATATTCCTAGTACATACGTTCTAACTATCTTCTCGATAAACATTGTGGTGTTATTAACTTCAATGAGCTCTAAGCTCTGCAATTAAAACACTCGAACTTTCATATGTAAAAGAATCTGAAGCCTCTGATATTGCACACGTCCATAAGCAACGGTAACCACGTTCCATCAGGTGGCTTATCTGCAACCTTTATAAAAAAGCAAAAAGGGTGCAAAACGCAGCACAAAATATATTTTTTAGCAGTTATTATGACTACGAAATTCATGATGACGATAAATATAATAAATAAAATATCGCATCTCGACGGGAGCACTACCGCGCTCCCAGAATATTAAATTTGCTTTAGTCGATTCCATGGAGAAGGAAATATTCTGTCCTCCGTTGTTGATTCTTTATTTTTGTGTAGCAAAAAAATATATGGCAACAAAAAAGCCGACCAAGTGCGAGTCGGAATCGCACACCGAGGGTTTCGTAACTTAAGGTACATAAACCACAATATAGCTTCAAGACGTTATAGACCTGAGTATGTATCCTAAGAAAACTTTTTCGACAGACAGATGGACTGACAGACAGACAGGCGGACAACGACGTGCTTTATAAGAGTTTTTTTTTCGTCTTAAAGCACAGAACCCTAAAAAACAAAAGAATATATTGCGTTGTATTTAATTTCAGTTTTTAAATTGAAGTTATTAATGTGGGTGAGTGTAAAAAAATAATGTTTACTCAAGGACGTTTGGTCGAGGAAGCGTCTTAATTGCATTCTATATTTTCCTTTTACCATTTTCTCTGAAAACTTTAAGTGCGTATTTATCTTAAATTGCAAATTGTGTTAATGGCTCAAGCACTACTAGATACCTCATCCATTAAGAGAATTTGCAATTAACACACAAAATAAACATAGGTAAGTAATTTGTTCGACGGAGAAAATTAACATTGAGACAGGTTTGTAATTATAGAACGGACACTAGACAGAGTATTTCAATAATTAAAACAGCCTTTTACAAACAAGATTCAATTTATAACAATCTCTGGAAGTAAGTGATTGCCTCGGTGCCTCAATAGTAGTGAATGCAATTGATGTTACATGAGATCCAGTGTTCGATTCTCTACTGGGAAGTATTATTAAACTTTCTTGATGGGTAGGTTAAGGTAGGTATTTATCGTCAAAATATCATAATTATCATAGTTCTTTTCTGCCAAAATATATAGGTGCACAGTGTTTTTATTTTTACCTAATCCATCGTGCACAGCGGTGGCACGTCCGACTGTTCGGCATAAGGTGCCGGGTTCGAATCTCAGGTCGGGCAAAAAGTATTACATATTTGTTTTTATTTGTAACATCGTTGTATACGAAGCAGTGGGTAAGTGTTGATCACCAGTGTCACCGTTATCACGCGGTCACTTTGATTGTTTCGTTAGTCCCTGTCGCATTGACAGCATGACGAATGACTCGATGCAACCCATAGATAATAACAAAAACTTGTCCACTACTAACCCTGTCGGTGTCCTGTCAACGTCAAAAAACAAATAAGTCCTAATGATCGATCGTTAGAGCACAGTTTTGGGGCCTTTAAAACACGAGTTATCTCGAGTTAGCCGATGAAGTACGAGCAGTCGAGCACCTACCTGTTAAAAAGGTGGCTAAATTTGTCAGCCGACGCGATAGATTCCATCGGGCTTACGTGTCACTGAGCGGAGTGAGTTTTTCATGCCACTAGCCTTACCTGGCGAGTTGCGGGCCACTAGCAATCTTGTGTGACAACATTAATTTCCATTTAGACGAGGAAAAGCTTACAAACATCAGCTATGAAATGTATCAGGATTGAAGAGACAGTAGTCATATTTATTTTAATCTCAATATTGATAAAAGTTTGATTATAAATATGTGACAAGATCTCTAATTTATATCTCAAAGTTGAACAGCTAAATCGGTGGACGATGTTTTCCTGATCCAGCTTAAGGAGATGGAATGCAGTGAATAGAGTTAAACTAAAATTCACAGTAGCAGAATAGAGTTCAGACGGTAACACTACATTTGCGTGCAATTGAAAACAGTGCCTCTTTTATATTCCACCACAATCCACACAACGTTATCTAGACTCATGGTAAGCAGAGGCTATCAAATTATTACCTTTCTTACCCCAGGGTAGTCAGAGAAAACAGAGTGCCATTTGCTTCTGTTGTAAAGAACGAATGTGAATTTCAAGTGCTTCTGGTTTCTTAATTTTCCAATACATTAATACCCATTTGCAAAGCACAGGGTGTATGAGTGTATCTTAAAGGAGCCCCCATACACCCCTGGCAACAGCCAGTAAATATACATACTATGTACAAATATAAACAACAAATACATAAAAATTAAAGTTATTCGTGATCAAACTGTACATAAATAGTAATTATAAATCGTAATACATACCATTACGGATACATAAATAGTCTGATTAGATATAGAATATGAATACAAATTACTTACAACTATTTATCGTGGCATTGCATATTCATTAAATAACTTATGGGACTTTGACGAACATCCCCGTGACCAACCCAGGTTGTCAGCGCTTATGCTTAAACTAAATTATTCATACAAGTAAAAATGGATAATTTAAGCAAATAAAACAAGTGCTCGTATACTTAATATTCATATTTATGTAAAATACCGTACCTGTTCCTAAATTAGTTTGTAACTATCTGTTGCACGCTGCTCCGCCTGCGTGAAATTCTAATCCCATTCCCTAATCTAACCCATGGGAACCTATTTTAGGACTATAAAATAATCTATATGTTGTTTCATATTTCCCTGTACCTATACCAAATTTCAGGCAAAGCTGTTCAGTTATTTGAGCGTCATAGTAATGAACACCTTATGTCCCAGCGCTCCCGACAGACCCACGGCTACAATGCGGCCTCGTCTAGGGGGTGGTTCGGGTGCTATCCCACGTCTATGGGGGGTTTTCGGCTTCTTAGAGGGAGGGGGGACGTGCGTGAGTCCGTCACGTCACGCTGCCGTCATGGGCCTGCTTCTGTAAGGACGATGAGCAGCCAACTCACCGTCCTCAGGCCCCCGGTCATGGAGGCCGACGGTCTTCGGCGAAGACACGTCGGCGGCGCCCAAGCCACCGACTAAGGAACTCGGGTGGGAGAGTTCTCTCCCGCTCCCGCCCCGTCGCCTCTTTCACGAGCATGACCTGCTCGCAGAAAGAGGCGGCGTAGTCCCACTTACTCCCACTGGAGACCATGGCGCCCAAGTAATAAACACCTAGACATCTTCACAAAGCGTGCGTTAATGTTGTTCACAGTTGTATCTGAGGCTTGCACCTCGGAGCTTGGGATCCGCTTACTCCTTCTCTTTCCATAAGAGAAGAAAGCCTGGGACGGCACTCATAAGGTGCACTGGCTTGTTAGTGAGCTTAGCTAGGCCCGTTAGTTTTGGTGCAGCTCCAAGCACACTCCATAAAACTTAAACTATACTCTTGTTCTTCATTTTTGCGTTAATCTCAGTCGCATCCGAAGCTTTCAGTTTGGAGTCTGGAGTCCGCTTTACCAGTCTAACTACGAATTTACTAAGCAACGATGTGTTCCGTGAAGCGACTGCCATCTAACCTCCGAAAACCAGAGGCGATATTGAAGTAACTGCAAACCAGTAGTTAGACTTTTGAGGGCTCTAACTAACAGTAACGACTGCCATAAATGTTCGTAGGTAACCAGGACCAACGGCTTAACGTGCTCTTCGAGGCACAAGCAGACCAATGCAAATATCCATATTCGTGCATACAAATATTTGCATTGAGCATGGATCGAACCTGCGCCTCCTGTGTAGTGGCCGCATTCACTACCGCTGCGTCACGGAGGCTGTCTTGATCTTTAACTTTACTAAATCAGTTAAATCGCTCATCGTTTATGGAAGACAAGCTATTCACGATTTACGAAGTTTTTACTCATCACTTAATTGTTGAGAAGGCTTTCCAAACGCGCTAATTATTTTCTTACTAGCTGATAATCGCGGCTTCAGTCACGTAGAATGCTGATCCCGGAGGGCCTAAACGTAAGAGATGGCCCTGGGTCAGCCAATGTCCGAAGGATATGTCGAAGACAACCTCACCTCCGGCCTAGCACGACGCGATGTCGTGCGGTTTTAGTCAGTACGCGTCTCGACTTTAGTGGTTTGTGGTACCTGTAAAGTAAATAAATTATAAATGGTCAGCCGCTCTAAACGAATGTATGGGATTTGACGTTTATGACATTCATTGACAACTGTCATAGACGTCAAATCTCATACGTTTGGCATTCTATTCCACGATACGCCGAGCCGGCTAGCGAGGGGCAGAGCAGTATCAATTTAGCGTATTTTCATCCGAATTATATCCATGTAAGACCCAATTGTCTCGAAGTTCAAAAATTCCCTTACATTACAATTCCCTTAAAATTCTGTTACAATTAACATAATTCCACCTAGATACTTTTTTTACCTTTGTAAGGTTACTATACTTACATAAGTAACAGTTTGGTTAGATAATTTATTTTACTATAAAAATATGGTATATTGTATATCGAGAGAAGTTACTTCCAGTTAAGTTATTATGTCAATGCAAAAGCTCTATTTGCATTATTTATCGCCTGTGGTTACAAGCGTCGCTAACAATCTGAGCTAAAAATAGACGCTAATACGGAGAACTAAGGCACCACTTAACGTTTACTCAACTGTTTGCATATTTATAGTAAGAGCATAAACATGAACCGTAGTATACTCGGTAATGG
Source organism: Eilema sororculum (assembly GCA_914829495.1). NCBI lineage: Eukaryota > Metazoa > Arthropoda > Insecta > Lepidoptera > Erebidae > Eilema > Eilema sororculum. The sequence continues at coordinate 14,632,129 of OU618542.1, forward strand.
ACAATTTATTGCAATTATTAATACTTGGATCGATTAATCCTTCGATACCTCTATATTTCTAGCTGGCGTAGCTGTAGAGCGTTCGACTGCTACGCAAGGGCGTAAGTACTATTCCCGCTCAGTGCACATATTTGTATGCATGAATATCTAGATTTGCTTCAAAGTAAATTATGATACTTTTATACAGAAGTTAAAACCACTTGTGCTTATAAAATATACAAACTACAGCATTGGTCATATTATACTTATTCTAAAATATGTCAAGCTCTAGACATGCGCTGTGTGATAAAGAAATATATCAATAATAATATAAATCCGGAGCAATACTGACAAATGATATTCTGACGTAGGATTTCCTATGAGAGTAGAGGAGGTCGGACGGTATTCATTCAATAAAAGTGAAAATAAATGAAATATCCTCAAGGAGGACCAGACCGGAAGGGATGTCCCTGGGCCAGCCGGGGTGCGAGGGATATGTCGAAGACCACCTCACTTCCGGCCTAGTACCATGACCCTCAGTCGGCGTGCGGTTTTAGTCGGTTTGAGTCCGACATAACCTCCCCTTCAGACTCCGGTGGGGGAGGTATCCGTGGGGATTTCTGCACGAAAAAAAAAAGATAAATGAAATATTGAATACATAAGTTGGCAAGTGGACTCCGGGTTTCGTAGTGCAAGCTTAAGTCCTAAACCAGATAGACACACGGGTTACGCTGATAGATTATTTTATAAATATGAGTGCGACACAGTGCTAATAATGTTAGTCAGTAAGAAATTATTTCATTATGTTAGTTTTAGTTTAAGTGTAAAAAAAATTGTCACTAATAAAAAAAAAATGTTTTTGTAAAATGTGTAAAATCGCACTGCTTTATACATGCTAAAGTTATATTGTATTATACATGAACAGGCTGTTTCTAGGTCAATCAGCTGTAGTCGAGAGTGGCGAAGGTTCCACGTCAACAGGCGTCCATCTATCAAGGGATCGTGTAAACACCACGGTAATCGTATCACGGAATCTGACAGTAGGTATTTGCGGTATTAAGAGAAATCACTACTTCTATGAATATCGAGTAAAACAAGGGATTGGAAATGACATCGTTAGATAAATTCTGTTATTATTGTCTTCCAAATGAAACTATGAACTAGTATGATTAATAATTAACAGAATTATCAAATTAATTAAAAAATCTAACGATGATTTTATCATGATCGTATCGTATCGATCGTTGAAATAATTCGGCTTCGTTTACTCTCATAATTGTTCTTATACATGCGTATTGAATACAACATATTATATAATATTATTTTTATTTTCAATCAACTGGATTGCAGGTCGTAAATAATGATAATTAAATACATAATTTAGTTTATCATTATTTATGGCCGGTCATAAATACTATTATCTGTGTAACTACTATTAAAGTCCTTTCCTTACTTGTAGTCATTGCAAGGACTTATCTATTTGGTCTCTAGACTCACTGGACCCTTCACGTTTATAAAACTTTTACCCTTTTTTGCGTATAGAATTCCCCTCGGGAGCCACCTTACTAGAGCTAACGGGGAATTGTCAGTTCAGTTGGGATCAGCTTTCAGTTTAACTACGAAATGTTGGGAAACTACAATCTGGCGTCCACAAACCACTGGTAAATCGAAGTTCAACAAAAGTTGCCTATGTGGTATTCCAGACTATATTGTATTTCCATCTTTTGATGAATTCGTCAAACGCGAATTAGCAAATGGAGAGTTGTCCAGCTAGGTTAACGAACGAACTGATAAGCTAGCTCGAATATACTGAATGCGAAAGGCACATTGGGAGCGATCTGTTTGATGACACGTTTTCTAATAAAGGGGTTGTTGAAGTACGTAACTCATAAATCCACGTAACTACTTCCTCAGTAAGGCAATAAAAATCTAGTTTATAGAGATAACTTTTTTTAATAAATACAGCCAGGACAAGGCATCAACTGTAAGTAATTAATCTGAAGAGGTATTTTAAAACAGGTTTATTACTGTTCCTACTGCATCGGATGACAAGTCTTTCTAAGAAAGACGAGTAGGATTTCAACTATTCTTTACCGTGACACAAAATCAATCGATTCTTGTACAGTTACACTGGCTGGATGTATGGCATGTGAGAAATGTCGCCGAGAGTATATCAAATGTTAGTCCAAGCTATCGGATGATGGAGGCATTCCGTCGCGGGATTGAACCGCACGCGCGGCGAGCGGCAGAAATGTGGCCGCAACATGATCCGGCGCGCCCGCGCCCGCAAGGTCGGCTACTGCACTGCGCATGCGTGACCTAGCCACCGCACCCCTCGCACCCTCTGTGCCGCCGTCTCGGATGCACTTTTCTTTTATGATTTCATTGAAGTTCCTTTTGTGTGAAGACAACATAGAGACACCTTCAGGCCGCCAATTTTTTAAAGAACGTTTTATAGTCTATCAACCTTTACATGCAATGGCTCGGTTGCTCGACCGAAAAATTCAATTATTTAACTTTATTTCGATGTTAAGTAATAGTGGGATACTGCTAGTTTAGATTCGGCTTAGGACTGAGTGAATTCTCTTCTATCTTCCTGTCTTCCTTTCTTTTCCTCCTTTGCTTTCACCTCCATCTCTTTACCAATTTCTGATTTTCACTCTAGGACTTGTTTGAGATCATCGAATCTTCAGCAGATATAGCCTGAGCCAGTTTATATTGGCAACTTCAGCTTGCCAATAGCAACATAAAATTTGCTCCCTTCTTTTTTTTTTGTTTAATATTACGAATCCTGCAAATATCTATGCACCTGATAGGTATTATTTCTTGTGAAATAATCTCTTGCAAATACGGGTAACCGCTAATATCTTAATTTATAATCGTAGTATCAGACTTTGTATGACGACACAACTGGCATAATATATACTCAGTTATAGCTCTACGCAACCACAGGCAACGAGAGGTCTCGTGATAGGTGATAAGTTATATTGGACATTGTTCTTGTTAAAATAAAAATAAACTGTCAAGAACATTGAAAGATACAACCAACATGTGTATCGGCAGCCAATAAATTATAAATTCACTATCTTAACATTATGTGCGTAATTTAAACAAGTTATTGATTTTAAACAGTGGAGGAAAATCACACGGAAATGTTGCATTCCTTTATTTAATTGTAATATCTATTGAATAATTGTTTTAATTTAACCTTTGTTTTTAATTTAATTCTTTGTTTGTACTGGCTGATCCGGCGAACTTCGTACCGCCAATTTTTTCACGTATTTTTCACGATCTCGTTCCCACTGCACCTTCTATTATATTAAGCATGTCTTTTTGAATTACTATATCTATTAAAAGAAATCGCATTAAAATCTGTAGGGTAGTTTTGAAGATACATTTTTTTTTTGTAAAGAATATTAGAACCGTAGTTACTAATATTCCCTCTAACCCCTCCAGCTAAGCTAAATTGCTTGTGTTAGGAGTGGGTTCACGTCGGTAGTGTAATGGCCAGGATCGAACCCGGGACCTCTCGATCGTAAGTTCGACTCCTTAACCACTAAGCTACCGACGCTTCAATATAAATATAATATGTAAGATATAAGCATACGTAGGGAAGGACAAACGTGGAAAGTGACTTCGCTTTATACTATATAGTTAAGGTAACAGGCAAGCTCACGCAGCTTACGTTTATGAATGCTGCCTCTTAATCTTTTTCGTTTATGTATACTCAATCATAAATAGAAACGAAAAAGGAACGCCAATCAATGGCTATCAAATTTCTTGTGAACACACATCTCTTTGACTTAAGGTTTAGATTTAGGTGGGTGCACTCGGTAAGGTACCATATACACACATTCACAACTCTTTCTTTTCTTCACGATCTCCTCTCGCCGGTCTGCTGGAAGAAATTTCTTTTAGAAATAAGCAGTACCAATGTACTAACTTTTTCATCCAATATATATTATGTTTGTTTTGTGTGTGCATAAATCTTAAATAAATAAATAAAAAAATAAATAAATAAGTCGAGGTAAAGAAAACTAAATAAAAAAAAGTGTAGACTGTACTTTATAACACGATTCTGGTAAGAAACAATGAAAATAGAAAAAAATGGAGTGGTTTTAAATACACTAATAACCCCGTCTGTGACAATACATTTTGTAAAACGTGTTTATATTAATTGCTGGAGTCTATGCCAGGATTTTTTTTGAAAGAATGTCTTAAAGGTTTTCGATTAAGTATTCACATTAGTTCCTTCAAAAGACCTAATAAGACAATGAAGTCCTTTATGTGTGTGTGTGTGTCAGTGTAGTTACAAAAGACGTGATATATATAGGTTTAAATATTCAAATGATTTCCATATTACATTGATATCATTTGAACTTACAAGTTACACGCAATATGCAGTGGAAAAGTAAGAGCAAAACTTAAGATTTAAAGCCTCCTCATCTTAAAGAAAAGAAAGTTAAAGTAAAGATAAACAGGCAATTAATATGTGTAATAAAATGAAGTTACTGAAGTTAGATTTCCCAACATACCTCGACTATGAACACGCTTGTTCCTACCTAGTAAACACAACATAAATCAAGTAATGTATCATTTAATGGTTGTTATAGTGGAACGATTAAGTGCCATGCTTAATCTGCAATGCGTTAAGTACAAACACATAAACGTGTTGGTTTACCGTGCTCGTAAATACGTATTATAATAAGGTGTGGTACTCATATTATCAGTGCTCATTGTATACATTGCAAAATGAAGCACAGCGGAGCACGACGACATTCGTACTGAGTACATATCTACCTCGTAATATTTCCTCCGGTTCACTTATGCAAATGCAGTATATTGACAAACAATATACTTGGAAATATATGAAGTGGTCGTATAAAAGTGACAGTGGCTGGGTGCGTACCATCATAACCTAAGGGTATTGCCACACTGCTTCGCAGGGCTATACCGAGCCCAATTCATTCTTGCTATCGCTTCAATATACAACACTATTTATGGATATTAAAAAAGTGACAGGTTCGCTATTTCTAGTCAAATGAACGTTTTACGACGATGCAAGAAAATAAACCAATACTAAAATATGCACGTGGCAAGTAAAATGTGAAGGTGTCGTTTATTCCCAGTAATATTTATGAGAAAGTATTGGTGAAATTTTATTTATACTGCTAAGGTGGCAAAAAACCCATCTGTAAGTGCTTACCAGTAACGTAATTAGTATACCTCAGAGTTCAGTCATATGCGGCTACCTGCTGAAGGTGGAAGACCATGATAAACAGGTGAATTTAAAAAGGAAAGGGTGGGGTCAAAGTCCATCCATACATACTCATGCATTTCTTCTTCCATGTACGATGGAGAGATACTCCGTTTTTCGACTCATTCGTCATTCGCGTCGGTAGCGTCGGTAGCTTATCGGTTAAGGAGTCGGTCTTACGATCGAGAGGTCCCGGGTTCGAATCCTGGCCATTACACTTTAGCACTGCAAGTTAGCTTAGCTGGAGGGGTTAGAGGGAATATTAGTAACTTCGGTTCTAATATTCTTTATAAAAAAAATATGGGAGCGAATGATGGCTGATCTCCTAACCCCGAGAGAAGAACCTGCGCCCGAGTCCCGTATTGTTTTTATATCTTCAGACCATTGTTTGGCGCATACTACCAGGTGGTAAGCACCTAGTGTTAAGTTCAGAAGATGAAGGCCCTCAGAAGGTGGACCTCAGTTGGGCAGTTTTAACATAATATGCCTTTTTTCGCCGCAATTAAAAAAGCTGGGTTTTTAGGAAGAAGGGAACATGTTGTGTGTGTGGGTTATGCGTTCTACAATTATTTTTCTTTATGATAGACATTGCGGCAAAATGAAACGTTCCTAGTAATTTACATCATTACAGTCAATTATCGCTCAAAACAATATTATGTTTGTAACATAACAGTAAATTAATCATACGCACTGATTTTATGACATATTTATACTTGCGTTACTTCTGTAGCGATTACTTTAAGTGGAGCAAAACATTGTCTTTTATATACATTTATATAAATAAGTAAAATTTAAGAGTCTGTTTGCAGTGTAATGATTATACACGAATGTGTACAATATAGTACTTAAGAAAGACAGACAGTGTGTCTGACGCGGATTAAACTGTTACTTAGTAGAATTCTGCTAAAAGTTGATAATCCCCGAAGTGCCTAAACTGATTTTGATGTAAATTTCAGGTAGCAGGTTTTTTAGACGTACTATGGCTATTTTTAGTTTAATAAAAAGGAGTTTCCTCAAAAAAAAAAGTGTGTAAACGCGACTACAATATGGGGTTCTTCAAGAAGGTCATTAGAAGGTTTCTTCAGCGTAGGCAGCACGAGTGTAACGCCCCTGGTGTTGCATACGTCCATAGGCCGCGGTAACCACTTTCCGTCAGGTGGGCCGTGTGCTTAAAAACCTAAGTGGTATAAAAAATTGCAAGTAAATAACAAAAATAAACGTCATTCAAGTTTGTTTACGTTCTGTTGGCAGTAGAAAACAACAGTGAGCTATAATTGGCGACAACAAGACTCAGAGTGCCCGTCGAACTGTGCCGCGGTCCACGGTTCACGTTTATCGGAGAGACCTTTGGCTTGTGTGCGGGGCGCGGCACCTGCGAACTACGATAATGATTCTCGTAATATCCGAGATTTATGTTGGTGAATTAAAATGAAATGTCACTTAATATAATCAACACTCCCCGCGGCGCGGTGGACATCTGTTCCAAACGCGGCGAAACAAACTCGGATGATTCACCTTGTTTTGCAGTACATTCTTGGAACTGATTAATAATTATATTAATTTATCTCGGTAATAAAACAATAATTAACAGTCAGTAGTCATACGAGCCGACGTATAAATTTCCTAATGTGAAACCTAGTGTAATATGATACCGAGATCAAACAGGTCGCTACTACACCTGGGCACCTGACGAGGCTCACGTCAACTATGGTAATAGACCAAACGAAATTACTTTTAATAATCCAAAAATATCGATTACTAATCTTCTTCGCGGTTTTAATAAAATTTAGAAAAATAATACTAAATGTACGTTGAAACGAGCACCGCCCAGTTTTTGGTAACCATAAATATATCTTGTTGATGACTTCAGCGGTTTGGTAATTTGTTTTTACAAATTCAGGCTTCCATTCCGCGAGCAGGTACTTCATAAAGGATAGCCCGTCTGTGTGATATGCTGTCTTTTCCAAATAAGGGCAGGTCGTTGCTCCGTCGTCTTCTTTGTTTAAAAAAATTACACTTGTATGTAGGAACGTACGTGTATGGAAAATCAACTGCGAATTAATCACATGTAAAAGCCTTCGCTTTATGAATGTCTAAAGAAAATCGAAGGTTAAATTGTGAAATTTGTTACTTAGATGTTAGGTTCATATACGAGTTTTTATAACATTAATGGAATGTTCTTGGTTCAACGTAACATTTATCTACTGAACAACCCATATTCGAGCGTAACAAGAAGGTTCTGCATAAGCTTTCAAGGAACGATTAACTCCTGAAAGCAGTCGTCAGTGTATACAAATTGCCGATTAACATGATCACGGCAGTGACGATCAAATTCAGGGCAGATAATTAAGACCGATTATGTCAGATTCGGTCGTTAAACTAGTTGGTTAATGCCATTGTATTATGAATATGGATTTAATGTTGTATAAACATCAAAAGCCTCAAGTTACACGGTATCGAGTGTCGTGACAGCACGGGGTCGAGCCTGCCAGGTGCGCTGCTTGGGACATTAATCGTGATACACCATCGTATAGATCACAATCAAAACCAGTTTTATTATTTTAAAGTTGTAAATGACGCAAGTGGTGGTGCGCTCGCGCAGGTGGGACCGTGTACGGTAACATGGAGTGCGGTAACACAGTCGCGGAAAATGTACAACACTGCGTACAGTACCTACTGTTTATACTGTTATGTAAGTCGTTAACAGCCCTATACAATATAGATTACCATTCTGAAAATTAATAAATCTATGCATTCATTTCTATATTATTATCCCATGTATATAAATTTCTATGTGTGTTAAACTTACGTGTATACTTACATACGTAAAAATTATCGTACAGAATTCTTTTATACCTACTGTTTTTTCTTGGTATTTTAATAGGAATATTGAAATACTGTCTACGTAGTATTAACAAGCGCGTGCCAAGTGGCTCGATAGCGTGGCCTTAGTTCAAAGTTGAGCGACGTAGTGCGCCGTGTGTAGGCGTGCGCGCGACACGGTCAGGCGGGCCGGCGTCGTCGCGCGGCGCCCTATCGTCTACCGACCGCCTATCATTATTCCCATCCAAACATTATTTACCACTCGGCCTTTTTATCCTGAAGCCTTTTTAACATACCTACATTAACTGCAGAACCACTTATCAGGTAGACAACTCGTGGGATGTTAATTTCGGTGGGCAAGCCTTAGTGCTCGTATAGGAAACCAATAAATGATTTAAATTTCTGTGTGGTAAATCATTAAGATATAAAACTCATTTATGAAATCGATTTTAATCAATTTCTAATATAGGATATGTTATTCGAAAGGAATTTTAATGATGAGTCCACCGACATGCCGTATAAATAATCCCTGGACTCTATGAATGACGAAGCAAAAAGTTGGAATAAATTTGTTAGCCAACTATTAAATTTGCAATAGGTAGATACTTTTTCAATGGTTACTGATACTTTTTTTTTATTGCGAAGAACGCGGATGAGGCTGGAAAACGATATTTATTTATAAAGTCTGTGCATCGGTTGCAATAAGTAATCGACAGCAAGATTCCATTTATTCCTATCTGTTGGTTTTTCTGGTTCCAGTAACTCCCGCATTGAAGCGCGCATTGCGACCGAGAGGATCGCTCGCGACTTTTATTACTTGTGCAACCTGATATATAACATGTAGGTACCTATTTTACCTGTTACAAAGTTACAGGTTATGTATATTATGTCTTTCGATATATCGTCTTAAAGCAAATTTTACATTTATAAATTTTAATTGTGAAATACGTTTAGTATATAGTGTAAAAAAGAAGTTGATGTAATACTCAAGCAATAGGCCAATAAACCTGTGTAGTTTATTGGACTCGGAATCAATTATTTACTCTGATAAAAAAACGTAACACCTGTGGAAGAATAAGCTATATCCACGCTATGCTAACATTTTGATTTAGGTTCATTTGGAGCCATAACAGAAAAAATAACCAACACAATAATGACGGTAGGCGAAATAGCTCTTAAATGGTTTTGTTTTGTGATCCCCCATTTAATTAATCCGTTCCGCTGCCAAATCACCTTCATAATAAAGTCTTCATGACGTAAGCTAAGGAACACGAAAAATCGAAAACATTATTATTAACAGATTTTTTGATACAACGAAATAATCGCTATATCAAAACTCGGTGTAGCATTTTATCCATATTGAACGATATAACAGCAAAATTACTATTTTTCAAACGGGTATCTATATTTTATAGTTCGTTTTTGAAATATGATATCGCGATATAAGCAAGACTATTTTTATTATTGACATTAATGGATAGGTAATTTATTTAAAAAAATAATAAGGATAAGATTGTGAATCTGATCTTTTTATAATAAATGTGAAGTTGGTTTGCCACCTGGAGATTTCTAGATAGTGTCTATCACGAAGGAAACTAGTTCAGATATCATGTTCCGTTGTGTTTTACTTGTATGTTAGTTGCGAAGCCTTCGAGGCTTGTCTGAGATGTAGGTGAGGGCATGCAGCATGTAGAGTATATTCTGTGAAGATTCGCGGAAGCGGGGCGAGCGGCGCGGCGTCCGCGCGTCTGCCCGCGCAACGCTGCACCTGCCGGCCCGCAGGCTATTTATAAACCAGACCGTACCTCCGACATAGAATAACTTAATCGCACAAACGACAACCAACTTACGGTATTGAACCTACAAGGATAAGTACTTTTAATACCTCCAAATCGATTTGTACCATGTTACTGATAGAGCAGCTATAAGGAAGTTATGGAACTAATACTTAGTTACTCTTAACTACTTACGATCGGCTAATCATATTGTATCTTTTTTATGACATTATCATTTTTCTTTTTTCTTTTGTATTAAATGGGATTGACACTAACGACGCACTTAATTCCTTTTATGGGTTCATGTTCAGCGTATGATTTTAGATTGATAGGTATGGTATGAGATATTTACCATTTTGGTTTGTTGTTTGAGTATCGGATATTCAAAACTACAAATCGACGTGGTAAATATTGTGATCGTTTTAATATTATTATATAACCTACATGTTCAGAGCCTAAATTATTAAACTTGAATCAAGTTAATAAAAGTTTAGTTAAGAATAACTATTTTAGACATAAAGCATTTTCATAAGTTAGGGTGGAGATTCAATCAATATAATATAATTAGCCTATTGCAGGCTACTGCTGGTCATAGGCCTCTCCCAAAGTTGGGAGGCATTACCCTACTGTTTCTACGCTAGCCAGACGGGCTGGCTTTATTTCGAATTTTCTCCACTCGCAGTGCTAGCAGAGCAGGTAGAGATTAACTTTACACTTTTCCTCAATGGAGTGTCCCTTCTAGATATTACTTTGTGGCTGTGCGTGGAATGTACATAACAACTTATCTACGATTCTATAGCATCCAAGACATTACTATTGTAGGTTTGTATACACTTAAGTACGTATACCCAATACTATATTATTTATCAGCTTTTTGCGCAGCACCTCTGTCCACAATTTTCCGTAATGTCTTTATTTATCTACATAACAAGAATAGTTACAATTTCCTGTAGTAAACAAAGCAGAGCACAGAGCACAGGTGTGAGCTTTTGGAGATGTCCGTTAATGATGTGGTGCGAGGCAGGCTACCAGTACTTAAATAAATATTATTTTTAACGATCAGTGCAGCCGGTATTTGTGCACTATGTGTTCAACATGTTTACGTAACAGTGTTCAGATGTCGGGAACAGTTTGCCGCCGCGGCCGAAGTCGGTAAACACACCGAACGGTCTTTACCACACGACAAACCAGCCTGATATTTGCTCACCGGTCGGTTGCTGTGTACGACGCTAGGCCAACCGCGTTCCTACATTATTAGACAAATCGCGACCTAATATTCATTTCCTCTATCGAGCTCAGATAAACTGTGATGGACTTTTTCACTTACAGATTATAATAATGTTGATTATACTGTTTTCTCAAACAACGTCAGCTATTAGATGTCATTGTCCTCAGGAGTATTCAAGATATATGTTATGCATAGTTTGAAACTGTGTATTAAGAAACCTTTGTCTCTGATTTTGTATATTAAATATTTATTTAATAAAGAATGGATACGTACAGATGACATTTTTTTGTGTTCGGAGCTGAAAGGGCGGTGACCTTATTGTTTGAAAAGTAGAGTGATGAACTTATGACGCAGGCAGGTACACACTTGTTCCTTTAGTGCAGTTTCCATAAACACAATGCCACCTGACCTGCAATATAAACACGATATGACTGATTTTTTTTTTGCTAACGTGTGCGTGAAGTTAAAAAGGCGGCAGTGCAAATCAGGCTTACGATTAAAAACAGTGGGTTCAAATATTAGTTTGTATTACATACAGTATCTTATTATCCTACTATCCGTACTAATATTATAAATGCGAAAGTAACTCTGTCTGTCTGTATGTTACGCTTTCACACCAAACCACTGAACCGATTCTGATGAAATTTGGTATAGTGGTAGATTAGACCATGAGAAAAGACATAGGCTGTTTGGTCGCTATAACCGACATCCACGCGGGTGGAGTCACGGGCAAAAGTTAGTAATAGTATAAATTGTGAAAGTTTGTGAAGATGTTTGGATGTTTACCACTCATTCTCAATCACTCTCAAATGGTTGAGCAGACCTGACTTACGTACATGCATAGATTATAACCTGGATTAGCACATAGAGCAGTTTTTATCCCTAGAATAGATTTCCATGGATAATAGGCAAGAAATCAGAATTTCGCGGCAGTGGATCTGCGGGTAACAGCTAGTCATAACATAGAATCATCACCTCCCATCCTCAAAGTACTCTGAAGTTATCTACAAGTAATCCCGGATGCTTTAAGTGCATCGTGAAAAGACGTTTTCGAGGTATGCTATTCCCTGAAATGGTAGCCAATCGATTAATATTAACGCGTTTTATTATTGAGTGAAATATTATTTTTATTGAACGGATTTTCACTGATGTAATCTGAAATCGTCTTGAAACGCATAACTTTTTTCTCCTAAATATAATCTGGCGTAACGATTTTGGCATAATTTGTATCATATGCCAATAGACATTATGGTTTGTGATACCGTTTTTATTAAGAAGAACAAAAAGTACGTAAAGCGTCTACATATTTCGTCAGGACCAAATGTAATAATATGCATGTATCTGAGTACTAGTACTAGAGAAATTATCAGAGTTAACATCCGTAAGAACGTATTTTTTGGATATTATGAACCGAAATTCTCTAACTTCTCCGGCTACTTTAGCTGCGAGTAAATGGCGTTCCTTTGGTGGTGTCAACTGTCAAGTATTCTAATTCGGGACCTAAAATAAAGAAAATACGTGTATTTTAGTGCTTTGATCTCTTTCATACGTTGAGGTCTGTTGTGTGTGTGTTGTCTTATATAAAGACTACCATCGACTCCACATAAAAAAGTGGCAAGAATGCTCTCAAAAATCTCTAGGGATTATAATATCCTTGATAATGTTAGAGGTCAAATAAATGTAGGAATTCACGACAGTGTTAAAAGCTCCGCAAGGTGAACTGAACTGTTAGACAAAGGCTCATCGCGTTGAACTAATTAGGCCGAACGCCGTGAGGAATGCGCGGGCCACGCCGGTAATTGCAGAGCGCGCGCCGCTCTGCGCCCCCGGCACAAGCCGTGGCGCGCACACCTCATTGCGAACGAAGCTTTTGCGCTAAGATTTATTTACATCCGGATTCTATAAGTAGAAACTAATACATCCAATATAATAGAAAAGCATATTTTCTCTATATTACCATACAATTCTTTCCTCGTATATTGTTGTTTTATTCGTTTATGTTGCGTATTTGAAATTAATTATCACTTTTTAAGGAAAACATCTTGAAGAAACGTAGATACCTATCTGAGAGGTCTTGTCTTATGTTGTAAGGTTTGTGAACTTAGTTAACCCTTCTAGACCTACGAAATCTACGGTATTCCCAAATTGAAATTGGGGAATTGCCTCCTAGAGTGGAATAATTTTCAAACAGGGCTAATATCACTAGATTTTTTGCCAATAAAGATAAGTGACTTTTTTACCAACATATTAATATTATAAAGAAATTAAATGGAGTGTTATTTCTGCAGATGTGTTTGCCAATTTAATTAATGCAAATATAGCAGTAAATAACATCGTCAAAGCAATTTATTACCATTTTGATAACGGTAGTAGGTAGAAAAAAATTGTTTGTTGGCGGCCTAACACACTGACAGAATGTCGGCCGCTGCGCAAGGTTATTCAGCGATGTGTATAAGTTTTTAGGCTATTTACCATTACTGTGTAAGTAGTTACCTACATAATATTGATTTGGTCAGCGTATTTGGTAATTAGGCAACATAATTATGTAGCTATTCATAAAATATTTGATACTAAATTAAACATTCTTTCTCAAGAGGCCGCGTGGAATGTTTTGCTCAGAATTTGGGCCTGTCGTAATTATTTTTCTTCAATGTTTTCAATTATTTACTTTATACAGGTACTATATGGTCTGCTCGAGTTATCAGAACCACCAGAAAACCTATCAAAATTACATTAGAAATCATTTATCTTTATAAACTTCCTCTTATCCGATTTGGGTAATGTAGCGAATGGAAACTTATACTGACCGTGGTTTAAATTTCCATATTATGTTGAATAGTAACCATGACCTTAACCTAAACAGATGAAGTTGAAGTCTCTGTATTGTACACATGTTTATATGTGCCAAGTTCGGCCAGTTTCTATTTATCAGGGTTCAATTTGTTTAGGTTCACAGTGGTTCCATATTTGAAATAACCCAATAATGTTTGGATCTCTTTGAATTCTGTAGTTCGATCATAACCTCATTTCGAAAATTCAATTTTAGGAATTTGAATTTGGAATTTTCTCAGAATTTCCCGTTTGGGGGGAAAATATTAGAATGATTTTTTTGAGATTTTTTGCATAGTTTATTAGATATTTGTATAGAGTTAGTGCAACAGTTTTTGTGTGGATATTATTTACGTCGCGCGGTGTGGTCTGGTTGTGGTCGGCCTTCGCTCGCCAAGAGACAAGACGCTAGCTGCCACTTTCACTCGGCCACCGCAACGTGCATCCACCAACATCTGGTTTTATTTCCATGGATATGGCATTCTAAATCCGATATTTTGTATAGACTTATGCTAATATACCTATGAATATCTTGTTGAGTATTCTTTCATTGTAAAGTCATAATTTTAAAAAATCTTGTTTATTATTAGGGTTCCGTAACTCAAGAGGAAAAACGGAACCCTATAGGATCACTTCATTGTCCGTCTGTTTGTCTGTGAAGACCTTTTTCTCAGGAATGCGTGGAAGTACCAAGTTGAAAGCCATACCACATACGTGTATAACGTCTTGAAGCTGTACATACAAAAGTAAAACTTCTAAGTCAACGCAATTAAAATATATTGTGGCTTATGTAGCTTGAGTTAATTACGGAACCTTTGGTGCGTGAGTCCAACTCGCGATTGGCTGGCTATTTTTCTATTATGAAAACTTTTTCCTTAACAACTTTATTTAGATACTACCTATGTTTGAGAAAAAAATTGGGAAGTAGCGCATTCATTTATTCTTGACTCCATGTATTTCGAGGTTCGTACCAGAAAAAAACTTGAGTTCAAAACAATAAGTGCCAATACAATTTATTTTTCACCTGTGCCTACTAACACCTGGTAACTTGTTTTGATATTTGCTTCATTAGTTCATTACATTTGATATACGGAATGAACATTTATCATTCGTTTAATTATTATTTTAGTTACCTATCGAAGATTTGAGACACGTAAATTTAAATGTTTTCATCTTTGTAATGAACTTAGACAAACATTTAATAATAATAACAAAATGTAGGCGTTTACAAAACACGTTTATTTGGTAAATTTCAACTTTAAAACTAGATTTTAAAACATCTATGATGATGTTTTCACTAACATTGAAGATTTAAAATCAATCAAGCCATCAAAGATATTAGCATGAGCATATATTAAGATGAACTACTTCCTAATACACAATCGTACTAAGATTTAGGTACATTTTGAACTTGAAATTGAAACTGTAACCTCCATAATAATTTAATAGCATGTATATTACAAACTTAATTAACTAGGATCGACCGGTATGTTGTTATCAGTTGTAATGAATAAAGAATATAGGTACACATAGAGTGTGCGTGTGCGCATTTCGAAACCGGTGTTGCGCAATAAGGTCGCCGCCAAGGACGCGGGTTCGTTGCCAGAAATAAATTGATGTTTATGTCTGTCTAGCGTACCGAGCGGACCGCGCGCACTGTTCTCCGGCTTCACCGCTCGCGTTGTCGCCAATCGCTTGCCTTCTACGACCACTACTGTCATGCACCCTAGATAAGTACAAATTCGTTGGTTGTATTATAGATGAATGTATGAGGTTGACACATATATTTTGACGTTTATGACAGTTGTCAACGTAGCTTAGCGGTTAAGGAGACCATTACACTACCGACGTGAACCCACTCCTAGCACAAGCAATTTCGCTTAGTTGGAGGGGTTAGAGGGAATATTAGTAACTTTGGTTCTAATATTCTTCAAAAAAGAAATGTCATTCTCATACATTGATCAATGTATTCTACAAACGAATTGCCGATTATCTAGAGGGGCTGGGCCCGTAGACAAAGTGGCATGTTATAGGAGAGTCGGTTCTATCGTACTACTTTTGACTTGGACTCGTATATTTAGTTAATAAAAGGACTTATAAAGATTTGTCAGCATGTAAAATGAAGTTTAATGTATTCATTATTCATTATTCTTCATCTTAACGTTAATCCCAGTCGCATCCGAAGCTTTTCAACTTGGAGTCTGGGGTCCCGCTTTACTACTCCGGATTTTGCAGTTAGACCAGTTGTTGGCTTTTAGGGCTCCAACTACTGGGCTCTAACGACTGCTATAAATATTCATATGGCAAGCGGGACCGACGGCTTAACGTACTCTCTGTGGCACGACCAGACCAATGCAAATACCCATATTCATATTATAGAGATATTTCCTTTGAGCGGGGATCTAAACAGCCTCCTCCTGCGTACCTATCACTACGCTGCAGAGGCTGTCATATAACAAAAGACCAATGACTTGTCACTCTCCATGTTAGGATAAATAAAATGTAGTTTTTGCGGAGTTCTGCCTCCAGTACGATTTAACAGACTAGTTGTTTATATTATACTATAGGTATATAAATTTTACCAGATACTAAAATACATACCTACATATTTTTATACATATGCTACACACTCCTGTAAATCCCCAAAGGGGTACGCAGATTTCTTTATAGTAATATTAACTATTACGTATGTCAATATCATACATTACTTATTCTGCCATATTGCCAGTATTATTGGCAATATCGCAATTAGAAATCAAATTTCGGATTTAGGAACACCTGTTACAAAGTAGTTTAACTTTGCTTACTTTGGTTCCAGCAGACCGTGCTGCAGTATGTCCTGAAAGATAATGAATTAAGTAATTAGTTTTTTATGTTCGTTTTAGTTCAACTTGTCTTTATTATTTAAAACGTGTTCAAAAGATAAAAAAAGTAATAGAAAATATTTTTGTAATTTAACTTTATTTCTTCTTCCTACCCTTTTAAATAATAGGTATTTTTTGAGCTATTTAGGTGGTAAACCAGCACGTGCTCTACTTAACAGAAGTTGGAATAACAAAATTGATCCAAAAAAACAGATATAAAAAGTTTTTTTTATCAGAGGTATCAAGTAAGAGTGGAGCATTTAGGCTTAGTCTCGGTAAGGGTTGGCTTCTTTATAAAAACATGTGGGGAAAAAGGGGGGAAGTTCGCTGTAGCGTTTGTTAAGTTAAGAACCGATCATCATAATTTTTTGATGAAAAATCCAAGGCTGTTTAAAATATGTTGATACGTATAATTTCTTAAGCATACCAGATTTGATTAACGGTACCAGAAATATGTAGCAGAGGGTATTCACGAGGTCTATCGTTCACTACAACTAACTATTCATAATACAAACACACATACTTACATGTAAACTATTGTTGTGTAGGA
Organism: Eilema sororculum; assembly: GCA_914829495.1. Taxonomy (NCBI): domain Eukaryota; kingdom Metazoa; phylum Arthropoda; class Insecta; order Lepidoptera; family Erebidae; genus Eilema; species Eilema sororculum. The sequence continues at coordinate 14,649,434 of OU618542.1, forward strand.
ATCAATTATAATTCTAGATAACAAATGACCTCCTTATAAGTCGAAAGATTTGAAAAGCATCATCAACATCATTTGACTTCTTTGCACCCAGAGCTCGTAAGTAGGGAGGTACTTCAGAGGCTTTGGATTGAGCTCCAAAGATCTTGATGGGATCCAATGCACCCCCGTTTTGATAAACATAATACATTTTAATGTGGTTAGTGGTTCGTAAAGACAGAAAAGTAGAACACGACTGTATTTACGTCCCAATTGAGCAGTCTGTCTAGGGAAGTACGCACCTTGAAACATTTTATAAAATCTTCTTTCTATGAGTCGATGGCAATTTTTAGCTAAATTTTCTGATGTGACCCAAAATTCAGCGATACCTTAAAACACGTAAAAAATAAAAGGTTATTAAAGTAGGGTTCAAGAACGGCCCAAAAATGTGCCAATTAGGTGCATACTTTTGAATAAACGTTTGCAAGTAAAGATGCCATAGCAGTTATAGCCGTAAATTGACACGTATTTCGTGTTTCGTTGCATTTATAGTGACAAAATACTCGTTTAGTGGTGTCGAGACGAGTGTGAGATGCGCATTATAACATGCATCGGAGCGGGCGCGGGCCGGCAACAAGTGGCCGGTTAAATATGTCATCACCGTTATACAGCCACGTGACAAAACACTACTAGTGGGATTACCATCAATGCTTATTAACTTTATTTTCGCTTCACATGTAACTGTTTTGTGAGAGTAGAGAATTCTTCTTGACCAATTTTATGTGACGTTGTCCGAGAACTTAGAATGATGGACTAGCTTAGCGCAATAACAATCTTATTACCGTACTAAACTGTACAATTAATAACTTTACTAAACTAGACATTATGTCTAGATTACTTTCCATTAAATTATGACTAAACTTTGTGACGACTATCGAACTGAGGACGTGTAAGTAATCCAAATCTTAGTTTAAGCTAATAGTTGTTCGTAAAGCCTGATTGACACGCTTTACAAAATGCACTTGCATGTCAGGTCTGTGTAGATATGGTAAGTAGTACTCATATAACTTGGTCAGTACAGAACAAAATCCTATTCTCGCGCTAGTGTGGAGGTAAGTACGTAATCGTTAACATCACTAGTATCCATGTACCGCTGCCCTTATGGTGAAAGTCGATTGTGATTGAGGTGCGTACGAGACAAACAAAATGCGAGGTGTGCGAGTTCCGCGGCACGCGACTATATTATTTTTTATGTCGACGAAATTATTATGTTCCTTTTTCAACCTTCAACATCGGGGGGAAAGGTTGAAAGTGTGATGGACAGACAAATTGATGGTAGCGAGATGCGATGGGCACAAATTCGAAATTCAAACAACTGGCTTGCATACGTGTTAAATATTTCACACCGATCGTTTTATTTCTTTTTCGTTTAGATAAACAAGAATGCTGAAAATTCTACTTGTGTGAGCGCAGAGCGTGTACAATGTACAATTTTCATAATTATAATATATGGTTACTATGCTCAAGATTTTATGTCATATGCGTTGAATTTTATATTCTCTGTTTACGTCCTATTTAGGTGTTCTTTAAAACTTTGCAAAGATAAGCTAAACTGTTGAATAGAATGTGTAATAAGCTCAAATTTCATTGTTGCTGTATGCGGTGAGATTGTATCCGCGTATGTTTAGTATGTTTTTGATAAGATAAGGTGTATCTGAGAGTAGTGAGTGAGCCGCGGGCTCATCTGGCATTGTAGCGCAGTCGCGGGCGCTGCGTGGCGGCCATCGACCGCGCGCCTCCTCTAAAATATTCCAAGCATGCACAAATTAAACTGGTTTTTTCTTCATATTATTTTATTACCTTTGCATAAAAACATTGTAAGCTAAACAATTTCGCGACACCGTGCAATATGCCACACCTGGTCACTATTACACATTCTGAGCTTCAATAGTGGTCAATAACTTAAGATCTTGATGTGTTTAATGGTTTTTTTTAAAGACAACTCCCGCACTAGGAAACAAGCCCTGTATCGCGGGAGACTTTACAAACATACAACTAACGGACACAAACTACACCTAGACTCATAACAACTATTTGTGGATAACACTAATTTTTGTTCTGTGTGGGGATCGAACCCATAACCTCGTGCACAGCCGGCGCATACTAAGCCCACTGAGTATTTTAATAACACTTTAAGTATATAGAGAAACTGTTCCGCTGCTAATTGACTTCCTCATTGCTCTAGTATACCTACGTTTGTGCTTGTTTACGTGTGAAGAGCCTTTATCCCTACCTACATTGAGATGCGCTGGTCTTAACGTTAGTTAATGTCATGTTATGTTGGTAAGCATGAAAGGAAATTTGGACACTGGAAATAGAATACGTTGGGACCTTTCCTAAAGTATTTGTAGGGGTCTCTAACACTCTCGATTCTCTGCGAATTACGGTTTTCAACCACAAATTCGTTCTCTACCTTAAGGATGTATTATCAAAATCTCTGATTTACATGTAAGATTTTATTTTCTAATCAGAACATACGAACTTTCATACAAACGCTCAGCCGTAGTTTAACCCCCTTAGGAGTGAAATTTCCAATCATCTTTACTTACTGGATATACAATATTCCCGAGGAGGGCCAGACCGTAAGGAATGGCCCTGGGTCAGCCGAGATGCGAGGGATATGTCGAAGACAACCTCACATCCGGCCTAGCAACACGACCCACAGTCGGCGTGCGGTTTTAAACGGTTCGTGTCCGACATAATCTCCCCTTCCGGCTCCGGGGGGGGCGGAATCCTAGGGGAAAAGTATACAATTTTGAATACCGACTGCATAGATTTCGAATTTGTAGCAGGCTCAGCGAGTCAGTCTACCTAGACAATTGGTAATAGGTTGTCCAGCGTATTGTGGGATAGAATAATGAAGGTATCGGATTAACACGTATTTGACATTTCTGACGTTTATGACAGTCGTTAATGTATGTCAATCCCGTGCATAGATCAATCTATTCTATTCGACAAACGCATTGCCACTGGTCTAGAGGGGCAGGACAAGTAAAGTAACTACTATATGTACTCATTATGTACAGACTGTTAACTGTTAACATGGTACATGTTTCCGATGGTGACCCTCTTTCCGAGACTTTGCCTTTAGCTTAACATCAGGCGAGGTGAAGTCAAATTGACGTGTCCTATATAAAAAAAAATGATCCTGCTATAAACGTGAAAGTTTGTAAGTATGGATGGATGGATGTTTGTTACTCTTTCACGTCTAAACGGCTGGAGCGATTTTAATAAAATTTGGTATGGAGTTAGCGGACATTTATGGATTAACAGATAGCCTTTGTTTGGTCGTGATAACCGACATCCACACGGGTAGAGCCGCGGGCAAAAGCTAGTATAAAATGAATCCATACTAATATTATAAATGCGAAAGTAACTCTGTCTATCTGTCTGTATGTTACGCTTTCACGCCTCAACCACTGAACCTATTTTGATGAAATTTGGTATTGGGGTAGATTAGACCATGAGAAAGGACATAGGCTATGTTTGGTCGCGATAACCGACATCCACGCGGGCGGAGCCGCGGGCAAAAGCTAGTGGGATATAAGTTAAGGTAGCGTGTACTAAACAAATAATATAAATGTGAAAGTTGGGGAATGAAGATGGATGTTTGTTAAAAAAAAACTGATAGGATTAGGTAGAAGGATATATTATACCTGGTATTTAAAGGGATTAAAAGGCAGCCTCTTTGGCGTAGCGGTAGTAAAGTAAAGCTGCTACGCAGGAGGCGCGGGTTCGATCCCCGCTCAATGCAAATATTTGTATGCATGAATATTTTCATTTGTCTGGTTGTGCCTCAGAGTGTAGGTACGTTAAGCCGTCGGCCATATTAATGTCTGCCATATGAACATCTATAGTAGTCATTACGGGTAGTTGCAGTCCTAAATAGGCCAAGAACTGGTCCAACTGCCACTGGTCCAATGGGTTGTGGAGGTTATATGGCATACGCTTCACAAAAAATTCAGTTCAGCCGAATCCGTAGATAGGTAAAGCGGATCCCATACTTCAAGTTGAAAGCTTTGTATGCGATTGGGATTAACGCTGAGATGTAGAAGAAGAAGAAGAAACAGAATTAAAATTAAAAGTAGATAGTAGCTGTGGTCATCAGCTAGTTATTTTTAACTGTCGAGCAGTTTTTACGAGTCGGTATATTCTCTGAAATGTAACTTGTGTTTTTCCTAATTCCTATCACAGCACTGGTGAAGCAACCGTATAACATGCGTAACGCACGCAACGTAGCTCTACACCAATCAGCCAAACCGACCAATCAGTTGTTTCGAATAAGATTCGAAGAGTCACGTTCTATAAAAGGTAATTATCTTCAAGCTCAATACTTAAAATTAGATTCCTAGTGGAGCAACTTGTTTTTTAATCAGATGGTTTAGCCCACAGTGGTACTCCTCATTTCAGAAACATTAAGTCTGGCCGCACACGCACGGTTTTCTGGATCCGATTCGGTCCGAAAATGAAGCATTCGAGTTTCCGAATCTAATCTAAACCGAATTGGAAAACCATGCGTGTACGGCCAGCCTAAGAGACTATGCATATTTATGCGATTATTCTATAGGTACATAGGTATCATAAAATAGAATTTAAAAGTCAGACTACACGCATAGGTACAGATATATGTTTGTTCTAAAAACACTGGAAGGACTGACAGAAATGGGTTCTTTTGTATTTCCAATAGAACTAATCAACAAGTAACGAGAAAACCAATTCATTAAATACCATTTCATATTTATAGTTTCCTGGTACTTCAGACGAGTAAAATAATTATTGTTAATACCTTAGTACCCAATATGTTTAATATATTAACGCAACAGGGGCTTATGGGCCAATGGTATCATTAATGCAATCAATACCTAATAAGAATTAAGTACCTGAGTTGATATCATATGATCAATTTTTAAAAATTGTACTGTGAATTAAAAAAATGTTGCTATTTTTGACCAACCCCATAGCTGTCAAATCTACCGATTTCTTTTTGTATTTATTGATATTTGAGATTTATTGATAGCTCGAAGAAAATAAAAAAGAAAACTATATAAATCTCTTAGATTTTTTAGCGACTCTTGGTAGATTCTGCAATAACTTGCTCGACTTAAAAACTCAATGTTATTTATTTCAATTACATGGATATGACTAATTAAAAATCAAAGTGTAACCAAACAATAGTATGTAGATAAGTAGATGGCTAAAACAAAAGCAATCACTTTCCACGTGAGGCTGAGTCGAAAGCTCGCTCCAATTCATTTGTAGCTTTTTGTCTCGAGGGAATGCAAGTCGTCAGACTTTAGTCTGGTCTGTAGGGCAGCAGCGCGGGGGGCCCATACCTCGCCCTTTTGTTTTTATACCCGTGCAAGAATGCAAAACAATTATAATTCCCTTTGGGATAAGTCGTAGCGTTCCTTGGGAACCGAGCGTACGCAATCAACAAATGATTTTCGTATCTTATTTGGCTTGTGGTTTAAAAAACTGTAATTGGATTAAGCCGGATCACACAAGGTCTTATTTGAGAGCACTAGGAGCGCTGAGCGGCAATTGTGGATTGGTCCGGCTTCTGTTGATGAGCAGGGAGTGGTCGGCGTGATAGAGGACCGTGAGAGGACGTGAGGCGGGCGTTCTCTCACAAGCACCGACACTGACCAATCCATTTACGTTAATTACGCCGAGATGGGGATAAATCGGCGTCCAGCCGTCCACCGCCGAGTTACGAGCGAGCCGACTATAAAATAAATTATACCCACTTCGTTCGCCTCTACTCAGTTTTTTGTTGCCGTCCAAAGCGAAGGAAAAAAAACAAAAGCAAAATCTCGAGAGGACGAAATACGAGGCAAAGACAAAGCTTGAATTTATCTACTGATAATATAGACGTAGGGCGGGTGGCGCGGCAGACGCAGAGTTGCCGGGTGGCCGGCCAAATTATACGGCCGCGCATTCCTGTGTCCAGGCAAAAACATGATATATAGCCGCCTTGTGACGAAATATTTGAAATTCGGATCTGAACCTGCCCACCACACTCTAAATGGAATCCACTTTAAATATTATATCTGACATTCTGTTCAGACGACTTAATAAGCTTCTACATAATATGTATTTAAAGAATGTTGATCAAGAAATGATACAGTATCATTGTATCATGCTGTTCACAGATTTTCCAGAACATAATTTCTTACGTTTATTTATATACTCTTTCTTATTGGAGGTCAAGCTCATCTGGTAAATTTTATAACCGATATACCAGTAAGTACGAATCAAGAATCTGGACCTACTTTGTAAGTAAGTACTATATCCAATTAGAGCCATCAACTGTGTGTTGGCTCGTGGGGATCTTTTCCATGGAATAATTACCTATCTGTTCAATTATAAGAGCATAATCGTCTTCTTTTTCTTTCATGTCGGTAGTAGGTATATCAAATTTTGTTTGCTTAGTGTGGCGCTACCTGAACTGCATTGTCACAGGTGCTCAAGAGTATAATATATGATTAGAAAAGAAAGGTAAAGTCGTACACGTCATGTGGTCTGCCAATCCTCTACAATTCCACTAGATGAATTTCCTTACAAGAATGCGGCTTCGAATGCACGCTGCATACCGATTTTTATTCAAGAATAGACTTTTGAAACGTACGATTACATTGTAATGCATCTAATGTTTACAGATTACGTACATGGGTACTTACCTGCTTATTTATAGACTTGGAAATCTAAACAAGAATATTGATATCGTAGTATCTTCGATTCAATGTACCTATACAGTGACGTCAGAAAGACATTTTTCAGATTTTTTGTATCGTCGTAGATGTCTTCAGTTACCAGTACGTTGCCATCAATAACCTTAATCCAAGAAGTCTTCATTCAAATCAGAATTGCTGTTAGATATATATAGAGTACCTACTTACATTTTGGAATTAGTTGACCGGGATTGACAACCAACCTTCGGAGCTCAGTTTCCTTCTCAGGTAAGCTTCGATCTTCTATACTTTTTTTGTGTTTGCAATACCTGTCATTAGTGGTGTATTATACACCCATTAGAGACCTTATTTGCCATCCTAATAATTTATAAAAATGTGTTGAACATGTGATCGAGTATTCAAACGGTAAACCGAATGTTGAAATCTCGGGTTTTAGCCATTTCAATTACGACCTTATCTTAGTATGATACATGTCCAAACATTTATTATAAGAATATTAATGAGTTATTTTAGTTACATTTTATCTCAGAGAGTGGCATTGATATAATTAGTTCAACGGCATTGAGATATTTGGTGGCAAAAAACTCAATGCAAACTTACGTTGAAACATAATAATGTATTATCAGTTGATGGTGGACCGTTGTTTTTACAGCATAAATATACCGACGGGAATGATCTGAAACTCTTCAGCGGCTACTAACAAAACCTTCGAATTGGGATTTGTTTGGTTATATTAACGAGTCCCAGTAGAGTATGGTGCCAAAACGTGAACATGTACTGCGTTCTGAGGAAAAGATCTAGACATTGGACAGACAGACCGGCGGATAGACGTATAGATAGACAAGCCGACAGACAGACAACCGGGCAGACAGACCAGTGAAAAGATAGACAAACAGACGTGCAGATAGACTAGCGAATGATAGACGAAAAGATATTTAACATTCTATAAAGAATATTTTTTAAAGTACGGAAATCCAATAGAGAATAACTAAACATATAAGAAATAAACTATCAAAAACTATTGACTCCTTGCGAAGGTAAGGTTATGAATGAAGTATGTATACATTGTCAATATAACAATGGTATTCATTCATATCGAGGCGATGACTGAGCCGTGGCACAGACCTCCAGACGACCCCAGGTCAATGGTATTTTGACTGCAGCCTGAAAACGACCTTTGCATCCGGTGTTGGTAGGCATAACAGTTGCTTTGTGATGGCCGACATTTGGGGAACTGGGCTTTTAAGTTGTGGCGATATGGTTTAGTTTGAATCGATATTTTTATGGAGTAGCTGTAGTGTAAAACTATAACACTATCTGAGCGATTAGGCACTTCTTGTGTTTTTTAATCCAAAAATAGTAACTCGTTTGAATCGTTTCATCAAGTATGTATTCGTACCAATTCGAGAAATTCATAGGATTTTGATATCCTTCAGGTACAAAAAGGCAGACAGATAGACGGAAATACATTATAATTATAAGGATGTAGATTTATATTAGTATTATGTTAGCGTTGGTAGTGTAACTGAACAACTGGGGCGTCAGAATTGCGATATTAACAGATGATTCTGACGAAGCTGGTTCCCGAAATAGCAGGTACAATATCAAAGAGCTCATATTACAAGTTAATATACTTAGTTTAGATGAAGGAGTTACTAGCGACTAAGAGAATACTACGCAATAATATATAGTACCTACTTTCAACGTAAGATTTCATAGGCCGTGCCTTATTATAATCTTAAATGTTGCTACCCTGTGTAATTCAACAAGTAGGATTTATAGTCTTGTTTATAGCATGGACTTAAGTATCAATTTCTACTTTAAGTAGATTGATACATAGTCAGATTATATGTTAGTTTTCAAGGTGCTGACTTCAATTTAACTCATAGTACGAATGTAAATCTCACAGTGTTTTATGATGATACTGACGATTTTTAGTCCATAAAAAAGTTAATTTAATACTATCGTTTATATATGACTAATATGATTAAGTAAATACAAGATACAATCACTGTAATATATAGGGACTATTATTTATCCATTTACGGATAACGCGTACTACAAAGTGAATAATAAACAGATACAATTTAAAATTACATCATTTATTACATCTGCATTTTAATAAAATAATAATTACACGTATATATACACAAATAGGTATGTACAATGTTCGAGGCCGCCACTATATATACACTGGGTCCACGAGTATCACTAGTCCGCACGGGCGTGGGGGGCGCCTTCGTCATCGGCAGCCGCACCCAGTCACCACCATGTCCTGATAGTTTTTGAGCACCACATTATTTTGTTCGTCCATATATAACATGGAAATATGGGAGAGCTGCGTCGGTACGCAACACGCTTTCGGCACCGCGGCCGGGTTCACTGAATTCACAAGTGTCTGTACGATCGCGTGATTTGTGCCGTTTAGATGATCCGCCAACGGGAACGGACAGTCTCCTTGGCAATAGAACGCGTCATAGCCGTGGGGAGCGACTATCCAATCGCTCCAGCCGACTTCAGCGAAGTCCACATACAGGGGCCGTCGCTGGCAAATCTCCCTGGCCTCCTTGCGACGATGATGGGCACGATGGCCCCGTCGTTGCGTCGCACGCTTGTTCCGCACCAAGCGCGTCTGACCACTCTCCCGAGCGGCTCGCGCTCGAGAGTCTTCTGTGTATAACAGCAACAACGGTTGCCGAGTGTTCCACTCTTCCTCCTCCTCTGACACACGTCTTCGCACTCTCACATGAGGTTGCCGAGCATCTACGTTATGCTGGCCCGCTTCTACAACGCGCACTAATAGTCCATGATTGTGTTCAGGCTCCCTGAGCCACCGGCGTGCGGCACCGAGGGCATCCGCCGTAACCGCGCCCTGCGCCGACGTCAGCGGCACAGAGTCAAGGAGTAGTAGAATAGGTGCAGTCTTTCCTTTACGACCGGGGCGGACGACATCATATACGAGTAGGCGTTGAGTGCCCGTCGCTCCCTCGGCTCGGTGGAAGGTTAAGTCGGCCCCACGAGGGATTTCGTCCGCCGGTACACCGGTTAAGTTGAAGAAGAGACGAAATCTGTGCTCGTTGGGGAATCTGTGGTCGAGCTCGGTGGGCGTGTGGTGGTAGGAGCGCGCCGTGTTGGCGGCGGCGGCGGGCAGCGCGCCCTCGGTGTCGTACAGCACGCGCATGGCGCGCGGCACGGCTGCGGGCCCGGAGCGGCGCGGCGGGCGCGCGGGCAGCCCCAGCAGCGACAGCAGCTGCCGCTCGGCGGCGCTGCGCGACTGCTCGTCCAGCTCCGCGGCTGCGCACAGCGCGACCAACGCGCACACCACCGCGCATGCGCACGCCACACGCATAATTCTCCTCGACCCACCTGCAACGATACAAAACACATGTTACAATTTGATACGAGCTCATTTAAAGAGTAGACGAAACTTATCACTTAAAAAATAATTTGAAAATTGTATAATAATAATTAAGATAATATGATGTCAGTTAGTGTTATAGAAGTACTAATAGGTATCTTAAAGTACAATTGAACACTAAACCAATTGAGTAAGAATTTCCAAGGAACGTACAACACTGATGCATTTTACTAGTTAACCAACAAAGAGAGACATTGTGAGCGACCGGCACTCGTTTATCTCTAGGTGTACTTCTAATGAATGCACTAACATACATTGTAATGTACTCATGCATGTTAAATTTAATTAAGTAGGCTGAATGTGCCCAGCAACTACACTTGACGACTAAAGCTGAATTTCACTGCAACAGCTGAACTGGGCTCTCATGTAGAACGTGGAAGCGCAATTTAGATCGTCTTGACCGCGGTTGCTACTATTTGAAATCCCTCCTAACTAATTATTATTAAACTTTCGGGTTCCATGATAATATAAAAATGTTAATAGAATATAATATATAAGTAAATTTGCCAGACGTATCGACACTGGTCATGGTCACTCATGTTTTTTACTAGTTAACATTTGTTATGATTCTTGTAATCTGAAATAAGTTCCATATATTTTATTCTACCGAAAAAGCTTATAAATCACGAACACCTACCATTGCACTGTAGCATTTGTATCGCGTGACTATGTCCCGAATACTCCAATATTCGATAAAAACATCAGACTGTTATATCACTAACTGTTATCCGAATAAATAAAAAAAAATCGACAAAAGTTTTTATTGAGCCGGCAATTATTAGTTAATGAGAGGACCGAGCAAACATACGCCTACGAAACGTATTCATTAATTTGGTATCAGATAATGAACGCACGCACGTTGCCGACCGGCTATAAACGTTGACTGATAATGGTCGGTGGTGATGAGTAGTTTTATGTGAAGTTGGGGACCCGCCCCGCAGCACTGCCTCGGCACCCACGTCATCCCTTATCACCAGAGTGGTCAATGACGTAGGAGATCCGCGTGCTGTCGCATTCATAATGTGAAATAGCGATATGTAGACGTGATGGAGGCTTAGAATCCTCAAACTACTGCGTACCTATTGATGAGTCAAGGACACTTTATACAAAAAGCAAAAAAAATATTGCCCTTTTTGGACATATGTTCGGAAACATCATTATTTTTTTTCTATTTTGGAAGATAGTTTTCACTTTACCGATTTTTTTTTAATTATTGGGAAACGATTTTTTTTTTAATTATCTAGCTACCATTACAGGTTGCCCCAATGTGGCAGTTAGTTATTATTATATATGTACGTACATAACGGATATGTAATGCATCCAGGTTTAGTATAAGATGAAGTAACTCATATAATTATGCCATGTGGGAAATGAACCTATAAATATTCAACAATATTTGGCTAGATGATTATATGGATAACTATACAACAGTTACGCTTACCGCAATAATTATTTAATTCAAATTTCGATTACTTTCAATTAATAAAGTATTGTGTCATCCACGCACTACTTTTTAATTGAAACAATTCAAAATTGGAATAAGTGTAGTGACTTATTAATTGAAACAATTCAAAATTGGAATAATTGCAGTGGTAAATTAATTGAAAAATTCGAAATTTGAATGAAACAGTTTTCGTTTTGAGCGCAACCACAACACTGAGTAACCACACATTTGTCTGTTTATGTTCTTATCGTTTTGTTTATTTATTTTACACATTTGGATTATCTCTATATTCGCGTTTCCCGCAAGATGTTTTCATGTGCCATTAATTTTATATGTAAGGCAATTCCGTACAGTGAAACAAACCAGAGATTACATTGAAAACAAGTAACACATATACAGCGTGTTGTTAAATCAATTCGGGTTTATTTTGCATAACATATTGTGCATAACATTTGTAATGTTCGAATTTTGGAATCATTCTAAATTTTATTTTGAAAATTTGTGACTCTTTTCTCGTTACAAGAAAGAAACTGTCCCGACCGTTTCTATTCCACCACAATCGCCTAATTTAACATTATTATTCTACTACATTTCCTAAAACTGTTTATCAAAGTTTAATTTTCAAACGCTAAATATTTTGAGTTGCTTATGTATCTGTATATTTGACACAAGCAAGTGTCTTGTCATTTGCTTATATCCAAAAAGGTTATGTAAAAATCTTGAGATCACACTTTATCGTATTAAAAATACACCTTTCATCTTATACACCATATTAAAATGAAGAGAAACGAAAAACACATGTCATGTTACACAAACATTCAATATAAACATGGTTATATTGCTCAAGCACTTTCCAAAACGTTCTGTAAAAGACATCAACGGGATGCGTTTCGTCTTGTTACGTCTAACTGTACAGGTTACATAGCTAACTTTACATACTATGTTTGTTTACGTTCTATGTACTAACTAACTAATCTCACGCACCTTACTTACATTTACACAATACGATTAAGATTTCCATCTACAACTCAACACACACTGTACAGTAACGTCTCATACACAAACATTTTACTGAAACAATCGAAAATTTGTGAAAGTATCAAAACTCAACATATCGCCGTGTGATCTGGAAAAATATATGAACGTCACCGAATTTATATGTTTTTGTTATAATGTTTTGATCGTTCTAGCGCGGTCGACCGGATTGCGGCGTACGTATTTCGAAAATAATGCGGTCAAACCGGCCGCGGGCGCACGACCGCTCGCCTCTCTCACTCACCCGAAATTTTAACGCATCCAACGTCGACGGGTACGCAAAATCCGCGATATCCTCGCGGGGGAACCGCCACTCAACGCTTCGGGAACAGCTGGAGGCGCTCTCGCTCACGAACGAACCGATGGCACATAACAACCGAGTCTGGTAACATCACTGGCGGCAGGCGCGCGGGAGTGGTCGCGCGCTCGGACTGCGTGCGGGGGGGCGGCGCGCATCGCGTGCTCGCGGCGCTGAGCTCGCGGGTCGAGTGAGCCCGGCCGGCCCGCGCCAGACGCGGCGGCGTCGGCGCCCCGCCCCCGCCCCGCCCCCGCCCCGCCCCGCGCACCCGCACCACCAGGGGCGTATGCCCACGCACCCTCCCGCGCCCTGCGCTACGAGGGGAGGCTGTCTGCTCCTCTGCTCACTGTCTCAATGAACAGACAGGACCGCAGGAGACGAGGCCCCTTGGTTAGTCTGGTCACTTTCTTGAGTACCTAAGCTAGTCAGACAGAGACGAAGGAAGATAAGACCCCATGGTGACTGTTCACTTTCTCAGCGAAGGTAGGTAGGAAAACCTCACGGTGAGACTGGAAGGGAGGAATATCTCATGGTGAAGTTGACTATTTACTTTCTTAACAAAGGTAGGAAAGAGGTAGAACTTCGTGGTGAGACTATCTGTTCAGTTTTTCAACCAAGAGAGACAAAGACCCTAGAGTGAGACTACTCGTATATGTAGTATGTGGCACTATATGGAATTCTTTCCTAAGGTCTAGGTCAGGTCCCCTCATAATAGGTACACGTACGAAACGCCAACCAAGAGTCAATTTATCTAATCTGATCAAAAGGAAACCAGCCAGAATCGTGTTACATGAGCCCTTCGATACTGTTACAAACTGTGAATAAATTATTCAAATACATCGCACATCAATCGTAGCACTACGATTCTACTGATTATATCATACATGCTTGTAGATTTAAATGATAATATAGAATATTTACCAAAAAAATACCTGCCTACAGTCTATCGCCACATAACCACCAAACATCCTCAATATATCACCTTCATATATTCATATATCGATTATAACATAAAATATTTACTCCAATTTCACAATCCAATCCATTTTCACAATAAAATGATTTGATTTGATTTGATTTGATTTGAAAAAGCTATCCGCAAATGACCTCATAAAAGCGTAGACAAGTTTCGATATATTTTGCTACGCCGCTACGAGTGCTACGAAGATAGTTTTAGGACAGTAATGATGGACATTACACGTAAGAACAATATCTCTTCGCAATAGTTTTATTTTACGTAATAGGTTTCAAGAAAGCGTAGCAAACAATATTGATCCAGCTGTACACATTCTATTCACTTAGTGGTCGTTTTTCCTTTGAAGTATTTCTACCTAGAAATACTGTTTAGAAATCTTTATGCCAAAGTGAGTTTGTTTATGCATTAGTTAATTACGCAAAGACTGTTTCATGGATTTAAAGGGATATAGGGAATAAGTACATTTTCTTTTTCACTGTATAATTTATTGTACTGTATAAATTTATGTTTATTTTCACTGTATAATTTATTGTACTGTATAAATTTATGTTTATTTTCACTGTATAATTTTAGCTTTATTTACATTTTAATTGGTTTAAATTTTATTTATATTGTGAATATTACTATGATATTCAATTGATTGAAATTAATAATTTGAATTTGAATAATGGTGATTTATTTTATCCTAGGAATCAATTTTTGGGAATCAAGGGAAGGGTTTAAGTAGTACCATGAGCGTATGGGTAGTATTGAAATAGAATGTTATAATAATCTTTCTTGTAAAAATAAATTACTAATCGTGACAGATTCATTAACATAAAGCCTACACCGCTCGGACTGCAAGCAAGGAATTTTGGCCCATGATTCCATTAATGTTGTGAGATCCACGAACGAAGTATTTTTGAAAATTCTCTTTGTTCTTCTTCATGCAATACCAATCCTTGTTGCATCCTAAGCATATACTTTAGAGTCCGGAGTCTATTACTACAACTCCATTGTTTGTTTTTTTTTGCGTTTAGAGATAGGCACAGAGAAACCTGAACCTCTTCTGTTGATCAACAAGTCTACCAACTATCTTATTTGTGATATTCGAAATTCAAACCAACCGTTTGAATTTCGAAAATCTAGAAAAGAGCCCAAACATTTTATATCAACATTGAACATTATGCATCACAACTAGCTGTACAATTATTTTTTGTTTGTTATCAGTTAAAAATAACATTAAAATAAGGATACTATTTAATATACACTGCATACCGAGCCGCTAGTTCCAAATAAAAGCATTAGTCACTCACCCAATTTCAAAGTTACAACAGATAAGCCCAACACTTTAGTTTATCGTTTACGATGCTTCCTCTAATGCTTTTACTGTTCCATTTTTCACGTATTCCCGATAACGAAGGTGTATTGTTATCATATCTGCAGCTGTTATGACAATGAGCTGTTAAGTAAACACTGCGAGATGAGAGGAGATGCTTACATACGCGCCGCGCGTCTCAGTGATGAGTGTGTCGTGAACAATGATCACTGAAGCTTCAGGTGGGCTTATTCGACGGACGCACGTGCCCCAGCAGATGGTGTGATTACAGTAATCAAACTACATCGTATTTGAATCGAACAGGTGACATTACGACTGGTTGGAGACATATTGTAATGATGTATATGGATTAATGCGTGTTTGTTAATATTGATACCTTAGTTCCGTAATATTTTTTATTGTGCGCACTATCTCTTGTACAACGACAGGTGCTGTAACATACCTATGAGAGATTTAAGCCTCCTAACGGGTTTAGAATGGTTAGTTATTAGAGTTATCAGGATATATGTTGTCTTGTTTCGAGGTTCCGATATTTCGGCGCTGTTGCACTTGTTTAAAGGCTTTAAATACCATTTAGGGTAGGCAGCACGAGTGTAACGCCCCTGGTGTTGCATACGTCCATAGGCCGCGGTAACCACTTTCCATCAGGTGGGCCGTGTGCTTGTCTGCTCACTCACACACACATGGTTAAGTTTCTCACTCACATTTCGGTGTCTAATAAAAGTTAGCCTGAAATATATATGGTAAAATGTGAGTGTCAGCATACCTCTGCCTACAATTACAATGATATGTAGGCGTGAGTATATGCTAAGAAAAAATTATCCAACATAATAATGGCCTTGAAAATTCCGTGACGTAGTAGCGACAGTGTAGATGAAGCCATCAGTGTGAATAAAGAATGTTGGCATAGGATTCCTACGTTTCCTTGACGATACAGTTGTTTAGCCGCAGTCTTGACCTTGTTTACGACGTGTTTTAGTGGAGCAGAGCAGAGAAGAACATGCACTTGTGAATAGGATTCATTGCATTAACCGATGACTCTTCCCAATGGAGATAAGCACAAAGCCCATCAGATGGGAAGTAGTAGGTCTATAGACGTGTGCAACACTAAAGTCATCACACTCGTGTTGCCGACCCTGAATGAAACTTCTAAAACCCTTCATTAAAAATCTCATATCTCGCTTGGGAAAACCACAACAGTCCGTAAATACAAAGATGAATTCCCTGCCTGTGGCGAGCGGTGCGATGATAGAATATAGCCTTCATCCTACTAATATATTATAGACGCGAAAGTTTGTGAGTATGGATGGATGTATATTACTCTTTCACGTAAAAAACTACTGAATGGATTTTCATGAAATTTTACAATATTTTATTTGGTCCGTCAATTGACTGCACCCCGCTAGATGGCAATAAAGCTGACGTGCAGTCCAGAAGATACAAACCACCATACTCGGTGCTATTGGACGTAAAATGGTGGTCCCTAACTTGACGGCCTTGATAGATGCCTTTTCACGCCCTGCTTGAATAACCCGGGACTGTAAGAGGAGGGAAACACGTATGCGGGCAGAGCATTCCAGCTCTTTATCGCGCGGCAGAGGAAAGAGCCCTCAAACCGTTTAGTGCGAGATGGTGTGGATTCCACCGTGTGTGGATGTTCTGTATAGGAAGGGAGAGAG
The DNA here is from genome assembly GCA_914829495.1 of Eilema sororculum. Lineage (NCBI taxonomy): Eukaryota > Metazoa > Arthropoda > Insecta > Lepidoptera > Erebidae > Eilema > Eilema sororculum. The sequence continues at coordinate 14,666,330 of OU618542.1, forward strand.
TGGGATCAGTTGAAATAACTCCTCAGAACACTCGCCGTGGTAGAGGCGGTAGAAAACAGCCAGACAGGCAACGTCTCTACGCAACTGCAGAGGTTCCAAGGTGTTGGAATATAGCTTATACATCAAAATGACACATAGGCTACATATCATGTGCGCACTATCCCTTGTACAACGACAGGTGTTGTAACATATCTATTAGAGATTTAAGCCTCCTAACGGGTTTAGAATGATTAGTTATTAGAGGTATCGGGATATATGTTATCTTGTTTCGAGGTTCCGATATTTTGACGCTGTTGTACTTGTTTAAAGGCTTTAAATATCATTTAGGGTAGGCAGCGCGAGTGTAACGCCCCTTGTGTTGCATACGTCCATAGGCCACGGTAAACACTTTCCATCAGGTGGGCCGTGTGCTTGTCTGCCACCTAAGTGGTGTAAAAAAAAATATCATCACGCTGATACTTAAGGGAACGGAGCAGTACTAATCCTGCGCAGACGAGGTCCCGGGCACCAGCTAGTATGGAATAATTGTTCCGAATGATGTATACCCATTACACTGGTGGTAAAACACGTACAGACTTCATGTCATCTAGTATTTTGACCGTAATAATCTCCGGTGTTCTATTAATACCTGGTTTATGTACCCATATATTAATTTATTATACTGATGGTCCTTTGAACAAGACCGAGAGAGAGGTACTGGACTCTCTCTAACACTTAGAGAGAGTCCAGTACCTCTTATACCACACGTCAACTGGATATAAGACTGAAAAGCATGATACTAATATCTATAAAAAGATTGCATATAATATGTAGGTCTTTTTAATGGGGTCCATTTTCATACACAGTAATGTGTACGAAGTGTTAATATGTCCAATTAACACTTTAAATCGAGTACTACAAAATTACATCAAACAATATTTATAGACTACTGGCTGAATACAAACATGAATGGCATTTTTTACGTTTGTACAACATTGTTTGACTAAAGTAATCAAATGCGGCGATTACCGCGGTATGTACATAACTATCAGAGTCCAATGACAATTCACACTTAAATAAGGCAACTATTGACATAACCAACATACCGATATTTATATAATACGTTAATACCGTTACATTTTTATGGAAGCCTTCTCGACGCCATTTTTATATTTTTATCTCGCAACATAATTCATGACACTTCTTAAAACACCGTAACCCGAATTATTTGCAATTATTCACATAAATTTACAACGAAGAATTAAAGAAATATCTCAAAATATGTCCAATAAAATTATATACGATCGTATGAAACGATCCATTAATTGGTCAAGTCAAACGTACATTCAGTCTCATTATGTCGGATCAAATATTAAAAAAGATACCGGTACAATTGCAGTTTTATTAAAGATAATAAACCTCAATTATTATATAGTATGAGTGTTCATAAATACGAGCTAACCGCAATAATGATTGTAAGCATGAAATTTGGCAACTCATGAGAGCTACCGTGCACCGCGGCATGGGGCAGCGCGCGCGCCTGGCTACCGGAGCCGTTACGCGCAAATAACTAATGCTCTGTTCTTTTTTTTGGCGCGTGTCTCTTGAAGCCGTTATATGAGGTATTTTGACGGCAGCGAAAGTTAGAATCGGTTTATACCAGTTTTTATTCCGAACATATAGAATAATAATTGATATTAAATCTGCCGGCTACGTATGCCGTTGGAGTCGAAACACAAGACTTACAACATTAGGCACTTTAATGGTCTTTTTTGTTTAAAACTGGTTGCGAATTATTGATGAGTTAACATTGTATTATAAATTTGCAGAAAAAGGACTTTTCAAAAAGTTAATAACTATGTTGCCTCCTTCTAGACAAAATGGAAATCGCATCAATCGCTCCAATCTCACCTGCAGGCTACTAAATCTACTTATTGGCGAACGAGGGTCCGGTGCCGGCGTTTCTTCCATGATTTTGGATACAACCGAATAAAAAAGAACTGTACTGAACTTGTTTTTAAATAAATATATCTTTGATGCCAACAAAGAAAGTTAAATGAAAAAACTAAACATTAATATTAACATGGATGCGACCGCAACTAATGCAAAATGATGATGTTGAAATTAATATAAAAAACAAATTGTCCAGGAAGTAAATACTGTAAAAATAGCTCTTTATTATCACAGACAACCAAATGCCTTTTGTAAAGGAGACAAGTATCTTCATGGTAATCAGTAAATATCCTATTATCTATTCTGTGGTATAGTTTACTAACAAACCATAGATACGAGTATGCTGTTCTCATTTTGAATGGCGTCAGAACGTCTGGTGCTTTAGTCTCTCAAGAAACGTGTCTAATCACAGTCGTGCGGCATTTAGTTCCGGAAATTTATATTGTTTGACACACATACATGAAGGAACCTATGCATAGCTAAGTAACTGACGCATAATGTCCAGGTTAGGACGACTGTGGTCAAACACGTTGCTGTTGACAAGATATAGTCCCGTTTGACTAAAGTGATGAAGCTAATTATGGGCAAGGATTCATTAAGTTTCGACTACTATCCTAAGAAACACTTACGTACACTGTTCTTTGCGAGGAAATATATCTATACATATCCCACTGTCAAACATATTATCAATTACGTGACAAGGATGTTTTTATCCACTATTTATTTTAGTATTTAAAGGTGACGGTGAATGCTAATTCTTTGCCACAAAAGAGGCCAACCGCTCGCGACATGATGACTCTCAAGCAATCAAATGATTGTTGTTTCCTTAAAAAACAATAAGAGCTTACTGACTTCATCATCTTGACCCTAAATAGCTAATCTGCATATAACGTGACCAGAAGGCTAGATGTTATCTGGTACTAAACATCAGCATCAGCTATCCAAGTGGAGAAATTCTTCAAACCAATGAAAATGTAAATATTTTTATTATGCTCGTTTTTATTATGTTATAGTATATATATTGCGTTGATATATTTTTACATAATATATTCAAACTGTACTACGAACTAGGTGAAACCAGAGTGTGGCGGCAGTAGGCAGAAGCATACCAACAAGTGTAGTACCTAAGGTAGTTCATAGCATGTGCATAGCACTTATTCTAAAACTATCAAAATCACCCCATAGCTGCATGAAAAAAAATTAGGGCGATTCCAAATAGAGATTTTCCTACTTTTAACCACTCAGTTGGGATCAGCTTTCAGACTAGCGACGAAACAGAAGCATTTCCATATCAGATGGTACGAGTAACCTCAACTCACTGGTGATAGCAAAGACTTAATTATTGAACGTTTTGGGACTCCTGCTACATGTAATGAATTTTTGTATACATATATACATGTAGTGTACCATTGGTTCAATGTGTTTAATCGTATTGGTACTGACCGAGTATATTTTCCTTAACGCGAGTTAAGGAAAAAATACTCGGTCGGCTGAGAAATGATTTACAAAAAAATCAAATAACACTTTTTACTTGACCCAGGCATCGATAAACGTGACCTAGTGCGTAACAATCGCACACTCGATATCTTCTTTTATTGCGATGTGTACTTATAAAATTATAATTAATTAGTGTTTAATAACATTATCTACAATCTTATATCACGTCTTTTGACAATATATGTTTACAAAATGAAGAACAGTTTGAGTCTAGTCTCAACAACAGTAAAACACGGATACTATGAGTTAACATAAATCACGTTTTACGATAGTGAGATATGTGAGGCCAGCGTCCACGGAGCCAAGCCGTCTGCCACCCACGGCCGTCCTGCTGTTGACTCACCAATTGTGCCATGTACATAATTAGTCCATTAGCACGCACGCACTGCTCAAATGCTCAATTAGATCAACGACCGTCGGGAATAGCTTCAGATTACGTTCCTCCTGTGTTACAATGATACCCAGGATAAAATTCTCGGTGTAATTGACAGTTCTCTCAGTTCTATGTGCAATGGGATTGATGTTATTAACGATGTATGTTATTTCTCAATAGCAGTTAAACCCTTCTGGGAATGGCAGACCGCGTTGGCAATGAACCACTTCCTTCATTGAGGTTTTGTTGTTTGTTTATTCAGTTAGTAATTGCTTACATTAATCAGAGGATCCTGACGATATGCTCATTAATAGAAACCAACCAAATATTGAGAAAAAGCCAGAACCATGAGCGAGTATTTATTTCATTTTGCATACTTCACGTAACTGCTGCCATTTGTATACCTTATCTGCCTTATACAGAACTAGCTGGCCCGGCGAACTTCGTACCGCCAATTATTTTTCAATTGCGTGGCGTCGGATCCCGTTCCCGCTGCACCCCCTTATACAATGATATAGTTATCTAAACAGCAACAGAAATAACCACACTGTCACTTCAGCGTATATGCCGATGCCGGCCGAATAAATAATTTAGATTTTTTGTAGCCAGCCAGCAGTATTGGTAATCTCACACTCATAATACAAAATAACAACATATAATTTACATTGCACGTCAGGAATTACGACTCATAATAATTCATCAGTGTTATCGAGTGCTCAGTAAACTATTTTATACAGAATATCCAAGTGGGTTAAACCTGGTTAAGAATCTATCAGCTCCCACGCTCGTCACGTATCCCGGTTTCACTCACTCAACTCCTGCCACCCTGATAAATCCCATAACACTCTTAATGTTTCACGTCTTTAGCATCTAGTTATTAATTAGAGAAGTGTAGTTCATCAATACATGTATCCCACAGATACAGTCAACGGCAAAAGAAACTAATTCTAATTTCTTGATCACATTAACTCTTAAACCTTTAATAAAATAATAAATAAAACACAAAATGTTTACTTCATTCACTAGGGATTGTAAAACTATTTATACGTAGGTTCCATTATACAAAAGGTCTGTAAATATTCTAGGGTTAATCAATTTTTGTCGTTGACTGTACCTAGGTACAAATTCATATTGTTACCAGATTTTCAAATTAAACATCTGGAACGTGTTTAAAAATAGGTCAAATCTAAATATTGTTGAGGATGATCAAAAAGAAAAGTTGTTTATAATGTAATTTGTTAATTAATTGATGAATATTGTACAAAGTTACGTGTTTTATCTTATACTTTTAATCATGCCGTGGGTATATACAGGGTGTAATCGTTAAGTGTGTCCAGGCGATTATTCCGTAACTATTACAGATATCAAAAAACTGTAAACTGATATCGAAAGTACATTACCTAATGAGTAAAATGACATCAATAACTTTTTAAAAATCAAACGAGAGGTATGTAAAATTTTGACATTAAACCCTCCCATACATTTAGTATGAGATTAGTAGAAAGGTTTTAGTGTCCTTATTTTAAAAGAATATTTTAGCTTAGTACTGATATAAAGGAAACTGTTTATTAACCCAGCAGAGTAATAAAATAAAAATAAAAAATAATAATATTTATTTATTAGTAAATAAAATTTTTTTTTGTAGTGTGTTGCTTTTCAGTCTGCTCAAATTAATGCGATATTGAAACACGGTTTATTACTAATTTGAAGTGGTAAGAAAATTTAAAACTTTTAAATTTAAAAGCGTCGGTAGCTTAGTGGTTAAGGAGTCGGCCTTACGATCGAGAGGTCCCGGGTTCGATCCTGGCCATTACACTGCCGGCGTGAACCCACTCCTAGCACAAGCATTTTAGCTTAGTTGGAGGGGTTAGAGGGAATATTAGTAACTTCGGTTCTAATATTCTTTAAAAAATTAAACTTCACATGTATCTGTTAACATGGTAAATGTTTACGATGGTGATCCTCTTTCCGAGACTTTGCCTTTAGCTTAACATCAGGCGAGGTGAAGTCAAATTGACGTGTCCAGTATAAAAAAAAAATCTACTTGAAAATCATCATTGTCATAATCATATGTAATCATAAAATATGATTAAGGTAAAATGAGTACTAGACCACTTAAAATAAGGAAACTAAAACCTTTCTACTAATCTAATACTAAATGTATGGGAGGGTTTAATGTCAAAATTTTAGATACCTCTCGTTTGATTTTTAAAAAGTTATTGATGTCATTTTACTCATTAGGTAACGAACTTTCGATATCAGTTTACAGTTTTTTGATATCTGTAATAGTTACGGAATAATCGCCTGGACACACTTAACGATTACACCCTGTATATCGTTTTACTAACACATAGATAATGTTGCCATGCTTCTTAAACGAAAAATTTAAATCAAACTTTTCGACTTCTCCATCACTTGTTTACTTTTCGCTATAAAATTAAGAATAATTAAATATTTATTGAATACCTGTGATTGAACTTGAAAATTGAAATACATGTATTACAATGTATAAAAAGTTTGCAAATATTCCTCTACTAATCAGCTTTTATCATTGACTGTACATAACATACACATGTCTAAATACAACCATGTAAATAATACAATACAATACATCAGATCAATCTTAATAAAGGAACTGCCCAAAATTATCTTATTTCTTTGGTTTTCACCCTTCCTGTTGATGGATTGTTCTGATATTTGATACACCCCTTTAGTTTGGACAATAATGCAATTTAAATAAATGAAACAGTTTGATTTGCTCTTAATAACTTGGTCTTAAGATCATTTTTAAGACTTTGTTGTCAACACATTACTGCCGCTGACTGTATTTATACACAGACGGAAATTAAAAATATCTCGAGAGCAGTAACATTAGGTATTATGTGGAGAACATAGGACGCACGTTATCTGTGCACTAACAATGTAACACGTATAGTTTCAAGTTGCATATGCCGAAGTGAATAAAACGCTGCACAGTCATATCATAATACAGAATTACTGTGAATGATCGAAGGTCGTGCCCGAAGAATTAGCGGCACGGGGCACCTGTTCACAACTGTTACTATATTACTATTATATAATATTAGCTTTTTCCCGCGGCTCCACCCGTGTGGATGTCGGTTATCGCGACCAAACATAGCCTATGTCCTTTCTCATGGTCTAATCTACCCCTATACCAAATTTCATCAAAATCGGTTCAGTGGTTTAGGCGTGAAAGCGTAAAATACAGACCGACAGAGTTACTTTCGCATCCATACTAATATTATAAATTCGAAAGTAACTCTATCTGTCTGTCTGTATGTTACGCTTTCACGCCTCAACCACTGAACCGAATTTGATGAAATTTGGTATAGGGGTAGATTAGACCATGAGAAAGGACATAGGCTATGTTTGGTCGCGATAACCGACATGCACGCGGGCAGAGCCGCGGGCAAAAGCTAGTTTATAATATTAGTATGGATAGTTTTAGTCAGTTCGTTTACCGCGTGTCAAGCGAGTTTTTGTAAATCTTTGAATGCAGTTTTGTTTAGTTGTAAACATAAAGGAATGTTTCCTTTGAGTAAAGTTTTTAGTTCGTATTTTGAGTACTTCCCCTCCAGGGAGCATAAAAATCTTCCAACCTTTAAATACCGCAGCCAACTAACTTAATGAGCCGTTAAATTACTAGTCTCTTTACTAAGCCGTAGAGTTTGTTACAACATTTAATAAACTGGCTGGCTATTATATTAAAATCGAAATAAAACAGAAAGTGGTAGGTAGGTTTATAGAAAGGAGTAGCGCAATCCGACTTGGATAGACTAGTTAGGAAGGATTATGCGGGAGTGGACTAGGCTAGAGCATTCGCGTTTCGCAAAAGTATTCGCATCTAAGTATTTATTTATATGCTATGTAATCTATGCTTACTTTGAGTCTAGATGGTGCTATATTATATCGTAAAATATTAGATTAACAATGTCGTTCGATTTTTTTAAATTGAATATTAGTCACCGGAATTACTAGTACGAGTCTATACTAGGGGCTATCCCCTAGCAGCTTAGCTAATTCAACAGCTCTCGATTTGTAAGCCCTATATAGTAATCACCAAGCTACTTAATTAACTTCATGATACGATGCGACAACACGGCTTAGTAAATGAATTGATCTAGGTATAATGAGAAGGCTAATACCCAATGAGCCATATCCATTATCCGAGTATAACTTTTTAAATATACAAATAACAGTATCGATTCGAATTAACAGTAGCAAGTTAGGAAAACTTAATAAATAGGTTGTCTATTTTCGAGACGGTCGGCGGCGCCACTAAACGTAAATAATAAAATTTATCTATTATTTATTCTGTTCTATAGTAGGTAACTCATCACTGTCGTCTGGGTATGAATAGATAATCACAGATTTGTGGAATTTTATTTGATAGAGTTTGCTCATTTTGGGGACTCACAATAAAGAAAAAGAAACTATATTTGCCAGTACTATTTTCGAGCACATTGGGCATCCCTGAAAATGGTACCATTGCCAGGGATGCCTAACATCGTCCGAAGTAGAGGAGGAAAAGCTGGAACACGGATCCTGGGCTACAAGGCGGAGACTTCGGATGCAATCAGGCCAAAATGCTATTAAAATGAAGATTATACAACATACTAGCTTTTGCCCGCGGCTCCGTCCGCGTGGATGTCGGTTATCGCGGCAAAACAGCCTATGTCCTTCCTCAAGGTCTAATCTACCCCTATACCAAATTTCATCAAAATCGGTTCAGTGGTTTAGGCGTGAAAGCGTAACATACAGACAGACAGACAGACAGACAGACAGAGTTACTTTCGCATTTATAATATTAGTATGGATTGACAGCCTCTGTGGCGATTGGCGATGGCGTGGCGGTAGTGAACGCGACTGCCACGCAGGAGGTACGGGTTCGATCCCCGCTCAGTGCAAATATTTACATGCATGAATATGGTTATTTGCATTGCTCTGTGTGTTTATATTTATGATATGTATGTATTTACAAAAAATAAGTACATATCTAAGTATATTTATCCGCATTCTAGATTCCATAACACAAGCTAGTTAAACTTACCATGGGTCTAGATAGCGTTGTGTAGAATGTTGTGGAATATTTATATTTATTGTGGAACATTTATTTGTAACTTAGTGTAACTTTCTAGCTGACTTCAAATAAGGAGGCGGTTCTCAATTCGATCGATATTTATTTTTAACCCCCGACGCAAAGCGACGGGGTGTTATAAGTTTGACATGTGTGTGTGTGTGTGTGTGTGTGTGTGTGTCTGTCTGTGGCATCGTAGCACCCAAACGGATGAACCGATTTGTATGTAGTTTTTTTTGTTTGAAAGGTATATTAGTCGAGAGTGTTCTTAGCTATGTTTGAAAAAAATCGGTCCAAGATGGCTGCCGCCACAACATGTCGGAATACATATTTTTTTATAACTCCCTCAATATGGGCATCAAATGAAAGAGCTTGACTAGTAGATCACTTTAAAAAGTATAAAATAAAAATTAAATTAAAAATTTAAAAAACCCCCGTCACAAAAAACACCTCCAAAAAGTTGAAAATAAATGGAGTTTGCCTTTTAACTTTAACGGTTGCCATGTCGGGGGACCTTTAATTGTTCCGATAATATAACGGAGTGCTTAACCAGTTAGGGTCCCCCGACATGGCAACCGTTAAAGTTAAAAGGCAAACTCCATTTATTTTCAACTTTTTGGAGGTGTTTTTTTGTATGTTTGGTACGCGATTACAACTCCAATTACGAATGGATTTTTATTATTCTTGTGTTGTTGGAAGGGGGTACTTCAAGGATGGTTTCACATCCCAGAGAGTATATGATGCTGGGATCCCGAAAAAGTCAAAGGCAACCCTCAAAAAGTAAGTGATGAACTTTGTATGGAAGTAATAATTCACCGCTAGAACTACGAAATTTTCAAAGAAGAAAAGGAATACTTATATACTTATACATAGAGGTCAAAATTGAGTACCCAAATAGTTTATACATAAGTTAGAAGGAACCCATCGAACAAACGTGAATATAACTATAGGTACCAAAGTATATTATATATCTTCACGTGACTTGATTTTTATTAAGTCCACATTTACATGAAAAATTACTTATCGTTTTGGTTTTAAATAAATAACCGATTCAATAAAACTGATTTTATTTCGATCCTACTATTAATAATACTTATAAGTATATGCGCATTATTATCTGGTGTTGAAATTTATATAGGAAAAGATACGATATGTTCAATCTTAATAGAAGAGTTGAAAAAACTGGTTTGAACTGAAATTAATTAGTTACTATTAGCCTAGCGCGTACTATTAATATATTCATGTACCGATACATTTGTTGATAAACGGATAAGGTATTAGCTTTTCTTTAGGGATTGCACGGATGTTCGTTAATCTTCATAGAAGCTGTATTAGTTAAATTAGAAGCACTCATCACATCAAATACGTGAAATCCCATACATTCGTCATTCTATTCTACAATACAGCCTCTGTGGCGTGGCGGTAGCGAACGCGACTGCTACCCAAGAGGCGCGGGTTCGATCCCCGCTCAGTGCAAATATTTGTATGCATGAATATGGCTATTTGCATTGGTCTGGATGTTTCTATGTATAATATGTATGTATCTACAAAAAAAAGTAGATAAGTGTGTTTATCCGCATTCTAGATTCCATAACACAAGCTATAAAAGCTTACCATGGGTCTAGACAGCGTTGTGTCGAATGTTGTAAAATATTATCCTCTTTATTCATTTAAATAAAACTTACTATTTATCAAAGTTATAGTAAGTTTTAATTAAATGAATAAAGTTACAATTTAGTTAAAATAACTAAGTTATATTTTTAAATACATAATAAAAACCTCTATTATATTATTATTTTTATACGCCGGCTAACGAATTGCCACTTGTCTAGAGAGGCAGGTGAAATAGAAAGTGGACCTCATGCTCTGTAGCTAAAGCTGTATCCTAGAATCAGGATTTTCCTCATATTTCTGTCCTGAATGTATCTTACGTCTTACCTACAATATTGTATCATCGTTAAAACAGTGTTAATGGCAGCTTCCTAGAAACATTAATTGCTGTAATTGGTTGATGCAAAGAAGTACGTAGTAATAAATAGACTATTTACATGCTAACACCTGGTTTTGTAGAGAAAAAAAAATGGTTTGTAAATAGTTATAGTATAGTCATTGATGTACAAGTATAGTAGATGAATTCTGTGGAGTGCTGATACGAAACACACCCACAGAAACGGTACGAAATATGCATAAATTAAGTTTAAAGAGAAACTGCAACTATCGTAATTTACTTCTTTTGAATTGCAAGTATCTAATTATGTATCAGGTAGACTTTCGAAGAATTAACTGTTTCTGCTGTTACATATTCCACAAATAAGGAACTCACGGATAAAACATTTTTACATTTCATACCATTATTATTACTTTCACAATATTCAACTCTTACAAATAGCAATAGCTAATTACTCAATCGACGTCCTTATTTTCGAGAAACTTCGGAAAAAATGAAATGCTCAAGTGAGACTCGAACTCACGACCTTTCCTTTACAGGGGGAATGCTCTTCCAACTGAGCTATTGAGCCACACCTGAATCATTTCAAATGTTCCTTCTCTTTATATCCGTCTTAAAGGGCAACAGTGGATTTTTTCCGATGTTTTTCGAACTTAAAAGTTAGCATAATAATTGCTATAAAAAATTCATTCAAATATTTCATCAAAATTCAATGTTTAAAAATGGTTGAAAAATCATTCATTGTTTCCAACAGTTTGTAAGAATGTTGGTAGATGGCTCCACCGTCGCCCTTTAAGACAGATTTAAAGAGAAGGAAAAGGACAACCCCAACTCTCATACAATCTTGGGCCCGCATGTACAGGGTTGAAAATTAGGCAATATTTAGACCATCTAAGGACATTTTGTTTGCCGAATTTTCACGACGATTCACAATGGCCAAGTTTGTTAAATCGAGCATTGTTCATAGGTTATGTTGTAATACATAATGCGGTCAAACAGCGTCTTATGTTGTGTTGTGTGTGATAGCTACACAAGTTATTCGCGTATCGCTTTTATTTGTAAGTAGGTTAGCAGGTTTTATTAGTATAGAAAAGGGCAGGTCATTAATATTTTTAGTCATTAATGTGGAATGGTCAACTATATGCTAAATAATAAAACTGATATGTCGAAGCAAAGACATGCTTTAGCTACTTTTTTGTTGCACAATTTTAAACCTTATAGTTTTATGATATGCAACTGACATTTACTCTAAAGGTGGTAAAGCAATCCTTCCCTACCCTCACTTCAGACGGCAACATCTGAATGACATCCTTTTGCTACGGTTACCACTTTCCACAAGGCTGTATACATACTTGTTTGCTGTAGTAATATAGAATTAATTATATAAGTAGGTAATAAAATAAAACAACATTATTTTAAAGATTATTTTATTTTAAAAAAGTACTGTAATCTCTATCCCGGGTATCTTCCTATTTGGCTGTAGAAATGCTTACACTAGGACTTAGGTCTTTCCTCCCCTTTTTAAGCATCATCATAGTTTATTAAAATATTGTCAAGAAACTGTGCAGGAGGTGTTATATTGTCTTGGAACCGTGCCCAACCGAGATACCATATTACACTCATTATGTGGGCACAGCACCCGACTGTTCTCTTACCTACAAAACAATTACAGCAATGCTGTAATATAGCATTCCTCCCGCTCAAAGAACTGTCAATTAATATATATACGTAATAAGTTCTACTACTTATATGCCTGGACTTTATTTTTCCTCTTAACAACCAAGTCGTTTGAGATTGATTGATATTGATATTGATTATTAGGAGGTCTCTATCCATCTCTCTGCACACTTCAATGACATACAGAATACACATTTTTCTGTGCCCCACTGGTGATTGTGCTGGTCTGTTCTCATCCAAACATGCACATTGAGCTTGAATCCAGCAAGATTCGCAAATGATGTCATTTGCATTCACCTTAAACAGAGATCATGTTATAAGCACTGAATATTCCATTAGTCATATAGGCTAGTTCTTCATGAACGTTACACATATCAGTCAAAATACATTGTCATATACAAAAGTTGGCATAATTAGCTACGGGATTAGGTAGACTCGTAGTTATTTCTATTCTATAGCAGCTATCACACAGCTTGTTAACGTTAATTATAATAACAATTTCAAAAGAGCGAGAAATAACGAATAGGTACTTACTATTTGTGGTGCGACCCATTCACGTATACAAGCTAGTATCCCTGCATCGTTCAATAAATGTCTGCCTATAATATTGCATCGGTAGCGATTCCACAATTCACACAGAGACTCATTGTGATAGCTTTCAACCGATGTGGTAAAGTCTAGTCCAGTTTTAAAGCCAAGGTCAACAAATGTAGCAAATAACGGTGTCCGGTAATCAAGCAAGGGTCAATTAGTTCGAAAATCATATACAATTCACAGAGTAAAAGCAGCAAAACACATGATCTCAGCGAGCCGAAGGAAAGCGAATGACAGGAGTGAAAATGACATATGATGTTACAGATTATTATGAATTCTATATGATCGATTATTTACATAGACTTTGAATACACTTCGATTATTTACAATCGATATTTTGACTGCCATTATGAAAGAGACAGTTGTCTTTCTGATTAGTAAACTGAATAACGAAAATAAAGATGCTACATAGATATTTTGAAATCATTTAATAAAGCCACGAATTTTAAATTCATAGTTATTAGTTATCGATTTCATTTCATAATCGAATCGATAAAGCAAGCATAATCATAGCGCATTTACGAAGATCGGATTAAGTATTACATTCAACGTTTACGAAGCTTGTTGATTAATGAAAATCACATTTTTAAACTTTTGTCGCACTTGGCCATTGCTGATTGTAATGAAGTCTAAACAAAATTATAACACAAAATAGACGAATTTTTTGAGGTAGGTTTGATGTCTGTACACTCAGGCCCAAAGTGGGGTATCTCCTTTGACATGATTCAGGTGTGGCTCAATATCAGTTGGAAAAGCATTCCCCCTGTAAGGGAAAGGTCGTGAGTTCGAGTCTCACTTGAGCATTTCATTTTTTCCGAAGTTTTTCGAACTTAAAAGTTAGCATTATAAATGTTATAAAAAATTCATTCAAATGACGTCCTTATTATCAATTATGTCACTTCTTGTGTACCCAATAGTTTCATCAATCAATTTTCATGTGGAATTTGCTTCGACTGCTATTCTTCATCTGAGTTATCTCGGTTGCAAATCTGCAATCTGTTCACTAGTTCTGTATAAATTGGTTTGGCTATTACGAGAGCAACTGCCATCTCACCAGCCGAGCCCTAAGAGGAACGCCTACACCAGAACTCTGTCCGTATGCCACTAAGGTGGCAGACAAACAGCCGGCCCACCTGGGTCTCGATTCTGCTACACTACTATGTCAAAAATCTGCTGCTGAAAAAATCCATTAATTTTTAGAATTTATAGCAATGCCCGTAAAGTCCAAAATTAAATATCTTTTTGCAAAGCGAATGAAAAAGTGTAAAGAAACTTTTCTCATTTAATTTTGGGCTTTAGCTACATACAAATAAAGTCCAAAATTTAATGTCATTTTTTGCTGTGTCTGTGGCATGACAATCGTTTTGCTTTAGTACAATCGAGGGCCTGATGTTACCGTGGTGTATGGACTTATACAACACCAGGGGACTCCCTTGTCCCCTAGTGCTATCGAACCTGTAAGAACAAAGAGATTCTGTATTGTCAGTCTAGAAGACAAAACAGGACAAGCCTTTGATCTTCCCACTGACAGCACAAAAAAAACTACAGTGAGATCTTAGGATCATTACAGAAGATCTTGGATCCAGGTTACCATTTAGCTAATTTAAGCCATTAGCCTAATAAAAGTGATAGTATATAATTATATGTAAGCAAATGCTTACATATAATTATATACTATCACTTACAACTATCGTAGTACTACATAAAGTTTACTTCCTTACTAATAGTACAATATTACCTTACTAGACAGTAAGGTAATATTGTGCAGTATTAATATACTACAACATTGTATTCTAGTGACGTAGCTAGCCTGACATGTCCGAGCACCATTAAGTTGACCTCAGTTGACCCTTATAGCCTCTTGTGTCGGCTATAAACACCTCTATTTTAGTGTCCTACCTATATCTCGTCACATACTCTTGCAATCTTGGTAACTATGACCGTAGCCTTTTTTTAAATCGTGCGAAAAATCCCCTCGGAATCTCTTGCCGGAGGTGAGATTGCCGAAAGCATATCTCTCGCACCTCGGCAGGTGACCGTAGGCTTGCTTATCTTACAATCAGATAACGTGGAATATTGTAAAATAAAGAATCAACTATGCAAAAAAATAGGTATCTATACTTAGTCTGAATGACAGGGGGACATCCATATTGTACGAGTGATAATGCGTCTTACCCATCTCAACCTTGGAGAACTCGTTATGTTAAAACGTAGTATCATGCATGACCGAAAATAAAATCTAATCCATTCAAAGAGCAATATTGTGAAATTTGAAAATAAATAATTAACTCTTCTCATTTAACGATTCTCTGATAAAATAGCGACTCTAAGGTGGTTTTTTATTTATTGTTTTGTTATCAGGCTTGTTCTACGTAGTATTAATCACAATCGTTTTGGTGTAAAGAGCTCTGAGCCGGTAGGTACCGCTCGGTCACTGTAAAATACTCCTCATCGGACCAAGTCATGTAGTGATGCCTTCCTCGTTTCACAGTGAGAGTTAATATTGCTTACTGTAATGCACATGCAATAGAAACATTCTTCCACTAATGATATTAATGCAATAATATAGTTATCGACATACCTATATTTTGATTCCGGTCAATGTTAATAAACAATATTTTTAGTCTTAATTAGGTACGGATGGATTATTTGTATGTTGTCACTACCGTAAACCTGATAACATAATATCCATGTTGCATAGCAACAACCCTTATCCTGATGACGGTATAACTCTCGTTGTGATATAGTTAAACACCAAGATAGGCACCCCAGGAAGAGGTTTAAAAAATTAACACACAATTTCAAAAGTGCTAAACATCTTTATCAGTAAACCTCGAAATTACAATTACATAAACTGTTATACCCCACATCCTGTAACACCTTTATTAATATGGTTTTTAACTAGTAGATACTTGATAATCGAAATTTGAGATAAAAAAAGTAAAAACCATTAAAAAGAACTACTTTTTGCCACTGTTAACAACAGGTATCGACACGAGGAAGCGTGTGAAACTTACAAGGTATGGTTACAGTAACACAGTTCTAAGAACAACACTAATGTTATACTTTGTCTGTCCTGGGTGTGATACAGAGCTTCGAACACATTAAGACCTTACCGACCTTTGACGGCACTATTGTTTACCCAAAATGGTTTAGTGTTAATGTTATCTAAAAATTAACGTGCGATAGCAAAATATTTATTGCTATCGCTACAATTGTATTACTCAATACTTCTCAATATACGAAATTCAATAGATGAACGGTAAATATTTAAATAATACAATAGTTCTGATGTAATTTATTTCTCAATAGACTTTGTGGAAACAATGAAAAAAAGTATATGGGTAGGTACCTTTTTTACGTGCAAAGATTCCCACGGTACACCTATGCCCCCCTCCCTCCCAGCCGGCAGAACCGACTAAGACCACATGCCACCGTCTCGGGTTTTCAGAGCCGGAATGTAAGGTGCCCCAAAAACACTATTCCCTTCCTTCTTCCTTCCTTACCGGTTGACTAGGGTAATCGTTGATTTCGAGATGCCCGGATGCAAAGGAAGTGTTTTATGGGCAATGTGTGGGAAAGTAGATCAGATACGTACTACTTACCTAAAATATACTGTAATTAAATATGGAACCTTTTTTTATAAATTAGCGCGGAAACAAACGTAGTAGGTATTGTGAAAATCGTCGACTTTACTTGCCCTCAGTTCGAAAAAAATAATTCTCAGTCTGTGTCTGATAATATTATTGAATTGAAATCGTATTAATAGTGCTCACGTATCTATCTCTATCTACTATCAGAGATTCTGTTTAGGATGAAGTAAACAAGTTTAATACTAATGTTTATTTTTAATGTCTGGAGGCCACTTAAGCTTTTTATAGTCATAGGACAGTGGTATAAATAGATATCTATATAATATAGTGGTATTAGGTACCTACTATACTAAATAATCTAAATCTGAATAATTAGTTTGGTAGTAGGTATAAACTCACTAATGCTAGTGACACTATCTATGCGATTTGAAAAAAATCTTTTTGCGTTTTGTAAAATTTCCTAGATCATGAGGAAGATTGTAGACTATATTTTGACATCACGCTGCGACCCTTAGAAGCCGAGCAATAAGAAGGAAGCTCCGAAAAACGCAACGAACTTGTATGTTAACGATCTTGTTTCTTGCACATGGTAGCATACATGGACATTTATTGATATGATCCACAAAATCGTTCATTATAAAGGCTCCAACTATACCTTTTTTTTTTTTTTTTTTCCTGCGGAAATCCCCTCGGATACCCACCCTACCGGAGCCGGAAGGGGAGGTTATGTCGGACTCGAACCGACTAAAACCGCACGCCGACTGTGGGTCTTGGTGCTAGGCCGGAGGTGAGGTTGTCATCGACATATCCCTCGCACCCCGGCTGACCCAGGGCCATCCCTTACGGTCTGGCCCTCCTCAGGAGGGGGGACAACGGTGTCCCCAACTCGCCCCCGGAATGGGGAGGCGCGCTTCTGAGCGCGCCGCCGCCGTGGCCTGCTTTTGCTAGGGTGACAGACGGCTCCACCCGTCACCCCCAGGCCCGCGCTCATGGGGGACGGAGGTCAGTCAGTGCCCTCCGACGCCCGAGTTGCCTGCGCGCGCGGGCGGTGCGATCCGCGAGTCTCTCTCGCTCGCGCCGCCTCTCCCGTTCCGCCGTCTCCTTCACGACCATTACCTGCTCGCTGAAGGAGACGCCGGCCGCCCAGATGGCTCCAACTATACTTATGTGTTTTAAACTAATTCAACCCACACCATTAAAACCATCTTTAAAAATGATACGAGGCTGTGGTGCTCTTGATTCCAGAAAAGTCGACTATACCTAAAGCGTCGGTAGCTAAATGGTTAAGGAGTCGGCCTTACGATCGAGAGGTCCCAGGTTCGATCCTGGCCATTACACTCCCGAGGTGAACCCACTCCTAGCACAAGCAATTTAGCTCAGTTGGAGGGGTTAGAGGCAATATTAGTAACTTCGGTTCTAATATTCTTTAAACAAAAAAAACAATTAGCGGACTTGGTTCCAAAGAGACAACTTTGGATGCCACTGTGAAATCGCTATCAGGATTACGAGTATTCTAGACTGTTGCAAAGAGATACAAACAAGCACTCAATATGAAGTTGTTAACGTAGCCTATGGAAATGTGCAACACTCGTTCGACCCTGTAAATACCTTCTAATTTCTTGAAGAACAGCATATTATTTTCGCTTGGAAAACTACAGTAGGGAGATCTTCAGCCTGAACGTTCACGGAATGAATCTCCTTTAATATCTCAATGTGCGTCACGTTTTCGGCTAAAACGTTTTTTTCTTCTTCCATGTATTCGCATTCCAGAGCCACACTACTAGTAAATAATGCTACGCTTAGTTTGGGCAAAGATTGTTCCTCCGGCGTCATCAGCTCGCCGCTGCCGCTTCATAGGTATACAACAAGTTTCGGTTTCCATCTCCACTTTCATCACCTCTGCCGCCATGCTTAACTGAACTATTTGTTGGAACCTTAGGTTTGGGTCTAGATAAAACTGCATAGATTTATTAATAAGTTTTTGCTCGTGTAATGGCTTTTCACCAAATATTCTTCCCCTCCCTGAGGAGGGCCAGAACTTAAGGGATGGCCCTGGGTCACCAGGGGTGCGAGGGATATGTTGAAGACAACCTCACCTCCGGCCTAGCACTACGACCCACAGACGGTGTGCGGTTTTGGTCGGTTCGAGTCTGATATAACCGAGATATCCGTAGGTATTTTCGCATAAAAAAAAGAAACCAAATATTCTTATATATGTACGTACAGTATATAACCAGGACAGCAGTGGCGAAGAGTAACATTTTCAAAGGAAGCTGGGGCACCATTTTTTACCTCGATCTACTTAGTTTGTCACACATTATGCTATCTATTAGTTTCTTGCCTACTGATATTTCTGCTTTTGTCTCCTTCACTTAAGTACACATAATAATTATAAGCCACCAAAACCAAGATAAAGAGCCCGATAGACGGCAATAAGCTCGCCCCCTATTACGTCGTGGGACCGAAAATCATAATTGGCGAAACGTGGGTGTTAATACACCTCTGCCTACGCCTTCGGGGATTTACAAACGTGAGTATATGTATGTATATGTAATATGTATGAATACTTACTTATAAGGATTAATGTGTGTAGAGTATAAATTTATCGCAGGTTTATAAGTGCCCGGTTAATGGCAATAGGCTCGCCACCTATTACATTGGGACCTAAACACAAACTGGCGAAATGTGGGTGCTAGCATCTCTGCCTACCCCTTCGGGGAATACAGGCGTGAGTTTATGTTATGTTATGTTATGTTATGAGTATAAATTTAAACATCTCTGCAAAGAGCAGCCACCGGGAATCGGGTTAAAGGGATCTGTCGACGCTGCAGGACAGTTAGAATTACCTTTTATATCATTGAGTCACCAGTCTGTCACTTGATGCTTTCTAATTATGTAACGGGCAAACGAAATCGCAGCGTTTCGTCGGCCTTAATAGTTTTAATTGTGAAACGCAGCTTGAGACTTTATCATTTATTTAAATTATGTGGTTGTATCGAACGGTGGCTCCATAAGACCGGTTCGCGCACAAATGAGTATAGCACACACACATTCGTGCCGAAGACGTGTTGTTACTACACGGCCGAGGTCCAAACCTGCCTCCTAAGAACCTGCATGGATCTGTCTTGCTGAGACAAAGCCCAATGAAGTACTATTCTAATGGCTTCACGTTAACTTGTTGACATATAACCTGTCGGATGTAGTATCATTGACAGCGTCTGCTTATAACTAATAGCGCTGTTAAAATTATTGGCTGGAAAAGGTTAAAAACTAACGGACAAGATATTTAACGTATTATGTTAATAAACTTGATCACTATGGCATGGTAGACCGATTTCTACGTCATTAATTTGTGGGTTCGATTCTTGCTCAGTGCAAATTATTGTACGCATGAGTGTATTTATTTGCATCGGTCTGGGTGTTTCTATGTATTAACAAAAAAAAGCTCATAAATATGTTTATTCGTTTTCTGGAGCTCATATTACAAGCTGTGCTTAATTTTGGTCTAGAATATTTATTCTGGATGTCGGGCTTCCCCCAATGATTGGAAACGAGGTTAAATAAGACTAAATTTCGCTATCATGCTTAAATCAATGAGTTTTAAGAACCGACTCCATCGGGGATCGAACGTGAAATCTCCGCCGTAGTTGTGGAGCACTCTACCGCCACGCCACCCAAGTTGTTTCCAATTCCAACCGTTCGAGTAGGTGCTTTTGAAGGATTATTTGATGCCCATGTTAGCATACGTGTGAACTACAGTGATACCTATCCGATATAGGCATGGATGATCTGATTGATACGTGGTGTATAGTGTAACCACCATTGCTAGTATTCCCACCCACTCCTGCAGCTAAGCTAAATGGCTTGTCTTAGGAATGGGTTCAAGTCGGTATCACAGTGGCCAGGATTCAAACCCAGGATCTCTCGATAGTTTGGCTGACTCCTTAATCACTAAGCTACTGCCTGAAAAGCGCAGTAGCAGCAAGTGCAATTCGATTCTCAGGTAGGGCAAAGTGTTATTAGGTTTAGAAAATTTTATATTGTACAAAAAGATACTAATATCCCATTTAGAATTCACGCAATTTCACCCCTAACTCCAGAACTCGCAGAACAAGTGTTATGATCACTCAAACTAATTCCTAATGTTCAAATACTTAAATAGGCAACTGTTATAGTATATAACAAAAACGAGTACACAGAACCACAGAACCAAGTAAGCATAACGATTTGCCGCGTAAAAGAGGAGGCGTCAATGGAACCAGCGAAGCGTTCACACGAAGGTCTTTTGTCTCTATGCTCTACTGAGTACCAATCGACTTCTATATGTATTATTAGTATGATTTATAATCTGTGGGTGTGGTACGGTAAAGTAATAATTTCGATACTATTAAAATTTGGATTCATTTTATTGAAGGCTGCGGAAAAACTTGCGTTGGTTTCCGGTCAAAGGTCACTTTATAATTTGTGTTATAAAAAGTACCTATATCTAGAGCTGTTTTACGGAGAAGTATGCTCCATTTAATACCTGCAATTTGTCAGTGCTGAAGGTCTACTTTTCCTATTATTCTGTTTTCAGTCCAATTTCCCTTCTAGTTGCGGCAATGTCCAAAGTATTCTTCTGAGTTGGTGTTGCAAGCCTTAATAGTCCTGTCAAGCTTAGTAGAATACAAAAATCACGAGGATTGAAGACATAAACATCGATTGGACAGCGCGTAGAGCTCTCTCATTCAACTCATAATCCTGCACTCATCAATCAATATATGGCACACAAGTAATGCAGATTCCTTCCTCTTTTCCATCCCTTCAATCAAACTCAGAATTGAATCAACGCATTCTTTTTACTTTGAATACTTGAAACGGGAAAGACTGCGGGTTCGAGTCCCGTCCGAGAAGATTATTTTTCCCTATGTATTCGATTTGTATAGTTAGCATACTTAATCATCATCCACATAGAGATGTTAGTCCTGATTGCATCCGAGGCCATGGTGCTCTCGGAGCTCAGGGTCCGCCTTCCGGCTCTTCCTCCTCCACTTCGCACGATCTTGGGCGTCCAAGGTAGTGAGACCGTTTTCACGCATGTCACCCTCCACGACGCCAAGCCAGCACTTCTTGGGCCTACCCCTACTACCTGGACCGGGTGGGGGCGCCATTGCCAGGCATTTGTTACCCACGTAGCTGGGCGGTTTCCGCAAGACTTGGCCGCACCAGCGGAGGCGGCTCTCTTGCATTTTATCTGCGATGTCACGGACATGAAGGCTGCCGCGGATGCGTGAGTTCCTCACGCGATCTTTACGCGTGACTCCACACATCCACCGCAGCATTTTCATCTCCGTGACACGCAGCATCTGCTTGTGTCGCACCAACAGCGGCCACGCCTTACAGCCGTGTAAGAGGACAGGTCTAATGATCGTTTTATAGCATACTTAATCCTGTAAAAAATCCTTCAACCTCGTTTCGAATTTTATCCTTCAAGGAAACTCCAATCATAGCCTGCTCGGTAGCCCGCTGAGCGACTTTTAGGTCATGGGCTAAGCCTATTGTCCGTGTCCACGTTTCGGCACCGTAAGTAATAACAGGTAGGACGCACGCTTAACAGTTCAAAAATCTATCTAACTACAATACTACTATATCTCCAATGGGTTGTGGAGGTCAAATGGGAAATCCGCTTCTACTCCGAAATATCGAAGTTCAGCCAAACACGCAGTTAGACTGGAAAAAGCCGACGCTGGACTTCGAGGTGAAAGCTTCGCTTACGACCGAAATTAACGCAAGGGTGAAGAAGAATTGAAACTTCGAGCCCATTCATTGAGTAATATGGGCTGACAGAGTCCTAAGAAGCGGGATAACACCCGAAAACCCCCCCATAGACGCGGGATAGCACCCGAACCACCCCCAAGGCGAGGCCGCAATTGTAGCCGTAGGTCTGATGGGAGTCCTGGGACATCCTTCCGAGGGCTTACCCGGGGCTCCCATCCATAGGCTTCTGGGCGTTACCGTGGGGGTTTTAGTCGGTAGGAGTCCGGCATAACATCCATGAAGGATTTTCCCCCACGGTAAAAAAAAAAAAAATGGGCTGACAGAGTTTTTGAATGAATCGTGTATAAATTCATCTTCGTTTTTTCTTACATTGGCAAAAATATTGTTCTTAAAACGCGGTTACGTAAGTGCAAAATATTCTTTGTTAGGTAAACACGCCGCTACTGTTTATATTTTCTTTAGTTTCTGGGTTAACGTGGAAACAAACAGTACCTGATGATTACTTTTATCTTGTCTATATTATTTGGTATTGAAAGTGGGTTATGAGCTTGAAAGTAATATTAGAAATAAAATTATGATTGAGTGTTTACACACCTTGACCTGTTTGGAACTTAATAATGCTGTTATGTAAAAGAAACGCTTTGCTAATTGAGTATATAACATGTGGACAGATGGTTACATGTTATTTCTAAAAGTTAGAGAGCTAGAGTTCAAAGACTCTAGCTACAATAGATACCTAGGTTTTGCTTTGGCACGTCAAGAAAAAGAGTGAGAGACCCGTTAAAATGAGTTTGCTCCAGTTTAGTAGAGCGTCATCTATATCGCATATGGAACAGTTTGGTACCTTTATAGAGTAGTAAACCTGTTTATGTTTTTATAATGTTAACACTATAACTTCAGTATTAACTACACGTATAAGATATCAAGACGTAAACGTTCGCTGTGTAAAAGAGATATAGCTTGGGCTTAGGCCTTAGTGCGCGCGGATTGTTTTCTAATAATCTATGTATGCTTGTTTAATTTGAGCTCGTTCACCTCAGTACTGCCTCGTGCTATATCAAAAATACATTTAAGAAACGTATACTGCGCGTAAATTTTAATCAAGCTACTTATAATATGAAATTGAATCATACCGATCTTAACCGGACTCTCACACTTCTTTTGCGCTAAGTACCATAGCTTTATTTCTTAAATATAATTAGCTAAAGTTACGCCGCATAATATTAGCTAAACAGTTAGCCAATGAAAATCCCTTCAAAATAGGCCCAGCCGTCTCAGAGAATAAGCCATTTATTGTAAGCAAACTGTTTTATGGACACTTCCTACAAAAAGTGACTTTTCAAGAGTCCCGCGAATTGTATTGGTGTTTCAAGCTTTTTTTTACGCACACCGTCTGCGTGTTGTTGTGCAAAGCAAAGGTTTGTTGGGCATATTCCTCTCACCTCGACTGACCCAGGGCCATCCTTCTCGGTCCATTCCAAGGATCATACCATTTCCATCATCATCTTGCAACCGAGTTTTCCACCTTGAACTCGTTCTGGGCTTCTTAAGATTTGACTAACTTGGTCAATGGTAATAAAAGACCGACCGCCTTCGTCAGAGCCTGACACACAGCAAGTGCACGAACTAATCAGCGAGTTTGACCGGGTCCCCAATGAACTCAATGGGGCCCCTTTCGTATTCAAGCCCGTCAGGTGGTGGTATAAAGTATAAAAAATCTTTTAACTTAGAAATAAAATGAGCATTCAAATGCATTAAAGAGCATTTATTTATAGGTAACATTTGTTTTCCTGTTATGCTTATATATTCATTGAATTGTTGTTTACATTATGTGGTAAGTATTAGAACCGATAGCTCCAGATACCTACCTATTTTTATGTCGTACGTCATTCCCGCTTGTTCTGATAACGGCTTCACCCAAAAAGTCAATGAGCATACAGGCGGCCTGTGATTAATTGGAACAAGGTAATTTGTAATTGTTTACATAGTGATGTCTAATAACTTATGTAGGTATTATCAATACGAATGGACATTGGATCTTCTCAGAATTTGTTTGCTTACTTGCACGCTATACGTAAAGTCTAGGTTCTACGTGTCTTAGCTCCGATAGCGTTAAATTTCAATGTGTGTTAGTATCGATGTATGTTTGTTTTATTTCTAATTACTTAGATAGTCTTATATTTCTGTCAATACCTGATTTTCAATATGTTAAAGATGCTGGAAACATATACATATATATTTCAAGGTAATCACGCGGTGTATAAACGTGCATAAAGCACTCATGAGTTTGCTACATTGTAGAATTGGGAATTAACATAGGTTTTGCTTTTAAATTAGTGTAAAAAAAAAACAGTTATAAACAGAGCCTGTTTATCAACAGTCAAGTCTGGTAAACTGTGCATGAGAGTTTGTTATAGAGTGTTAAGTATGTTGGAGTGAACATACGTAGCTCATCGCACGTCGTGCAGCAGTAGAGTGCGCTGGGGCGGCGACACCGGCACGCAGTCGCCAGCGGCGGCCAGCTCGCGGGGCTCACAACTCAGCCGCGAGGTGCGGGCGCAGATCGAAAGTTCGACGCGAGATCGAGCGCGCATATGTAAATATCGGCACATTTACAAGCGAAAGGGTTCACCAGAGCGGCGCACTAACGCAGCGTTGCGCGGGAACCAGTCCGGTGAGATTCCTACGGCGTCCGATAGAAAAATGTCGAATAAGCTTCGGGTCCATCACTCGGTGCGGGTGTGTGATACGTAACGCGGCCGCCGCTCGACTGCCGCCCTCCTCTCACCGCCACTGCTGGTATATTTATCGCTTAATTATTGAACTCGTCTGTGTAACAATTATGAAGCAGCTCGGCGAG
The DNA here is from genome assembly GCA_914829495.1 of Eilema sororculum. Classification (NCBI taxonomy): domain Eukaryota; kingdom Metazoa; phylum Arthropoda; class Insecta; order Lepidoptera; family Erebidae; genus Eilema; species Eilema sororculum. The sequence goes on from OU618542.1 coordinate 14,691,659, forward strand.
TGGCAGGCGCTGGCGGAGGGCGAGCGGCGCTACCGCGTCTGCGCAGCGCTGCTCGCGTTGCGTCACATCACACCGCCATCCACACCGCCGCGCGCCGCACGCGCAGCCTTCAGATTTTATCTTAGCAAGCTGACAGCCAATCCGCTGCTCACCTGTTATATTCATTAAAACATTAACCTCCAACTTACATCATTTAGCGATATCTTCCTGTCTTCTGCTTCCGTGGTATATCTATTCATATCAATTAATGTAATTATTGCATCGCGACAAACAAACACGTCTAATACGTTTTGCTATTTTATCGACTATTGTAGTATTGCGTACCTACACAATAAATATACCTATGGTAAATATAAAGTTCAATAAAATACTTAAAATGTGGCTACATTTTATATTAACTATTGTATCAATTATGAGGGATCACTTAATAAGTATACTCGTATTCTTCTTCTTCCTCTTAGTGTTAATCCCAGTTATGTCCTAATCCCAGTCGCATCCGAAGCATCCGCTTTACCAGACTCACTGCGGATTTGGCTGGACTTCGATATTTACTGTGGAGCGACTGCCATAATATGACCTCCACAATATAAAGGCGATATCGAAGCATTGCAGTTAGACCAGTTGTTGGACTTTTGCGGGCTCCTACCCGTAACGTCTGCCTTATGTGTTCGTATGGCAACCGGGACTGACTACGGCTTAAGGTGCTCTCCGAGGTACGACTAGACCAATGCAAACAAATATTTGCACTGAGCGGAGATTAACCCCGCGCCTCCTGCGTAGCGGCCACGTTCACTACCGCTACGCCACGGAGACTGTCGTCCACTAATTATAGGTACTCGTATTATATGACAGTAGGTATATTTAATTAGGTAGGTACTTATTATTCAACGATGTCACACTTGATAAGAATGGCCAGTATAACCAGATTAACGTCTTTTGAGTTCATATTAGAATAGGTAATGTAGGTATAAGTAGGTAGGTATTTAATTAAAGCAATCATCTTTTGCCCTCCCTATTATGAATCACCTCAAAATAATTAGGTAGGACTAGGATTTCAATCGGCTTGTCTTCTGAAAATTTTCACAGTTCGCCACAGCTACTTATCTACTATGTGGGCCCATTTCTAACAAGCAATGTAATGGCCACGAGACGAACCCGGGACCTCTCGGTCGTAAGGCCTACTTCTTAATGACTAAAAAGTTTGCTGTTCATAGCAAGCTCATAAGTATTTGTGAAAATATGTTTTGCATTATGTACAGTCAGCGTCAGATATATCTTGACTACAAAGTCTCAAAATGATCTTAAAACTAAGAGAGCTAATTGAGAGCATATCATACTATGTTGTGTAATTGTATTATTGTCTGAATTAAATGTGTGTACCAAATATCACAACAATACGTCTACAATATATGATTTGAGATTTACATGGTCATTAACATTAATAGTATAACACTCACCGGGATATTTACCATGTTTATGATTGGTACACCGTGATCATGGCGCTTGTAACAGCGCCGAAATATCGGTTACCAAATACCAATCATAAACATGGTAAATATCCCGGTGAGTGTTATACTATTAATACGTCTACAGTAAGGGGGAAAACCAATGAATTAAGATCATTTTGAGCACTTTGTTCATCATTGTGATGCTGACTGTACCTACTACTCTATTTCGGTCAGTTCCGTAGATGGCTCCACCGTTGCTCCAAGACGGTATGTATTAGGTAAATTTCGAATATCCAAGAAGTATCCAAGCTCATTTAGTTAGAGCATTCTCCATATACCTAACATATTGACTTTTCCGATCCTAGTCGATTGAAAAAATAAACTTTTTTTAACACGTGTCCTATATAAAAAAATATAACTTCACCTGACGTGATGGTAAGCTGAAGGAAAAGTGACAGAAATGAGGTGACCATTAGGTACCTACGGACACTACAATGTTATAATGGTACTTCAGCTTGACGGTCTCGTCATAATATGGGTCTCATCAGATACTTTTTCAGGCCCCGCTTAAAGGATCCTGGTCTGCAGGAAGAATGAAACACGTGTGCTGCTAAAGAATTCTAAGACTAGATATTTTTTAAATTATGATTATAAAAACAAATTGGGCTATATTCCAAACTTTTTAATTAACCACCAGTCTGATTGAAGTTCCAGGCGCTTAGTTGAAAAAACACCCTTATCTAATTTTTGCAGACCGACGCAATGGGGTGAACGACCATCCCCCTCCCCCCCACGGGTGATCTCCGAGGTTACCCCTCGGGTCCACGTGGATAACGTAAATGGTGGGTCTGTTGGGGTGCGCTGGAATTACCATATTGGGTCACCTTACACCCCGGTAATTGAGACTTTTGACGGCGTCGTTCGCTGGTAACCCATTATAATCGCCGTCGATCGAAACCCCTACTCGCCGTCGGAGGGGGCTGCAAACATATTATTATAACTTTAGAGAATGTATATTGGTGTTTAGCCCTAAGGTTTGGCCTTACGATGGAGCTTCCACAATTATTTATTATACATTCAATCTCTAAGATTTTGTGACGTTACTTTTATCCACCTGCAAATTACTTATTAATAAGATCGAGAATGTCAGCTCAACATTAAGAAAATATTCGATTTTTGGACGAATAAAGTAAAGTCTCAACTGTCAATGTCAAATTGTCAAGTAAGTGTCAAATTAAGACAATTTGAAAAATCTGTTCAGGGTCACCAAAAATGTAGAATAAACCAAGAAAGACGTAGTTTTGGGGTATTTTAACACGGAAATACCTCAACCGGAATTTCAATGACATCCTAAACAAAATATAATCAACATGTCCATAGCCCTCACAATGTATTGCAAAACTAAACTGAGGTTAGTTATTACTTCTTCTGTAAATGTTTTTGTTTATCATACTATTGTCTTCATAAAATATATTTTACTGTTTATGTTTTATTTGGGATATAGAAAAAGGAATTTCATTGAATTACAGATATTGTGGCCCAAATGCAATAAGTGCATTCCTATGCAGGTTTTTAAGTGCAGCGGAAGTATCTACTGCTTTGCGGCCGTTTTATTTCAGTGTCCATCCAGATTTATTTGGAAAATACCCTGAACAAAGAGTAAGTGAGTCTGTAATACTTTTATAAGTATATGGATTACAAATTGGTCATTTCACAGCTTCGAAACAGGGTACCAAATTGCTTCATAATCTGTTATTGTATGTTATCTAGCTGCCGCTGTTGTCTAGCTATCTTGCTGCCGTAGATAGAAAATAGTGTAATATGACTAATATGATTACTTTTCAGAAAATAAATGAAAATTCCCTACAACAGTTAAGTGCAGTGCTTGAAGCTCAACAATCTAGTAAAAGAATGAATACACCATCTTTACCATTTTATTTGAGACAAAAGGATATGCCTGATGGTAAGTGTTTGGAGTGAAGTCCTGTCTGCTTTTAGAGGTAGTAAGTCAGCTACATTTCCACGGGTCCAGGTAGAAGGGGTAGGCCCAAGAAGTGCTGGCTTAGCGTTGTGGAGGGTGGCATGCATGTAAGCGGTCTCACTACCTTGGATGCCCAAGACGTGCGAAGTGAAGGAGGAAGAGCCGAAAGGCGGACCCTGAGCTCCGAGGGTACCATGGCCTCGGATGCAATCAGGACTAACGACTTTATGTAGATGATGATGAAGTCTGCCGCATTTGAGATTTCTTATGATGTAGGTTTTCTAGTATATCCTTTCTTTACTCTATGGTTCCTATAAGATATTTAATATCAACAGGGGCATTCAAGTTGGTCAACATTCAATTGAACGGTAATGATATAAGAGAAACAGTCGTCAAAGTTTTGTCAGCTTGTGACATGTCAACAACCTATGTTGATAAGATACCGAAAAGTACTAAGCCACCTGATAAATTGTGAGTGTTTACTTCTATTGTTTACTTTAAATCGTTTGTTAAAGAATAAACTTTTTTTCATCTTCATTAATATTTTTTGTAAAATATTATTTCACTTTTCAGGCGTTATAACTTTACAAAAACATATGATGACTACAGTAATGAATTTGAAAAGGTTGCCAACATGAAGAGGAAGGTTTATGAGAAAAGAGCTATAAATAATTTGGAGTATGTTCCATTCTTTGAGTTATATTTCTAATCTTTTGAGACAGGCATTTATAGAGAGAGGATAACTTAATAGTTGATATAGTTGATTATTTGGTGCACGTGAACTCCAAGAATCTGCCCAATCCACAAAGGTTTTCTTGTAGCTAATCTACATAATATTATGTCATTATGTAAAGCAAAATTCTCGGAACCTTTTTTGTGACTATGACGCGCGAAAGAAACATTTAGCATACCTGCTTAGTTTAAGTTTCAATGGATTATTGTCAGAAAGCCAAAATTCATTCTTTACGTTCGAACTATCAATGTCAACACACATAATGACGTATTTGCTGGATCACAGCTGACGAAATGAGCGAAATATATGTCCACATAGATATTTTAATTCTAGACAGGCACAGATTACCTAATAATTGGAATTTGCCAGAGATAATTTTTTTATTTACAGATCTTTTTGCATTACAATTTCACTGAAATCAGTTCCTTGTTTCAGAGAGTGGGTACTCACCAACAGTAATGTGGCTAAGGAAAAATATGAATCAGCGAGAGCAACCAGAGAGCAAGTGCAGAGTTTGATAGACCAACTTTGCAAAAGTTATGGTATTAAAGAAGTTGGTAACCTATGAATATTGATAATTGTCTTTCACTGCTGTCATCGTAATATCATCATTTGATTATCATTAGTTTTACTCCAGGTGTAGTGGTAAGAAATGCGCACTCTTTATATGGGGTCACGGGTTTCGAAACTCGTGTCAGACAAAGTATACATAGATTTTTTTTTTAGAAATCCTAAGTATCCTGGAGGGAGAAACAAGTTAGTATTTGCAGGTAAAATCTAAGTATCATCATTTTGAATCAAAGTATCTAGTTGTTGGTAATAAGGATTATCCGCAAATCCTTTTTGGTCTATTATGATAGACCAAGAAGGATTTGCGGATCGTAGGTGATTTAATGTATGAGGATTGTTTTTACATTTACAATTCAGTCAAAGAAGTAGTGATATTGCATTATAGGGACAGGGGACAGACATCTGATAGTTATTACTTATATACCCATATTATTTATTATTCATGTGCATACCTTCTGCTGCCTTTGGACTGAAAGTATTTTTAGTAGCTTATAAAGCCTCAGTTCCTATTAATTAACAGACAGGGTCACAGGTTGGACAGGGCTCAAAATTATGCCAAAAACCGGAGCCCCATAATTTCCTAGTTATCTACTAATCAGATCAACAGTGACCCCCAATTGGCCAATTACTTCCGACTTTTCAGCAGAAGCAGCAATATTTCATTATCTAGCGCAGTTAGTCTGAACTTTCACAAAACTATCGATCCTGTATCGCGCAATTAATGTTCTCGCGGAGGCTAACTTATTATCACATCCCAACTCAACTGTTGGCAAGGTTGTGGAAGAACATTTCTTTGTTCATGCACAACCTTAAGATTGAATTTTCTTTCGAAATATCATTTTTGGTGTGGCATAGAGAATACTTAAATTAATATTGTACTTAATTCTCCTAGTTAACAACAAGTAGACTGCATACTTCGTCAAAAAATCTTAATATCTTCGTTCGTTTCAACTTCATACATGGTTCTACTAGTCACCGTCTCAGTGGAAATGGTTGCGAGAGGCATTTGTTCAACAGTTTCTGCAGCTGATTTTTTTTATTCGACCATGTTCCTTCTGTTTATTGCGGTAATATAAAGGGTTTCATGCTGTAACTAATTAATTAAAATTTGTCATTTCAATGAAGGTGAAATACGACAGAGGTTGGAACATAAGCCATATCAGAGGAGCACTCCAAAGTCTCGTATCATTGGCAATACAGCATACTGCGGTTATGGATAATTTAAAAGGTTGGTACCGCCATCATCATCTTCTTCATCACGAAATTGTGGAGCTTTCAATTCGGAGCTCGGGCAATTTCATTCCAATGAAATGGGCAATTCAATTTTTTTTGCCAAGCATAATTGATCTTGTCACTATCATCATAAAATTGAAATTTCAATGACGATCGTCGACATCGGTCGGCATTCTGCAGCGGTATGGTTAACAATTAAAATTCAATCTTATTTCTATAACAGTAAGATCTATTGTTACAAATACAAATCCTCATGCTTGCCGATATACCGGTACTGGGCGCCACCGGCCCTACTGTTCATGTGCTTCAGATAAACATATTTCTATAGCTTGCAATAATTTATGTTACAATATTTCGTTGTTACAGATAGAACTATAGCATTGGGGCAATTTACTGGCGTCAGTTTAGATGGCGATGTTTTTCTCAACATAATCGATGTTAGAAACGAATGGTTATCGGTAAGCACCTACATTTTATATTATTGTTACGGGAGACGGATAAAACGGGATTGGAAGTAAACAACTTCGTATGTGAGACCGCTTTATTTACACACCCCAACAGCCAAATCTTGAACACGACACTCACAGCGCGACTGTACCATATTGGTGTCAGAAGTGGGATTGGAAGAAACGATGCCGTTATAGGCCAAATACTTTTTATAATTAATAGGAACTGAGGTATGACGTAACATTATCATCGATTTAGCTACCATCCGGTCCCGGTTGCATCCTAGGCCCAGGGGTCTGCTTTCGATGACCAGCTCGGAACTCACATCCCAACTCAACTACTGTGTACTGAGTCACAAGAGGCTGGTGTTGGTTTGGCCCCATAAAACAAAAAAAAAGTAGTAATATTTCTTTCTTTTTTTCAGCTCATTAAAAAAGTAAGTCAAGAAGATAGTGCCTTAGTCAAAATACCAAACTATGAAAAAACTCTGTCTAGTATACTGAGGGATATACATATTTGTAGAAGGTAAAAATATGAGAACATAATACTTTTGAATAGTAATTTGTTTTAAAAATTACTTTCAATTTCCATTTTTCATCTCCTGGTGATGTCCTTACTCCGAAAAACTAAACTATTCGTATCCGTTGACGTTTCTGTCATTTAGCTACCCCGAAAGTGTTTCGTGTCGGGCTTCGAATCCGTTTGACATTGACGTTGTCGATCGTTGTCAGTGTACCTACTCCCAAAATACATTTGACGTTGTCGTAGTCGTTGTTTCACAAGTAATCTTGCGGATTATTACTTGAAATTCAACGATAGCTATATAGCTATCGTAAGGCTTTCGAAGTTGAATTTGTATCGAAGAAAATGGCGCGATTTTTAATGTTGGACGAAATGGTGACGGTAGAAGAGGCTGAGCGAAGCCAAAATTGTCACCGGCTTCGTGAAAAAAAAAACATACCTAGTAATATTGAAGAAACATACCTTGGTCGTTGGTTTAATGCCCCTAGTGTTCCACGTGGAATTTGCCTTAAATTATAGTTTGACGAGGGGATTTTTTATGGAGCTATGCGAGGAAATCATTGCTCTACTTCCTCAAAAAAGGAACACTAGGGGCATTGAACCAACGACCAAGGTATGTTTCAATATTACTAGGTATGGTTTTTGTCACATTAACATAAATGCTTCAACTATCATAGGTCACTATCACAAGGGTTTTTAAGTTCGTTCACATTAAATCACGTAAATCCTTGAAAAATTACATTTTGGTGATCTAACGGTAACTTTGGAACCAAAATCTCATACATATTTTAATTTGACGCTGTTTTCATGAGAATACAACTATATTTTTTTATTGTTAACAGTTTTTAGATTTTTAAAGTATATTGGTCCAAACTATTTATCTAGATTCGAACGTTTGTCTATGATTACGAAAACGGCGGAATCCGTCAGTCGTCAACGAAAGGTTTTCGGAGTAACTTTAATGGTTCGTGTTCGTTCGGGTAGTTGTTCGTTCGTTCGAACGTTCGTTCGTTTTTCGGAGTAAGGCCCCTGGATCCGATTTACATAAATAAGTACTTAAAATGTTTTAAACACATAGAAAATATTTCATTGAATTAAATATGTACTTTTATGAATGTGTTTAATTCCAGAAAATTCATGCCGAAAGTATCTGCGACGCAATACTGCAATCATTTAAGACAGTTGATTACTTCCATCGGTGATTTTTATGGCAAGGGTTGTAAATTTCCGCCAGGTATTCCAGATAGTCTCAGCAAATATGAAATAGTTGTTGAACCGTAAGTTTATTTACAATACTTTCCATTTGCTTTCGTACTTAACTATACTTAAACAATTTTTATGTACTAATCTTCTTGACATTATTTATTTAAAAAATCAGTTCAATAATATTTTTAAATTTAGAAACTCATTTTAAAGGCTAAAAACCGAAATCGAACCACTAGTTAATCAGTTAGTTAACATAGTTTATTTGTTTAATGTGTTTTTATAAAAAGTCATTACAAGATGGTATACCTTCATAGTTCGTTTGCGTTGAGAATGCAGTGAATCACAAATTGTCCGTAGGCCTAGCCCCGCCCCCTAACCAATCAAATCTTTTCAAATTATTGTTATTTTATGCCAGTTCGGGACTTCACGCGATAAAAACTTTCACTTACTTTTTGCCGACGTTTCGGGTGCGATACTGCACCCGCGGTCACGACTTGACTGGCCGGCGAGGGTCAGGCGGTGTGCGCGGAACATTTTTGTGCGTCTACTCTCCGATACTTTATATATTATAGCAATTACAAGGTCAAGTTCACAGTGTCCAGTTGAAGAGATTGCTTCGAACGCAACAGTTGTGTCCTGTCATTTGTGTTAACTAATTTAAATTCTTAGCGCGAATTCACTACATTCTTAACGCTAAAAATACCTAACCAAACGGAGTTTACGACCTCGACAGAAGGTTTTTACGACCCGGTTTTGTTTCAGCGAAGCTGGACCATTAATGGTGTCACCAACTGGTCAATTCATTACTCCTTCGTCATGTCCTGCAGAAGAACTAGTGGCTTATATAGCTAAACATCTCGATTTGGCTACACAACTTATGACTGAATATAGCATGTAAGTTTATTTTTGTTTATAAGCTTAAGTGTGAGGCCCCACGCACGTGTGCGTTGCGCTGTGCGTTGCGCTGCGTTGCGTTGCGTCGATCCGGGTTATTCTTAGAAATTCGTAACTTTTGTAAGCAAATAAAATTATAGCAATGAAAAAAAAATCTTCAAATTTCTAAGAATGACCCTACTCAACGCTAGTCAATGCAGCACAACGCACAAGTGGGACTTCAGCCTTAATATGGATAAATGGCTTATCAATAGAGACTTCGACTGCTCGCAAGTTCGATTCACTTTGGTCTTGGTGCAATATTTTATGCACGAATTGTATATTATACCTATTAGTTTGAGTATTTGTATTCAAAATAATTATGTAGGTAAAAATATACCCAATCCCCCTTTAACCACAGATTATCTAATGTAGCAATTAACCATACAAATGAGGCTATGGAGAAGCACGGTGAGTCACTGGCAATTAGTCTTGACATCGCCAAATCTTTCAATAGGGTATGGCACAAATCGCTTCTTTCCAGCCTTTGGCCTGCCTTCTAGACTGTGTAACTGCTAAGCTAAGCTTCCTGCAGGGGCGCCGTATTCGCGTCCTTTGTGATGGACGAGCTTCGGAGTTCTTGCAGGTAAATGCTGGCGTGCCGCAGGGTTCCGTCTTATCTCCCACTCTCTTTCTTCTGCATATCAATGACATGCTCTGTAACGGAAACATTCACTGCTATGCAGACGACAGCACCTTACACGGGAGTTATTACGCACATCCTGCGGCCAAGCAGTCTGATATCGCGGAAAAAAGGCAGCTTCTTGTCACTGAGCTGGACCGGATCCTGGACCACATTTCTCAATGGGGCGCTAGGAACCTGGTCGAGTTCAATGCCAAGAAGACCCAGGCATGTGCGTTTACTGCAAAGGTATCTCCTTTCCTTCCCCTTCCCACTCTTCAGAGCACACCACTGCCACTGCAGGATCACCTCACTATCCTCGGTATGGGTGTTCGCTGCAAACTGAATAACGAAAACTATATCGAGAGTATCATCAAATCAGCCTCGCGTAAACTCGGAGTCCTGAACAGAGTTAGACGTTTTTTCACGCCGGAGCAGCGGTGTCTTCTATACAAGACCCAAATTCGTTCCTGCGTGGAATACTGCTCACATCTCTGGGACGGCTCCGCAAAGTACTTATTAGATGCTCTCGACAGGTTGCAGCGACGTGCGGTCCGCATTATTGGGAATCCTGAGGTCACGAACACCCTCGAGCCTTTGCAGATGCGTAGAGATGTTGCGTCTTTGGCAGTTTTCTACCGTCTCTACCATGGTGAATGTTATGACGAGCTCTTCCAATTAGTCCCACGCTCCCCTTTCCTTCACAGGACGACACGTGCAGGGCTAAGATGCCATCCATTTACGGTGCAGAGTATACCTGCTAGAACCAAGCGTTTCAGTGATTCATTCCTATGCCGCACCACTAAGACCTGGAATTCCCTGCCAGCTCACGTGTTTCCCTCTTCCTACAGTCCCGGGTCCTTTAAGCGGGGCGTGAAAAGGCATCTAATGAGGCCGTCAAGCTGAGTGTCACCACTGTTAACATGGTAAATGTTTACGATGGTGACCCTCTTTCCGAGACTTTGCCTTTAGCTTAACATCAGGCGAGGTGAAGTCAAATTGACGTGTCCAGTATTAAAAAAAAAAATTTACTTTTTAGTAACAAACACGTTGAAAGGGCACTCCATAAAGAAGTAAAAGAAAGATTTGGGCTGCTGGATCTTCAAAAAGATGACAGTATAACACCAGGTTTAATGATATCATGTTGTCAAAGACTACTTACTAGAAGTCCAGCGTTGAGTGAGGTGAGTATTTTGAATATACACATATTATCACGAGTAACTCACTTTAAAATCCCATACAAAATATAACAAACTTTACATTATTTTTGCACGGTTTCGTGCAAATTGTTTGCACGAAATTAGCTCATTGTTATTTGCACGAAACAGGTGTCTACATGCGTGTAAACGCACGTCGCAACGCAGGCCCTTAAAAGCTAAAATGTAATTGCACATTCGTTATTTTTATTTCAGAAACTCCATGGAAACCTGCTTTACATAACTCATTATTATTCTGTGATGTCTGAAGGTATATTATGCATACCTTGGAATTTTAAGTCATGATATTGGATGTCTGCCTGACGTTATGTATACTCAGCGTCAAAATGGTGATTTTCAGATTTTTTAAATTATGAATGAAAATGTTCAACTATTTAGTAGGCTTTATTAAAATGTTTTGAAATTGTTAAAACAAAGTTAATATTTGTTCTATTCTTTTTAATCTGTGCCATCATCTATTTTTGATGCTGACAATACTAGTGTTTAAAAAAATATGTGAAGTACCTACTCTGTTTACATGTATAAATATCGAATTTCTAGCTGTGTAATCTGCAAACATGCATAATAGCAGCATATACACATTTTTTATGTTATGTTTTTTATTCATAGGTTGTTAAATGAAATAATGTTGCCATATGTAATCTCGAATATATCAATGCATTAATTCAGGTAAATGCAATAATCATAATAGGCTATTTGACTATTTTTTTTACTTTCGAAAAATTATCACTTTCTTATAATATAATGAACCGTAAAAGTAAAATTTTCGTACGACAAATAGTTTTCAAGATATTTGATTTTGAAAAATTCAATTTGTCGCGCCGCTCGAAAACGCTCCATACAAAATCGTACGAAACTGTGACGTCACGCATCTGTAGCGCGTAGTGCAAATGTATGGAGTGCAAGAAAATATCGCATGTATCTCGGTCTACGTTGCGTTTACACGTATATAGTTCATAATAAAAGTTATTTATAATGGAATGAGGAACCTATAAGTTATATATTTGAATTGAATTTAATTGTTTATAGGTATTTTGACTTTTTTGGGAATTTCAACTAATGAAAAGTCATAATTTCAGTTTAGATATCCAATATTTTATTTTGCAAGGCATATTTTTTCTGAACAAGCTATCATATTAAGCAGTATTGGGAAGAATCGACGACTTAGTCAAATAGCCTATTGTCTTCTCTCGACTTTGTTAAGTCTCATGAATCATAAAATGGGGAAGTGGCGTCACTGATTTTATATGTATTTTTCAAATAGTATGGGGATCATGATCTAACGGGTTATTCAACCAATCATACTGAGACGTCTATTAGCGGCGCTGTATACGCGCTCCATAAAATTAATTATCAACATTTTGGGTTACAACAAAGACGATTGAAAAACAAAAGGGTGCAAACATCACCTGAAATGCAAAGAAAAATAAGCCCAAAATACATCATGAACACTACGGAAAAGCGATTTTCTGCTTAACTGTTACTGTCCCTTACACCATTTTAACCCTTCAATCGTTGACATGATGTTGGACCTTTAAAAAAACCGAAATATTGATAAATATATTTATTGAACGATACTTATTTACACTAATTAAGTCTTTATTGGCAAAAGTATTTACAATAAACTGTGAACAATATCATCAAAATTATGTACATAATTTTAGTAGAAGCATTAAAATATGTGATAACATATGACTGTAGAATATAATACTAAGTCACTACATGAAAAGTTCAAAAACTAGTGTTAAATATTGCTTAAAAATGAATATAAGGATAGAGTTTACAATTGACAATAAAGTGATGAGCAAATATCAGTGCTTTTTATTTTGCTGTACAATAACAAGTTTATTCTTTTCCTTAGTAACTTTTGCGACGGGAAGATTTGTGGCCGGCATCAGCTGGCGTAGATTTTGACTAGGGATAACAGGTGGCTGAAAAGTAAACGTAAGTTTATTCGAAATAGCAAGACTATCTACAGAGTTAACAATAAAAATTGAAGTGTTATTGCTTGTGTTTGCTTCCAGAACCGACGATGTCGAGCTTCGTCCCCTTTTTAATGAAATTTTTCTAACATTTGTTATGTTAACTTTTAAATTCGAAATAAATAAATAAATAAATATTCCACAACATTCCACTCAACGCTATCTAGACCCACGGTAAGCTTAGCTTAACTAGCTTGTGTTATGGAATCTAGAATGCGGATAAATATACTTAGATACTTTTTTTTTTTTGTAAATACATACATACTATACATAGAAACACCCAGACCAATGCAAATAGCCATATTCATGCATACAAATATTTGCACTGAGCGGGAATCGAACCCGCGCCTCCTGCGTAGCAGTCGCGTGCACTACCGCCACGCCACGGAGGCTGTCGAAATACATCGGGAAAAAGAAGAACTCAAGTGGGACTTGAACCCACGACCTTTCCCTTACAGGGGGAATGCTCTTCCAACTGAGCTATTGAGTCACACCTGAATCACTTCATTTCCCTTCCTTCATTCGTCCCCTTTTCTTACTATTCCTTACCAACACCTATTGTGCAGCAAACTCGTGCTTTATCTTGCAATTTATTTCTATACTCTTATTATAAGTTCTGTGTACCTACAGATACTCTCATGTATAACATTGAAACCTTGCAACTTCGTAAAGCCATCCTATTCTCACTTAGGTGTCACTGGCAGCGAATGGAAGCTGAGAGATGACTACTGCACTATGCCTATCGCGAGGAGCTTGTCTGGCTGAGAGTACACACGATTTTTACAGTTTCAACCTAACATTTAATTTACTTACCGGTGGATACCTGGCGAGTTGCTTCATACGATCGACGAGTCTCATAGCATCATCTGATGTCTCCGAATCTGTCGTCAAGCCCAAGGAGAGTGCTCTTTCTGCATTGCCACCGTCCAAACATCGATGTATTGATTGAAAATGTCTGAAAAGTAACATGGAATCACTTAAAATCGCAAAAATGCGTAATATTAAGGAGAATAAGAACAACCAGTGTAACGTCCCTGGTGTTGCATACGTCCATAGGCCGCGGTAACCACTTTTCATCAAGTGGGCCGAGTGCTTGTCTGCCACCTAAGTGGTATAAAAAACCACTATAGGCCTCATTCTTAGTGGATACCAAACAAATTACAAAACTTTTGAAAAAGAAATAAGAGCTTGAGAATGGCGCGCGAAAGAAGTAAATGGCGGACTGCCTACCCTAGAGGGAATAGGAGTATGTACGTATGAAAAAAAAAAGTACACTTCGATAATGTCCACCACTGAAACAAATTTAGATAAAATATTGGCACAGAGATAGAATGAAGCTTGGAAAAGGACATTGCGTATGATTGTATATATCTTATTAATTGTTGAAGCATAAATATACCTTGAATGAGCATGCGGTTTAACACGTTGGGCGTGTCTCCAGGCAGCAGCGGCTCTCGCTCGCCAGGCCGCCGTCTCCTCTGATGCTGCAGCCACTCCTGCCTCAAGCGCTGCGCAAGCCCCACGTAAATCCACTACCTGAAAAAATTATATATAACACATATAAATTGAGTATTCAATATTATACACTAGCTATTGCCCGCAGTTCCGAGAGCATGGTTGTCGGTTATCAAGAGATTGTCCTTTCCCACTTCCCAGTTCTAGTCTATGTATCAAATTTTATCATTATCAAAATCGGTTCAGGAGTTTAGGCGTGACTTTGTAACAGACAGTCACATAGTTACTTTCGCCTTTCCCAATTAGTATGTATTGGCAAGGATAGTCTTAGTGTACCTTTGTTGTCCAAGATTATATTTTTTCAAAATTGTGTAATCAAATTGTGGAATTAATTACTTACCTTCTGGAAGTACCTATAAAGTAATGTCTTCATTTCATCATGTGATAACTTATCAAGACGCGCCATTAACATCTGTTCTCCCCTGCTCCTAGAGTCCTTATTATCTTGTGAATCAGAGAGAGACACAGAAGGTGATTTACCACATATTAGATTGTTTTTGTATTCTATTGCAGTATCTATAGCTTCTATGGCTTCTTCACATTCAAGCAATTTTCGTTCCTAAAAACATGAAATAATATTACAGTGATATTAGCAATGTCTTATTTCATTATGAGACTACAAGAAATATTGTGTTATACCTCAGAATCTGAAAGAGATTTATAAATCTTTCTCTTATGACCTAAACTGCACCTTTGTTCGTGCAAGCACTCTCTAGTTTTTCGCAAGTTTTTGATTTCTTTTCTCAGCATTAATTCCTTTTCTTTAGACAGCTCTAAATTTTCTAAATCATTAGTCTTTTCCTTCAAAATGCTGTCTAACTGTGTTATTCTATGTGTGAAATGTTTCAAAGAATTAACCTTCCTATCTTTAACATCAATAGAGGTATCAGACAGTTCATCAAGTTTTAACTTATCTTTCACTAGTTCTACATCTAAAGTATTTTTCCGCTTTTCATCTTTTTTTATTTGTCTTTTAATTTGTTCAATTTGTTTCTTATATGTTTTGAGATTCGTTTCATGTCTCTTTATCTCTCTCATAGTATCTTGATCAATTAAACTAGATTCTATTTTGTCAGAGTATGTCTTATTATATGTATGGCACATGGATTTTGACAAATCAGTAATCAGTCTCTCTTTATTTATGCAAAGATTTATCAATTCTTTTAATTGTGTCTGACTTCCACTTATTTCTTTTGACAGTTTTCTTGCTAGTATCTGCTTTTGGGTATATTTTTCTTTTGTCATTTTGTACTTTTTGCATATTTCTTCAGTCTTTGGTGAATCAATCATCTTAAGTAGTTCCCTTTCTATCAACTTTGGTTCAGGATCAACATCTTTTTTATGAGATTCTATTAGTATCTTTTGAGATTCAGGTGATATAGCTTTTGCAGCAACCTTCCGCAAAAGCTCTAACTCTGCTCCTGAAAGACTTTCACCAGGTTGTATAGTTCTTCTTCGGCCAGAATTAGACTGAGAAGTCATAACAGGTAATGATTGTGACCCGCTAAGTTCTGATATAGTAATATCATCAGAGTCAATATGATTTAAGTACTCTTCACATCTATCAGCAAATAATAGATCATTTTTTTCTTTAAAGTACTCCATAAACTTCTCAAGTTTATCTTGAAACACAGTATCAGAATGAGTATCTTCCTCTGAATCTGAATCTACATCAGACTCACTGGGTTCACTTGGTTCTGTATCCTCAGCTATCCTAGGTAAACCTTGCTTAGTATTTGCGTCTTTATTATCCACACTTGCATCACCATTTAAGCACTCATCACATTCTGCTTTTAAAAATAACCACTCACTGACTTGGTTGACATCAGCTTCAGATAATGATTTAGATTGCAGGATTTTATTAAAGAGGCCCTCTGCATTGGAGACCAATTTTATCCATTGTGTGGTAGCAAATTGTAAATTAAAATTGTCTGAATGTGGTAGCAGAGACTTTTCTGAATACACAGGAGTGTTATTATCGGCAAATAGGTTAACAGTAATAAAATTCTTTATGCCTCTGCAGCACAAACATAAGTTGAGTGTTTTCAATGTTTCTTGATAGTCTTCTGGTTCTGTACTAATACATCCAATAACCCATGTAAATGCTCTACCACCGAAAGAGTCTCTAAGCATTGCCGTAAGTATGCACTGATCATAATTTATTTGCTTGGGTGGATTACCCGCTAATAGTTCTTTAATAATGTTCTCTAAAGCAAATAATCCTGGGTCAGGGTATGCAGCAAGATCACAGAAACTGGCAGTTGACATTCTATGATTTAGAACACCATTAGTACTGACCCACTTCTGTTCCACACTGACTGTAAATACAGTGTGATTATTGCCTTGGCACCTCTGTCTCCATCCAAGTTGTAAATATTGGAATGCCTCTTCAACATTACAGCACCTTACAAGACCAGCACCCAGCACATCAAATATGTTATTATTAACAACTTGCATCCAAGTTATATGAAGAATGTATTCCCTTTCAGGCATTTGATTCAGTTTGTGAAATATTTCAGATAAGAATCGAGGCACAATACCTTGATCACATTCACTGTGTATGCATTCAAAACCTGCAATAAAACAGATTATTAGATTCATTAGTGTCACACACATCAGATATATTAAATAACTAGCTTTAGCCCGCGGCTCCGCCCGCGTGCATGTCGGTTATCGCAACCAAACATACTATATGTCCTTTCTCATGGTCTAATCTACCCCTATACCAAATTTCATCAAAATGGGTTCAGTGGACCAGGCGTGAAAGCATAGTATACAGACAGACAGAGTTACTTTCGCATTTATAATATTAGTATGATGGTAATGACAAAATGTTTAAGAAAATGAGTATATTTACCAGCACCAAATAAAGTATAAGTTTTGCCAGTCTTAGCCTGTCCGAACACAACAACTGACGTATCACATCCATCTAGGAAACAGTTGATTTGAGGTATCATAAATGAGTTAAAAAGGTTCGCCTGTGTGCAGTCCACTGGCAGCGCTCTATTTACATGGAATGTTTGACCACTTTCTGTGATGACTATTTGTGTGACAGGATTGCTAAATATGCATTGCGATGAGTCTGCGAGACTTGGCGGTTTCAGTCTCACGGCTATTTGTACTGGGATATCCATTTATGATGTTTATTTCAGTATCAGGCGCTGCAGTGAAAGCTGTATTTTTAACTTCACAATCATTCACATTAACATAGAACAAATAACTTTTGCTAGGAATTTATTATAATTTGCATTATTGTAAGTACATAGCTACGAGATGATATTGTAAAAGATCGAAGTATTGATTTGCTTTACCAAAAACGTAAACATTTATAATTTTATAAACACAACTTTTCTTTCACCAAAAAGTTGTATGGACCATAGATAACAACGGTATACCCTTAAAGTATCAAGAGCCAAGAGCTGCCATACCTACGAAAAAAAACTGCCTACCTAAACTTGGATTTTATGAATGAACTGAACGCAGTATGGCGGCCTAGTAGGGAATCCAGTAAACTGTTCGGTTTACTGGATTCCCTACTAGGCCGCCATTCGTCGGTAGCTTAGTGGTTAAGGAGTCGGTTAACATCACTACAAAGAAAAAACAACTAGTGCCAAGCGCGTGCTCTTTTGTAGTGGTGTTTTTTTATAAAATTACCGTTTTATTTAGCTTTACTAACAAGATGGAGAGTAAATAATGCAACATAAAAAATAAAAAGAATCGAAAAATATTCGAAAAATTTTTTTTGGCCATATCGATTTTATTTTTATGCCAATGTGTTATGTACCTGGAGTACTACTAGGGGTTTTCGGCTTCGGGAGCGTTCCCCTTACACCCAGTATATATATATATATACATTTGTACTACCTTTGTTATAAAATATATTTTCTTCAAAATAGAAGTGCTCGACTTGCCTAGTAGGTACCCGAATGAAAAGTTATGTAATCCGCCATTTCAGTCCTATGTTATTACTGGACCGTACAAAGGTCGCGCGAGGGTTTCGGAATTAAATCATAATCAAGGAGAGTTGTATAAAATCATACTTTTAATTTAAAAATGGAAGTAATTTCTTGTTCAACTAGTTATATCATATTGATTTTGTAGTTTTATAGATGTAAAAAATGTTTTAGTATCTATTCATCAGTAATACCAGTACCATTATGCGATAGAATAATAAAAAGTCAACGGCATTTCAAAAGTCATTCACTATGTATGGAAAGTGGTCTTCGTTTTTTAAATATTTGGGAAAATATCGATAGTTAAAATTCTATCACCGCATCACTAGCAATTTTATTTGACCAATCAGGTGCTACTACACCCCCACTACGTTGGAACGCAAGATGGAGAATTGGCGTTTTCCTCATATGATTTTATGAATGAATTTCGTAGTAGCTTCAAGTCTTTAAATTTACTATGTCTATGGGTATACCACAGAGTCACGAGAACACTTTTACTATGTCTATGGGAGAACAGAGAGTTATAATACAGACTAGTTATGGTTAGGGGTTAGAGCCATGAGCTAAGCGCGCGAGCGTTCTTCCTATATCTATGGGTTAGAGTCTAGAGATTCTAAGTTTGTATCCACTCCACAGTTGGTTATATCAAATCTCTAAGAAAGTTAAATTGACCTTAGCTCGGTCCGCTCTGGTGCTTTCAGCAGAAATTCCATTTCCAATAATTGTCTCAGAAGCTTAGTAGCGCTATAAATGATGGAGATAAAGTGTATTATTATATTACATATTTACTTGCAATCCAACAAAATGACAAAGAATTATCAATTTTTTGTCTCAATTTCAAGACTGAAATGTCTTTGAAACATTTTTCCCTTATGGTGCGTCCACACTTGTAACATTTACGCCGTACAGTACTCCGTGACCGTGCCAGACACGCGTGTCAGTTCGTTAGTGTGGACGGGTTTTTGTCACGAATCCATACCGAACACTCAAAGGAAATGTCAGACACGGAACAAACGTCAAGACAATGTACGGTGTTACGATGTACTGTTCGGGTCTAGTGTGGACGCCGATTTGTGTACTGTCACGGATCAAAGTTACGTGTCACGAGGTTCGGTGT
The DNA here is from genome assembly GCA_914829495.1 of Eilema sororculum. Taxonomy (NCBI): domain Eukaryota; kingdom Metazoa; phylum Arthropoda; class Insecta; order Lepidoptera; family Erebidae; genus Eilema; species Eilema sororculum. The sequence goes on from OU618542.1 coordinate 14,711,138, forward strand.
TCAAAGGATGTTCGGTGTTGTCTGCTTGACAAATGACATCAACATTACATTAATGACACGCGTAGCAGCCACGCGGACACACATTGATATTGACACGGGGTGCGTAGTGGATCACGTCGTGACTTGTCTCGGTACGTCAATTCAATAATAATATATTTATAGTCTGTATACTTTCAGAGTTTTGGGGGTCGCTGATTGCGAATATATCATCCATTTAGCGATCCGAGATGGCGGACACGAAATTTTCACCAAAATCGATATGGGAATCGGTTTCAGGGTTTTTGGGGTCGCTGATTGCGAATATATCATCCATTTGGCGATCGAAGATGGCGGACTCGAAATTTTCACTAAAAGCGATATGGGTATCGTTTTCAGGGTTTTTGGGGTCGCTAATTACGAATATATCATCCATTTAGCGATCCAAGATGGCGGACTCGCAATTTTCACTAAAATCGATATGGGTATCGTTTCCAGGGTTTTTAGGTTTGCTAATTACGAATATTTCATCCATTTAGCGATACAAGATGGCGGACTCGCAATTTTCACTAAAATTGATATGGGTATCGTTTTCAGGGTTTTTGGGGTTGCTGATTACGAAGATATCATCCATATACCGATCCAAGATAGCGGACTCGACATTTTCACCAAAATCTATATGGGTATAGTTTTCGGGGCTTTCGGGGTTGCTGATTACGAATATATGGATGACTGGATGGATAATATCTTCGTAATCAGCAATCCCAAGATCTTCGAAAACTATACCTTTATTGACTTTGTAGGATATTTCAATTCCGCCCTCTTGGATCGCTAAATCAATTAATGTGGATATTCCATACCCATATCGATTTTCGTGAAAATTTCGAGTCCAAATGGACGATGAGGCGTGAGTCAAACCCGCGCCTCCTGTGTAGCAATTTTGCGTTCACTACCGCCACGCCACAGAGGCAGTCAGTTGATGATGATGATGACGATGAATGAGATGATTGCTGCCTCAACAAAGTTGTGGGGACTTTACCAAAAGCTCCCTAAGGAGATTGGACTTGTGCGTTATCCAAAACGATAAGTCTAAAAATGCACCATCGTTTTAACGTAAAAGCAAGTGTGGACGCACCATTAGATGTTGCCTGTAGCTGCCATTTAAATTTGACAGGCTTAAAGGTCTATTCTATTCTATTTTTTAATATGGCGAGCGATGTCGATGTCGACAATTCTGCCAATGTCAGTCGTGCGCTGGAGATTCGTGTGTTTTATTTAACAACAATAATTGAGTTGACAACTTGACTGTTGGACACGTTGTGAATCTTGTTGGTGTTAGTAGGTAGGTACACTGAAACAAACACAACATGGACCCATCACACAGTGGACATCACACAACATGATTAATAAACAGATAAACGCGTTAAAATACTTGTATGTATGTAGGTTAGTTTTATAAATATCATATAAATTTTCAGAGCCTGATATTGTTGCGACGGATGAACGCCATCAGAATTATAAACAGCTGTGGGGAAGAAAAAGTCAGAAGAGAGGCAAAATTGATAGGAAGAGGGATTTTCATCTTGAGCAGCTGGCTGTACAGGTCAGGGGGCAGATTGTTTTGAGGACAAGAAAAGAAGATATGGTCTAGGGTACCCTCGTCAAGACCACATTCGCACAAAGATGAGTCTCGCACACGGATTTTATGTAAAAACACTGGGGAGCAACAGTGGCCCAAACGGAGTCGGATAATAACAGATACAATAGTTTTAGACACCTTTTTGCAGTGATAGTACCAGGGTTTTGGTGTTATGTCTGGTTGTATTGCATAATAGAATTTACCTGCTTTTTTATTAGGGTCTGACCATTGTAACTGCCATGCAGACTGCAGTTGCTTTTGAGGGAGACCAAGCAGATCATAGCGGTGGTTTCTAAAGTGTCTGAGATCAGATGATGGGGCCGAAATAGCATCTTTGGCTAGCCTATCAGCCACCTCATTGCCCCGGATACCACAATGGCTTGGGATCCATACTAGCTGCACTGTTTTTTGCTTCATGTCACAGTTAAATAGATGTTTTTTAATGTCCAGGAGAAGTGAGCTGTGCAATTTGCTTTTGTATGGGCTCTGTTCTAGGGCCATAAGGCTGCTTAATGAGTCAGTGAAAATGACGGCCTTACTGATGTTATGTGTGTCAATGTATATACAGGCCTCCAGTATAGCTACACATTCTCCTGTGAAGACAGAGGACTGGCTAGGACATTTGTATTTTAGAATGATTCTGGAGTTTTGGTAGTACACCGCCGCTCCAGTCTCAGTCTCCTGTGATAATTTGGAAGCATCAGTGAAGAATCTATGGGCATCAAGCCAGTGAGTGCTAACTAATGCATTAAATTCTGCATCCGCTGAATTTTCCTCCTTGGTGATACCAGTGTTTAAGATTATATTTGGTTTAAAGCATAGTATCTCAAATGTATAGTTAAACAGGGGCAGTCTACCGGAGTTCACTACAGGGCTTTCCAAATTCTTGATGAATTGGAAAGCCTTCAGTAACAATGGGATTTCCTTGTGTCTCCAATATCGAGATGAACTAAACAAAGTGTTTAAATTGTGTAGTTTTTGAACAAGGGGATGGGTATTTCTACACATTACCGTAGATATGAACCGACTTGCTAAATACTGTCTCCTTAGGCCTAAAGGTGGTTCAGCACATTCGACTTGCAGTGCATTGACTGGGGAGGATTTCATGCAGCCAGATATTATACGAAGGCATTTGGACTGTATCCTATCTAGTCTTGTCATTGCACCTTTGTTGCAAGGAGCCATTACAAATGTACCATAGTCCAATATGCTACGTACTAGGGCATTATAAACCATCTTCATTGTGAATGGGTGAGCCCCCCACCAAACACCAGCAAGAGATTTCAATATCGGAATGACCCGTTCGCATCTGCTTACCAAGTAGTTAAGGTGGTGAACACCTGACAGCCTCCTGTCCAAGTAGACACCCAAGAATTTAGCCTTCGAAACCACTGGGATATCTTGTCCCAGGATACCTACGTGAACTTGAGGAACGCTTCTTTTCCTTGTGAAAACAACCACCGCGCTCTTCGGTGCCGATAAGCTCAGTCCTCTGTCAAGTAACCACTGGTTCAGGGAGTCCAGGGAAACAGCGAGGGATGATGCCGCGTCAGTTATGGAATGGTCGCTAACATACATAGCCAGATCATCAGCATATTGCAGTAAGTGGCAGTTGTTATTTAGGCAGCTGCCAATATCCATTGTGTACAAGTTGTATAACAAAGGGCTCAGGACAGAGCCCTGTGGCAGGCCTTTCCATGTCCTTCGCTGCTCAAACTCCTCTCCCTGCACTCTCAAAACCAGTGAGCGAGATCTTATCATTTCGCATACACACTGAACCATCCTCACCGGAATTCTCAGCTCTTGCAGTTTTTGCCTGAGAATGGGAAGAAGGACACTGTCGTAAGCGGAAGATATGTCGAGAAATGAAGCAACTACTGATTCGTTCTTGGATAGGGAGATACGAATATCCGTAGTGAGTATCCCAACACTATCCATAGTGCCAAGACCTCTTCTGAAACCAAACTGCGAACTTGGCAGCATATCCCCAGACTCTACTATCCACTCCAGCCGGTTCTTAAGTAGGTGTTCAAAGATTTTAACTACAACAGACGATAATGCTATTGGTCGGTAGTTTTTTGGGTCCTCTACGCTCTTGCCTGGCTTCAGAATAGGTATGATGGCTTGTACCTTCCACTGGTCAGGAATCCAGCCAGTTTGGTAGCAGTAGTTTATGATGCTTAGGAGGTATTCTTTAGCATTGCTCTTAAAATGGGTTATGAATGAATATGGTATTCCATCAAGGCCAGGGGCTGAGTCCCGAACATGATCAAGCACCATATCCAGCTCCCGAGTAGAAAAGGGTGCATCAAGAGGTTCCATTCTCGAGATTATAGGACCATATTCGCTCTCTTCCAAAGAAGGTACATAAGGAGGGGCTATTGTGTCGAAGAACAATTCGGCGATTTCACGGGACATAGGCGACGGGATGGAGGGCGAAAACCCTGATCGGAATCTGTTTATGTTCCTCCACACCACGGACGATGGAGTAGTTGGGGACAAAGATGAACAGAATCTAGCCCACCCGGCTCTTTTCTTTTGTCGCAGCAACCTCTTACATTTTGCATTGATATGCTGGTACTGTAATAGATTATGTATGCTCATGTTTCTGTTGTATTCTTTTTCTGCCTGTTTTCTTGCTCGTACAGCACTGGTACACTCTGGATCCCACCAGGGTGGTGATGGTATTTTACCCCGTGCTGTATTTTTCATGGGAAAAGCTGCCTCTGCACATGAGTTGATAGCCCCCATAAGGTTGTCTAAATAATTCTGTACCTGGCAGTGACCTGATGAGTCTACGTATTCAAGGTCAAACCTAGGAAGAGTGCTAACTCTGTCCTCCAATGACATTGAATAGCTGTCCCAGTCTGGATGGTTCAAATTAAATTTTAAGAGGGGAGGGGATCTTTTTTCCCGGAAGAGTCTGTTTGTGAAGGAAGTGATTATGGGGTAATGGTCACTACCGTGTGTCAGGCTTGCACAGTACCATTGGGCAGCTGGGGCCAAGTCAGCTGTGCAGAATGTGAGGTCGACACAGCTTATGCGTTGGTCAGGGACCGGTCGTCTCGTAGGCGAACCATCATTCAGGATTATGTAATTAAGTTCATCTATCAGCGCCGCCAGGCCTATCCCAAAACCACTACAGTGCTCAGAACCCCACCTGTAATGGTGACCATTGAAGTCACCCATCACAAGGACAGAGCCACTGATGCTCTGGAATATGTTTTTCAAAGTTGGTAACAGGTTTGGGTGGGGATTGGGAATATATATAGATAACACCGTTATACCTTCTATCTTGCATGCTACCATGGTCATGTCCCTTGGAAAGGGGGGGGTGGATACAGGCAACTGTGTGGCTCTATTATTGACAAGGAGGGCTGATCCTCCATAACTGTCCTGTCTGTCACATCTGAAAATATTATAATGTGGGATACGAAATCGATAACCTGCCGATAACCATGTTTCTGAGAGAGTACATACTAGGGGTTTATGTTTGTTGAGTAGGAATATGAGGTCGTGTCTCTTATGAGTCACGCTCCTCACATTCCATTGGAGAAACACCATTTGTTGAGCCATTTTTAAAATCAAATAAGAAATTTATCAGTTTGTCTGCAACGTTGGACGGTGGGTTGGTAATATTGGGGGATATGAGGGATTTCACAAATTGAATTAGAATTTCAATAATGGGTGATATAGCAGTAAGAGGATGTGAGTTTGAGTTAGAATAACCACAACCATTTGGCTGTGTAGATTGGGGAGTGCTAGTGATGTTGCCATGAGCAGTTTGGTCATAAGAAGGGGAGAGGGGAGGCCGAGACCTGGGCTTAAGAAATACAGTCCTGCGGTTAGACTGAGAGGGTACACTTTTAGCAGTGTTTGCATAGCTGCGGGAAACAGAGTTGGCATAGCTGCGGGACGCCACAGGAATTAGCTTGCTGGCTTCTAAGTAGGATATAGATTTTTCTGCCATAGAAGTCTTGATTGCCCTCTGCCTACCATACTCCGGGCAATCCTTGCTATTGGCAAAATGATTGCCGGAGCACAGAATACAGAAAGCCTCTTCTGTAGTGATAAGACATTCACTACCCAGATGTTCATGTCCACACTTATGGCAGCGTGGTTTCGATCGACATAGAGATTCAATGTGACCAAATCTGCAACATTTACGACACTGGATTGTTGGGTATATATACTGTTCAACTGGAAGAGACGTGTAACAGCAGTATATACGCTTGGGAAGGGTCTGGCCGTCGAATGTGATGACACATGTTTCAGTCGGTTTCCACTCAGTAACTCCGTCCCGTACAATTTTGCGGTTTATCCGTCTTAGTTTTAGAATGCGACCACAGCCTGGTGGCACTGAGAGATAAACCTTTGCCTCCTCTTCTGTCATATCAGTTGGTACCCCACTGACAACGCCTAATCGTGTGACATGGAATGATGGTATGGATGCTGTATAATTGTTTTCATCTAAGATGGAATTGTTCAAAAACAAATTTGCTTCCCGAGAGGATGCAAATTCAATAGACACCCGGTTTCTACCAATTCTTTTAATTCCATCTCTAGAAATATTATTATTTATTTTGTTTTTAATGAGGAACATGCCGAAAGTTATCGGGTGAAGGGTAATTCCCGAGTTTGGTTGTTGTTCTACACGAGAGACATGAACAATGAACGGGGCTTTGTCATCAGCTGTGTAATATTCGCGAGCAACTTGGGTCTTGATTTGTTTAGGTGGGCGACTGTGAGTATCTTCATCACTTACCGATCGTTTTTTAGCTTGAGAATCGGTCACACTACAAACTACGTCTGCAAACTGCGATAACGTATCTGCCGTGGTAACCGGCACAGTAGGGAAGATAGGGGGAGAAGAAAATATAGGGGTTCTCGGAGACGAATCGTCCGGAGGGTCGGGTGGCTTGTTCCTATCCATCGCTAACAAAAAGGTTCATACAACCGTAAATAAATATATAATGATAGTAAAAACGACACAATACCTTATACCGATTAGGTTAGTATACGGCAAAAGTCACAAATTTGTCCTAATAATCACAAAAACACCAAATATCCGTAAACTTTCAAGACACACGTGGTAACCAAACACACGGTAACTTGACAGTCGCTTAAAGGTCTTAGCTACCAGCTTAAATAATAAAAAGACAGATCTGACACTTGAAAGTCTTGACACTGACAGTTATATTTTTATTCTGTCCTGTCATTCATTTCATGTGTAGATTGGATTGTGTGGACTGTGTGGTAATTTTGTAAATTTATCTTAGTTTTTTTGTGAGAGATGTACAATTGCACATTCATCTTACATGTCGTGTCGTTGTATTGGATTTTTAGTCAGATAATAAATTAGTAGTTGACTATCTATCCAGTTATAAACATACACAGTTTAACTGCTTTTATATCCTTAATATCAAATAGTTCCGTATCGCAATAATTAAAAAAAAATTGTTATCGTTTGCTATATTTTTGTATATGGATATTCGAGTGATAATGTGATAAAGTGATAAGATTCATAATTTTTGTAAAACGCTTGAAGACGCTCATCAACCGAGAACTTCATCGGAAAGTCTATAAAGTCATGGATATGGAGACGGTCGGCGATATTGGTCTCGAATACCACGAACCTCCTAAATACGGCCTAAAATTGCCTTTGAACCATGAATATCCACTACAAAGTAAGCAAAAAATAATTCCGAAACCTAAACAGGCTATTGAAATGATGCCTTTAACTGCCAGGTGAGTTTAAAGTTATAGTTTATTAAAGTTGCTCAATCACTTCAGACAAAGCTCTAAGCCTTTTACTGAAAAAAGGCCAACAGTTTGTACAGTTTCTGTTATCTTTTCAGAATAAAGTAGTTGTTTATCAGTTCTTTCAGAACAGAACTTGGCACAACATTATTTCATTCCTTCCATTCCACCTTCCATTATTTTATCTTTTGAAATTAGAATTTTGTGATTTCATTCCTTAGTCTATTTTTAAAGAAATAGTGTACTTTGAGATTTTTTAAATGGAATGCTTGATTATGTTTTAATTTAAAATAATGTTGCATACCTACAAACAGTTGCCAACTTTTTCTATTACTCTCTAGTAATCTTTTTACGAGTTTTGTCTATCTTTTTATAATTAGACTTAGCTGGTAATGCAGTACCAGGTTAGGTGTGTGGTTATGGCTTTGAATCCTTTCTTTCTAACTGACCTGGGTGCTATCTGGAGCACTGGCTTGTTTTTGTTCTCTCAACAGAGAAAGAACTTGCTCAATACCGACTTTTACAATCTATATATCCCTTGCTCTGAATCTGAATATAATCTCTGTTTTTGGTACAGATTTTTTAGCATAGGTTGAATTTTTTCAAGTTTTTTTAATTATTTTTAACTTCTTAGTTTAAGTAATATGCAAATTGAAGCATGAACACACATGATATGCCAAACAAGCTTAAATACAAGTCTATTTGTCTCCATCTTCAGACCTTGAATAGTGAACACTATGCATCATTAAAGGGTTTACCAAGACAAAATAAATGATTTCCAAAGTCAATAACTTTATCTCATTTATTAAAAGTTTCAGTTTTTTTACTGCATTCATCAGATCAACTCCATGGTACCATATAAATACATTGACAGCCAAACTAAATGTATTTTTAAAAATTAATTGCCATTGGTAGTGGCTAACTGCTTTAAAATTTCGCTGTAAGCTTGAAGTTTTTATTTCACTTAAGCTTTTTGTGGTAGGTATGTCACCTACCACAAAAAGATTAAGTGAAATAAAATGGTTTAATATAGAAGTGTGTATATATTTTTGACTACAATGCAGCAACCAAATTAGCAATTGCAAATCTCTTCTGGTTTACCTGCTATTTATTCAGAAAGGTAAAGTAAACTTTGTAATATAATTCATAGGTATCTGAAGTATTACATCGGCAAAAGGTGGAATAAAAGGCGACCCATCATGGATTATTTACACATGGTATCAGCTCAGAGGATGTATGGTAAGTTAACAAGTAAATTTCCTGTAAAGGTGCAGACTTCCCTTAGTTTAATATAGCATGAAGTATACAGGAAAGGCATAAGGTGGAAGTTGAGGCATAGTCAAAGAAAATCTTATGTATTGACAGGAATTGACTCTGTGGTCTCGTCAATACATACAATTTAAAATAGGTTTCTGTATTTATTCCACAATATTCGAGGTGCAAGGACCACTATTGGGTAGGACTTTAGTATCTCCGCACTCGAGTTAAGGGCTGCGAGTGGGTGGAGGGGGGGGGGGAGGGGTGTAGAACCCCCCCCCTATGAAGGAAAAGTTACGGAAGCCCCCCCTTTTTGAGATACGATTTTTTTTAAATTCTAACCTCACTTTCATATTTTCTTGTATTGACATCGATTTCAAGGTCGAGGTGTGTTGATTTCTGAGTGGTCTATCATGATAAAACAAGCAAGCATGCAGCAGTCATGGCTTCTGTCACGGCTCCGGCGCTACAGGGCTCCAGCGGTCCCATGCGAGCTTATCGTCGCAGATGTGTTTCACACTCACCACCGCAGCTTCGGCTTGGTATGGTATGGTATGGTATAACGGGCTATTATCCGCAACTCCACGACAAGGCGCGGTTTTTGCGTGAGGGTGGGCATTTTATTCGATCCACCCTAACTCTTTGAAGAACGCCAGCAGGCCATTCACACTGCTGGTGATCTCCCGGAGCGTACCTGTGTTTCCGAAGTACTTAGCCCTGTATGTGGCGGTTTCAGGACAGTGTAGAAGCACGTGTGCCGCAGTTTCGTCCTCGTTCATGCAGGCTCTGCAGAGAGGGCTGTCGGTGATACCTAAAATATAAAGGTGTTTATTGAAGGAGCCGTGCCCCGTGATGGCAGCCGTGGCCGTGCGTAGTTGCCGTTTGTCCAGTTGTCGAAGTCGCCTGGTCAGTCTGTTGTCAAGCACAGGGAGTGCCTCTCTGGCCTGTCTGCATACTTCCAGATTTATCCAGTCTCTGTTGTGTTGATCTCTTGTTCGTTTGTTCACTATGGTACGTAGGTATGCAAAGGGGATCGGTATTATGGGTTCAGGTCCCATTGCAACCATGTCTGATCCTCTCCTGGCAAGCTCGTCCGCGGCATCATTACCACGCGAGCCGCTGTGGCCCTTGATCCATTGCAGGGTTATGTCGTTGGTGTGACCTATTTGATTTAATTTGAGGTGGCACTCCAGTATTAGTCCTGAGTTAATAGTATGGCAGTTTAAAGCTTGTAGTACAGCCATGCTGTCTGACAGTATGCGTATTGAGTGACCTTTCAGTTTCCTGGCCATTACCGCTGAGGCTGCCAAGGTGATCCCCATACATTCCGCTTGGAAAACTGTGTTATGGGTCCCCAGCGGTGTCGAAATGTGTATATTGAGGTCCTCCGAGAAGATGCCGGCCCCGGTGCCAGTACCCGTTTTGGATCCATCTGTGAAGATACGCAATTCTGCTGGGCATAAGGCCTCACAGCGATGGTCCTCATGGAGCTGAATCCTGTATTTTTTGTCGAAAACGTGCTGTTTAGGTACACGATCATTTACTGCTCCTATCATGGGTATCTCCTTCGTGAGCTCAGTGAGCAGTGAAGTGTGTCGTGTGTTTCTCTCGCTCCATAGGTTGAGTGCCCTTAGGCGTATAGCCGCCGCTGTTGCTTCCTGGCGGATGAACAGATCCAAGGGTGGTAGTCCAAGCATGGCTTCCATTGCCGCGGTAGGGGTGGATTTTATGCAACCAGTGGCTGCCATGCAGGCTAATCTTTGGGTCTTCTGTAGTGTAGCTGATGTTGTGCTGTTTTTGGTCCTTGTCCACCAGACGATGGCGCCATAAGCTATCATGGGACGGATAACTGTTTCGTAAAGCCACAGAATGATTTTCGGTGCTAGCCCCCATTTTTTACCAATCATTCTTCTGCATTGCCAGAAGGTAATCCCAGCCTTTACTAATTTATTGTCTAGGTGGCTACTCCATGTTAACTTGCTGTCAAGAATAACGCCTAGGTATTTGACTTCTTTTGACAGTTGGAGTTCCGTTTCGAAGAGTTTTGGAAGTCGGTATTCGCCTAGTACCCTTTTATTTGTGAACATGACTAGTTCGGTTTTGTTCGGGTTCACCGATAGTTCAAATTCCCTGCACCATTTTTCTACGATGCGTAGGGCTTGTTGGGTTAGGTTGCAAATCGTACCTGCTACCTTCCCTGAGATAAGGATTGTTAGGTCATCAGCATAACCTATGGTATAATCTCGGTTTTTGTTCAGCCTTGTGATTAGGTCATCTATCACTAGGTTCCACAGGAGGGGAGAGATTACCCCACCTTGTGGACAGCCTTTAGCTATTAGAGCTGTCTGGTCATCTTTCCCAAGGCGAACCACTCTTTTACTGAGCATGTTTGTTATCCAGTCTGATAGTACCGGTTCCGCTCCATGTTTTGACAGGGCGGTCTTAATACTGGTGAAGCTGGTTTTGTCGAAAGCTCCTTCAATGTCAATGAACGTTCCCAGGCAAATGCCTTGTTGTTCGATTGCCTCCTCTATCCGGCTGACTACCAGATGGAGGGCTGATTCCGTGGACTTTCCGGAGCTGTATGCATGTTGGTTTGCGTGCAGGGGTAACTGTTTCAGTGCACCATCTCTCAGCTCCCTCTCGCATAAGCGCTCCATGGTTTTTAACATGAAGGAGGTCAGACTGATTGGTCGATGTGCTTTAGGATTTGTGTAATCACCCTTTCCTGGCTTCGGGATGAAGATGACTGCAACTTCCCGCCATCCTATCGGAACGTATCTGAGTGCCAAGCAGGCTTTAAAAATACGCTCCAATCTGCTCGCGACTGGTTGGTTACCCCACTGTAGTAGAGCAGGGATGATTCCGTCTGGGCCAGCTGCCTTGTAAGGGTGAAAACTATTGATGGCCCACTGGACTCTTTCCAGGGTGACCACTTTGTTTGCATACTGCCAGTCTTGAGCAGTAGGTGTTATGTTTTCATCATGCCAGTTAATTTGTGTGGTGAAGACGCACCCAGGGAAGTGGGTCTCTATAAGCAGGCGTCTGGTTTCTTCTGGCGACGATGTGAGCGTATTGTCCTGTTTTTTAAGGGTGGGCGGTGCGGTCAGCTTCGTCTGTGCTAGGACCTTCCTTACCCTGTTTGCTTGTTGGCATGATTCTATGTTCTCGCAGAATTTACGCCAACCCTGTTTGCTCCGATATCTGATGCATTTTTTGTAGCTGTATTTGGCTGAACGGTAGGCGTCCCAGTCTTCATCTGCACAAGTGTTCATAGCCCTGTTGAAAGCCCTCCTTACCTTCCTTCGCTTGCGCTCTAGCTCTGGGCCCCACCATGGCTGTTTGCCTGGTGTTTTAGGGGGTAAGGTCTCTGGGCATGCTATGTGGTAGCTGTCTATTATAGACTTCGTTAGGTGGTTTACCTGTTCCTCGATCTGTGTATGGTTATGGAGGGTCTGTGGGGAGCGCTCTTGAGCTAGCCTATTTATTAGATGCTGCTCAAATATGACCCTATCCGTTTTTCTCGGGTTACGTTTTGGCGGAAATCGTAATGTCTCCGCCTGTAAGTCGAAGCGAATCCATTTATGGTCTGAACAGGATGCCTCCTTGGAGACGTGCCAGCCCGTGATGGCCTCCGCTACGTTTTCCGTGGCTAGTGTTAAGTCGATAATAGTGCGGCTCTTTTTGGTGACGAAGGTTGGTTCGGAGCCGGTGTTTAGTAGGGTAAGGTTAGTTGTGAAGAGATATTCAACAAGGGACTTACCTCTGTCATTGTGTGTGGTCATGCCCCATAGCGGGTGGTGGGCATTGGTGTCAGCCCCGATGATGACCTCCATCCTTTCCCTTTCGCAGTGGTCCACCATCCGGATGAGGTCTTGCGGGGGCAGCCCCTCCTTATCGGGCATGTAGGCTGAGGCGAGGATGACCACCTTGTCCTCGACGTCCAGCTGTGTGTGCAGTATTATTGCAGTAAGATCTCTGTAACAGAACTCTGTAAGGACCTGTATTTTTAGGTTTTTAGTGACGTATATACACGCTCTGGGGTGATCGTGTCCATCTGTCACTATAAGCTTACCTCCTAGGTTGGAGAGCCCCTGGATGTGGCCTGCCCTAATCCATGGTTCCTGGATCAGGACAATGGCCGTTTGTTGAACCTCCAGCCATTTTCGCAGCTGAGCCGTCCCATCCCGGCTGTGCTGGAGGTTCACTTGGAGGAGACTAATCTTCGACGAAGGGGACGCCATCGCTGGTCGTGCCCTCCTCGTCTCCTCCAAGTTTTAGCCCCGCGAAAAGGTCGCCGGGCTCGACGTCACCCTCCAGGAGGTTGGAGATTGAGGCCAGCCTCAGCCGCGGTGGCGAGTGTTGAAACCACCTGCTCCTTAGCTCGCGGGCCGCCTCGCCCCTCCGCGCCTACGCGATTTTAAAAAACACTCTAGGGGTAGGGCAGACAAGACTACGTGGAGTCGGTTTTGCAGCGATTTGTTTTTTTTTTTTTTTTCGTTTAGTTTCACCACTCGCAGCGCTTAACTCGAGTGCGGTCGAGTGCGGATCAACTAAAGTTGTATTGTAAGTATAAATTGAATAGAATTCATATCAATCAGCGAAATATACGTAATATAATAAAATATACATAAAATTTACCTTAGTCATCATCATCATCATCATCCTCCTAGACCTTATCCCATTTATTTGGGGTCGGCCTTCGCTGTCCTTTTTCTCCATTCAGCACGGTTATGAGCTAGATTTGCGTCTAGCTGTAGTTCTTGCAGGTTTTTGTTCACCGTTATCGTCCAGGTGGTTGGTGGTCTCCCGCTTTTTCGCGTCGTCGTGGGAATCGCCAAAATTTACCTTAGTCACTAAATATACGTATTTATTTAATTACTAGCTTTTGCCCGCGGCTCCGCACGCGTGGATGTCGGTTCCCGGCAATTATTCGAATTTTTCTCGCCGTAAAAACCATCCTTGAACTTCAACGAACATTAAAAAAAAAGAATTAGCCAAATTGGTTCAGGCGTTGTTGAGTTATGCGCTTACCAACACATTTAGCGATTCATTTTTATATTATAGATTAAACGGAGTAAAACATTTTAGTACGTTAACATTACGTAAAATGAAACGTTTAATGACGAAACGAAATGTCAAAAGACGAGTTCTGTGGTCAAAAGTGTCAAAATATTGGTAAATTTTTATGATCTTTATTTATTTTTTTCTCGTTAACCATTGATCTCCGTAACTTGAAACTTTGCGTGGGGGCTTCTAATATTATTAGCTATGTGTAAAAAAAATATGGAGTCCTAACTCGAGTGCGGAGATACTAAAGTTGAGCCCGGGACATATATCTTGGACTAGGTTAATAAATAATGACCGTCATACTGAATTTCGAAGTTCAAATTAGCGATGTACTGCAGTCCTAAAGTACCGAAACGCGACTCACGGTAGTGCGAAAGTGCGCCACATCGATAATCATAATTTCGAATGTTTTCCACCGCGAAGCACGGTAGTGCGAAAGTATTTGAGACCGTCCACCGCTGTAACACCCCGTGCTATTCTCACAATACATCCAAGAAACGTATACCTACTACGCGTATAGAGCACATTTTAGGCCCAAGATATATTATGTCTCAAGAATTCTTATGATAGGCCCTGTCGACGTCGTCGCTCGAGATTATCAAGCGAAGTCGACGGGGCTACAAACACTATATTTTATCAGTAAAATAGTAAATCTGATTTAGTTAGCATGTGAGTCTTGCTTTGTAACACCCCTGTCTACCCTAAGGGCGAAAGCACACGATGCGTTGCGGCGCCGCACCGCAAAAATTTCGACCTATCGGCGGGCACACGCACCGCACCGCACCGCACGTGTGCGGTGCCGCAACGCATCGTGTGCTTTCGCCCTAAGGCTAAAAGAATGCCTACCGTCCTCTACCGACCTACCTACGTGATTACGAAATTTTTATTACTATGGGGAATGGCGGTAAATACTTCTCCAAAGACGAAACCGTTGATTTTGAAAGATAAAAGCTACTCTCCACGCCATTCGATAGTGTTGCTAACTATAATAGAAATGTATTCTGGGAAGTAATTAATGACAATAATGACATACGGCACACTTGTGAAAATATCTCTCTCTCTAAACTTTAGAGCTGCGATTTTTTCGCTGGAGTAATCAGCACTTTTCTTTCTCCTCCGCCAATCCTTTGAGCTTCTCATACGACGTGACTTGTATCTTTTCCTTTATCTCTGCCATAAACGTTCCTCTTGGTCTACGTCTTCTTTTCTTCCGTTCTACCTACCCTACCCTTCTATGAAACGATCTAATTTTTAAATAATATCATCTTTAAATTGACCATCTACACTCCTGAATTCAATGTATTCATCGTCTATTATGTATGTATATACCTACTATAACGTCATCTCAACAAGTGTATAAGTGCTATAACTCTATATAAGAGGCTGTTTTCTCGTAATTCTCGTAGACCTACTAATTGCACTTGAATTATGCCTCTCTAAAATACAAACTTTGAACTCGTTTTCATTCACTTCACTTCGCCTGAGTAATTTAATTTTAACCACAGTTAAATAATAATGAACGTGCCTGTTCACTTTGATAAGTACAAAGATATATATTACAAAGATAGATATATACTACAAATATTATAAACTAGCTTTTAACCGCGGCTACGCCAGCTTTGATGTCGGTTATAACATTTCTCAAAAGAGTAGTAGGTGTACGAAGTTTCATGCTTGTAACTTTGAGAATGTCTAACTTTCCATACAAACGTTTATCACCTATTTTACCCTCTTACTTCCATCCCTTATTTTACCCTTTTAGTAGCAGAATTTCCAAAAATACTTTCTTAGTCATTTCAAGCTTCTAGGTCCAGCGGTTTAGGCTCTGCGTTGATGAATCAGTCAGTCAGTCGGGACAAGTAATTTTATATGTATAGATGGATAGGCAACTAATATGTTTTGTATTTGAGACCAAGCCACCGCACCTGCAAGGCTATGCATTTGCTGACTGTCGGACAAGCTCTGGAATAAAGTTATCGTTCTGGGTGGGCAAGCCCTCCGAAATAAGCCGTATACTTAAGCCCAATTCTTACAAGGAGAAGAATTAGCGGGCCCCAGGCTCTGGGGTGAAAGCCTCGCATGCGACTGAAACAATAAAATTAAAGATTTTAATAAGTGACAGCCTCCGTGGCGTGGTGGTAGTGGTCGCGACTGCTACGCAGGAGGCGCGGGTTCGATTCCCGCTCAGTGCAAATATTTGTATGCATGAATATGGCATTGGTCTGGGTGTTTCTATGTATAGTATGTATGTATTAACAAAAAAAAAGTATCTAAGTATGTTTATCCGCATTCTAGATTCCATAACACAAGCTAGTTAAGCTTTGCTTACCATGGGTCTAGATAGCGTTGTAAAAAAAAAAAAAAGAAGGATTAGGTATAACTTTATGGATGCATGATTGTGTCTCACAATAACTGATCTGGATCTTGATGAAATTTCGTTCTAAAATTGCTATCGATTATAGTCACGAATGGCAATACACTACTTTAAGTACTTTAGTCTTGGGAATAGGTTCGTGAGTAGGTCACGGGTTCAGTAAATCAGTATCTATAGATATGTTACGTGGGCAACAGCTGGTATGGCCGTACGGAGTAGACAGAAGTGTATTAACATTACATTAACAGTCAACGATAAAATATTGATTACTTTAAAAAAAATATACACCTTTTTCTTTCTTTTTACCCGACTGCCTTTTTCTTCACACATTGAAATACATGAGTTTATTTACCGCCGTTCCCAATACCATACTGACAGTTAAAGATAGATCACATCTACGTAAAAGTGCTCGGCTGTTTAAATTCAAAACATAGTAACTCCTATTTCACACCAATTTCGGAAAATAAAATTATACCGCGATGCGCTTTCCCGCAAAAAATCAGTTACCATATTTTCAATTTTAAACAGCCGATACGTCAAATTTGACTACTGCGATCTATCTTCAACTGTAAGTATGTTATTGAGAACGGCCGTTAATGTGTTCGTGATTATAGCATTAGAATTTGTTAAACTACTTTAGTCGTTGGCTATTTTTGTATTTAACCTACTTTCAGTTTTCAGCATTCAATTCAGTATTCCACTACTACTACATAATATTTTCATACGTGGTTGGTTTTAAACCGACGATTTCAAAAAGGAGGAGGAGGATTTTAATTTTTATATGTAGGTATGTTTGTTACGCGATATCAAAGCCAGTTTTGAACGGAATTTTATTATTCTTGCAGACTTGGGTAGGGTATACTGTCAGACTATGATGCAGTCAATGGAAATATAGGCAATATAGCCGACTTCGCAATCAATGGAAATATAGTCGAGCTAGGCACCGACTTCTAACCGATCAGTAAATCTGTGAATTCCGTTATTTTTCTATATTTCGCACATCCGCTCAAATAACGTCATAACTCGATATAATGCGAAATGACTTTTATTGTACCATTCATATCAGAATATCGCATTCTTTATGCTCACAAAATTTCATAGACGTAGTTCAATTACTTGTCCCTAGATAGCACTTGTGTCGTTATATTGTTTACCGAAAGTTGTTACATGGCGAACATATACAGTGTCATGTCTCGACTTGCGCGAGGTGGTCATACCTACGTTGTTCAGTAAAAGTGAATTGTGTTGACTCAAGTGTTTTTGTTTGAGAGGTAAGTAAAATTTCTTTTCGTTTTCTGTTCTTAAACTGATGCTTGTCGACTAATGTCAGTACACATGATTAAAACAGAATAATAAAATTATTGGTTGTACCCTAATATTGACCTAAACAGAGTTATGACAGTATACATGATTGAAACAATACAATACAAATATATTTGTTGATCACCAATACTGGCATATACTCGTTCCTGGCCTCAGCGAACTTACTCCAGGCACCTTCAACCTACTGGGTTCTCCCATTTTCCTGGAGGCAGTTCCAGAGGTTATTACTTCGCGCCAGCTTTTTCTTCTTTTTGCTGCACGGGAACAGTTGAGGAACCTTTCAGCCCACGTTGCCGTGCTGCTGTTGCGGATGTGTTTTGCGGTTCCCAAAGTCACATACCTGCTGGTGTAGCCAACCTGCCTCTGTCCAGATGCAGTCTCTTCCTTGGACAGCGCTTTGAGAGATACTGCGGAGTCCATCCTCAATGTCTTACTCGACGAACGACAGTGGCTCCAGGCCTCCCTGCCTATAAGATGTGGGGGTCTCGGATTACGGCACGTGACGGGCGTTGGCCTGCCGGCCTTCCTAGCATCAGATCACGGGTTGGCAGCCTTGGTTGCTATCATGCTCTCCTCAAACGGCGATAGAGTAGAAATACCTCATGTGCGCGAGGCGCTATCGTCATGGTCGGTCCTCAGCCCGGGCAAACCGTGTCCAGTAAATCAGAGCGTGCAAATAGCATGGGACGAGATCGGTGTTGATGGGATGGTGAGGGATATGCTGGATGGCGCGACGGGCACTAATTCGACGAGGCTCAGGGCTGTGTCGCAGACTGAATCGGGGGCATGGTTAAACGCACTGCCGTCACGGCTCCTGGACACCCTATTAGCTGACGACTCCCTGCAGGTGGCAGTGGCGCTCCGCCTGGGCTGTGTGAATCTCACAGATGCATCTGCGGCTCCACGGTGGAGGAGGGCGGCCACCACGCACTGAGTTGTCCTTGCTGCACAGGCAGGTTCCCGCGTCACCTTAATGACTTAGCCCGAATACATTTGTAGTCTTACGTTAAAAAATTAACTTGAAGTGAGTATTGAAATACCTAGATTATTTAATTTTGATAGAGCATTGTTTAATTTAGTTATAAATTATTATAATAAGTTCCTTAATTTGTTTTCATTCATTAGTTGTTTTAGAGATGTTCTACTCTCGTTTTATTAGACTGTTGATTATTTGATTTTATTTTGATAGAATGCAGTTATTTACTTCAGTTACTTACGAGTATACGGTTGAAAACTTTATTGTCAGTAAATATAGGACATTTTTAAGTCTCATACCTATAGTATGGTTAAGAAATTATTGTATTTTGTAAGAAGTTAAATACAGTTGTGTCATTATAATAAACGAATTATAGTAAAACCTTTGTTTTTTTGTACATATAGTGTCATAACCCCGATTTTATTTTGCATTTTTTCAGGATTTTCAGATTATTAAAAATATGGATTTGTAGAGCTTAAAAATAATACTAATTCCTTGAAGAACGTTTTCTTCTAAAGTCATTGCTTGCATCCAAAAAGTGAAAAATTGAAGTGGCCCAAGCTTCAATGGTCTGTATAGCTCGTGCGAGTTAACATGGCACCTGCCTCGAAGACACCCTCCTCCCGCTTCACCGCGCGCGACCCCGCTCTCGCCGTGCGAGGCTAGTAGCGTCAGCGTACACGCCTCCCGCTCCCCCGCGCAAAGCCCCGAGCCAGGTGCCATGTTAACTCGCACGAGTTATACTGAAAAACTTGGTTTTTAGAGTTGTGACGTTATTTGAGCGGAGGTGCGATTTAGTGCCTCTCCTTTCTTTCTTGAAGTCGGTTTAACTTTCTTTACATAATTATGGTATGTGGTTTCAAGGATCATAATATTTTTGTACTTAGGTTTTATTTCCTTAACTCACTGAATATAGTGACAGATGATTAGATATCGAATATATTTATGTAGGTATGTCATAAAAGTATCGTGATTTACATACGAATCAAAACTTAGATTTATTTTTTTCTCCTATCTATCGCGCGTGAGCCGCTGTAAAGATAATATCAACATAATTCGCTACACAGTGGGTTGGTCCAGGTGCGAACATGTACCTAAAGCGTAAGATGAAAGTAATGTCGTAAAGAAGGCATTGACTATGGAAGTGGATGGCTACAAGGGGAGTGGAAGACCTAAGAGAAGCACTGTGTAAAGATGATTATGGTTCGGAGGGAATAAATAATGAGATGACTGCAACCAGAGATAAATGGAAAAAATATTTTTAAAAAAGTTTTAAAAACAAGCTTTTCTTTAAGCTTAGCTCATTTCATATATGTATAAATTATTAGCTTTACCTTGCCCCAAAACAATATAAATAAAAAATAAAGTTTAAAACTAAAACCCGACTACCGAAAAATCACGCTCTAAAAGTAACATACAAGAAAATAGCCGTGGTCGTATGCCACTTACTCTGATAAAACAATATATTCTAGGGAAAAGTGGCATACGACCACGGCTATTTTCTTGTTTGTTACTTTTAGAGCGTGATTTTTCGGTAGTCGGGGTTTTCCCTATGTATTCGATTTGTATAGTTAATGCTATAAAATTCATTCAAATAGTTTTTATACTATTAATGAGATTTTATGTATTATTTATTTTTTGTGCGTAACAATAACTATTAATTATTTCTTTAGGTAGAGAGACTACAATTGATATTTATTGTTAGAACTGAAAGGCATGGTTGAGGGAATCTAGGTGCAGGCTGTGCTAATTGTTTTGTATTTTTTGTTTCACACAAGTTATACGATTGTACCCTGTTTATATTATGTAGGTATATTGAATATAACTTGTAGACATGATACCTTGGTATAAGCAAGGGGTTACTTACGGCATTGTAACATTTGTAACCATTAAACGTAAATCCGAAGTTGCGGAGCAGTGGCAAAGTTTCCGGCAATTGCTACCCTGAAACACATATATCCGGCACTCAAAATACAGCAGCCAACAGTAACCAACAACAGCGTTACCTCTTTGGATTCAATTTTGTTACTGAATCATCGTAATCTCACTACAAACCCGCGGCCAATACGTGGTGTATTTGCCACGCGTCCGCGACGTGTCCGCTACGCATCCGCGACTTCTCCGCTGCGCACCCGCTCCGCCCCGAAACCGCTCGCAAACCGCTTATATGATAAGGTCATAAGTATCCCGAAAGAAATTCAAAGTAACTTCATTGGTACCCAAATGTTACGTCTTTCGTTTGTATTTCTTGCTAGCCCAAAGTTTCGTATGTAGGTACGTTTCGTGTTAGCCCCTCAGCTCTCTAACCTTATTCATACTTTCCAAATTTAAATTGGCCTAATAACAGATTGACAATTCCTTTTTAACTCCTCAGGGTGTCCTATTGGTGGTATCGGTGGTGGGACCATTGGAAGAGGGTTCAAAGGTGAATTTTGCCGCTTTCAACTAACTCCAGGCCTATATGAGTATGTCACGGTGCCTGAGTGCCAGTTCATTGTGAACATTAGAAATGCAAGCAATGAAACTATTTTCCAGTCTGTTTTGTCCACTTATAAGTAAGTTGTTGGAAAATATATCATTAACATGTTATAGGTATTATTTATATATTTTGCAAATAATCATGAACCTTAATAATTGGTGTACAAAATACTCTTCAGTTGTTAGATCAACCCATACACATTTACAATTTCAGACAATAAATTTGAGATTTCTTGTAGTTTAATAACCCTGTTGTATAGTATATTGATTCCTGAGAACTTAGCTTTAGATAGAATCTAGATAGTATGAAAATTTGTTAGTATAGTTGTTTTTTCTGTAAAAAAAGTAAATTAAAATAAACAAGTTAATTTTAGCAAACCAAAAAAAGCACCACCCGCATGGGAATGGAACTTGAATGGGGGTGAATGTGAATATACTGCCCTATACCCTCGCGCATGGACCACGTACGACCTATCCAAATACGGAGTAAAGCTGGTGTGCAGACAAATTTCACCTGTGATACCTCACAACTATAAGGTATCTTTTTCATTGACATTTTATCCTTATACTCATGAACCAATGAAGCTTTTGTAGTAACTAAAATTAGTAAACAACTGATTCATTATTGTAAGTAACACCTGTGTTATGACTTCATTTGCATTATTTCTTACTCACCCTCTTTACCTCAGTGAGTCGTTCTAACAGCAAATCAATTACATACTTCGAGGTCACAGCTATGAGGACGCGATGCCCAGAACTGTGCTAAGCAGAGGGGGAAAAACCAGAAGGCGGAGCCTGAACTCGGGTTCCGGTTCGGTTTGGGTATAGGGCCCCACCAAGACCTTCGGGGGCCATGTCAACCTCACCTGCGTATTGACGGACGAGGCTCTAGTACAGGTGTTCCTCTTAGGATTGGGTTCAGACGGCTGGCTTTCACACCCGTAAAGCATTATTTTGCATTTACACATATTTAAGATGTCTGATATCATTACAATAACAATAATTGGTTTCAGGACAGCAGTTTGCCATGTGCCGTCTTTGTTTTTACTGCCATAAACCTAACCAATGAGCAAAGAAAAGTGAGCATCACTTTCACATGGACGGAAGTTCTTGGGGGTCCTAACAAGAAGAAAAATATTGGTATTTGTTTATTATTTTACTTAGTAATAGAATATATAAACTCCCTATAATTGTTCTACCAACGTTTAAGCAACGTTAGTAGAACTATTGATCTCGTTTCGACCAAGTTAGTTACAGGTTACAGAGTTGTTAAAAAATAAAGAAAGCTATACATTTTTATGCTAATATTTATTATTGTATTGTAGGAAAATTAGATTTGGAGAGATATGCCGAAGAACACACATGTGGTGTGACTCTTGAACAGAAGATTATCGAAGCTCCATGCACATTCACCATAGCTAAGAATAAGGTCGAAAATGAAACCATACACGAAGGTTACTGTTTATGGAACGCGGCGAAGACATCTACTTACGTATGGGAGTGCCTTAAGAAACACGGGACGTTGGCTCCGGACCCGAGCCTTACGCCCCCTCCGCCAAAGATACCGGATAAAGACAAGCAAAAGGAAGAAAAGGAAAAGAAAGATAAGCAGAAGAAACTTTATAAATGTAATTATATTTCTTGTAGTCTAAAACGTAACTTAGTTCAATGTCATTCAAGTCGATCATTACTATGTAAAGAATTCACCCTTTTTGTCGATCCTTTTTCACATATTCGCTCACAAACTTTCATCGTATTAGAAGGGTTCGTTGAAATAGTAAATTCTTATTAAATAAATATCTATAATTCAATAGGTTCCGCAATGCCTATCATTAAATGCTCGTAAACATATCGTGATTTTCATTTTTATTGAGTGTGTGCGATTAAAGTTTTCAGTTTACACTATGTTAAAATTTGCTAGTGATTATAAAGTGAAAAATTTTAGATCCAGGGAGAGATTCAAAAACGAAGAAAATATCTCTTTTTTCTTTTGCTTGATGCTAATGATTGAAACCTTTTGCAGGTGATTCTGTAGCACTCTCAAGTGTTATATCTTTAGATCCCGGAGGAACAGGACATACAGAATTCTGCCTTGCTTGGGACATGCCTATTATTAAATATAAGAAAGATACTAAAATACATAAGAGGTAAGGATTTTATTACAATTTATATGATATATATGCCATTGATAAACAAAATTTCCAATACATAATATTTTGGAAGTACTATTTGTGCAGTGTACCATCAATGCTTCTTTTGAATAAGTTCTTTGAAAAACCATGGAATAGAAGAATAATCATGTTATGACTCAGACTTTCATTTGGTATTTACTTAGGATTTTTTTTGCAGATATTACACCAAATTCTTTGGTAGTGATGGTATCGCCGGTGCCAGCATAGCTGCGTACGCGCTTAGAAATTATAAGAATTGGGAGAAACAACTCGCAGAGTGGCAGGATCCCATTTTGAATAATAGGTAATTTATAAGTATAATTATTGACAAAGTCTTGCCTTTATGTGTCTATTAATTATATTTTTCCAAAATTCCTAAGTGATATGCATACCTACTACGATAATGAAATAAATTATTTTTTATTGACTATTTTTTACAGCAATATACCAGACTGGTTAAAAAGTGCCTTAATGAATGAGCTTTACTTTGTGGCCGACGGCGGTACAATATGGGTAGATGTCCACGACGAGTACCCGGAAACCGACCCCAGGTAACTACTCCCATCATCATTAATTTAACATTATTCCTAGTTGTCTTTCAATCTTTCACCTCGACACCGGGGTCCGTTTACTTCTCCTCCTTTTGGCTTGGCTTATACGGATTTTAGGGGACCGACTGCCGTTTGGTCTCCTATCCCTGAGGGAAAAGCCTGCGCTAGACCCTCATCCGCCAATCAGCAGATGTTCCGGCTTGTTAGTGAAGATCGAATAATCCCAATGCTTTGATAGGGCCCTATACACGCCCGTCAATCTACATGTCTACTAAAGCAAAACCAAAGAGACGATAGAAAAAAGTAAACATAGCGACCATTACTGAGTTACGTTGCGATAACTAGCGATTATTTTCTCTGTCCTTGTCGCGCATGTCACACGTACGCGACAATGGCCGAGCGCCAGCTGTCGTTGCGGTAGTACAGAAAAGCTGTCAGCACAGCGGTTCTAAACTGTCAGATCCCCCATCTTATGAGCAATTTCATTCCTGTCTGGAATGCGCTTGAAGTGATACGTAATAATTTTCAAATAAATGTTTGGAATCGCTGAAACTTTGTTTACCTTTTTTCTCTTGCTTCGTTGGATTTACTTTAGTTTATTTCTAGGCATGCATTTTTATAAGGGAGATGAGATTTTGTTCCGGAACAATACGTTGGACTCACCAACGTTGATAGCTAAGGTCAGTCGGGGTCTGGGCCACCAGATTCTGGCCATGCAAACTGATGTGATGAAACACGAAGCAAAGTCGAATCAAGTCCTATATACGCATCTCATCACTAGCTGAAGCCTAAGGAGGTTGCTATACGAAAAAAGAAGGTGTAACAATAGTAAAACTCATTGCTATTGTTCCTCTTCAGTAATCTATCGACTTGTAATAATTACTCGACATCAACTAATTAAATTATCGATCTGTTTTATACCCATAGTAATGAACTGTTGGCCTTGCCTCAGCGTGTGTTATACTAATTTATTGTTTTCAGGCATGACTTTGGACTGTTTGGCTACTTGGAAGGTCACGAATATAGAATGTATAACACATATGATGTCCATTTTTATGCTTCTTTTGCCTTAGCACAATTGTGGCCTAATTTACAAGTGAGTTTTTTTGGTCATTTATTCTTTTTAGATTGGTTTTGATGCTGACATTCGTCAATGAAATTTGCGGACATTGGTTTGGAGAGAAAAAATTGTGATCATTACTAATTTATGATAGCAATAGGCATATTTGACCTCACTGTATTAGTCACGCGATCGAACAAACGCGTACAGTCAGTGATAGAACTTGCTGAATATTTACAAACGATTTCAATATATATTTTTAATGTAGTAATGTAGTAGTGTAATGTAATATTTTAATATACATACGCAACTAATTTACCATTTGATAATAATTTGTAAAATGCTAAAAGTGTAGGTTTAAAGCTTTAGAAACCGATGGACTAACGTAAAGGTTTTAATGTCAGTAGAAGAAACTGAAGTGGAGTGGAGTGTGTAATAGCAAATGGTAGTTGCCTCTACAAACTACCGAAGGAAAAAGGCGTTAAATTAGCGTTTGTGTTATTTATTTAGTTATATTCAAGATTTTAGTGCTAACGGGTTCTATAAAGTGTTCAGTCACTTTTGTCGTTGACTGTACTAAATGCCTTGCCCCTCTGTGACCGTTTCACGACTTCAGTATTAATAATTATCATCGATTGATCAATAGGTTTATACGAATGCTAATGCTGATATTGGAAATGATTCTAGGTTGTCCTGCAATATATGTTCCGTGATACCATAGAAATGGAATCTGAAAAGTGTAGACAGTCACTCTATGATGGGAAGAGTGTGAAGTTTAAGATTAAAGATTCTATTCCCCACGATCTTGGTGATCCAGGTAAAGTAACGCTTTTATTTAATGTAAAGTAGTAGAGTGATTACAAGCATCGGTAGCTTAGTGGTTATGTAGTCGTCGAGAGGTCCCGGATTCGATCCTGGCCATTACACTACAGACGTGAACCCACTCCTAGCACAAGCAATTTAGCTTATTTGGAGGGGTAACGGAAATATTAGTAATTACAGTTGCTAATATTCTTTAAAAACAAAAAAATGCAGTGCAATTTCTTTATGCATGAGTAAATATGTCTATATGCATTGGTTTACGTGTTAAAACCATTATCCGTTTTCGATAACTTCTAAATCATGATACAAGTTAGTTAAACTATGCTTACTTCTAGGTCTAAATAAAGCTGTGTAGAATGTATACTACACTTATATACTTAGCTACTAGTTTACTTATACTTCAATAAATATATCAATCATTACAGCGGACATACCATTCAGTAACATAAACGCTTACAACATACACGACGTGAGCGACTGGAAGGATTTGAACCTCAAGTTCATATTACAAGTGATCCGGGACTACCGACTGTTGAGGGGACACACGGCGCCCTTCGGCAACGAAAGGTACCGCTCTATGGCGTACATTGACGACGTGAAAGACGGGACAGAGGATGATTTGTATTCCCGGAGTACGGGACAGGCGGATGATGGGGACACCACTATAGAAGAATCGCCGATTTCTACTGAACAGTCTACGCCTGTTGCCGCTCCGACAAAACCGTGCGGCGTTGGCGATATATTAGATCTGTTGTACAGGTATATACTATGTTTAAGAGGATAAAGCTGGAAGACTTACTTTGTACTAACAAATGTGAATGCGTTCTCGAAGCTTTAGTCTTTTACTAGTTGAAACTGAACTGTTTATTGAAATATCCTGTTACTATAAAACACAGGAACCTTTGTACTCCCAGAATACTTCCGGGATAAACTGCGTGGCCTATGCGTTGTTCCAGAATGTAAAATCCATCTCCCACATCTAGACATTGTTTAGCCGCTTTTTCGTGAAGGATCAACTAACATCCATCTATCACTATCTATATTCACAAACATTCACATTTATAATGAAAAATAATAAGATAAATTTCAAAAATGTTTCACATAATATTCCATAACAGGTTTAATTTGCATAAGTTCTGGTTACTATCCGAATTCTTTTTCAAAGGAGGTTCTCAATTTTTTATATAAATTCAATATATCCTGATTTTTTATGTCTGTGGTAGTAGTCTGCTGTCTGCTTCTGTGTCTGCTGGTGTCTGCTAAAACACTAACAAATTGACAAATGATCTTTATTTGATTGAATTGCTAACTTTAGAGTTCGAAAAACAGCAGGAAAATGAAATGCTCAAGTGGGACTTGACCCACGACCTTTCCCTTACAGGGGGAATGCTCTTCCAACTGAGCTATTGAGCCACACCTGAATCATTTAAAATTTCCCTTCTCTTTATATCCGTCTTTAAGGGCGACGGTGGAGCCATCTACCAACATTCTTAAGAACTGTTAGAACCAATGAATGATTTTTCAATGAAATGAATGAAGAAAGATGATATTACCTATAATTACAGTAATTTCATTCACAGGAGCGCGGATGTCGAAGTGGAAGTAACCGAAGCTCATCCGCCGCCGGAACGTGCGACGGCGGTGTGGGAAGCGAGACGGTACATAGCGGACATGTACCCGGCGTGTGTGGTGTTACTGCGGCAGGCTCTGCGATGGGACATAGATGGCGATGGTCTTATAGAAAACAGCGGCTTTCCCGACCAAACGTTCGATGCTTGGGTCATGTCGGGACCGAGGTAATTTTTTGGCTATATTTTGCGAAGTTGCGGAACTAGTTTTGCGTGAGCAAAACGTGGAATTTTAAATACTTTCTCGAAATAAAAAAATATTCAGAGCAAACAGACAGCAAGAAAGCTAGCCTTTATATCTAAATTCCTAATACTTTTTCTAGAACTAAGAAAAAAGGGACCGCCAACACAAGTGAAAACAGTCTCTTTAAAAAGTGAAAAGTATTTACCTACTTCCAATTTGTCAAATAGATATTACTGGCCATAAATAATTTAAAAAAAATTTCGCCACAACAATTTTCAACAAAAAGCTTTTCACTTCAAAGTATTAAAAAAATTAACGTTGCGAAACGTATTCACCCACCAGCTTACTTCCCAAGTCAAACTTGCCAAACAACTTTCGTTGCCTTAACCTCCGTAACGCATTCGCCAGCTTCTGTTTGCCTTAACTTCCATTAAGGCAATCACCAGATTACCTCCCAATTTAAGAATCTCTAACGAAATTTTCACTTCAAAAAATACGCAATAGAAGAGAGGAAAGTAAAATATAATTTTTTTTTTAATCTTATTTAATTAAAAAATCTACATGGCTTGTATTAGAAAATCATTTTTACTTTCAGCGCGTACTGTGGTGGTTTATGGGTGGCCTCTATAAGCGCAGTGTGTGCCATGGCCCGCATCCTAGGTCACGAGGAAGATGACAGAGAGTTTTCCAAATTGCTGGATCAGGCGCGTCACTCCTTTGAAGAAAAACTCTGGAATGGGTCCTACTACCTGTTCGATACTAAACCGTCCAATAGCAGGGTGGTGATGGCTGATCAACTGGCGGGACACTGGTAAGAATCACTCATTAAATTCGTCTTATTCTTCCTTTCTAGTAACAATCTTGGTTAAATCCAAAGCTTACACTACACTTTGGGCCCAGGTTCCGGTTTCCTACATCTCTATTATTTGATTCATCTTAACTTTTATTATTGTCTATCATCTTCCCGACCTCAACAAGAGGAAAGCCTGTGCTTAAGAGGATGCCTCCTACATCACTCAGCAGATGAAATTGACTTGGGTCCCGAAAATCTTAATGAAGCCGCAATCTCCCATTGCTATTGAATTAGCAGTGTCAATAGTGACTGAGTGGTGTTCAAAAATAAGTCAAATCAAGGCATAGACGCTGGATTCGATTCACTATGACTTCGAGGCGAGTTACCAACTTCTGACATCCCAATCTTAGGAAGAAAGCCTACACCTAGAGCCTCATCCGTTAATCAACAGATGTACCGGTTAGGAATCATGGTTACTATGGTCTCTATGAATCCCCCTAACACCCTATTCGTTACTATAGCCGTCTCTACCTTTTTCTAGGTTCCTCCGCGCATCAGGGTGGAATGAGCAAATATTCCCCGAAGCACACGTCCGTAAGGCCTTAGCGACTGTCTTCGCGCACAATGTACAGCAATTCAAGGGGGGTAAAATGGGGGCAGTTAATGGGTACGTGGTGGGGGCGCGGGGTCATGTTGACACCACCGCTATACAGAGTATGGAGGTCTGGACTGGCGTTACCTATGGACTTTCAGCGCTTATGATATATGAAGGTATGTAATATGATTTGTAATTACTAGTAAGCAGATGATGGGCTGTTGCCTTTGCCTACCCCGGAGAGAAATAGGCGTATCTGTGTATAATGTATGTAGGAATTAATAATATTGTAACGAATACATAGGGAAAAATTAAACTTCTCGGGCGGGACTCGAGGAATGCCTTGACCAACTCGGCTACCAAGACACGCCCGATGTGATTCAAATTTCCCTTCATTCAAATATTGTAACGAGAATTGAAAAGGCTATGTTAAGTTTGGGCACGTAAAGTGACTGAGTACAGCGCATAGCGCGTGTCTTATAGCTAAGTAGTAAAACTACAACTATTGTATTAATATTTCCTTAACATAAACGGTTTTAACTACTCTATAAAGATATCATACAGTGAGTCCAATGTAGGTAATACGTCCAATGTAGGTAACCGAAGCTAGTCGATCTCAATCAGACTTTCAATTTTATTACACACTTAACTTATATTAACTTAAAACAATGCTTGTTGTAGGAATGCACGAAGAAGCATTCGTCACTGCTGGAGGGATGTACAAAACGCTAACCGAAAGTGGACTTTCGTTCGAGACCCCGGAGGCACTATACGAGAATGGCAACCATCGTTCTATAGCTTATATGAGGGCCCTAACCGTGTGGGCTATGTACCAAGCGATTATCGCAAGACCGCCGCCTACACAACCCGTCGCCAATGGCCACCCTCATCAGACCAAAGAAAAAACGACTTTATAGTCACGGTATAAAGTTTAAATTGAATTTTGCAATATAACATGGTACTGACGCAGAACGCAATAATTTATTTTAAAATAAGAAGTGAGTTTACATTTTTTTTATATATACAGTAAATGAAAAAGAAAATACGAGATATTTTTATCCTGCTGTAATTAGGTAATTTGTAATTATTTAGTTAATTATATTATTTTACCTTGTTTAATGTTTTTGACACTAATATTTTTTTCTTCTGTTCTGTCATTTAGTTTTTGGTGATTTTAGTGAAATTGTCAATTTGCGTCAGGAATCATATGATTCCAATTAATATTTATTATTTCGTATAACAACGATTTGTACCGAATATATACAATTGTAATGTTTATGCCATTTCGATAATTAGCTAAAAAATTGATACTGGGTGGACTTTAATGGTTTCTCGTTCCATTAAGTCACGTGCCATGCTACTGATTCTCATACTCCGAATCGAAGCAACTAACAACGCTTAACGCTTTTTCAACGAAACCTAAACCCCAACTAATCTATCAGTGTGGAGTATGTGATTATTCGTCTAACGCTAACCCAAAGAGAGGATCCCCCGACTAGGCGAGGCACCAAATTAATTCATTCTATTCAACTTAACGTAATTCTACAGCAGTTTGAATAAATCATGTTTTATTAGTATGTAAAAAATGTTGTGTTACAAATACGATTAGAGTCGATTATTAATTTCAAATGTAAAAGCACGTGCAATAAAATTGACAAATCTTTTAAGCTTGAAATATGTACAGTACCCGACTTTGGTTATGGAACGCCGGCAACAAGAGAGTGAAAATCCAGCTACATATTATTAGGCAATAGTTACGACGTAACAAATGCATTACTTGGGACAACGTAATGTACGGGTTGTTGATAATTATTCGCTTAGTAAATAAAAGACATCTCGACATTTTTATACGTCATAAAATTCAAAATAAAAAAAATCTAAATCTCGTAATGATTCCGAAATAGCAACCAAAACGCAAATTATGTTAACTAACTTGTAAGACATTTATACAATAACAATAACGGGAATTAACGCGATCATGGTATAGGTACATACATACCTTTGATTTGCCTGACGTTTCGACCAGGTTACACCGGCCGTGGTCACAGGTTTAAAAGTTAGTTGTAAGACATTTATAGTGCGTCAGATAAACCATTGAATCCCTTTTAAACCCATTTTTCCAAGATGGTGGCCATGGAACAAAAGCTGCAGCCCACTTACACTGACCCCCCTTGACACTATTTACCTTGGTATCTAAAAAAGAAAATTGCATCCTCTGACAAATGTACGCTAAAGCCAACATAATTTAACATTTTAACCTAAATCAAAGCGGGGTGCTGTACCTAAAGCTATAGAGGCGCTGGCGTCATATTATGTATGGTAGATATAGGTTGTTAATGAAAATTAGTGTACACAATAAACTAATTAGATTCCTGAATTATATTATTGAATGACAAAGCAATAATAGATAATGTAATAAGAAATTATCTAATTTTGATAACTAACGTAGCGTAGGTGGTTTATTTGTTTTCCATTGTGATATTTTTGTTATTTTCCTTAATATTTGTAATACGTGTTCAATCAACTTTGATAAAACAGCAGATAGAAAGCCAATCGGTATTTTATAAAAACGCATTTGTGGTTGTGAATATAGGTTACTGTTTTTTATAATTAACTGAGAATGTAACACAATAATGTTAGGAATTAACGCGATCATGGTATAGGTTCACCTAGTATGGTGATTTACTTGACATTTCGACCAGGTTGCACCGGCTGACACAGGCACAGGATACCATAATCGCGTTAATTCCCGTTAACATTATTTTATATAATGGAACGCGATAGTTTTAAAGTTATTGGTGCAACAAAATTAAAAACATACTAAAAGGCATTTTACAGCTGCTTCCCTCCTTATGTAATGGCTCTTTATTTACCTCATCAACCATTGTTGTTGGGGATCAAATCCTCTATATAGAGCGCCCGCCCACACATAGTTCTCATCGGGAAATGAGACAATACCCTCCAAAAGAGCACCCAATCTAACCGACTCGTTCAAAAAGCAGGCCCCAAGGCCCCTACATAGAGCCCTGCGGAACACCAAACGACATGTCACACTGAGTAGCTCTTGTTACACTGAGTAGCTCTTTCTATTGCTATCAATTGCTGACTAGGATTACTGAATTACCAGACGGTGGGTCTGGGTCAAACCATATCCACGACACAAGAGTTCAAGAGACGATAAATGCACTTGACTCCACAGTACCTTCTGTTAAGCAGACGGACGCGAGGAGACACAGAGTGACGCAATGAGTTTTTCGAGAACAAAGAGTTAGGGTCATTACATTATCGTTTAAGTGGCTATTTGTACTACTGGAGAGATTATCTTGGGTAGTCTTTGTTAAGAGTTAACACCATCGATTACTGCAACGCTGAATCAATATATAAAATGACATCTAGGGTTTTGATTTCAGGCTACCGAAAGGTTGACAAACAACAAATGTTGAAACACATGAAACACATGTGACACTTAATATTTAAATTATTTATGTAATAATTTTAGTCCAATTTATTTATTGAAATAATTCAAATAAATTATTGACAGGTGATCATTTCTATGTGGGTATTTTAGTATCCTATGCATGACAACCTCTTAGTTTACTTATATATAGGCTGAGAAGTTGTCATGCAGGGACAAAATGCTGAAGTACCTAGCAACAACACATTTTATCTAAGTAAGCTGATCTAGAAAACGTAAAATTTTGTATTTTCGTAAGGATTGATAGTTTACAAATTGAGTTATATTCAGGATCTTCCAGTACCTATTTTCTTAATTATTCCTAAGCGAATGAATGCTTATCTAAATGCATTTAATTGTAAATTATGCAAACATAAACCAAGTACCTATTATTTTTTGTTGTTTCGATGTTACGTATTAACATTTTACTATTTTGTTAATTAAGTCTTAATTTATTTTTGTTCATGTATTTTATGTCGTGTTGTCCTAATTTGTCATTGGGTCGCTTACTTACCTATTGTTTGTAATGTAGGTGCCAAAATAAATACTTTCAAACATAAAAAAATGTTTTTTTTTATCATAATACCCTACTTGGTACTCTAGGTACTCAGTGGTACTTGTATTCTTTCTCCGTCACCACACGGATAGGCGTGTGGCACGAGTCGAGGCGACTAACGGAAAAATAGGCCCAGCGCACACCGCTGGAAGCGCGGCGAAGAGCAATTTAATACAACAATTTAATATAAACCTTAAAAACCTTGACATACGGTCAATAATTGTATATCAAGAATAAATTCGCACGCGGCACACGTAGCGTACTCAAGCTACTACAAGAGCATGCGCGCGACTACTCCAGTCGCCGCCGCGCTCGCGCTCGCACCCAAGCGGCGCACGCGACTGGCTGTCAGATGCCCGGAGAGCTTTAACTATTGTGGCTTTAACTATTTTATTAGAGTTTTAACTATTCTTCTTCTTTTGCAAGCGCAGCAATAATAATCACGTCCCAGTCTACATCCATTACGAACGAGAGCGAGTTGTCTGTACAAAGTATTGATCAGCACTAAAATATGGGGCGCTCTCGGAGTAGCTACGCGCCGCCGCTCCACTCAACGGCTCTTGACGCCGCTCGAGGCGCCTGAACCCGCCCGCGCGTTTCAAGGAAATGCGCTTCGCCGCGCTTCCAGCGGTGTGCGCTGGGCCATACGCAGACGATATTACTGTGAGAGAAGGAAAACTTGAAGTAAAACCTTGTTCCAACTCGTCTGACCAGCGTGGTAGGTTAAAGCCTCTAAACACAACATTGGGAGAGGCCTATGTCCAGCAGTGAACTAATATTTCAATTGATACACTATTCAAATATACCTTGTGTTGTAGCCTTCTCTATAGAGTCTACCGGAGTGCGAGAGATATGCTTTTGGCAATCTCACCTCCGGCAACCAAGGATCCAAGACGGCGTGCATTTTAGTTGGTTCGAGTCCGACATAACCGCCTCCACCGGCGCCGTGGGGTTGGTATCCGTGGGGATTTTGCGCGCGATAAAAAAAAAGCGTTCTCTATAGAAGTTTGGTTACCTACTCCCTACCAATATCTTCAGGGCCCAGCCAACCATGCAAGTTGGTACATCTGCTGCTTAATAGGCAAGAATCTGCACTCATTATGATGACCTTACCCGCCTGTATGTTGACCATGTTAGGTTTGCAAAACGAAAATAGGGTAAAAAATGAGTAAATAGGTAGTTTTTTCAATTTATTTCCACAATACACAGTAGGTATACATAGGTTCAATAAATGCATCTTGGAGATGATGTAACACAGAAGTATCAATAGAAAAATATGGATAAAAATCGGCTTCTCATTTGCCAGTTTCATTTAAATACTTAACAATAACTTAATATTAAAATTATATGTACTAAAAAGAATATATTTGTACTATTTATAACAATATCTACGTATCAGTTAAAAGTACAACATTAATAAAAATAAATAAATGATTAAACTTATATACAATATTTACATGTAGCTTTTCAGTCTTCATTCATTGTAATGGAAAATTCATACTACGTACGGTAATTGTAAAACGGATTAACCTGAACCTGCAGTCTAAATTGACCTTAGGTACCTATACCTACTTATTATGCTCGTAAGAAATTCATTAGGTATTACTTACTTTTATTAACTGAAACGATTATATGACTATTAATTATTTGGCACAGTCACTATCTACATCTGAAAATTATGCCTAACTTTATATTCATGCAACACCCACGACAAAATGCTCACGTCAAATGCTATTCTTAAATGTCAACATTTCGCGTTGTTATTGTACGATTTTACAACACACTTTTTACAAACTGGGACATTAATCTGAGTGACATCGAGTTTCTAACGCAGTCATAACGTGTGAAGATGGTGGATTACAATTGGTTAACATAGAATAGAAAACTGGCGTCAAACTAAACCAACTGAAATATGTCGGCTTTTAAGATCGCTCGTAGTCACGAAATGGTTTTCTCACTCAGAATAAGGCGCCTGACCAAAAATAAAACTACTCTACGTTTCACAGAGATATTCACGTATGAGTGGCAGATATATTCATATACATGTGGGCACCGTCCCTGTCATCGCAGCGACCAGTAGCACTGGATCTATCGCGCGGACCGAAGTTGAGTCGCAAGTGTGTACCGTTGTGTAGATCTGTGTCGCTGCCGAGAGTTTCGCGGGAAGCTGATGTTTCACGCTCGACAATCGTCGCCATGTGTTGATTTCTAAGAAATAAGAAATGGATTAGTAATCATAAACATTAAACGGAGTAACCGTGTAACCGTATTTAGTATACTTTTACTACAGTAGTGTTTACCTATGATCGTTTTTAGGGTGTCCGAAAGTGGTGAATTGGGGGCATCCACCGTTGAGTGGTCGTGGTGGCGGTGGGATCAAGTAATCGTCCATCCTATTTTCACCATCACATGCCGAATGCATTGTCAGTGTGCTGGATGATAGCTAGAAAATTAAATTATATCTTGATTAATTCAATTCGAAGTCGTATTTTGTTTAAAGCAGGGAGGAAATGTAATATACACTTACAATAGACCTCGCCTTATCATCAATCTCTGATTGAACACTGTTGGTCTCAGCTACACTTCCACCGCTCACTGTGCTTAAACGGCCTGATGAAGATGAACCTGGGGATAAATTACAAATTTCAAATGCTGTTGTGACATGAACTTTTCATTTGCTTTAAGTTTATACTTAAACACTCGCAATTCTTTACTTACTTTCACTTAGACTGCTGTTAGGTCTAGTGTTCCCATTACGTTTCTCAATTGTGCCATTGTTGCTGTCAATGTTGTGATCTAAAACAGAATACCGTTATGAAGTTTAGGATAAAATATCTATCATAAATACTCGCAGCTTTACTGTTATTGAAGGGGGCAAACTTACGTTTATTCTTGTTCTTCGAGAACATTTTTTTAACCCTCTCGAAGGGTGTCGGCCTCTTCATATTATCTTTAATTTTCTGTTGTATTCTATCGTACTCATCCCTCATTTTGTTAAGCTGTTCTTGCTTCTCCTTCAATGATTGCTGAGTTTCATTTCTATTTTTCCATTCCATGACTAGTTTTTCCACTTCAGATATCGTGAAAACATTGTTCTTGAAGTCTGTAATTATTTCAGCTAATTCTTCCTGGCCTGTCAAGGGACAAGTCTCTTTGCCAGATTTAACACTACCACTACTACGAATATCTTTGGTATTTAGGCTTATTTGGCATATATCACTAGTAGGAGTGTCAATGGTAAAAGTCTTTGATTCTTCAGTGGGTGAGTATAAGAAAATATCTGATTGTTGAGGCATCAGTCGTGAACTATTCGCGTATAAGTTGCTTGGTCTAAATTTAGGGCTTTCTACTTTTATATTGGAAGGTTGGACTAAGTAGTCGTTTTCAAGCGCTTGCTGAATTCGATTAGCCGTACTGTCATGCATTGGGAATTCGTTTTGGTAGAACTGTTCTTTGATTTTCGGCAATTTCAAATTTGGACGATGTTTTCTTTCTTGGGTCTCGACATTTTTCTCTAAGTTTTGCATGCAAGTTTCGCTGAAAGAATCAATGGATTCTGGAACATTTCGATGCTCATGAGTAGGCGAATCTACCGTGTCACAACTTTCGACAATCCGTAGCTCATTATGTTTGCCTTCATCATGGCTTTCTTCTTTGTCATTGTCCGACATATTTTTAAGATAGTAATACATGTTGGAAAACTCGTTTATTTTCTGGAGAGAACATAAAACAATAACAGTTACTATAAATTACTCAATTAGTTATCTAATTAATTAATAGGTGTAGTACTTATACTTACAAGGTGATCGGCCAATACATCTGCAAGAGCGTGATGTTTGTGGTCTCTAGCAAGGTCTGCGGGCGTTCTTTGTCGCACGTTGCGTAGAGCAACAGCAGCACCACCTCCAGGGCATTCCAAGAGCTGCCAACATAATCTCTCTAATCCGAAACGCGCAGCCCAATGTAATAAAGTTGGATATTCTTCTCCACCTAGAAATTGTAAATTATTAAAGTCTCAAGTTGATAGAGGCAAATAGGAAGGCAGTTATTTAGATAGATACTTACTGGTCATATTGTCTGCTTTAGGATTGAACTGTTCTGTGGAAGCTAGTAAATTGAAATGTGGTGGTATATTCTTCTGGAATGCGTTCAACATCCAACTGTCCAGTTGTTCCTTGCTGGTGGTTTTGAAACCCAGTGTCTGAAAAGTTAAACAGCATAATGTGATGAAAAGGGAAAGTAACTAGGTATAATGAGGTTTTTAGATTGAAACTTACTTGGCACATGAATTCTAGAGGATGATCAGAAGCCCTAAGCAACTGGTCTAGTTCCCGCAATCGGCTCTCGCATTTGATCTGTCTTCGTCCCAGTGACTGGCCGTTCTTGCTGACACGCACCCATACAAGCATGGATACTTCAAGGCACGATTCTGTAAAGGATTCATTTAATAATTAGATACATTTACCAAATGGTTCCAAACGATATTAATAATTTGTGCAGGTACTCGTAGATAGTTTTAGATTTGCACTTTTGGGATTCACCTCGTGGGACAGGTTTCGAATACTACAGTTCTTCTATTCTATACAAATAAGTTTATCAAAGACAATGTTTTTGGACCATCCGCAT
This sequence comes from Eilema sororculum, assembly GCA_914829495.1. Taxonomy (NCBI): domain Eukaryota; kingdom Metazoa; phylum Arthropoda; class Insecta; order Lepidoptera; family Erebidae; genus Eilema; species Eilema sororculum. The sequence continues at coordinate 14,748,431 of OU618542.1, forward strand.
TAAATAAGCACTTGTTAAAAAAAAATCATTTTCCATTAGTGTTGAATTACCTGATATAGTCAATATTATTATCGCGATCCAATCAATGTTATATGTGCAGACGCGATTTTTGTGTGTTTTTTGTGTGTGATCACTGATCACGCACGATACTATTAATTAATTGTCTAACTTCGCGCTCTAAAGTCTAACACAAAAAGCTGTATTTTCTTACCGGGTATATCAAATTGTATTGTGTAAGGGTTCCTCTTCTTAAAGCTGTTGATATGAATAACTTCGCCTTTCTTGTCCACCATAATCTTAATGCTATCCTCGTCTCTAATGGGGTCGTTGAGCAGCGCTATCACTCGACTTTGTCCCTGCGTAGAAACACATTAATGAACTCACGACACGTTTTGGCAAATAGTCTAACTGTAGTAAATAAATTGTTTGTGTTCCCAATTCATGTTCTAAGTTGTTTGTATTAAAGGGAAAGTTATTTGGCCGAATAGTGGTAATTGTTACAGTATGTCATTGTTATTGAATTGATGATAATAAAAAATAACTCACAATTTTCACTTTCTTAGGAACAATAGAAAAGCTAGTTCTGTCGTTAGTTGTGTCTTTGCAGTCTTTGGTTCGAAGTATCCCGACGGCAGCTGTGAGGAATGTATCCACGAAAGATGTGTCTTTCTCCCGAACACACATCATCTGCCATTGATCTATTGACGGGTAGTCTGTAATAAAAGTAGAGTAGGTAAGCAATCTATGGTCACGATTAAAAAAAATGGTCTGGTAAAAGTATGTTTATTTAAAAAATATTTTTATTTAATATTACGCACCTTCGCAATTACTAGAAACTACTTGATTCTTCTCAACACCAAGCAACATAACCAAAACTTTGTCCACCTTGAACAGATTATCACAGTTCACCTCCTTCTTCAATTCTGACATCTTGGCGGCTAACATCGGACATAGGATTACTATTTGCAACTGTGCCTTTGCCAACTTATCTAGTTTCTCTTGAGAGCCTGACGCCAAAAGTTCTTCTGCAATAATTGGCGTTACTCTGCAATAAAAATAGAATTGTGGATAAAATTACTGGAAAAGAATGTTGTTAACTGGGATTTTCAATACAGTACAATACTCAAATTTAGCATAGGCTTTAGTTAATGCACATTAATATCCATAAATACATTTTTGTAAAAAAATATACTTACACAGAAAAACCCAAGCTCTTTTAGATGTAAAAAATATGACGAAAAGTAATTTAGGTAAAATGAAACCAAAAGTGTAGCACTGATAGAATTATACTAATAGAAATTAATATAAGGTCCTGCTAGAGCTAGAGTATCCACTCGTCAAAATTTATGAAGAAATCTTCATATATTTTGATAAATATAAATATATTTTAAGACCGCTGATCTCGAGTTACTTAAAGGATTACAATCTTTAGATTGAATATATTATTACGCTAAGTGAAAACTTTGGGAACGTTTTTCTTGTATTATCGTCCACCGCTTTTTTCTTTACTTAATTGTTAAGTCAAGTGAAGGACTTGACGAGCCTAATCTTAGTAATTATTTTAGCTCATGAGAGAATTGAATAGCCCATAAACAACCTATTAACTACTCAATGGATCGTACTATTCGAGTAACTACCTACGTCAAAAGACGCGAGGTGCTAGATGCTTGGTATAGATATTTACCTATAGTGATGTCTGGCTCTTTGAGACATAATCTTGTCAAAGCTAGCGACCAAGTAGTCGGACCACAGTGCACTCTCCGGGGACTCGGAGCTCCACAGTATTGCAATATCTTCCATTTCTGAAACAAAGGCTTGACATTAGTACCTGCAACATCAAAAGGTGCAGCAAATGCTAGTATAGGGTCATAAAAAGAGGTTTCTTCGACGGTTATGGCATGGTATGGACTAGCTATAGTTTTAGGTGCACATTATTGTCTAAGTACTTGTTATTTTTACTTGTTTACACTATTTGATTGTTTGATATGACGTATGAACTACTATGATGTCCTAGAATAAGCGATTGAATTTGGGGTCATGATCCAGAGGCACAGGGTTAGAGTTATACCCACATCCTATAAAGCTCGATTCCTCTCCAACAAGTCATGATAGGCTCACTGACTTTTTAGAATTAAATCCACTCAAATCTGTTCAACCTATTAAAAGTTAGCGTAGAATAAGTAAAACTCCATTCATAGGTATATGAACGTTGTAAGCATAACACTCCCTTTTGGACAGTTGTGTAATAATAAAACGAAAGACCAATACATCTTGAAGCTGCAGCGCCAAGATGACATAAATGTTTCCGTAGAAGGGAGATCGAATATAATATCAAAGATTGAAAGGAAGTGTTGTGTCCAAGGGATAATCAAGACATGAACGATTTCGTTCACTTAGTATCGGATGGAATGGGGGTCATTGGCTGGATCGAAGTTCACGGATCACGCCGAGCGCAACATAAACTTTTCAACACATGTTACTGAATTCAATTCCAAATAAAGAATGTTACTCACTGATAAAGCGTTACTTAGATGATGTCTTCGCTAAAGTGTTAGTCATCATACCTTTATAAGAGCTCTTACAGAAAAAAATAATACTAAGTATTATAAGACATGCAAATCGTGTATGTAATTTTCATTAATGTTTATTGCTCGTCTTTAGTTTAATTGTAACGACACTTGAAATCAATCAACTTACATTGATTAATAAGTGTTTTGCATTGAGCTGAGCGCACTTAAAACAGAAAAGCTCGAGCAAGATTGATTATGCAGACATCTTTATGGAGTATTTATCTGTTAAGTGCTATTTCAGTTAATGGCCCGAAAGCCTAGCAATAAACAATATATCGACATTTATTCCCTTTTGCACAATATAGACTAGGTAGAAGCTTTGAACCATTCAACGCTGTCCTCAAAACACATTTATTCCTTTCTTAGCTCGCATGAATGAAAACATACGTTCGCTGTTAAAATTTTTATTGCATCCAGTGGCACGCATACGCATCGACTGCTTACAAAATATGCTATGCACTGCGCGCGCGCCGGAAACTCGTACGGGTTTATACTTACCCACCTCTGCCGCCAAATGAAGACCCGACTAAATGTAATATCCGTTTCCTAAATAGACAAACGTCTATCAGCGTCGCCCGGAATAACTATAGCCGATTAAATGCAGGGTAACTGAACACGAGGGCTGAATATGATTCCCGAGATATGCAGTTATGTGTTATACCATGCGACTATTTCTGCTCAAGTAGAACGGAAACACTTCAAGTTTCAAATTAGAGCATCTTTGAATTGTTTAATTGATAAGCAAATAGATAACTTACTTAAATAGCAATGAAAGTGTAGATTCTTGCTTTTAAAATTCCTCTTTGAGCTCACTCAAGTGCCTTTGGGCTCTTGGGCTGAATTGAATACTAGCAGTATGTCTTCCATCACTTAAATCCCTATTTTTATCGCTTCAGTACGTATGTTACGAAAGTTTTTAAAGTGGAACAAAACAGGTACATATATGAAGCATTTGGGGCACAGTCGGCTGTGCACGCTGTTCCACCGCTTTCAGTTTTCAGTTCAATGGCCGCCGCGGACGTCTTTGATGTGTCGGGTGAAATATTGTAGCTCCCTATAACGGCTCCCAGACTGCCAGGTACCTTTTTGATATAATGATGATCCTTGTGTGAAATTTCGCACTGTATTTGTACACATTTGAAAACTCTACATAAGTAATTCAATGCTGAGACTTAAAACCGTAATTGCCTGTTTGGCACTTTTATTCACCCATTTAAATTCTTCAAGAGATTTATATCCAAATGATTTATTCATTTGGTTACATGATTGTTTTTAAGATCACAGAATACTTAATAGTTGGTGGTTCTACAGCTCATTTAGGTAGGTCTTGTACATTGGGACATTCTTTGAAATCCCCACTGGGATTGGACGCAGCGGCCGGCGGGATACTATTCATTGTAAGATTCGTTAAAAGAATTTCCAAGAATTTAAGGGAACTACCATGAGATCACATTTTAAGGAATTACAGAACGCGAGATGTTTTCTTGATCACATTAGTGGGCGTTGTTCTCTGAAATTATGAGTAATAAAACAGACGGATTCATCCATCTTTACAAATTTTATATCGAAATTATTTCGCGCCTATCAAAAAAATAAGAACTTAAGTGTTTATATTTTGATAGATATGTTTATAACCCAGTTATTACAGTACAGGATATTATTGTTTGCCAAAAAAGGGGCTAACTCTAAACATTGTGAATACAGAAAGGTAGATCGAGAGCTGGCCAACAAACGCATGATTCATAACATGAAAATAACCATTATTTTTCACCCAATCGCGATTCCTCATCGCGCTGTTATAGTTACGGTTAAAACACAATTTATAATTATTTAGACGTTTTGTTGACTCACCATCATCTACTATCACTAAGCTTGTTGTCTCGGTGGTTCATTCATGGACAGAGTCAGACACATGTTGGCTTAAATAACAAATTCCGCTTACTGACTCATTAAAAAATTGGTTAAATAGCACATCCTTTTGTGCCCTTTTACAAGAACTTAACAATGCGCTTTGATGGTATTTTATAAACTGTTATATTGTTAGATCGTACTGTATTTTTGTGTGTTTGTAACTACCCTTAAAATTGTAATTTGCAATTTGCAAGTAGGTATTAACTAATAACAGTTTTGCGCGGTTGTCTCTGTGATGTGATAAGAGCCAGTCTCGTCTCCAGCGTGCGTCCACGACGGCGACGTCTACAGACGTCACAAGCAGGGCTATAATTCAATACACTCGTTGATAACGTGACATCTTGTAAGACAAGAGAAGTCCTACGCCTACATTTATTTATTACATGTGTATCAACCAATATTACCTATTGATAGTAGGTACATATTGTCATCATCAATGAGGCTACCTATCTAATATAGGTTCCTAAATAGTGCAGTAGACAGGATTCATGACATATTAGAATCAGAATAGACATAGTAGCTTAATATTTAAATCTTCAAATATATAACAAAAGCTTTTGTCTATCAAAGCCTTGGGTTTTATGTCTGTTTCCTTTTGTTTTAATGCAAAACTGCGTAAACCGCCCAACATTGAATATCTTTTGTCTCTAAACAATTGTTTGTCGCCTATTCATCAGTTAAACACAATCTGTGGGAGCGATCCTGCACCGATGATATAGACAACTTATACAAGACGTTTACACATTTACATTCCCAATGCGAGTACATTACGGGAGTTGCTTCGATGCATGTAAATTACACTATGTTTATTCAGCCATACATGCCACCCTGCATATATAATGTTGCAACAGCCACATCGGTTACAGACCCGTATATGAGTTCCTCCTCTGACTAGTCAGCAATAAAGCTCACAATCGTATGAAACTTGATGTGACAACGGTGAATCTAATTTGGTGATGTTGTACGGTGTTTCTTTGACATTGATTTTGGATGGAGCTGGACATTTTCAAATCGAACTGTGACGTTCTCGGGTTTACTAAATTGAAGGCCGCTGAAGCCGTCTATAGAGAACACAATGGCTTATTATTTGAGCGTTATATGGGACTGTGCGTGTTACCAAGCTACAGACGTCATTGTATGATAAATTTCATTATTAATCGCGAAGCGAACATCACAATAAATCGTAAAAACGCAGTGTAAGTAGGTAATAAAAATATTTAGCACGGTAATAACTTTCCCTACTACAAAAGCCTTTATAAATTTTGTTTCCCTCAAAGTGGAACAATACCTATGAAATAAGATTGGTGGAAATGCGACAACTTTCCGCATTGCGTGTAATAGAGACAGATCGTAAAAGAGACTTTACGGTCTATAATATTTTTATTATTTAAGACACGTCAATTTTGTCTTTACCTCGCCTGATGGTAAGCTAAAAGCAAAGTCTAATTATGCTAGCAAAATTATTTGAAATTAGGTATTTATATTTTGTTAAATTAAATGAAGCCAATTAACGTTAACAATCAATTTTGAACATTATAATATCTTTGTAACATTGGTAACATAATTTATCAAGGAGCTTACGAATAGTTAATCAATCCGCTTACAGTGTGTTAATTAAATCGTACCAGTTGTCGGGGAAATTCTTATTGATTATAAATTGTGTTGCCACAAATATAATAACTATTACCTAACAAATATTAATTAAGTAAAATAGGTAAGTACTCGTTACTTGGTTACGTAGGTATCTATTACCTACATTTAAAATTAACAGTGCCGATTAGAAAAGTAATGACGTTAATTTAAAGGCATGACCAACTTACGAGTTGGAACTTACACAGTAACTTAAGTTAAAAATAAAAACAAACTCACTTGCTTCAGGCACTACTTCTATTTCTTTATCCTCCATGTCTGTGCGAGTGTGTAAAGCCTTAAGTCCCGATAGTTTCAAGCTAAACGCTTGTCATTGCACTGAACTCCAGGCAAGCACTAGAAAGCGCACTAAATTAATACAAGAGCCCTCAGTACTGTGACAGAGAGAAGTGTCGGTTCCCGAGCATGTGCCGCTCGGCCGGCGACTGTGCGCTGGCGTCAGGCAGCGGCGCACGCGCACGCACTTCGCATACTAAAACCTCTACGCGACAACGATAATCGCAAGTCGCATCGCCATTGCCATCCCTCATGCCTAATCTTGGCAAACACATTTGGGCCTATGTGTAAATATTCCCGAAGCGTTATCGATGACCAAATACGAGACAGTAAACACTAAACACGTTTTTATTATATTCCATTCACATTTCGCTGATATCTCTAATCGGGGAACAATTACGGTTCTCGAAAAGAGATAAGCGGAGATAGTGAAGATGAACGACGGAACAAGGGAACGACCTTTACATAATTTTATATTTCTTTTATCTCTCTTCTTTTTTATTGTCTGATAAAGTTATATGCATAGCGTCGTCGGTGACAGGGCAAAAGCGAATCAATTTGTGGAATATTTATAATATTATAAAGTTTATAGATTCTTCAGAAATTATGATAACTAGTTAGTAGTGACAGGATTTATAGCAATTTTTTTTTCTTAATAATTCAACGAGTAGGTATCGTGATTTATTTGATTTATTTCTTATTTTACTATCTACACTGATCCCGACGTTTCATTTGCTTTTTTGCTGCCTTGTTCACAGGGAGTTTTTTTTATCGTGCAATACATCCCCACGGATACCACCCCCACGGAGCCGGTGGAGGCGGTTATATCGGACTCGAACCGACCAAAACGCACGCCGTCTTGGGTCCTTGGTTGCCGGAGGTGAGATTGCCAAAAGTATATGTCTCGCACCCCGGCAGACCCAGGATGGTCACAGGGAGGTTTCCGTAACCATGACGGTCTGCTGACTAACCAAACCAAATAAAATCGCAATAGAATACGTTAAGAAGGGAGTTTTAGTAGTAGTTTTTTTTTCCATCTTCATGATAGTTACGTTCTATTGCACAAATCGCTTTATTGTTACAGATAACGTATAGTAAAGGGCAATTTACATAATAACAGTATATCAATGGCACCGGTAAGGTTTTTGAACATTTCAGAGATGGTATTGTATCATTTAAGTACAGTATATCGAGGGTCGAAGGTCGGCTCGGGTGCAATGTGCTCTCGTATCGACTCTGGGTTGCGATTGACATGTTTACGGCCATTTATCATTAATAATCATTTCCATGAACTCGTACTTACTTTATTATTATCTAATAATAGAGTTCATACTTCCTATAAGATAGTTGACTTACTAGATTTTATTGTTTAGTCGAAGCCGTTGTCAATCATGGAGCAAATTGTCATTGTTATCGATAGATCGAATATGTACCTAACATGGGGAAAAATTAATCTTCTCGGGCAGGACTGGAACCTGAAGTTAGCATAAGTACATGCTATAAAATTCATTCAAAAAGTTATTAATAGATGTTTTGAGTTAAATTGTAATCATATTGATTAAGCTATTGTATTCTTATATTATGTATTATTGCACCTATTTAAATTAAATATGATACTATATCAGAGTATACTAATAAATTTAGAGAATTTTACTTATTGGGGTCATTAGGTAAATCGTATTCGAAAAATATAATTTTTCACAGCACTTTTGACTACATATTCAACAACCTCCGAACAAAAATAATATCGTAATAATAGTATCTCTATTATTACTTAATCGCTTGAAGAAATTATAAAAAAGTGGTAATACTGGTAATATAATATTATATATTGTAGGCTATAAGCCCCGATATTTGTTTACAATAAGTAGTTGCCCTACCCCTTACAGTTATTATTCCAACACGATCGACTACAACGGCGTTCAAATACAGTTTTAGATACCAGAGCACCAAAATTTACACATCAGTCCAAATATACTATCTTGACCTTTGGACAACTTTTACGTGGTTTTTCTCCAATATTCTATGGAAAAAGCGGTACTAGAGCGTTATCGGTAGATACTAATACGAGAAATAGATTAACAGCGTACAATGGTTGAGAACCATGTATGAATACATAAATATAATGATGGCCAAATATCTTGACAATATACTCAAGCTACGCAGGAAGCATTTTTTTAGGTCTCTCGGAGGTTCTGCGGGGTTTGACCCCCGAGGTACGCTGGCCAACCACATCATTCAGCTAGTAGTAGGTACACCAACAAGCTGACTATCGTTCATATAGTTCCAACTATAAGGTAATCTATGCTATCGTACTCCGTGACACCAGTGGCGTCGGTTTTTTAAATAAAAATTGTGAAATGGCAAAAACCCAGAAGTCTGTTTCTCTATCCCTAAGACTTCAAATTACCTTATCTTGACCCCAGATCTTCACAATCACACGTAAACGTAAGTGCAAATTTGTGCCAAGGATCCAGGACGTAGACAATCACAATTAATCTCAACAACGTAATTTACGCAGATGATATAGACCTAGTAGTGCCTTAGTACTATAATAGGTATTTATGAGGTATGTTCAGAGAGCCATGGGTAAAAGCCATAATATAAAACTATAAAATGTAATGACAGCATAGGACTGTTAAATAAATTTCATTTTATGCTGCTGTTATACAGGTGATATTACAAAAATATAAACATTCGGATTGAGAACCTCCTCCTTCTTTAGAAGTTGGTTATAGAAGCGCGATAAGCTAAAGTGTTCCACATTCGAAATTTAAAATTCACGTCCTTGCCCGCCTATCCCAGGAACTGTGACACAATTTTTATTTATTTATTTATTTAACTTATTAAAAAAATACATTATAATACATGGCATTAAGCGCGTGCATCAAAAAAACCATTGAGGTTTGTGAAAAATGCAACTCATTCTAGTGCATATACGTATGCATTACATTCAAAAATAGCTCGATCCGTACATCCTGGACCCAGCTTGTGCTCAAAAGTACTCTTTACGTGCAGTGAACAGCTTGTTCTAGTAGTATACTCAGAAGTCATTGATAAAATGTGATATAATTATCGTTGTAGCGTATGTACTGTCAGCAAACAGTAATTTAAATATTTATTATACTCATTAGAACTCTGGCTTGAGGGACTGACACGAAGGAACAAAAATCACTGGCCACACAACCCTCAAAGTAATTGGGACAAAAATGATAACGCAACGCACAGAATTTCATGTTCGAGAGAAGTGAAAGTTACAATTATTCATTGTGATATGAATATTAAAGGTTCTACGCAGCTCTGCCGTAGCAGATACAGATCGCAATATTAATTTTAAATGTACCTATTTGATTAAGGAATGTAGTTTGTATTATTTTCTATCAATCCGTTCGTATGGGAACTTCGACTTGAAAAAGGAATTATAAATAGGTCAAACAATGAGATAAAAACAATTAATTAACGAACAGTAATAGAAGTAGAGCTTATGTAGCTATTATTTAATTTTAATCGATGGTTGAGCCACAGTGTAAAGTTAGTTTATTTAGAATACTGACTCATTTGCACCAAATTGATTAACTGCAAACGTTTAATGAATGGCCAAGACCAACAATGCAAAATGGATGAGCAAAAGTCTCCGAAGGATACTAAAAATTCAGAAGTCAGAAGTGACAGCCTCAGATGCGACCGGGACTAACATAAATGTACAGATAACATCAACGACAACAACAACGATAAAAGACACATACCAATATATCGGGTGTAAGGAGGCCGAAATCCCCTTAGTACTCCAGGTACATAACACATTGGCATAAAAAATCGATTTGGACAAAAAAAAACATTCCAAGTTTGTATTTTTTATTTTGCATTATTTACTCTCCATCGTGTTAGTAAAGCTGAATGAAACGGTATATTCATAAAAAAAAATCACTCCTAAAAAACCACTAGCTCCAAAAGTCCCCTGACATGCGGTATAATAAGAGGTTTGGTAGGCCCTTGCCATGGTAAGAGAGTGTCAAGGGTCTCCCCATAATAGATGCCCAAGACCCTGCGAAGTGGAGAAGTAAAAGCCGTAAAGGAAACCCCGAACTTCGAGGTGAAGGCCTTGGATGTGACGGGAACTAACGTGAGGATAATGATGATGGTAAGACCTTAGACAGAAGCGAAACACCAACTTCACTTAATTACGAACTTCTCTAAAGTTTGGCAAACGATTCTAAGATCTACGCAAATAAATCATCGCAAATATCTCTCGATAACTTTACGTTAGAATAATCTTTAGTCAAATCTGTTAGATGTTTGATAGATGGCAAACAACCTAAGTAAATATGATTACGTTTGCTAAATAAATCACGCTGTGTGAGGATAAATCATGACTATGAGCAGATAGAATGGCTTTCATTTTATTTACGATAGGTTTGGCCCGCGGTTTCGCGCACATCGATGATGATTTTTGATGCTCATACCTCTGGTTCTACTCAACCAATTTCAGTCCAGCATAGAACCAAGTTTTTTTTAATGAAAAACCGCTTCAAAATCCGTTTAGTAGTTTCTACGTCAATCGCGAACAAACAAACAAGAATTTCAGTGAACATATTTTTGTACCGTTAAATTTAACATGAGCTAAGTTATATCTCAACAATGTACAGCCATAAATTATATTATTTATAACGCTTAAAAAGATGTGATGCTGATCTTCCGTAATTGAAATACTTATTAAACTCGTATCTATTTATAATTCTAATATTTAGGTACTATTCTTACCTTTGAAAGTAAAGTTCTTTGGCTTTCGTCTCTTAATTGTATCTTCTTCTTTTTGGTTGAACCTCGGTGGGGGCATCCGCGGTACTTCACTAGGAACTGCTGTGACTTCGCCCGCGCCCGCAGCGCCAGTTGCCAGGTAGCCACCAACCGAGTGCCTTCTTCTACCTTGAAGAGGAATTGTGTAAAAAACTTCCTCACGCTCCTGAGGACCATCTGATGTTACCACTGTTGTACTTATTTTGCCCTTCCTATAGAAATAAAAAGTTGAATTAGTCTTCAAAACAGAAAAAAATAATGATATATTGAAAGGCTAAAAGGTCTAATCGACAAAAAGTTCACAATAAAATCAACTTAGAAGTAATGGGTGTATGATGTTGTTTGGGATCTTTTCCCTGTGAACATTCGATTTCACTTGCACCCTTTTGACTTTCAATCATCTATGACTATATTGTTATTGTGTATGTGTTGATTACTTACTTAATGCGCGGAGCAGTAGATGTATGTCTCATATCACCAGGTGCGCAATCCCCAGGCCTAGGTTGCCCTTTTAAGAATGCCTCCGCTTGTTCGGGTTCTCTTGCAGACAAAGATCTAAGCAGAGCCCTGAACTCTTTTCTCCTTGGACTTTCTGGTTCCCTTCGTCGTGGTGAGCCCAAGGATCGACCGGCATCTGGCCAGAAGCGGCTGGGCGCTGATCGAGAACATGGCTCAGATGTAGTTTGAGCCTCTGTACTGTCAGTCACATCTTTGTTCGGTAAAGCGAAGTACGACGGGTTATCTGTAAGGGCAAACAAAGAACATAACAATTTGAGTTTTACGGAAATATAATGAACAATAATTGTAACAGTTTGATAAGTACCGATACCGAGTATCATGGAAGCGTTTGAGGCGACGTCGTACGATGGCCAGTGCTCTACGACTGCGGCACACGGGAATTATTCAATAACCCCAATGACCTAACGGCTCTCCATTACGTCCAGTGCGGGCCGAGTATAGCAACCTACTTTTGAAAGCCGGAAAATGTGAATTGAAGGCAATTTTTGCCCATTGTCTACCCTATCTAAATGACTCGCTAACGGAATGACAGGCCATTTGGCAGGAGGAGTTTGTAGGATATTTAGAAGGGAATTTACTAATAGGTAGGTACTTCATTATCATTTTACACTTCAGCCTACAACTTTTGCGAGGTAACAGGCGCAGATAATAAATTGATAGAATATTTGCAGCATAAATTTAAAAAATCCGTGCGATTTTGTATGAAAACGTTTTGAACCACATCACGCCTTAAGCTTGCCTTAGACCTCTTTCATGTTTTAAAAGAAAAAAATACAAGATGATCGGACGTGAGACGTTAGTAACATCAATAGTGTTAAGTATAAATAATATTACTTAAAGCGAGATAAATCATAGCATGGGAAAGTATTCAAATCTCGAATTCTCACAGTTGTCTACGGGCATGAAAGAAGTTCGTAACTGTTTTTGTGGCCCTGCGCCCGCATGTGCGGACTTTTGGGTCGATTCAGGACCGTGGGGCAATTTAGAAGTGTCCCTAAGCACATGTGTGGCTAAGTAACAACAAGTGAATGACAAAAGGGACGCACTCCTAAACTAGACGCATAATGCACTATTATATTATTGTTGTGTTAATGACATATTTGACAGTAATTAATTGCTTTAACGATAAAAATGACAAAATATGTTATTTTATTTTTTATTTTTAGATATAACGACAGCCTCTGTGGTGAGATACTATTTTTTGTAAATACATACATATTATACATAGAAACACCCAGACCAATGCAAATAGCCATATTTATGCATACAAAAAAAATTGCACTGGGCGGGGATCGAACCCGCGGCTCCAGCGTAACATTCGCGTTCACTACCGCCACACCACAGAAGCTGTATATATTAACCTAATATACTTATGTATAATATGTACTTTACATATCTAATATTTTTAATTGATAGTAACACCTACTGTTACTATCAGTAAAATATTTGTAACATAAACATTCATTACAAAATACAGTAAAAATCATTAGGGTGGAAGATCTTCGTTAACATTTTTGGTGATACCTAATTTTATTTCTTAGTAAAGCTTATAATATAATTAAATGATTTCATCATAATGATTTAGTGAACTTTCTATAACACTGTAGAACAAACTCTCACTTCAGAAACTATCTTATCCGTTCTTTGAAACTACATATAAGCGCATCTAGATGTGCGATGCACATAACGTTAAGGAGACAGTTTACTATTGGTCAGAAAGCAATTCGTTACTATAAATAAAGAAGTAAATGTATAAGTAGGTAGAGTCACATCAATAAATCAACTTTATTTCCCGGAAAACGCTAACGAAAGAAATCTCCAAACGCATTCTAAGAAAAACGATGTTTCAGGTCTTTCAAGTCAAGTTACACTGAAACACGAGCGCGGGTCACCGTTAATTAAGAGTCAGTGGGCATGCACTGGCATACTAATGGCATGCTACAATACCTACTGTGTCACAAACAGTTATCAATTTATCATCGGTGCCTAATAATAAACGACGATGCGTCTGATTAGGACACAATGTAACTTATGTCCATGAACAAAATCACTAACGATTGACGAATTCGTTTGTTTGTAAATACGCACCTACACATACACTTGAGCACAAGACTTGCTAAAACTTCAGAATACTTATCGTAATTAAGTTACTTTCCTGAATCCATTTTCCTATCAGAAAATAAAATAACTTATTGAACTTTTACCGGAAGAAAATTGCAAAAGTTTTAATAGATACACAGCGAAGCGCGCACGGGCGGTTCCTAAATCAACTTTTTTAATAAGATACAAACACCAAAGTATGAAAAACTTACTGGTGGCTCGTAGGCAATAGTCAAACTGGGGTCCCATGGTCGGATATCACAGAATGTACACACTATACACGACACATCTGGCCGGGCGCGCGGCGGGCTCTGTGCCTGTTGTGCGTATCTCGTTGATCCGGCAAGGCGCGGGCGCAGGTGGAGTCGAACGCGGGTTTTGGGCGATCACCGCACACGTGCGCCCTTTCACGAGGAAGCGGAGCTTTCTTAGCACGCGCGTACAGGAAACGTACCGTGTATACAAACGCTGTAACCATGGATTCATGAATATTGAAATAACTGGCGATAACGCCTAAAGATAATTGACATTGATGCCTTTTAAATTTTACGCGGCAAAATTAAAGTTTGGCTATCGTTGTGTTATTGTGCTTTTATTTGATATGGAATTGATGTCAGAAAACCCAGAAAATCATTGTGTTGTTTTTCTTTAACCAAGAATTGGCCCAAATTATCGAAAACATGGAGCAAAATGTAAAAGACACGTTGGGCTTGACGGGACGACGTAAGATCTAGGTATATCTATTATTTTCATCTGAGGAGGGCCAAACCGTAAGGGATGGCCCTGGGTCAGCCGGGGTACGAGGTACATGTCGATGAAAACCTCACCTCCGGCCTAGCACCACGGCCCACAGTCGGCGTGTGGTTTTGGTCGGTTCGAGTCCGACATAACCTCCCCTTCCGGCTCCGGCTTCCGGGTATCCAAGGGGATTTCCGCACAAAAAAAAAAAAGGATATTATTTTAATTATTTTCATCAACATCGCAAATTATCTAAAATAACCTATTTGAAGTCAAGTGTAAATATGGTCGTGCCCCTTTATTTTTGCTTGCTTGACTTGGGGGGTCGGGGGGGGGGGGGGGGGGGGGGCACTGCCATGCCCCCAGATTTGGAATTGGATTCTAACTTATAAGAGTAAATTATCTCTAGAATTAGACAATTTCCACCAACCTGTACCCACATAAATCAATCAAGACTATCCCACAATACAAGAGAGATATGGCAACTTAAAAATGGCTTCATGAAAAGGGGAGCTGTGAAGCCAGTTTTAATTTTAAGTGTTTATGCGTGTGCTGCGTCCGCCACCGGGACCATACTCGGCGTCTTGGGCGTCACTGTTTGTAAACACGCGTCCCATTCATGACCAGAGATGTGGACCCCTCAGGGTACTAACACAGAACACTGTATCGACGGTAATTATAACTCTTCTAATAATAGCAACAAGCCCTATAAAAAGGAAGCAAGGGTGAGGAAGTTTGTACTCAATGTTGTCAAGTAAACAAATCTGTGAGTTACTTGTTGTGACTACATAAAAACTTGAAACGTGTTATTAATATCCGAAAGTATTATACATATTAAACTCTTCCAACTGAGCTATTGAGCCTCACCTGAATCATTTCCCTTAAAGACGGATATAAAGAGAAGGAAAATTTGAAATGATTCAGGTGTGGCTCAATAGCTCAGTTGGAAGAGCATTCCCCCTGTAAGGGAAAGGTCGTGAGTTCAAGTCTCACTTGAATATTTCATTTTTTCCTAAAGTAGGCATAGTTTTCACTAGCAATACTAGCATGTAGGCATATATTATGAAGTTTTTTTTTTCCGTTCGGAAATCCCCGCGGACACCCCCCCTGCCGGAGCCGGAAGGGGAGGTTATGTCGGACTCGAACCGACTGAAACCGCACGCCGACTGTTGGTCGTGGTGCTAGGCCGGAGGTGAGGTTGTTATCGACATATCCCTCGCACCCAGGCTGACCCAGGGCCATCCCTTACGGTCTGGCCCTCCTCAGGATATATTATGAAGTCTAGGATGCGGGTAAAGATATTGAGATACTTTTTGTAACATCTAATACATACTTAAAAACACTCAGATCTGCGAAAATTTGAGAATGAGAATTTAACTCGCGACTTAGCAATCGAACACTACCACTACAGAGGTCGTAAATAAAAGAATCTACAAAAAACAGTCACAAAATATGAAATGAACGTCAAAAAGCAGTTGTGCATGACGTAGTACGTACAACGTATTACAATTTCAATCTCGACTCCCGACGTCTGGTGATTCTGTTGAACCATTCGAAAAATGAGAACTTTGACGTGGGGGGCTATTATCTAAACACTCGTTAAGACTCATACTATTAGACGATATAACTCACTATATGACCTGAATGATTTTTAAGATAATATGTATTACTTCCCTAATGAGTGGAGGTTATAGACTCTTGTAGAGTTACTACAGAAACTTTGATTTACGATGTTTAATTTTCGTGAAGAGAGATCTTTCAAATACATTCAGTCATGAGTTACCTCCAGATAGTAATAGTTGTCGCAGTCGTTCTAGCAGTTTGCTAGCCAGTTTGGAAAATATATCGCAAAAATGATTTTGGTAATTATGGAATCATCATCACCATCACGCGTTAGTCTATTGTACTTAGATGCGTTATAGTGCAAATCTCAAGATGATCATACCATGACCGCGTCAATTTTCGTTCTAATTATTGTTTAGGTATCATGGAACGCGAGAGTTTAAAAGTTAGTTCACATCTCAAGAGTTGAATGAAAAGTTAATAATTAGCTTTAATCTTTATACTTTAGCCTCTGCTAAAGTAGGTAGGTATTCTCAGAAACCACTTTTTTTTGATGAATAAGTTTATTTTGTTATTAAATTTAAATCTGAAAATGATCATATAGTTTTAACGATGACTGTAGGAACTCTATTCTATTCTATACTAACTCTACAAAGTAATTGCTTATAGCTAATTGAGAAATTTTATTGAGCAATCATTTCTTGAATTACCTACGGACAGCCAACATAATGAAATCTATGAAATATTCATCTGTCTAAATGTATACTGCATACCTTTAAATAAAAACTCAACGAGAGTTCACTGTATCGGCTGACACCGAAATTGGACCCTTGAGTAGTGGAAATAAAAAAAATATGCCAGATGTCGGGTCGCTGTGTTTACTTGCATCTGCTGTGAAACAAAGCTCACTCTATATGCGCCGCAAGGATTTACAGAGGGCACAGAGATGGAACTCTACATTTAAATAAAACATTGTTTCTTTAACGATACTTACGTTGATTCTAGGTCACTTACATTATTATGTACGACGTGTAATAAAAAATATTTATAAAATCGTTGAAATCCTATCTCTCCTAGATGATGATAGTGTGATAGTATTGTATTGTTTAAAGTATATCTTGCCTTATAGAAAAATTTATGATAAGTACTGAAAAAATTAAAGTAAGTAAGTTTGTTTAAAGACCGCATACATATTTAGATACTTAATTGTCTTGATTGCTGACTTCCGACAGTTCCGACTCACTCTATGAAATGGTCCTGCTATTTAATTTTAAATGCAGAAATGTTGTCGTTGCATACCGCTTTTATACGTTCAAATTATCCTGAGTAATAATAGTGAGGTTGATGAGAAACGATAGTTTACTATTCTCGATGTCCTGTATACAAAGCTCTTTTGTTATGACTATTCTCTGTTCTGTGCTTATGTATGTTTGTGTGCTACTAACAAGCTATGTTTGATGGGGAGAGTAAAGTTTACTTAGACATAATTACTTGTTATTACTTCTGACATATTTTTCGATATCAAATGCATCTACTTTCGAATACTTGTGAAGAATTGTGAAGAAGGTAATGTAATTACTTGAGATCAGACCAGTTGCACTCACTGTCTAAATATCCTAGATACCACGTGCACTTAAATATTTCGCATTTATGATATTCGTAATAAACTTTCAAATCATTCACGAAGGGCTCAGGAGGAGCATATGCTCTCAAACTCGAAGTAGGTGGAATCCGAGGTACAAGTATGTCCGAGGAATGCAAACCAGTTTATTTTTGTGAAGCGCACACTCATCGCTCTGAAATCGTACCTACCATGTGATTAAATCGCTTATTAGTCACCATACAGCGATCATTAGTCGTTCATGTGTTTTCTTTACCTCAAGTGTAGATTTAGATATCTTCAGGTAGTTATATGTTTGCACTGAACTTCTCCATTTTTGATATGTTCTAATAAGATATTGTTACCATTAGACCTAGAACACCATTTAGATTTGGAACTGCATAACTAACGATGTACCATACATACATATATTCTTTCATCGCCTTCATCACGAAGGGGTTAGGCAGTGGTGAATTAACAGTATTAACACCCACATTCCCTACCAATGTACCTACCAACATCCCGCAAAATCCACAGCAGGTATATGAAGTATTACAATCAGTAGATCTCCTTAGAAAAGAGCGGTATTCGTTTACAGACCCGTGGTAATCATTTAGGTACTATGAGGCAGCCGTTATATTAGCCGTTATATTATTCCCTGAGGATGTTGAGGGAATAGGCACGGAGTTTGGACTAACAATGCAATACCTGGGGCTGAAATATTTTACAGCAAGAATTCGAAAGAAGATTGTGTCAATCAAATAACCCCACACATCAAATTTCGCGTTCTCATTAAGATTTTGAAGAAGATTCAGTCTGAAAGTTTACCAGTTGTCATTATTATTTTCTGAAAATAAAATCAGAGCCCAAAAGTATACCTATCCAAAATTAAATGCTAATAACAAACTGTATCTCTAGGTATTAAAAGCAAGTAAATATGTAAATTAAAAATAATTCACTTCAGTAAAATGGGTAGCTAGGTCGTACTTCAAATCCAAATACATATCTTCAATATTATAATGAACGTTTGGGCGTTTTTCCTTAAGGTGTTCCTAACGTTGAACATTCAAGAACGCTTTCTTTGAGAGAAATAAAGAGATTATCTGCTAAACGACAATCTCATTAAGTTAACTCAGTAAAATGGTTTTTAATGGACATTGCGTAAGACACCGATATTCAAAGGAAAAACACGACGTTTTTATCTCCGTAAGGGAATTTTGAAATGTATATCATAACTTATTCATATCCCACAGCTGGGCAACGTTTATTAGAAAACTGGTATGCTTTTGCCGCAGTCACCTGCCGACCAATTTTTTTATGACAAAACTTTATGTGCTATAAGTAAAGTAAACATAATATCCACACCTTTAAAATGGAAATTGTAGGTAGTAGGTAGGTAAACATTATGAAAATAGATCTTGAAAATCATGATTTATGGTCCGGTACACTATTCTTGTGGAGTTTGAGGGCTTGGTCGAAAATCTCCACGCAGCGCACCCTGGGCGACGGCAAGAGTCGAAAGTGCCTTTCGCTCAAGGTAACAAAGACGCTGCAACCGACCCTAAACGAGATGGGAGCGGTCCTGATTTCTCGGATGCTCGCCACGTATCGCTCTGGTTAGCAAATGGCACAGTGAAGTAGAGGCAGGCATGGGGGCAGGTGGGTTGTCCCGAAGTGCAAACGCTGGTCTGTTTTAATTGACAAATTGACAATTAAAAAGCATTTAATTAGAAAAGAAGTCTTTTGAAAGTACTTCCCAAAATTCGTTCCTTGCTTTTCCTCAAATGATGTACTAGGTAGGTTAGTTCTAAATCCGAAAATATCTGTAGTTTTTACAACCATTCCTTAGAATGAATTTATCAACGTTAGGGTTCTGAAATATTCCAATTAAAGAAATTAGGTACTTTTACGGCTTTTATCCTGTGATTTTCTCATTAAAACGAAAATGTCAAAGGTCATCTTCATATAATCTATAGAAAGCTTACAAAAACTCGCGTAGGCGTTCCATCCAGAGACTTATTGCCGCCAAATTCAGTTATCCGATATCAATAGACAGGCCCGATTCGCTACACATGATATTGATTTAAGATGGTTAAGTAGCTACACACAGTAAATTGGTTCAAGAGAAACGGAAACATCCAATTGTACCTAAGTCATCTCTCGTCGCGAGGGCGATGGTACCCATGCAGACGAAACAACTTTATTCATGGCGATCAATATATTATTATCTAAAAGGTCATTTCAGTACAACCGTATTATCAGAATATGAATTATATTGCTGGTCCAAAAATGGTGGAGGTTCAGAATAATCAGAATTAATCATAATGAACTGCTTTCTATTATGAGTAGGTCAGCACCGGCGATTCGTTGACATCTTTCTGTAGTGTTCTTTAGTGTTTTCGGCCTTCAACAACAAAGGTCTCGTGCCTACTACTGGACAACGGAATCCTATTGCATCATCAGTACAATTGTACAACTGGTCCACTATTCATTAGCACCCACTATCCTACAATATTCTAAGAGATAATGCCCAGTGTAAGCAGGTCACACCTACTAAAGATAAATGAGTAACTGCTCCATCGTTTATTTCACACCAAATTGGTATTTTTCGATACAACTGTATTGATCTTATTTGACACATTCGCACTGTAAATCCCCGGAGGGTTAGGCAGAGGTGAATTAACACCCACATTTCTCCAAGTCTTGTATTCGGTCTCACGTAAAAGGGGGTGAGCCTATTGCCTCATTCCGGGCACTCTTTTGACTCGAGCCATGCATCCAAGGCTGAGCCTGGGCTGTATTATATCTATCTGATGTTAAACAGCCCTATGCCTCACCTTTACTCGCCTTTTACGACACATGGGAAGAGATGGGTTGGCCCAAATTCTACTCTCCCGAATATCACTTACTTAATGACTTGAATAATCAAATTAACTAATAAAATTGTTCTGATGAATGCTGCCTGAAATTACTTACCCACTGATCGCTATAAAACTTCTAAGGGGCAGGCAGAAGCATAACAGTATAATAGTATCAATAAATAAACTAACCCACCGCAGTCCACTGCTGCGCAAATAGTATAATACCTACCTATGTAACACCCGGGAAGCTTCCACCCTAGAGAGTGGAAGTTTCGGAAGTTCTAACCAAGTGCCGCCGATTGTGATTACCTATACTCCATTTGTTTAGGTACTTAAAAAAAGGTAAACAAATCGTAAAAAGGGTTCTTCTATAGGGTCATTTCTCGTTCCGAAATAAAAAGAAACCAAAATAAAATCATTTTAGAACTTAAAATCCATTTCTATCGTATATTTTTCTATATTGAACTACTTTGTTTAATATTAAGTTGCATTTATTATTTCCTAAGCTGAAAAACTATAATAACTATATTATTAAGAATGATTTTAAAAACTATTGCACCGTGCCTACCATAAAGAAACTAAAAAGACAGATATTCAAAACAGTTTTTTCCAGATCGCGCCATACGTGCGTGACTGTCAAAGTCAATTCGCAGTTTGTAGTTTGTATTTATTGTTATTATTCGGTACCTTAAAGAGCTGGCAAAGAAGTGGAGAAGATGTCATCCCTAGATAAGATAATAGACGAAACCTATAATCGCTTTGTAATTAATTAGTGTTGGTGATAGTTCTTCGGACTCAGACTAAAATTTTATTTAGTGATTGAATTTGAAATCACTTTAATTGTGATTATAATTTTGTGAATGTGTTGAACGTGTGAGTTTAATATTATAAATTTTAAAATTATTTTGTAAGGTAAATGTAGTCTTTATGTTGCCCATAATCATGCACAAAATTACTATTGTCATTGACGGTTGACTATCTCTGAAATCCACCATTTTTCTTGTTTACCTTTTTTTAAGTACCTAAACAAATAGAGTATAAGTACTTTTTGATTTATTTTTCACTTCTACGAAGACGCTCTACAAAATCGATGCAAGCTGATCTCGGCATCGTACCGATAAACCAAACTAATACATACCTAGCTTTCACGACGAGAGCAACCTGAATATGGATATACATATAGGAACTCGCCAGGAACCTGTGATGGTGATGACGATTATAGTAATAAGATTATTGCTATGGTTTCAATAAAAATAATATGAGTAGGTTTATACCTATTCGTAAAATATTATTCGCGTTACTAAGAAATATAATAATGGAAGAAGACCGTAAATATCAAAATATCTAGTAGTACCTATACCTCCCTAATGCTTCATGATTGATCATTACTTTTGTAATAAAAGGCATAATAGTCATAAACATTCACTTTAGTGCTTTTCTGAGTAACAACGACAGCTATCGATGGCTCATCTATCCTTTACACACTTAGGTACATACAGATATATTTAACCAACCTCTAAAAAGGAATAGGTACTCGTTTATACGTACATTTTGTGTTTGTTCGGGCATAACAACATTATATTTAATTGATGAACCTTAGTTTCACCCGACTGCGCCAGCGAGGGTAATATGTTACGCGCGTATGTATGTAGTTTACTTAGTTCCCCTTTACAGGCCTAACGGCTGAACAGATTTTGATGAGTTGGATCTCAAATGAAAGGTCCTCACCTTCCGAGTGTTATAGGATACTTACATAAAATTTGTGCATTCGATTTTTGGCGCTTAAATATATGCTGTCGAAAAAAAGATTCTTCAAACACTTATCGAGTAGGGTATCAAACTGAAGGAATCATAAGGCGATTACAAAAATATAAATATACCTATGTCATATCTCAAAAGTTTTAAATAAAATAAATTATTAAAAAATTAAAAAAAACCTGACTGCTGTATTTTCTTTTGGTTTATGATTAGTAAAAGGGTACTGGCTGCTATCAAACTTGTTTCGATCTTTTAAACAGCAGTCGGGTTTTAATTTTTTTTAATAATTTATTTTATTCACTCTTCAATGCCTTTTTGGTTTTTACTACATAATTTAAGCACCCTGGTACCGACTAATTTTAGAAAGGCTAAAGCTAAATGCTTTAGTATTTGTCAAATTGATTAGGTTCAAAAGATCTAAATGATCATCGTAGTATCTTACCCTTACCTATTATGTTGATTGGCAAATCAGTATCTAGGTATGATAAGCGATTTGGAAAATAGTACCTTTATGTTGATGCTATTGACGGCACTTAGGTATATTTACGTCCAACACTTCATTTGAGTGTTGACCTAGTGCTCTACATATCTGCAGATTCCCGGAAATTGGTGCAAATTAATTATGATGGAAGCCAGATTTCAGATGATGAAGCTCGCGTTCTACTAACAGAAAGTTCATCGACCAATCGGTTACTATATACACCACAGATACTCCCATATTTAGTTTAGAATATGTGCTCTCTTGTACTTCGTTATTGAAGTGGTTGAAAATATCTGTCTTGGTGGGTAGGTATATAAAAAGTTAAGATGGTTTCTGTAGGTAGTGTATACAAAAAATGAAAAAGTTGCGTTCACACCTCACATAAAATTCGTTTCTGTCAGTTAAGGTTCATATCTATTTTTTATGAATTCTAAAGCGTAACCTGGACACCGGCTGCTAGAAGGTACCTCAGATATAAAATGAAATAGTGTTTTAAGCCTAATCTCTGTATTTCATCAATGTGACTTACTATGAAATTTGATAAATATAACTTACAGAATTAGACCCATCTACTTAACTAAAAATATAACGTCATAAATATCTTGGCGATGAAGTCTCAAAATTATGTTAAAACTCTCGTCCAGAGAGCAAAGGTATTCTTGTCCGAAATAAAGGTGTGTACCAAATATATCAGAACAATCGGCCAACTGGAAGGGGGTAGAAAACTAAATCAAGATCATATTGAGTACTTTGTTCGTTAACATCTTTCTGATGCTGACTGTACCTACATACCTATTTATGTACAATCAGCGGCAGCGTTGGAACGATCTTGACTTCAAAGTCTCAAAATGATCATAATACTTAGTTAGAATTTACAATAATTATAACGGGAGCCTTTGATTTGCCTGACGTTTCGACCAGGTTACACCGGCCGTGGTCAGAGGCTGACTGGTTCGGTAGTGCACGCCCGCCGTCTTCGAGTTCGTGAGGTAGTAGGATTATTATTATATTATAGAGGATTATTGTATTACCTATAGGAACCATGATCGCGTTAATTCCTGTTATAATTATTGTATATTATGGAACGCGAGAGTTTAACAGTTAGTTTAGTTAGAATTTGCTCCTAATACCTTGGTTTTAAGATTTATTTGAGGCTTTGTCGTTAAGATCTTTCTGACGCTGATTGTACATACCCAGTTCTGATTTTTAAGGTTATACGGTTATACCTACTTACATACTCCTCGTTTGATAGAAACGTAGGAAAATGGAATATATCATAATCCATGATTACCCTATAATACCCTGATGGGATTATAGCGACGAAAGTTTTGTGTTAGAGCTTACCGTGGCCCTGAGCCGTCGAAAGGACCTTTTCAATAATATTACTGAACATTTATTCAGGAATATTTCTCAATAGTCCGATATTACCAAAATAATTACTTCCCACGACCGCAATACTCGTATTTGGAGAACGAATGATTCGACATCTACTTTCATTAATCATACAGCTTTTATCTAAGTATTGGCTAAATAAAAGATAAGTAATCAATAAGGTATTCATTTTTATTTGTAATTCTCAATTCGTATCGAAATTATCCTGGGATATAAAAGTGTACATAAGTGTACCTACCTATACAGTCTAGATAGGTACACTTATGAACATAGTTTTTTTTAATTGACTTGTCGAAGCTCTGAAACGGTTGAAATCATTTTGATGGGATATTCACTGGTAGATGGCTGATGTAACAAGGTGTAGCTTGATCTACTTTCATTTAACTAAACATTGACAGCTTCTGTGGCGTTGCGGTAGGGAACGCGACTGCTACACAGGAGGCGCGGGTTCGATCTCCGCTCAGTGCAAATATTTGTATGCATGAATATTGATCTATTTGCATTGATCTGGGTGTTTCTATGTACAAACAAATACAAATAAAAAGTATTAAAGAAGTAAGTTTATCAGCAATCTAGATTCCATAACCCAAGCTAATTAAGCTTACCATGGGTCTAGATAGCGTTGTGTAGAATGTTGTATATTTTTTTTTTCTGACAGAAAAGGATTAGGTCGTTAAGGTTCCCGTAAAAAAAGTTTGGCATATAGAGCGATACGGAGATATTGTAAGGCGTAGGTGAAAGAGCAGACTAACCGGGGTCGACCTCGCAGTTTACACATTGACCAAATTAATAAAAAAATAAAAAAGGGTAGGTCGAAAGTACTGGAAACCGACGAGCTTTCTGGCGCTTGCATAAAGCATTTAATAACAGGAAAGGAAGCTTATGAAGTATTGTTCGATTCACATATCATGGACCTAAAATGTGCTCAAAATGTGCTCAAAACGCGCTGTACACGTTTCTTGTATATATTTTGAACATAGCATGGGGTGCTACTGCAAATTCACCAAGGTATAGATTACTATCTTTTGCCCGCGGCTCCGCCCGCGTGGATGTCGGTTATCGCGCCGAAGCATAGCCTATGTCCAATCTCATGGTCTAATCTACCCTTGTACCAAATTTCATCAAAATCGGTTCAGTGGTTTAGGCGTGAAAGCGTAACATACAGACAGACAGACAGAGTTACTTTCGCATTTATAATATTAGTATGTATACTAGAGATGCTGTTGTCTCTGCCTACTCCGAAGAGAAACGGGCATGAGTGTATGTATTTCTAAAGGAGGATCGTTATCACAGCTCGTTAAAGTACTTCTAGCAACATACAATGAATAATAAAGTTTTAATTGACACCTTCTTTGAATATCGAACGGTGTTCTCAGTAACTCCGTAGAGACACCTATAATTGGCACACGTAACAGTACATTTTGTACACAGTCAATATCACACATTATACTACGTTCAATAGGTCAATTAATTTTGTTTCTAATACCTACATAGGTAACTAGGTTGACCTTAATACAACGAAGTGTAATAATGAAACCTTTTAAATAAAATTTCAAAGATAACCGCTCTCCAGCAGGTGGACCGTGTGCTTGTCTGCCACTAAGTAGTTAAGTATTAAAAAGTACCGTGACGAAGCCAGGTATATCGATACCGAATGACGATAATCAGACATCTATAAATTCTATGATCTACCTTCATTAGATTGATAATGAAAACTGTTCTAAAATATTTCATGGCTATTGTGTAAAATGATGAAGTCACGACATGGAAATTAGGTAGAAAGGTAGTTAGAAATACCGATTCGACGGATAGGTGCCTACTACGTGTATCATATTATCTGTGCTACTACATAATATAGGTACAAGTTCATTTAAAAAAAAAGTATTTCCTTCTAGTTATCAATTAATCGTTTTATTTTTTTTACTTATAGTATTTAAAAAAAGTACACGTAAGTATGCTTCTAGATAGGTCCTAGATAGGACTCCTATCTACGTATTATATAGGTACTTATTTAGTTCCTTGTTGTTAACAAATTATATTAGTTAGGCAGCTACCAACACCAACCTACCTACGTCACTACGTGTTGTTATGCGAGAGTAGAATAACACCGACACACACTCGAACTAAATCAAAGATTTGAGATTCATTTTATTTCACAAAATGAACACAAAAGCACGTACCTACCTATACCCTTGTCAGTTCTTACTTATAAATCGAATCTGTACTAGGTACCTACCCATGTATAAGTAGGTAGGTATAGAGAGGGCCATTAGCCGAAGGTTAGAGAGGACAAGAGGATTTCATAAATCTACAGAGACATGTACAACCAAACACAAAACAAAAAATAAAGGTTGACAAACTTTCGGCGAGACACGGATCGCATAGATAAATGGAACGAAGCTGCGAGCATTGTTGTTAAACATTCATATGCTACCGCTCACCCATTGCCGGGACATCCGCCGCTACTTCCGCTGCCAAAGATGGAAGATCTTCGAACGACAGTTCGTTGACAGCGCCTACCGACAGCTCTGGCACCAAAACATTATATTATTTGTGATTTTTATTTGATAACTCGCTTAGCACTAGCCGAAATGTTCGTACACTTTGTAATCTTTAATTAAATGTGTGTGGAGCGAGACGTACGGCCGCGACGGCCGGTGAGCCGCGTAAACTCACGTTAGCGCGTCTTCGGTGGCTATTTTTGATGCAAAAGCGCGTTAGGACGCCAATGTCTAGAGCATGCACGGAATATGCAGTGTCGTCAGCCTTCACGATTACACTGGCGCGTACCTACATTTTAATGGATAACTATCTTATACATTGTGCTCGTGCCTACCTGCCACGAAGTAATAAATCTATCGGATTTTTTTTAACCTTACTAACAGGGGGCCAAAGTCTGATAAGTTATGTTAGCGTTCAAGTTTTGATGACACTATGATATTGCTTTGTCATTATTATTAATCAGGCAAAACATGGAGGTATGGCAAACGCAAAAAGTCTTCTAGTATAAGTAACCATTATAGACTTGGACACAGAATAGATACTTGGGTGTCTTATAAACTTCTTTAAGTATGTAAATCCCTATAGATACTATACCTGCAGCTAATTTATTCTGACAATAAAATAAATGGACAGGCAATACTTTAGTACCTATGAGATACTTAGGTTGATTTATAAACATACCTGCCGATAAAACTTCGATCGTTACCTGACAAAAATACAAATAAATATTGCAAATATAAGCTCAAATCTGATAAGAACAATATGCTTTTCACGTGAAGCAATAAAATCGATAGGAGCCACAATATCCCATTTTCACTAAAAAGACTTTACCTTTACCCTACGCCACAATTGACATTATATACTGATACTATATTGTAGATAATTCTCCTACGCGAATGACCCACATTGTTATGAGAATGGAGATTAATACTTTTATAGATTCCGACAAAGTTGATTAGGTACCTAAAATAAATAATGAAATATAATATGTATCAATTGTACTGTTTATATGTCTATTGTAATAGGTAGGAGGTAGGTGCAATAAGCTTTGTAGCCGTTACCGTTGTAGGCACTCGAAGAACTTCATCTAATGAGTTTTCTGTTTTGTCTGACCATATGATATATTATGTGTAAATTCATTACACAGTTTGCTGTTGCTCGAATCGGAAAATTCCCGATACTGGAAAATTCAAACATTGAAGAAATTGAGAATCTGAAAAATGCTTTATTATCTATTTATAATTTTTCTAAGCCAGTTTGTCTCTGTAAAGATCTTAGTCTGAAAAATGTTACCCACCTACTTAAATAAACGTTTGCGTTTGATCTTAAAAAAAGCAATTTATCTTAACTTTTTGTATATTTCTTATCTGAGCTTATTCATTCGGCTTAACGTATTTACCTCCCTTAGGACCTTTCAGACGATTTTCCTGTTTTTGAATAAAAAATGTATTTCTGCGAATCTTTTTTTACATAGAAACGATCTTTAAACTATAGAACTAAAGATACGATATATTTAGTTTAGACTATGATACCGACCTACCTACTTACATCTTGCAACCCACATACATACACACATATATACATTATACCTACTCACGTCTGTAAATCCCCAAAGCGGTAGGCAGAGGTGTATTGACACCCACGTTTCGCCAATTATGATTTTCGGTCCCACGACGTAATAGGAGGCGAACCTATTGCCGCCTATCGGGCTCTTTGTGCTGTATGTTCACTGTCGGATGGACAACAGCCCTATCCCTTAGTCGCCTTTTACGACATCCACGGGAAGACCTAGGGTAGTCCTATTCGACTCTACCAGGTACCAACACGACAATAGCTACCCACCTCTTCTACAAACAAACCTGTAGTTAGACTGTACACCTGGCCCTCGATTCTACTAAAGCTTAATAATCATTGTGGTGCCATAATCACCGCAAGTTTTGATATTAAATTTTAGACTTTATTTCAATACAGCTAAAGTCCAAAATGAAAAAAAAACACTTCCAAAAAGTTGAAAATAAATTAATAAATTTTGATTCAACGGTTGCCATGTCGGGGGACCCTAACTGGTTAAGCTTTCCGTTATATTATTGGAACAATTCAAGGTCCCCCGACATGGCAACCGTTGAATCAAAATTTATTAATTTATTTTCAACTTTTTGGAAGTGTTTTTTGTGACGGGGGTTTTTTAAATTTTTAATTTAATTTTTATTTTATACTTTTTAAATCGATCTACTAGTCAAGCTCTTTCATTTGATACCCATATTGAGGGAGTTATGAAGAAATAGTATTCCGACATGTTGTGGCGGCGGCCATCTTGGACCGATTTTTTTCAAACATAGCTAAGAACACTCCCGACTAATATACCTTTCAAACAAAAAAAACTAAGTCCAAATCGGTTCATCCGTTTGGGCGCTACGATGCCACAGACAGACACACACACACACACACATACATACACACACACACACAGACACGTCAAACTTATAACACCCCGTCGTTTTTGCGTCGGGGGTTAATGAAAAACGTTTCATTACACTTTGTCATTTACTCTGCAAAAAGCCATTTAATTTTGAACTTTATTTGCATCTTATTAAAGTCTATTATTTATTGCTGTATTTTGCAGTGGTGGTGACATGACTGTGGTTAGGCTTCAGTAGAATCTAGCGGTTTTTCCCGTTGGTCAGATCGATGGTTAGATTAGTCTGACCACTGGGAACTTTTTGTCCCATTGTGCCCTGCGATCGACGGACAAGGCTCACTCAGGGTCTGCAATGAGTTCCCTACTTTTTTTTTTACTTTTATACTAAACAGTAGTTCCTATTATATACTAGTGAAATATATGCGGAACTCATTGCAGAAATAT
This sequence comes from Eilema sororculum, assembly GCA_914829495.1. Lineage (NCBI taxonomy): Eukaryota > Metazoa > Arthropoda > Insecta > Lepidoptera > Erebidae > Eilema > Eilema sororculum. The sequence continues at coordinate 14,778,012 of OU618542.1, forward strand.
AAAAAATATATAAAAATAGTGTAAATATGTTTTTTTTTACATACAGCCTATGTAGGGTTTAAATATTAACGTTTTAATAGTGCAATATATTGTACATACCATTATCACCATGCTCAATATTAGACATAATTAATTCGTTTCGCGATCCACTACAAATAAATTATTGTAAGTATTTGCAATATTCTTAACTCCTTTTACGTCTTACTTCGAGTGCAATTTATTGGTACTAAATAAATTGATATAGTGTTATAAAGGATAGTAATGAATGCAATTGATAGTCATGTTTATCATAACATCATTAGTTTTATCAAAATACCACTTTTCAAAATTGAATTTATATCATGTCCCTATATGACGCTGCCCCAGTGTGAGTCGGTCCAATATACTCCGTATATCCGCGCTCTAAGTAGGTGTCTTGCTTTTAACGCCCTCTCGTAGAGATAAGAGCCCAAAATGTACCTATCTCTAAGATTTAACATTAATAATAATTCGATTTTAAGTGTTCAAAATCTTCTGAGGCACTGAGGGACTGTCTGTACAGTAGTTTTTGACCCGCTGTTCCTACATATAAGTACAACATATTTTGAATTAATTTATAGAGGGATTTTAATAAAATTATTGTATCAACAAAATGTACCTACTTACTTGAATATGTAGTCGATAGAGTTAAAGAGGGTAGATCCCTACATTTCTCATAAAATAAGTACTGAATGGAACAAAACCACAACTCTACAAAAATTATCAAGAGCAAGCGCCTAAACTTTATGCAGAGCAAAATTTGTGTCCTACGGTTAAGCTCGTGTAGGCTCGTGTAGGTTTGTCATGACAGCCATACCTGTTTTAAGATTTTAACTTTTAGTCCGATGTATTGGAGAAAATTTTAAGAAATATTTATCGCATAATTCGCATATTCTACGTAATTACCATACTACATCAGCAATAGAATAAGAAAAATCACTACTAGTAAGTAGTATAAGTAAGTATACCTATAATGTACTAAGTATAGTATACCTATAATGATCTATTTAAATTTTATACCTAGATAATAGCACAGAAATATAACCACGCCCTTAGGTTACGCTTAAATCGTGAGATTTTCAAAATGGGCCCTTGTTAGAATTACTAATTTACCCTATCTTGATCTGACGCGTGTTTCTAAATTCGTAGAACGATTTTTTTTGCGCACCCACCCTTATTGAAGGCTGCCTACTGGCTGGAATTTGTCAATATGTAAGTAGCCTTCCCTAGCTTAATCTGACTTTCCTTCTAGGCGTACCCTACTTAGTTTAGTTTTTATTATACATATTAAAATACTGTATTTCCCTGCCTGGCTTGTAGCGAAAGAATCGTGAGATGTGATTGAAGTAGTGCTGTCCATAAAATTCTCAAATGTTACAAAAGATAGTCGATGTTTTTATCGAGTATCTCTATAAGATACATTTTTAATTTACTACAACTTTTACCCGACTGCGCTAGCGAGGGCAATCCATACTAATATTATAAATGCGAAAGTAACTCTGTCTGTCTGTCTGTCTGTCTTTCTGTCTGTCTGTTTCTGTATTTCACGCCTGAACCACTGAACCGATTTTGATGAAATTTGGTATAGGGGTAGATTAGACCATGAGAAAGGACATAGGCTATGTTTGGTCGCGATGACCGACATCCACGCGGGCGTAGCCGTGGGCAATAGCTAGTATTTTATAGTCCGAGAGCTGGCACGGTTTTTGGAGTACTTGCTTGAGGTCAGCTGAAACCTTGTCACACACCTCAAACATTTTATGTAGATAACCTAGACACTTCACGAGTGTCATAGGATTCATAAAATGTGTGCAAAACGTATATACTACATTGGACTTTAGGCGCCAAAATATATGCTAAAAAAAGAGATTCTTCAAATTCATCGAGTAGGGTATCAAAATGAGGTGATAAGGGGATACCGCACGATCTCAGGTGAGGCGGCATGTCTCCTAGCCGGGACCCTTCCATGGGACCTGGAAGCGAGAGCCCTTGCGTCTCTATTTAAATGGCGCAAGGAGGCGCTGGAGCGGGGCCAATGGCCTGCATCTCGAGAAATCGAGGCCCAGTGGTCCCAGCTCTACCAGGAAACCGTGGATACATGGAAGGTTCGACTTGAACAACCAAAGGGGGGATTCGCCACGATCGCGGCCGTCAGACCGGTCATGGACGAGTGGCTGGAGAGGCATGGTGCTTTCTCCTACCGGTTGACACAGATGCTTACCGGGCACGGTAGCTTCGGTAGGTATCTGTGGCGAAGACACCGGGAAACCACGGCCGATTGTCAGTACTGCGGGGACCGCAGTGATGATACAGCGCTCCACGCGCTGGTGGAGTGCACGGCGTGGGCGCAACAGCGCCAGGTCCTCATGGTGGGTTTGGGCGTAGACACTCTCTCGCTCGAGACAATGGTCTCCAGCGGTGGGAGCCATGGTCTCCAGCGGGAGTAAGTGGGACGCCTCTTTCTGCAAGCAGGTCATGCTCGTGAAAGAGGCGGCGGGGTGGGAGCGGGAGAGAACTCTCCCACCCGAGTTCCGTAGTCGGCGGCTTGAGCGCCGCTGACGTGTCTTCGCCGAAGACGGTGCCTGAGGACGGTGACTTGGCTGCTCATCGTCCTTACAGAAGCAGGCCCATGACGGCAGTGTGACGTGACGGATTCACGCACGTTCCCCCCCCCCCCCCCCCCCATCCTTCCGAGGGTTTACCCGGGGCTCCCAACTATAGGCTGCTGGGCGATACCGTGGGGGTTTTTAGTCGGTAGAAGTCCGGCATAACATCCATGAAGGATTTCCTCCCATGGTTAAAAAAAAGGGTATCAAAATGAAGGAAATCAGAAGGCGATTATCATAACTACTAAAGTTTAAAATCAAATAAATTATGAAAAAATTAAAAAGCCCGACTGCTTATTAAAAGATCGAAACAAGTTTGATAACAGGTGGTAGCCATTAATTTTCTTTTGGTTTATTTATAATTGGCAAAACAGGTAAAGCGTTATACTACGAGCGTTATATGATGATCCCTATGACAGTTCGTTAGCGCTTAACATTGTACTGACGTCCTATCACATCAAATCCTTTAGAGGTCCATTAAAAAGACGAAAAAATCATAATTGTGTACAATTGTAAATTATAAAAAAATTATTACGTAATGTTCGGAAATAATAGAAAAAAACTCAATGCAAATGTACATGGTACGTGCTGCAAAAGTTACGTCGTCAAGCTGTTATCGACTAAGAAGGGACACATCGATAAACAAAATATCGATAATTTGTTGGAAATATAAAACAAATGCTTTGAGTTTGTATTTTATTTATATCAATCTGAATCTGATACAGGGTCAATCGGATCTTCAAAATCTGAGTCTGAACTGCAGCTATCCGTGACGTTTATTATTAACGGTTGGTCAATGATATTGTCGTATTGTACATCTCGATCCCAGTCTTGTAAGCAAATTTTCTTCGTTCTTTCGACCACTTTTCGCCAATCGTCAGCTGTCACTTGAGCGCAAGCTTCTTCCAATAAAACCATCATTTTATTTGCCGTGAATGGCGGAGTTGTGTTATGCCTAGCTGCATGACCTGAAAATATTTGTACATTCAGTAATTATTTTTAGAAATATATGCATATACATAATATTATATAAATAAAAAATATAGATACCTTTGATCTGCGCCCATATCAACTCGATTGCATTATATTGGCAGTGATAGGGCGGTAACCGAATTACCGTGTGTCCATTTGATTTGGCCAATTCATCCAAAAAATATGATGGGTGCGTCTGTTGTTTGTGAAAGTTCAACAGTCTAACCAACTCTTTTTTTAACATCTGACTGTCAGTTTCCACACCATTGCCGTGTAACCACTCTATAATTTCAGCTTTTTTGTTATTGCTGCTGGGGGGTTTGTTAATTTGAACTGAGTGATATGAAGCATTGTCCATTAAAATATAGTGAGGCTCATTCAAATTTTCCAATAGTTTTATAAACCATGTCTTAAAGTTTTCGAAATTCATTTCCTCGTGGTACTCCGTTGTTTTCACTGACTTAAAAGCCCACAGGCAATTCGGCACAAAACCTGTAGCTGTGCCAGCGTGGCAAATGATTAAGCGCTGGCCCTTTCCTTCAGGAGTTTTTGTGCTGGATTTCGCTGTGTCATCCGTCCATGCCTTACCTACAGTATGATTGGCGTTCAGCCATGTCTCATCAAGGTATACTACCTTCTCCCAGTTATCAATTTGTTTGATTTTGCGAAGAAAATCGCATCGTAGTAAAGCTAAATACTTTTCCATGTAATCCATAATTGCCAGCTAATTATGAATTCTTTAAAATTCAATTCAAAAAGAATTTTAAATTCTTTAAATTATGCAATTTGAATAAAAATTAAAGTATAGTACAATAAAATATAATAAGGCTGTTACTTTTTTATCTAGTGTTTTATGTCCATCAATGCGCGTAGTCTTTTTTTCAAAATAAATAAATATTGCTTATTATGTTGAATGACCTGGCTGAATGACATGACATTTGCCTGAAAAAACAGTATTTTATCGAAATTGTTTCGCATAACTAATACAACTGTCAGTTGAAACGTCATAGGGATCATCATTCGGCGTGCGGAGAATAGTAGAATCGAGGGCCAGGGGCCATGGCCTTGATTCTGCTAAAACCAATCCTCAGTGGTGTAACCGCTAATGCAAAAAACGGTATGAAAGATGCTGTTAAACTTCGAAATTAAATAACTTTTTGTTGAGTAATTGAAAAAGTGTAATGATACTGTTTTCATTTCATTTTGGACTTTAGTGGTAAAGAATTAAAGTCTAAAATGTAATGTCATTTTTTGCAGTGATATGTATTGTGGGGCACCACAATAGTTTAGCTTTAGCAGAATCGAGGGCCTAATCTCAAAATTAATAAGAGATTTATAAAATAACAGATAATATAATGTAGTTCTATAGAGATGTACAATCAGGAACAAAAAACGGTTACACTCGTTACCTCCAAAAGTAGGCAGGCGGCTTTGATTTCCAAGCATTGTTACTAGATGGTGACAATGCTTTGGTAATCTTTTCTAACTTGTACTTACTATTAAGAAATAACTTATCAAAATTAAAAAATACACTGAACACATTATTGAATATGACTGAATATAACCAAAAATATTCTAATCTATATTGATCCTCAGTAATTTGGATGATTACAGACAACTTAGACGGTGTCGCTAGATGGCGGGTTCCTAAATTATCACTTTTGTCACAGAATCTTTATTTATTATACCTACTACCAACGATGTTTATATGCTTAAATGCTTACATTATCATGTTTTATGTTTTTGAAATAATTTACGTGATTCTAAATGGGGAAATAAGTGTTTTTACTTTTTTATTTCTTAAAATGAGACTACTAGTGCCTTCTATTAGTTTTAGAGATATACTAAAGAAATTTTCTTAGCGTTCGTACCCCATTATTACCAATAAGTATTGATAAATTTTTATTTATATTTTATAAAGGTAAAACACAACATATCTATCTCTATCTATCGCTTGGTCCTGATTTCCTTGCTACTTCATGAGTGCGCAAACAGGCCTATGGCCAGGCTATGTATATAAATGGCAGTAGGTAATTTAGATAGAAGTTACATTGTTTCACAGCACACAGCTGAAAGAAGTTAGAGTATTTGATGTTAATTTCAACTTGATAACTTCACGCACTCCTGAGAAAAAGTTTAGGCAGACAGATCAACAGACGAACAAAGAAGAGGTAAAGGTTCCATTCTTTTTCTTTTCGAGGTACGGACCAATAAAATGTTTAACGGCAAGGTCTAAAGCATATCTACTACATACAGTCCTTCTAAAATAGAACTCGAGCGCTTCTATTTCATTAAAAAAGTCACTAAAAATGAACGATGCTCGGACTCGGAATCGATTAACATCAGAACTCGACTAAAGTGTATATTCAGTTTAGTAGTACTTTCACCGCGCAGCGCTGTTTCGCTTTTAGTATCTATTTGGGAGTCGTGCGGGCGGGACGTGAAAATGACTGGAGTCGATGAAATAATAAATTATAAACCGAATCCCGACGACGAATATTACGCTCTGCTGGGCTGCGATGAGAACTCCACTGTAAGTAGCTAAAACAGTTACATTTATTACTATTTATTCGCTATCAGCTGTATTCTAAGTTCAGATTTCTAGTATTGATTGCACTGTTCTGCTCAATGACCTTATTTTACTGCGGCCCCTGATTTGACCTACATCCGACAGGCTAGCATAAAAACAATTTATCTGAGTTTTAATTACGTTCTTTACATAAAGTTTGTTTTATTCAATTATACGACTTACTGCGTAATTGATAAATAAGTACCGTTCTCATAAACATGACGCGATCGCAGTGTTGTACATTGGTTTTTCCAATTCCCCTAATACGAATAAAATTATTCGATTATCCTGTTGATAGAAATAGATATGAAACAGTAATTAAGTAGTTTTCTTTGTAGGTAAATGGTAATTATCAAGACTCAAGGTCTGTTATACCTACTAAGTTTAAGTTTTTAATGATTAAGTATTCAATAATACTTACAGGTGGAGCAAATAAGCGCCGAATATAAAGTTCTCGCTCTACAACATCATCCTGACAAGAATGGCGGAGACAAGGATGCTGAAGCCAAATTCCAACAACTAAAGGCTAGTATTTTTTTTACTTTCCTCTTTGTTTTAGCGTTTAGATAGGTTGACCAATGTTTTTTTGTGATACGTCAATATATGACTTTGATCGTAAGCTGAAGGCAATGTTAGGGAAATCATCAAACAGGGAATCCATGGCTCAAAATGATCTTAATTTCTTTTTTACCCCTTCCTGTTGATGGATTGTTCTGATATTTGCTACACGCTCATTATAACAATGCTGGCTATTAATACGAGAGTTTTAAGATCATTTTGAGACTTTATCGTCAAGATATTTATGACGCTGACTGTACCTATTGAAATATTTATTTAAAATATATTTTTTATATAAATATGTAGGTATAACTATAAATATTGAGGTATTTAGTGGTCAAAAAATAAGAAGTACAGTCAGAAAGATGTTGACCAACAGAGTACTCAAAAATTATCTTAATTTCGTTTTTTAACTCCCTCCCAGTTGACCGATCGTTCTGATATTTGATATACACCTTTAGTTCGGACAATAATAGCTAATAAATCAATAAAACAGTTTGATTTGCTGTTAATACGAGAGTTTTATTATCATTTTGAGACTTACGTACCTACCTACAAAAACCTGATTTTAAAAACAGTACCTATCAAGCTTTTAGAAAATTGCAATTAAGTTATGTTTATACATATCACTCTCGGATAATTTACCTTTCAAACAAAAAAAACTGCATCTAAATCGGTTCACGACGAATATTAACTGCATTTTAGGGCGGTCAATTTCCGGTGATTAACCGGATAATATTGAAAACCAATGTAAAATTTCCGGATATTTCAATCATTCAACTGGGTTGATTTCAAAATTATTTACCTACTTTTTTACTTTTTTCTTCAATAGGAGGCAAAGGAGACGCTGTGTGATCCAGCTACGCGCGCTCTTTACGACAAGTGGCGTCGGAGTGGCATCGCCATGGGCTATAAGCAGTGGTTGGGCATGAAAGATCATGTGATGCAATCCATGCACTGGTCCAAGCCCAACACTAGGGACCGCATGTTAGAGGGTGAATGTCCCCGGGCCTCTGGGCCATCAAGCCTGGGTCCGAGCAACCCAGCTGCACGTCGCGCTTCCGAGGGAGGCGCCGCTCTGTGGGGTCGCTGGGGCGCCGGCAACCAAGAACCTCCCTCAGAGGTCATCTCAAAATTCCGTAATTATGAGATTTAAACCCGACTTGGGTTTGAGCGAAGCCTGGTTATTATGTTGTTGTTATGTTGAACCAATTTATGACATGGTATTGTGATTTTTTAATTTTTTAATGAAGAGGTTAAATGTGCCCTAATCTCTTTGTTCTTTTACGTACATTTAAAAAAATAAATGGAGATTTTTTGCGACCAGGCATATAAAATGTTTTAACTTAAAGTTTTACAAATTTAGTCATGTTGTATTTAAAGATTTATAAATGTATTTTAAATTAAGGATAGATAATAAGTAATAATTACGGCACAATATTCATCAAGTCAGCTCGCGGTACGTTTCTCGAATGTTCCTCGATATTCTAGATTACTGTTTTGAGTGTTTGAGTGTTCGATGTGCAAAATAAATGTATCCGTATTCTGTTGTAAGTAGAACAAGTTACATGTTTGACCCCAGTTGTAGAGTGATGTAGTGTTAAACACTCATAGCCGTTACCCTTAGACGTAAGCTGTGCACATTCCTGATAAACTTATGAGTCTGATTTATTACATTTCTGCTATAGAACAATATTTAAAGTCTACTTAAAGAATCTCGATATCTTAAAGATTTATATTTTGGATCCTATTTATCTTACTATAAGTATGATATTATTTTTAATGAGAATGGGAATTAGCGGATGTTGTTGTGAGAAGTATACAGGGTATTGTTGCGAGACAGGAATTTTTTTATTTAACCTTCTGCAACCTTGACAATTCTACTTTCTAATATTATAATGATCTAGACACAAATGTACTCGTATTTGTTCCAACATAAATGTTGTGTTACTTGTTAGTTACGTAGTTTTGAATGTTATTTATGTGTTAAATGTTTGATCAGTATTTACTTTATGTGTTTAAAATATATAATTAAATGTTAAATGGGTAGATGAATTTTAAAATTTTAATGTTTTGTCTATAAGAATTTCGACAAGCTAAATGAAGCCAAATGTATGAGATGTTTTTATTTTTGATGTAATTCATCTTTATAACAATAAAGGTTTGCTGAACAAATTGGAATTATTTACTACCTTTTTAAGTTTTTTATGTTTAAATCGGTACCTACCTACCAGTATCAATACCTATCACATTTAAATGTTATTATTTCGAAAGAGAAGATATTTGTCGACTTTTTCCTTTATGAAGTACATGTGGGCACTGATGAAACATGCTGACAGTCTCGACAATTTTGAATTTGTATGGTATGGGAATAAAATTCTGAAGGACCAAGACATTTGCAACCGTTAAAGTCACGATAAAGATAAACCAAATCATAGGAAAGGAGTAGTAGAGAGGACCCCGGGCTCTAAACTGCAAGCTTGGATGCAACTGAGATTGGCGTGATGATGAATGATTCTGTTTCACTGCGCATAGCTGTGTGACGCGCTCTACTTAATTAACAAAGGCTTCCGGTAAAAGTGTTTTACCACTTGCACTCACACAATATTGTGAGACACAGTCTCATAAGTAAGAATAGGTGAAATACTGCCTTTCGCCATTACTGGAATAGTGGAATCTTTCAGAAGTGGTACTTCTTATGATTATATCGGGTGTTGTGACGTACATTGGGAGAGGCCTATGCTATAAATATCTAGCAGGTGGATTACGATAGGCTAAGTATACATTTCCAGCGCGTTCCCGCGGCCTTAATGAGGTCGTCTGTCCACCTTGTCCACCGGTCTTATTGGAGATCTATAGGGGAGGCCTATGTCCAGCAGTGGACTTCTTATGGGTGAAATGATTATGATGATGATGATGATAAAGTATACTTACATTTAACACGGTAGATAATAAAACCGAGGATGACCTAGGGTCAGCCAAGGTGCGAGGAATGTGCCTTATTGGGCAACCTTACACCACGGTAAATGAGACTCGAGACGGCATGTGATTTGAGTCGGTTCGAGTCCGACAATACTACTACAGCTACAACTAGTCGATGGGCGTGATACCCCTGGGGTTAGTTGCACGAAAAAACACCAGAATAGTACTCATTTTCGCAGTTATGACTTAAGTAATGTAATATTAATTGATACTTTGTAATAAAAGTAACGTAATTTCTACCTTACTCTTATTTACTTATCTATAAATTCTGATTAAAATTCGTGGGTGGGTGTTGGTGGCTATGGCTATCGGAAAGATGCACATGAAAGACAGTAACTGTGATATTTTCCACAGGCGCATGATTTGTTTTAGCGATGATGAATGAAAGCCAGAATATTAACATATAGAATGATGATAACAAACAGTGGTACTACACCAAGATACGAACCCTAAGACAATAAGAGGAAAAATTATATGTTGTTAAGACAGTAGCGAGCATGCCCAGCAATTAGGTCACGTTCATCATTTTATTAGCGTTAAGTAGGCCCGCTCGAATGCGAAGCCCACATCTCGGAGTCGCTGCCTCACTTTCTAGTTTTTATTTCTCCATTTACTTAGCACGGTCTTGGCCATCTATGGTAGTGAGACTATTGGCACGTACGTCACCCAACCCAACACTAGTTATTCGTTAGGTAGGTATTACAGATTTATTACCGGGTCATAGGAAAATGGCACGCTACGCTACAATAGCTAATTATCTTTGGTAATACGAAAACTCCTAAACATTGTTAGAAAAACCATAATCATGCGTAATGTTATTTTTAGTACTTATTTAGGTACCTATATACAATTTTTTTCTCAATAGTTTGTGTTGTGTTGTTTCCAAGTGCCTTGATTGCCTAAATATTAGGTAAGGTACATATCTACTCGTACGAATGTCCAAGGAACCAAATCATTTAACTACTTAGTTAAACCATTTTCACCTGCGATGTTTGTTTTAAAACTATATAGGTAGGTAGGAAGGTAGGTTCTTTTAATAAATAGTAGGTATCCCTACTTATTTACTATTATAAATATAATCGCAAGCCAAAAACCCAAGACAAAATCTCATCTTAGGCCAAAGTAGTTACCTATCTAAGTAGCATTTTATACCTGGGATAGGTAGGTAGAAAATTCATAAGAGATACTTATACAAAAACGTGGAAACGCCAATCGATTCTTCGCAGTTCTGTAGTCAACAAAGCATTTTTCAGAGAAAATATTTTGTAAACATGTCGCGTGACATGCCAACAGATGCCTTCAAACATGTGAAAAGAAACAACAAGCTTACTTACATACACACACCATCCTGTTTAATCATTCCGTGGATTTTTGTGTCTGAAAACATGTGGAGCACGTGCCGTATTCATAATATAGCTACCTACGCGGCTACGCAATTCTTAATGGGTATTTAATTATATTGATAGCCAATGTGGTGTGGCAGTAGTGAACGCGGCCGTTACGCAGGAGGCGCGGGTTCGAGCCCCGCTCAGTGCAAATATTTGTATACATATATGGGTATTAGCATTGTTTGGTCGTCCCTCGGAGAGCACGCTAAACCGTCGGTCCCGGTTGCCATGAAAATATCTATAGCAGTCGTTACGGGTAGTTGGAGCCCAAAAAAGTCTAACAACTGGTTTAGCTGCAATGCTACGATATCGCCTTTGGGTTGTAGAGGTCAGATGGACTGTCATCTGACCTCAACAACACACTTCACGGAAAATATTGAAGTTCAGCCAAATCCGAGTTAGACTCATAAAAGCGGAGGATGAAGGATGATGAAGAATTATATGGCACAGTACCAGGCCTTTGATCTAGGATGTCTGAAAGAAGAGCGAGGGTCCAGCTAAGATCATTTGCTTCCGCTTGATAGAGATTGATACCCTTATAGAGTAGTTAAAACCATTTATGTTCTTAAAATATTGCAACTGTAGCCACAGTTTAGCTTCTGTTTTAACTGAAGGCATTCACTGTGTGAATAGAGCTGGGAGAACTCTTTACCTAACCGAAACAGGCCTTTTCATGTCAAAAGTCGTCTAAAATATAATGTCCTTCGCCCATTTCTAAGCGACGATGACCTTACTGTTGACCTCTGTAGCGTAGCGGTAGAGCGTTCGACTGAAGTCATTGGAGGTAGCGGGTTTGATTCCCATTGTCAATATTTGTATGCATGAAAAAATCTATTTGCGTTGATCTGGGTTTCTGTGTATAAAATATGTATGTATATTTACACTCTAGAATTCATCATAACTAGTTACCTAGTGATTACTGTGGGTCTAGATAGCGCTGCGTAGTAGGTATGTACCTACATTGCATATTGGAAATCCATCAGATCAGTAGATATTTATATTGTAGGTATGAACTGCTTGCCAAAGTTCTGTAGACCGATGATAAATAAGCAGGTAAATTCATTACTCGTAGCGATAGTTCCATCGTAATGAAATATGTAGGTAGTACCTAGGTACCTATCTACATTAAAATTTAGGTTTGTATGATGATCAGACTTAGTTCTTTTTTTTGGTGCTGAAATCCCCACGGATACCTCCACCGCCGGAGCCGGAAGGGGAGGTTATGTCGGACTCGAACCGACTAAAACCGCACGCCGACTGAGGGTCGTGGTGCTAGGCCGGAGGTGAGGTTGTCTTCGACATATCCCTCGCAACCTGGCTGACCTAGGGCCATCGATTACGGTCTGGCCCGCCTCGGGGATCAGACTCAGTCCAACTATAATTTTTTTGGTCTATCTTATTCCCTGTACCACATAGGTATCATATACGTTGCGATACAATAAAGTACATTCTGCGATTCAGGGCCGTTTCGACCAAACGCGAGTAAAATTTACTCCTAGAATAACCAGCTAATATGTGAGTGATATTGCCTGTTTATTCTAGGAATAAACTTCACTTGCGTTTGGTCGAATGTACTATTAATCGACCAACTTAGAATTGTATATGTGCGGGAGCCCTAAGTAGAGCCAATTATTTGAAGGTGATCAACTTGTAAAATGTAACATATACCATTTAGCAACTGCAACAAAGTACCTTTTGGCCTTTTATAATGTGGGTGTAGCCACCATCACATTAGAATTGATTGTAAGCGTTACCTCAATACGACAAACTAATACAATGTTATGTATCTACCTACTTAATATTCTTTAATCTGTTACGGTTAAAACACAGTATTCAGATATCTATGGCCGGATCCATGGGTCCCCGTTCTTAGCTAACAGCTCCGCCGGTATTTATTGATTTATTGGATGATTAGAGTGGCTTGCGCGAGGTGTGCGCAAAACTCGGCGCAACGCTCACCGCGCCGCCGCCTTCCCAGGCCTGCAGAGCGGCGAAAAACTGCCTCCAATCGCTTGCAACTAGCGCGACCTACGTATACAAATGTATTCTTGTCACTAATATCAGCCATAGGTAGGTACTTGGTAGTGCTTTAAATATTCATGTGATGGAATCATTTCACTGGGTGAAAAAAGTTACAGCAACTTTTGTGAGGGACTATTGCTGTACTGTTAAGTAACTAGATATTCTGCAGAAGTATCTTGAATCGATTCGGTGGATACGAAAGTAGATATCAACAACACAACTTATGTATTGTATCTATTGGATCTACCAACAGAACTTAAAAAAAAGTTATTCGATTTTAAATTGTAGGTATTGCCATTGGAACTCGAAGTTGTGTAGCTATCAAATAAAACATCAATCAGTATAGTGGAAGGGGCTAAAATTTCATTAAATAGCTTTGATCCAACGAGCAGGCTAAACCGTTTGAAAATGAGAAAAATCAATAGATCTCCGAGAACTATCTGCCGTTTTTAATTATGTGCAGAGGTGGAGATGAACGGAGCGGAGTGAGACATACCGTAGCATAAGCAATCTATCACAATGGTCGTATTTCACATCTTGTTTCTAATTTTCATTAGTTGATTGCGCGATTTTCGTAGAACGTCTACGACATCGTCTCCTCTCCACTCCAGTGTAAAGAATCCACCCATAGGCTATGTTTCCATTTTTGGAGTTCAGTTAGCTGTGCGGAGTAGTAGGTACTAAAGTCGCCTTTCCACCGGAGATGTGCTAAGCCACGTCACTATGGATGCTATGAATGGATATCAAACGATATCCACCAATCTAAAAAAACACATAAGCAAGTATTCATTGATCCACATAGCATAGCACTGGTAGAAAGGGCTCCAGCTTTGTTTTTTATATAGAAAGATGTGTGCTAAATATGTGTGAAGGACGGGGAACAGATTCGAATTATGAATATTTGTAGGAAGTTTATAGCACATCTTTACTCGCTACGCTACATATCTTTCTGTGACCACATAGCATAGCTGCACAGTGGAATCGGTCACATAGTTTTATAGCTTAGCTTTTACATTTTCGTAGCATAAATGTACAGAAATTGAAATGACATTAAAGAAAGATGAGAGAGAAAGAAGTACGGGACCCTAAAAAGGATAATTTTATCAAACTGCGTGGGTGGAGCGTTTTCTCAAATAGATTTGTCGGTAAACAACATTAAAGGTTTGATCTCAGATAAGAAGTAAAGAAAAATGTTCGCTTCTTATTCCTATCTATTTTGTAATCAGCCTATCTATCGCTATCAAAGAAATATGTACCTATTCAGGTTCGAGAGATTATAAGTAAATTCTAAATTCTTTAAGAAATTGTCGGTTGGCGTAAAACAGGGATCAGTGGTGGACATAATGGTAGAAAAGGTTGGGTTCATCGCTTTCTATCATTTCTATGTCTCCTATAACTAATTATATTTCAATAATAATGTCTTAATGCGTGTAATCCAAACGAATTAGTTCTACTGTAGGTTTACCTAAGCTTTCTTGTAACTACACTGCACATTAAGTTCATATATTAAGAATCAACCTGACCCTTAGGCGACTAGACTATATAAGTATAGGTACATTAGACTGAAAATTGGAAATACTCGTAGTAATTAGTTTACATAAATTTGATACCTACCTAAATTACTGTTTCTCCGTGGTTCCTCTTGTAATTGCCTATTTCCCCTATTTAAAATAATAAATGCGGTTTCTATTACAGCGCAGAAACCGAGCAATATCGGATCTATCGTATCAAATTTATGTGCATGGTCTTTCAAAGCCCTAGGTCAAAAGCGCCTAGGACTCAGTTAAAACAATAACTAAATTTCGTTAGTAGCACATAAACTTGCATCCCGGTGGTCACACAGCTATCTTAATGAAGCATTATGATATTATTAATGTTGAGGCTTACGCGCGAATGTTGGCGGCGCGTCGTCACTGTCGTCAGTCGCCCGCGAGGATTCCTGTCAGTGGATGTTTACAGTCCAGAGCTCCGGTTTCATCATTAGCATCGACGACCGACTCAACTGACCATCAGTTTGTTGCCAGCACTTGGCTGATTCGAAAGTGTAGTGTTAAGTATCTTCTTATTAGCCGTAGACCACCCTCATACATCATTCGAATTGATTAATTGATCACTTAAACATTACGTTTTTTTGGCAATGATTGATTACGTTTATGATTTGGAATTATTTCTACTATGGGTAGTATTACGTATAAGTACTGCTGATAGATCCGGATGGACAGGGTGAGTTTTTTATTTTTGAGGTGGTACTGGAAGATTTTCTTTTCTATTAATGGGACTATCATATGTAATGAAAACGTAGCTTTAATCTATACATACAGACATAGGTGATTGATAGGTAATGTGATCATGTGTGTGAGTAAATGTTGGCATGTAATTTTTCTTAATGATTTTCAAATCGTGAGTTTGGGTTACGACTAGACCTAATAAGACGGTTTTATATTGCGCGTACTACATTAGGTTTTACACAACCTTTTAATATAACCACAGAATAGCGAGTGATATAGGTGAACTATGTAGTTAGGTAGGTTTATGGTTCTTGTATTGAGAATCTCATCTATATAACGAATGGTCTATGAAGCCGTGATTCTATTAACCTTTAACCCTTAGTACGTTTCGGTTATCGGTTGTCCCGACTTAACATTTATATACATCTATTAAATTTACGTAGCCAGGTATCTGTCATATTAGGGTTTACAAGTACAAAATCTTTTCGTTTGGTAATCACATTTTGATTGAATAACTTTAACTTTATACCGCACAAACGATGCTAAAACAGTGATCTTAACCCTTAATCATTCATTTAGGGATTCGGTAATCCCCCATTTCTTAGTTGCTAGTCTATAAATATGCATTTTAACTGAGTCCCATCAGGCACAACAGTTACTTATCAAGTGAACCAATACTTCAAAGTATTGGTTCAGCTGAAAAGAAAATATTTAACGACAGTGTGCATCAAAACTATTTTTTGCAACTTTTTGTCTCTCTATTTCAAATATTTTGTTAAACGAAATGGTGCTATATTGTATTAGCTGTTTTGTAGGTAGATAGGTACAATCAGTGACAAAAGTAGCTTATTTTCAAGTTCGTTTCAAGACTATAGACTATTATCAGGTTTTTATCATACATTTGTTTACATACAGTTTATAACAAAGCGCTGTAACATTAAAAAGGTTATGTAAATACATAGAAACACCCATACCAATGCAGATATACTTATACATAGGTATTTGCAATAAGTGGAAATTGAACCTGCAACGCCGACGTAGCATTCGAACGCTCTACAGCCACACCTTGCTACAGCGTTCGTATTTTCGTTTATCAGCCATTAGATAAATACAATATCCTCCGTAATACCCCAGCTAGTAGGTACCCACTTTGATTCCTCGAAATCTGTAGAAATGAAGGTAATGCCTTTGTGCAGGTAGTAAGTATTACTTAATACATCGTATGGGCATAGCTTAGTCAATCTCCATGCTTTATTTAGGTACCTTTAATTTAATAATAACTTGCGTCACCCCGGTGACTCGTTTTGAGCTTTTCCACTAAACTTGGGAATAATATACAAAAGCTAAAAAGGCTCGTCCTCTGTCAAGGATGTGCTAGTAAATTATTATAACGTTTCAAGTGCGGGACAGACTCGCGTACTGAGGAGTCCGTGCAAAAGTGGATTGAGGGAAAATCTTAACATTGATGTTGGAAAAATAATGTAGGTACTTTCCGTTGAACTAGATTAGAAACATGAAAGAAGCAAAGAGGAGCAAGAAGCTTATAGCACATGTGAAGAGAAAAGTCCGAAAATAGCAAATATGTAGCTATCCAAGTTAGACACCCAGTTATCATTAAGTTGTTATCAAATATGTATGTAATATTTGTGAAATTTGACCTTGATTTTTAAGCACGCATGGGAACGATTGGCTCTTTCATTTGTAATGGCATACCTAAGGTAATTTCATCTCTGTGCGAATTTTCATATTTGATATACTTAGATATTTTTATTGTTATTAGGTATATTATATTTGGCATAGGTATAGTTAGGCATAGTTGAGTAGAGACTTACTCTACTATTAGGTAAGTCCCTACTATTGACACCCCCACGTGTTCCTAACAAAAAATAATTGCTTTATCAAACGCTATCTTGTTACACGATTAGCTGCTACTGCTGCCCTCGGGGAATAGGGGTGATGATTATTTTTTACAATAAAAAAAAATACATTTTACAATGAATCAACTGCTAAAACTGCAATAAATCACTGCTAAAATAGAATATTCTTGTGATAAATACTTTTAAAGATAATTGATTTCAAAATTCAACTTCTCGCCCACGTCTTATCGTTCACTCTCTTTCTTCTGCATATCAACTACATGCTGCCCGCCGGTAGCATTCATTACTATATATACGATAGCACCTTACACGGGAGTTATCACGGACATCCTGCGACCAAGCAGTGTCATATCGTGGAAAAAAGCCAGCTTCTTGTCGCTGACCTTTACCGGATATTGAACCATATTTCCCAATGAGTCTCTGAGAACCTGGTCAAGGTCAATGCCAAGAAGACACAGGCCTGTGCATTTATAGCAAAGGTATCTTCTATCTTTATCCCTTCCCACTCTTCAGAACACGCCACTGCCACTGCAGGACCATCTTAGTATCCCCAATAAGGATGTTCGCTGCAAACTGAATAACAAAAACTACATTGAGAGTATCATCAAACAAAACAACCTCGCTTAAGCTGAAGGAGTCCTGAACTTGGTGAGACGTTTTTTACGCCAGGGTGGTAATACTGCTCGCATCTCTGGGATGGCTCCGCAAAATACTTATTAGATGCTCTTGACAGGTTGGAGTGACGTGCGGTATGCATGCCTGAGGTAACCAAACCTGCGAGCCTTTGCAGATGCGTAGAGATGTTGCACCCTTAGCAGTATTCTTCGTTTCTACTGTGGTGAATGTTCTGATGAGCTCTTCCAATTAGCCCCACCCTCTCTCTTCCTACATAGGACAACACGTAAAGGACTTAGTGTCACCCGCACACGGTTCAGAATATTCCATCAAGAACCAAGCTGTTAGACGACTCCTTCTTTTGCCACACTACTAAGATCTGGAACTCCTTATGAGCTTACGCGTTTCCCCTTTTCTACACTCCCGGGTCCATGAAGTGGGGCGTGAAAAAAATTGTAACACGGTACGTGTCTGTACTGGTGATCTTTTTTCTAAGACTTTGCCTTCGGAAATCTAAAAATTTATCCTTATTTTGAACATGATATATTGTGAACTGAAAATAATCAAACGTCATAGTTTTAGTTTAGTTAGTATAATGTTATTTTATTAGAAAAGACAAGAGCTTGAACTAGTTTTGGTAAGAATCTGTGAACCTAACTTCATCGCTATTAATCATTTAATGAATATTGACGGGTAGCGTTCTAGAATACGGATTAACATTGTTAAAGTACTTGTTTAGTAAATACATACAAGATATATAGAAACAAACAATAATATAACCTACAAATATTTGACACCGATCCCGCGATCTTCGACTTTGCAGCCGATGGTACTACCGCTATACCACCGACTCATAGTTACCATGTTCCTGTATTTCACAGGAATAACTTACCTGCAAATTTTCAACCTACTCTATCCAGCTGTTTTTGCTTAACTGAGCATGAAACAAACAAACACACAATAGTTTTGAAGTTAGAATACGAACGTTAACAAACGAGTTTATAAGATTAGAAGTTAGATAATTAACTTATTGAATTAAAATGCCTTCAAAAGTAACTCGATATGAGCATTGGCAGACAGTATTGACGTAGGTAGGTTTCAGCTAGCCGGTTCATTCACAAGGTTTCGGTGACAGCCGAAATTGAATAACTTTTGAGAAGACTGGAGAAACACTGTTTCGGGCCTGATTTAATAATCCAAACTTAATCCACTAATGAGGCATATTTAAAGAAAGAAAGAAATAATTATTTTCCTTGTTTATTTCATGTAAATCTCAGCCCCGCAGGCAATGGGAAAGATGTTACAAAAATAAGTTTATAATTACGCCTGAGTGTACTAGACATCCTGTTTGGAACAAATTGTATCAGGGTTCCTGGGTGAAATTAGAATACATATGGAACGGAATGTAGAAACTTGGATAGGACACTGGAGATTTTAGTAGGGTACCAAGAACACCTAGCATTCATATTTTTTCTCTATTCATCAAATTTGGCAAATGCAATGATTCGATAAACTTGTATGATAGCTTACATTTACTATAAGAAGATAAGAGTCGTAATGTTATTAGAAGTGCTCAAAATATGTATGGCTTTATATGCCGAGATAGATCTAAGGGTTAAGATGTCACATGTCATTTCACGGCCGTTCCCAATAACATACTGACAGTTAAAGATGGATCGCATCAGTCTACGGATAAAGTGCCCGGCTGTTTAAATTCAAAACATAGTAACTCCTATTTCACACCAATTTCGGAAAATAAAATTATACCGCGATGCGCTTTCCCGCAAAAAAAATAGTTACAATGTTATGAATTTAACCAGCCGATACGTCAAATTTGACTGTTGCGATCTATCTTTAACTGTAGCTATGTTATTGGGAACAGCCGAGTCACTTCCTTCTTTGCCATATTCTCTTTCACACACTCCATCCCTCATTTTCTTGGATCCAACTCTATTAATTGTCTAGTACTTTCTGAATTACCTGAACTTTACTTTGTATTTACAGAATGTATGGCAGTGAAAAAATACGTATGATATGATCAAGTGACATTACATTTCCTTAACCAATGTTGGCGCAGAAACATTAATGTTTCCGTGAAAGTGGAATCCGCAGAAGTAACACGAGAACCCATTTTCCAGTCATTATACTATTGACCTTAACACAAAGAGCCATTATACAATGACAATGAAATGCAACGCGGCTGTTTGAGCCGATGGGAACTGGACTTTATTTGTATAAAGCTAAAGATTAAAATGGAAATGATTGAATAATAAGAAAATTTAAGAAGGAAAGTGCAGCTTATCCACCCGAAGAATAAAAGACGTTACGACTGAAAAGCATTTTCTTCAGAGGGTACGCCGAAACGCCCCTTGATACATTTTCCTTAGACTGTATTCTAAGGAAAAGTATTCAGTCTAAGGAAAAAGTTTATTTCAAAGCAATTTTACGGTTCCTATGCTGAAAATAAAATAATACTTCTTAAAGAAGGAATCTGGTAAGTTACATTACATTACATTAATTTATTAGATGAATTTATCTGGCAAATAATTCAGTGACTAAATTCCGAATTTATAATTTTGGTATCTGGATGACGGCACTTTTGCACTATTAAAAAAAATGGCTTTTATAAAAGAAGAATTTAGATCAAACGGCCTAGAACTAAATCCCACCAAATGTGATTTTCTCTCAGTATTCTGCTTCTCTCAAAATTAGATGATTTGACTCCAAATTTAAAGTTCATTAATATTTTTCATCTATTTTCATTCATCAAGCTTTACCCATAATTCGGTTTTGCTTTTTCATTCCAAAATTTACACATCATCAACTCAACTTTTTAAATGTTTGTCGCTTTTAGTCGAGTGGATAGAGTGTTGCAAGATTTTAAATATACATTTGAACGACCGAGTGTGGCTTAAGGCGTCCCTTCCAGTTCACATCGAAGGCCTCGCCGGCCTCGGCGTTCGCAAAAATTGTAGATGTAATGTAAGCAACCGGTGTTTTTGTCCTCGGTCTATGGCAATGAAGAATTAGTCAAGAAAATAATTTCTCCTTCACTGATTAATTCGGATGTGTCAAGCAAAACCGAAACTTTAAATGCTTGGAAAATTACCTGCCCAAATACCGCTACGCCCATCTTCTCACTCTTTACGTCGCTCAAAGAATTGGTATCGCAATTCAGTGGGGGTACCAGTTGAGGTCGATGGGGACGACTTCTACGATCCCTAAGGTTGCAGTCTCTCTCTTTTTATTTTTATATTTCTTTTTTCATTTTTGCAGATATTGTGCAGTTAGTATATTAGTTAGCATAATTTTGTATATTGTTGAATTTGTTTGTGGGTTTATCTGATAGGTAAACCAAAGTCTATGACGTTGAATTATAAAAAAATTGATTGGATAGTTTTGGTTTACATTTAGAAACTTTGGACCAATATTATAATAAGTTAATCTTTATTGTGTTCAAATATAATGTAAACCTTTAATGTAAACTTGAAAATTATTTAAATAAAATTTTAAGTTTAATGTAATAATAATATTTATAATTGATAAGAATGTGTTGAAGCATTTAGTGTGCTGACTATACAAATTCATCAGGAAAAAGTGAGCTCAGTGTTGGAGCATTCCCCCTGTAAGAGAAAAATCGTGGGTTCGAGTCCCACCCAAGCGATTCACTTTTTCCTGATGTATTCGATAATGTACACCATTGTCACGATGAAAATCGATGATTCAATCATAAATCAGTAATGAATGTGGCACCTGGCGACATCTGTGTCGATCAATATCAACGTTTTCTATCCCTTTATATAGAGTATTATTATGTATTATTTTTGTGACTTTTCTTATGGTGTATATAATGATTAATGTTTTAATTCAGAAAAAATTTGCTAGTTATTATACTTAATACAAAGGTATATAATATGTATTTTAATAACCGAAGACTCAAGCCTACTGAAGAAAACAGGAGTGTTTTAAAGCAAACACAGTAGTGTGCAATGCTAAAGTCTAACCATGCATGTACTTACTTTGTTTGTTCTGAAATATTCTCACAACCACCAGTTGAAGCCTCACCTGAAATGTTGCAGTATTATGAAACCTGTATGTAGCCTTAGGGTAATGTATAAACAACAGGAATGTTATGTACAGTATACGTTTAATTCTATATGTAACGTTTTTGTTGTCTTAAATTGCTCTCCGTACATCTCAACAAGTGTGAAGAAACTTAGTGAAATATCGAGTATTGGATTCGACGAGCTGATAGACCAGAGACTATTGTGAGATGTCTGAGAAGATACATTCACATAATATGAGAGATACCTAGCAGACATACCAAAGAGAGTCAGGTGAATGTCACAACAGAAAAAAATAACCGACAGCTTGAGAAAAAGTAGATAGCAATACCTTCCTATCGTTTCTTTCGGCCAGCCTAGAGAAGATATATGGAGGTGAAGACCTAAGAAAGCTTATAGTGACGGACATATTTTAAGATTATCTTTTGTAGAATGATGTACCCAACATATAAGCAAATGGCAGCTGTTCTGGACTATTAATTTCATGTTCACCCATTTCATTTTTCAAAAATGAAAGTAAATGATTTTGACTCCTTTTAGAGACAAAGAAACTAATGGATAGAATAGTCGGCAAAGAACATAAGTTAACACCTTTACCTTTACACATAACTTTATATGTATATAAATACAGAGAGTGTCATAAATATCTTGATGACGAAGTCTCAAAATAATCTTAAATCTCTCGCATTATGAGCAAATCAAACTTTTTTATTGATTTATATGGTATTATTGTTCATACTAAAGGTGTATACCAAATATCAGAACAATCGGTCAACTGGAAGGGAGTAAAAACTAAATTAAGATAATTTTGAGCACTTTGTTCGTCAACATCTTTCTGATGCTGACTGTACCTACTTATACTTATATCTGCTGCCAATTATACCTAACGAAACGAAGTTGTGTTAGTAAGTAATATAATTTAAAATTTATGAATATATTTTATGTAGTCCAATATATAATAACTTAAAACCTTACAGTTTTTTTCAACAGTTTATAACAGTCTTCTTGTTGACTCTAGAATTCTTTTGAAGTCTTCTATAGTGAGACATCTTGTGCCACCTCCATCGGGTCTTTTTACCAGTTCATCGATCTATTTACTGCATGAATGTACCACGCTGCGATTTCCAGTCCAAAGTCACTGTTGGAGAAAATTCCTGCGCCAGTGCTTGCAAGAGGTATTTTTTGAAGGAATTTTTACAGCATTAAGTATGCTAACTATACAAATCGCCACGTCGCCTTAAAGACGTATAAGATGGGAAATTTGAATCATATCGGGCGTGTCTCGGTAGCCGAATTGGTCAGGCATTCCCCCTGTAAGGGAAAGACTGCGGGTTCAAGTCCCGCCCGAGAAGATTCTTTTTCCCTATGTATTCGACGAGAGGTATTTTTGTTGTCCGACTAATATTATAAATGCAAAAGTTTGTACGTATGGATGCATGGATGGATATTTGTTACTCTTTCCCGTCTCAACGGCTGGAGCGATTTAAATAAAATTTGGTATGGAGTCAGCTGAAACCCTGGATTAACACATAGGCTATGTTTGGTCGCAATAACCGACATCCACGCGTGCGTCACGGGCAAAAGCTAGTAGTAACATGTTAATGTTTCCGATGTGGAAAAAAAATAATAATTCTAGAAACCATATTACAAAAAAAAAAATAAAAAAAAAAAAAAATTGTTTATTTTGCATAAAACAGTTTGGTATAACAGTTTTGTGATTGAAGCCTCCTTTTAAGCAAGTAATGCCTGTATTAGGAGACTCCGCTCTTCCATAGCAAAATGTAAAATTTTATGCATTAATGCAAAAAGGTACCATAATGAACAATATACTTAAGAACAATATACCTAAGGAATAACAATATATCTTGCTAAATTATTATACAGAGTTAGAGTTTAGTAGCGTTAGGTAGCATGGTGTGTATGTGTGTGTGTGTGTGTGTGTGTGTGTGTGTGTGTGTGTGTGTGTGTGTGTGTGTGTGTGTGTGTGTGTGTGTGTGTGTTTGTGTGTGTGTGTTTGAGTGTGCGTGTGTGGGTGTGTGTGTTTGTGCGTATATTTATTGAACGTGTTGAAGTAGTTGCTCAGTATCATGATATGAATGTGTTTTTATCCAACACGTGAGGATTTTTTTACATTCGTAATAGTTTTTAGGATAGATGTAATTTTTTTTATTAATTTTATTGTATAACTGTGCCGATCGTTTGCTATATTGCCTACAGGCGAACGTGGTTCTTGTCTGCGGAATTCTCGCAATAATATCTTTTCTCCTTTTAGCTCCTATTTTAGCGTCATAGGGAAGGGACTTGTGCATTTTTAAAATTAATTGTACTACATATAATTTTCTGTTACTACAAGTTACTTAAAATTTAAAATTACTTCATTACAAGTTGCTCACTTTAAATAGCGGTATGTATTAAAGCCTATAATGTTATAATAAACTAGTGACCCAACTCTAGACTTCTTCTGGGCTTATTTTTTTATTTTGATTTAGAAAAACCTACACCCCGATTAGATAGTTGCACATTTGTTAAAATTGCAGCTCAATCGATTTTTATATAAGTTGTTAGGTACACTTAGCTGTAGAAGATTATTCCTATGATGATGTTATTTTTCTCTTTCTTTCAGTAGGCCCACAGCAGCGTTGTACTGAATGGAATACCGTATGTTACACGTGTATTCAAATGGAAAACTTTCAAAGCAGGATCCCATTACATCATATTCTCTGAAGCCATCTGCTGTACCTTTACCGCAACGACTACTTATTGACAAGTGACGGGGTGCTAATGCCAAACCATAGTGTGGTGCCACCACCACTGCAAAGGACGGCATTAAATAATACTTAGACTTTAAAGCGATGCAGTTAAATTTCAAAATTAAATGACTTTTGCAGAGTAATTGAAAAAGTGTAATGAAATTGTTTTCATTTCATTTTGAACTTTAAGCGTATAGAAATAAAGCCTAATTTTTTTTTTAATTAATTTTTTATAGCATTTGATATGCTAACTTTTAAGTTCGAAACATCGGAAAAGCAATAATTCCCCTTGTAAGGGAAAGGTCGTGAATTCAAGTTTCACTTGAGCATTTCATTTTATCCGATGTTTAAAAATGGTTGAAAAGTCATTCATTGTTTCCAACAGTTCGTAAGAATGTTGGTAGATGGCTCGGGTCGGGTCCACCGTCGCCCTTAAAAGACGGATATAATAATAATAATAATAATCATTTATTTCAGACGAATTATGTCCATATGTGTTAGTAACAATTTGGTCTTACAACTATGTTAGTAGTAGTAGTAGTAGTAGTAGTAGAGAAGGAAAATTTGAAATGATTCAGGTGTGGCTCAATAGCTCAGTTGGAGGAGCATTCCCCCAGTAAGGGAAAGGTCGTGAGTTCAAGTCTCACTTGAGCATTTCATTTTTTCCGACGTTTTTCGAATCTAAAATTTTTGTTTTTTTTGCAGTGACTGCGGCACCGCAATGTTTGGAGGACCAGGTCGCATGCTGACATGAGCGACAAGTCTACCAAGATATTTAAGAAGAGGCTCTGACGTAAGCTTCGTTTCTGGAGTATGGGGAGTCTGATGGTAGTCGCTACCGTGAAAGAAAGTTAAGCTAAATCTGTGATAATGATAACGCGGTGATGATGACCAATGATGAAATACCTTGTAGTATAATATTTATATTTATATAATTGGTCAGTATAATACCTACTTAAAAATACACTTTAAGAATATAAATAATAATTTTTCGTTAGTAGATTTTATAGTTTCTTCCTAACTTGACCTTTTTTTCGTGCAGAAATTGCCTCGAATACCTCCCCCGCTGGAGCCGGAGGGGGAGGTTATGTTGGACTCGAACCGACTATAACCACACGCTGTCTGTGCGTAGTCGTGCTAGGCCCAAGGTGAGGTTGTCTTCGACATATCCCTCGCAACCCGACTCGCCCAGGGCCATCCCTTGCGGTCTGGCCCTGCTCGGGGCTAATGTTACCTACTTTGACCTACTGCGTTTTCCTAACCTAACTCGAATATTAAAACTAGGTATATTGCGTTTCATCATTTGAAATACACTGCCCTGTACCGGGTACAATTACGAAGATCATGTAGGAATAAATTATTCAAGCGCCTGTAAAACTTTCTGCCAATTTATTTAATCATACAAAATGTTAACTTATTAGAATATTTTGAACAGCACAGAATACGAATCAAGATTCAGATATCTAAACTTAAAAATAATAATAAATGAGCAAGAAAATACTCTGTGACTTTTATTGATTTATAATTATATAATTTTGTCTCATGTCCTGCGAACTTGCCTCTGTTATAGCAGCAGTTGTAATAGTAGACTCTAGACTGTAATAGTAGACTTCTTCAATTTGGAGAAAGTGTGTCCCTCGTTCTGCCTTCGTTTGACCTTGCTGTACGTCCTTCAGATTATCTTATTTCAGACTTGTTTCTGAAACATCAACGAAATCGTTTATATTAATGCGCAAAATATAGTGAATATATACCTAGTTCCAGGATAATTTGCTTACAATCCTAATTTGCTAACACCCAAATTCTCTCGGAACCGTTTCAATTAAACATCGTCATTTTTAAGGTTTTTCAATATATTTTTAAATTTTATAAAAAATTTCAAATTATGATCACTAACTGTTATGAGTTCCGATGATAGTAATAAAAAGTATGAATAAAAAAAGTATGAAAAATAAAATTATGAAGAGTGATGATTATGAACACAAATCGGTAGTAAGAAAAAGAATAGGATTAATAATTTTATGTGAGCCAATATGGACCATATTAACAATAGAGGCACTTTATTTTCTATATTACGGACAAATTATATCAGGGCTTACATTTTTTTAATAAGTAGGTATGTATATTCATATGTGCTGTGAATGAATTACTAATATTGTTCACTAGAATTATTATCTAAGTATTACCAAAAACTATAATAGAAACTTGGTTACGTTAAAATCTTTAGTACCTAACATAATACGTGGTTCTAACTACGATATTTCACTTACCGTTCGCTTTTTGGTACGCCAAATTACAGACTTGCGCTTGTCCAGTCCAGTGAATCCATTTATTGGCCACTGTATGAAACAACGCATTACTGATTTGATCATAATATAGTAGACTACTTCTGCGGCGTAGCGTAGGAGCGTACTACTGCTTAGTCAGAGGTCACAGCTTTGGTTCCCGCTCAGAGTAAATATTTGTATATCATTGGAGTTCCCTACCACCACGCCACAGAAGATCTTGGAATCTAAAGCGCTGATATAGATTCTTGCATGTGTGGCTTATGTTCTTAATTTGATTCAGCTCTCAATAATTAATTCAAAGATACAAGGCACTTAAATGATTCAGTGTAGAGGTGGCAGAAGTACATAGGTACTCCATATGGAAGTGTACAAGTCTGAAAAAAGGATTAGCAATTGTTCTGATTCAAAGATCATGTCCACTTTCTCTAGAATACATAGGTACCTAACTATTTAGCAACACTCGACTTCAGATCAAATATCACAAAGTTCTTTGATCTTCTTAAATAATAGTAGGTACGTAAATAAAATTGAAATAAATTGAATAAATACCCCATTTGGAGCCCAGCAGCACAGGACAGCCTGCGTGTAGCGTGGAGAGCTCAAATTCACCTTCAGCATTCAAGTTGGACCAGTAAACTGCAGCGCCTTTGATTGGTTGCACACTTAAATCTAGCTCGGGGAAAACTGTAGCACCTCCTTGGGTTACGTCTGATAGCTGAATAACAATGAGACTATCATCTATGCCACTTATCGAACTCATACAGAGCAAATATTTGTATGCATGAATATGGCCGTTCGCATGGGTCTGGGTGTTTCTATGTAATATGTATGTATTTGGAAAAAAAAAGTATATTGAGTAAGACACTTTGTACTTTTTCACTTAATTTTATTTTTGACCGGTGTCAATATGTGTAGCAGATTCCACCAAATACCATCAATCAACAGTATAAACAGTAGTATAAGTATGTCCATCCGCATTCTTGATTCTATAACACAAGTTAGTCATGCTTACCATGGGTCTAGATAGATATGTTGTAGTGTAATTTTAGGACAATGTGTGCGAAAAGTCACTTCATAGGTACATTAAAAATGAGTTTTGTATCTTGAATTGAAACAATATGTAAGTATGTATTTGTGTATCGAAATCATTAACGAATTAATTACTTACATAAAACATTACAGTAGCAATTCTCTCACCCATATGATTAGGCAGCGGTACCTATCATCGTGTCAACAAAATATCTCAATATTCTCAATATCAACACAATGTAGGTATAACAACAATTGGGTATAACAATTAGCTATTTAAAACAGACCTAGGTATACACCTTATGAACAGAAGATTCAATCTCAAGGAAAAAAAAATTAAACTAATATTTTTCATCACTTTAATTTAAGAACAATGTAGGTAATAACTGAGTCCTTCATGATCCATCGGCCCGTAGCCTTTGAGTAGGTATGTATGTATTTAAAAGTGGACGTCCCGTGACCGAGTTAATAAAATTAAATTTAATCAAACTTTGTACTTCACAATGTTGTCATATTTTTTTATTTATTTATTTATCATATCATAAATAACTTAAAGAAAAAAGACAAAGGTGTGAAACCTTGAATGTAACTGTATAAGGTAACAAAATAAAGGCAAGGTCCACTTCACATGAAAATTACGACTTAGAATCCCTTGGATAGGCGTAGCGTATAGTATTCAGACGCAGAGTTGACTATATCAACATTGACTAATCCGTGGGTTGCATTCAAAATTAGCACTTCGGAGCCTGAGGCCCGAGCCGCACTCCTAGGTCACCTACCCTTATAGATTTATTTATCTTGGATTTTACGAGATCGACTGCTTGCTGACCCTCAAAAGAGAGGATTCTAGCTTAAGCCCTATTTCCTCGTAGCACAACTACCTAATAATTCCCGTAAGTTTCAGTTATATTGGGACATATATTGCAGAATTTTTATTAATCTAGTGCAATTAATTTGTTACTTACTGGTGGGAAATCACAGTGTGGTTCATAATAACCCCCAATTCCGTAATTAACCACTTGTAGTGGCTCAGCTGATGCCATATTTAAGTTGGTCATGTGCATCACTCGGCGCGAGATGCGCCTGATAGTGTCAGATTGTTTATCAAGGATCCAGGCTAATTTACTGATACGTTGATCCACTAATTGTATATTGCCGGTATAAGAATCATGGACTTTAGCTCTCTTTAACTGTGTCAAAAGGAAAGTGCATAATATATGTTATTTCACATTTAGTAACCTGCTTTGTTAGGGATCGCCAGAGCTTCTTGAAGAGAGGAAGATATTATTTCATTCACACGCTCCCACAAATCTACAAGACGATCTGTGGGACGATCTCCTGTCCTGGATGATAGATATAATTTGAGAGGAATAGATTTGTAAAACCCTTATAATCAAATTTAATGCAGGTAACATCGCGCTACCTCTCATTCAGAAAGTTGGGAGCTGACTTCAGGATATATATTTTAAGTATATTTAAATTGGGGTAAGTTTGGGGTATAAAAGTAACGTAAAATATTATACTGTCATCGAAATAAATACATTATTTTTAATATATGGCCATAATTAGTCCGTACATATATGCTTGGCTAAATTCGTAAGAAATATTTGAGTAGGTAAGTATAAGAGTAACTTCTAGTCACAATTTCCTCCGCACAACCAGTTGTGCATGCAATGCAAGTTGATCGGTGGAGAAGTAGTGCTTCTAATTATATTTACCTTAGGTCGGGCAGTTTGTTTGACAAGCTCCATTTCACTTTCACTAACTACTTCATAGAATAGAATTATATCAGGATTACGGTACAATACTTCCATCTTGATGGGTGCTATTTTTAAAAACGCATGATTTGTAGTCAGGTAATGACAGAAAAATCTGTGAAAAAAAATCGTATATGTGTATTTTTGGAAAAATTTAAGAAATATAAAGGTGACAATAAT
Source organism: Eilema sororculum (assembly GCA_914829495.1). Classification (NCBI taxonomy): domain Eukaryota; kingdom Metazoa; phylum Arthropoda; class Insecta; order Lepidoptera; family Erebidae; genus Eilema; species Eilema sororculum. The sequence goes on from OU618542.1 coordinate 14,807,915, forward strand.
AGAAGTTTTATATATATTGATTTGATTAACAATATTAAATTATAATCTGGACTGAGTTTAGCTCTCAGCTCTCATCCATTCACAATAAATCTTGGAGCGACCTCCGAAGACATTTACTTATAATATATATACCTTGTCACGGAAGATAGAGAGACACCTATTATTGTTCTAGATAGATGAACGTTATCAAAGTATGTACCTGCTAGATATTTTTAGGGGCATGACCACCTCTCCGCGACACAGTGCTTCATATGAATCTGTTTCCTTTTCGACGTCGGCAACCTTTATTGGTTTCTTACCTAAATCCTTAATTCCATTTACCTGTATGGGTATGTAAATAATTATTATTCTTGAGGTTATTCTTACTATTTCTGGTAAATTATTCGTAAATACATTATGAAATTACCACTTTTATTTGTGCCTCCTCTTCAACTATGCGCTTTTGGTAATATGCTAACTTTTTCTGAGCTTTTAAATTTGTGGGATCTATTTCTACTATCTTTTCAATCCAGTATAGTGCAGTTTTCTTATCTCCTGTGGATGTACAAGCCTAGAAATTTCTAGTGTTGACAAGTTAATATTGGCATAAGCTGTCTCTGTTCATGTTTAATTACCAAATGAAGGTATTACTATTTTTTTACAATCATCGGTTCCACGTAATATGCACCGTGAATCTGAGGATGACTTTGGGCTGTAGGCCCTATCCCTTAGTCACCATGTACGATGCCGCATGGTAAGAGACGGGGTGGCCCAAATTCTACTCTGCAGGGAACTCTTTTCTATTATTACATGCTTATCAGTATGGATAGGTTTTTTGATAAGATACTAGCAAGATAAAACACTAGCAAGACTGAATACAGGTGTTTATAATATTACGTACCTAAAATGTTGTACGCCTGGCTTATGTACGCGAATATATTGCTCTTAGTGAATGAATAGGAGTTGTTTTTTTCGTTGTATTTGCGCAAAGCTTCAATCATCCAAGACAGAGATCGCACAATGTGAGTCTTGTCTTTTAACAACATCTGACCTAACACATAGCAGTCGCTAGCAATTAACGGAGGTCTGAAAAATAAGTTAATAGCACTGATGTGGGACAACATATTCGTTATAAATATTATAGGTACAATTATATTATCTTAAAATAAATATGGTTTGAGTAATATATCTTCGACTTAAAATTTACTTAAAGTCTATACGCGCAGTTACAAGTTTCGTGGATGCATTTTTAAGATAGCCCAGGGTGCTACTGCGACAGACGAGCTCAAATTCACTAAGTATAGATTATTACAAAACATATATTATGATCATAAGATATATTATGGTTCGAGCAATATTGTCAGTCACACATAACAGTGTTCTCATTTATGAGCTAAATGCTTGTGCAGAGTTAGTTTTTGTTGTAGAGTAGGCACATAGATAACTATCCAAAAAAAGGCATAGCTAATGCGTACATTTCATAAGTCTTCATTTATAAGCTTTCGATTAAAAATCTGCTATTTCTATACTGTGCTGATATTGTTTGGCTTACTTACATCTAAACTGATATACTTGTACATACCTATAAGCAGAGTTATTTAGATTTCCGTTGGATAGGTCCTTTATAGTCAAATTGTATGTTTTCTGCAACCTACCGAGAGCTATAGCAGCACCCTCTATATCTGTTAGTACAGGATACTTGAAGTCCTCATGGTTCTTTGTTATATTTTCTAAGGATAGTGAAAACATTTGTTATAAAACATTTTATGCTTTTTTAAGGTTGATTTAGAGACCAAACGAAAACAGAGCTAGAGCTAGAACAAAAGTATTCTCTCTCTGGTCACACTAAAGTAAAGCCAACAAGACGAGGGAAAAAAGGTAAACAACGCGACCATTACTGAGTTACTTTGCAATAACTAGCGATTATTGTCTCTGTCCTTGTCGCACACGTCACAAGTACACGACAATGGCCGAGCGACAGCTGTCGTTACGTTTTTCGTAGTACAGGAAAGCTGTCAGCACAGCGGTTCTAAACTGATAGATCCGCCATCTTATGAACAATTTAATTCCTGTCTGGAGTGCGCTTGGAGTGTTTAGTAATCATTTTCAAATAAATAAAATTTGACGAAGAGGGGTTAGATTGAGCATTCTCTCGATCGGTGTAAATCAGCCTTTATAGGTCTTCTGTACGATTATAAGAAAACAGGTCGATTTATGTTCATTGAAAAATTAGAGTTTTCCTAAAGACTGTAAAGGAACAACTACCTGTTTCAGTTTTCATTATTAGTTTCAAACTATCAAAATCAGAAGTTAATTGTTTTATAAGTGTGTAAGCTTTGATGGGATTCTCCAAGTATTTAGGAATATTTTGCATCGCAATTTCATGCTCTGTTTTATACCGATCAGCATGCCTAGAATAAAAAAGAAAATGTGATAAAGATAATTGATATTTAGAAAGAAATTATGTATATAACTATATTTAATTCCACAAACAAAACTAAACTATGCTATTTATAGAATATATAATAGATATTTATAGAAACGATTATTACAGTATTAATTTCATGGTGCATCTATATGCATCTATATATAGGTGCAAGGTTCATTTATAAGTGCCCGGTTAATGGCAATAGGCTCGCCACCTATTACATTGGGACCTAAGCATAAACTGGCGAATGTGGGTGCTAGCACCTCTGCCTACCCCTTAGGGGAATACAGGCGTGAGTTATGTTATGTTATGTAATTTCATGGTGCTTAGGTAGGTAAATAGAGAATATTATTACAAAAGCTGCTTCTAAGGCTTGCAATTTAAAAATCGAACTCCACTCTCCTTAGTCTTTTCTAATGTCTTGATCATACGCACCGAGTAAAGTGGCGAGACAGTACTTTCGGCCGAGTACGATGTTACGTACAAAGTACTCAGCGATATGCATGCACCGATGCGCCGAGCAGCGATCAAGTACACTGTCTTGTCACTCCATTCGGTGTGTGTGAACAAGGCATTAGGGATGAAAGAACTGTAGTTGAGGTTGATGAATTGGGTATTCTACTGACTAGTCAAATTAGTTACTTTTTACTAAACGTCAAAACGAGAAGTAACTTGTATGAAAAAAGATTTAGTGACGTCATAACATTTAATAGCCTAATCAGTTACTATTATAGGTTGGGTGGATGATTAAAAATAAATAAAAACTATAAAATAAGAACCGAAGCAATTTTTACCGCTCTTTTCCCAATCTTAATTTAATAAGTTCGAAGAGCTAATTTATTTTAACTATAGGATACTACCCAATTGAATCGTTGATGAGTCCTTTTACTTACATTATTCTGATTAATGCTTACCTGCTGAGGGTATAGAGTCTCTGCTCTCGTCTTTTAATATAGTTATCAAGCTCATCTATAGTCCTTTTCAGAGTATGTGGTAACGTTTCAAGGTCTACCAAAGCGGTAAACATTTCTGAATTCGTCGTTACAATTAGGCTGCATAGTAGTGAGATTCCTAAATCATGTACCATATTGGCACTAGGATTTAAATGATCAGCAGAAATTTGAGGGAATATTGAGAATTCAGTAATACATTGATAGAGTTGAAATACGATGTAAAAATATATAAAATATGAAATAAGTTAAATATAGGCTACATTCTACACTAGTCCTTCCATAAATATAGGTAATGCACTGTAGGTACTGAGAACGAATGTAATGGAACATTACTATTTTTAATTACATTTATTACTTATTTCAATTTTATGGAGTATTGATCATGTAATTTTATATATCGCATTTAATTAAGCGATAAATTGGTAGTAGTGGATGTTTATCTACTTATTATAAGAACCTGATAAGTGCAAGTCGGACTCGCATACTAAAGGTTCCGTACAAAACTGAATTAAGTGACTTATGTTACATAAACAGCAATATATTTTTATTGCGTTGTTCTAGAACCCTGATATACAGTTGCAAGAGGTTGCAAAGTTGAGTAAAAGTGTATAAAAAAAAATGGTATAAATGTAAACTTGATCCGTCCACACATTCCCAAGAAAAGGACAGACGAACGTTGTCGTTGAAGTGATCCTTTGCTGTTTTCTTATGAGGCTTTGTTGCTTTCCTTTTGAGGTAGGGAACCTTAAAAGAAATTCAAAACCAATATTCGTAATTGCAGGCCCCGTACCTTTTGATTTATCGATACTTTTTTCTAACACTTTACAAATATTTGATTTAACAAAACTATCATTATAATATTTTTGTACCACAACTGGTTTTAACTTCTCTATAAGATTACAAACAGTCAATGCGGTATGTGATTGAGCGAACACTCGAAATTGTATGTAGAGCGCGCTCTAGCGCTCTTCAAATCTGTAGCAATCCCATCTTGACAGGACTCTTTCTTCAGTATTTTTTTCTGTGTGTTTATCATGTGTAGCAGATTTCATTTCAACAACAAAAAAAAAAATTTAACGTGACCCCGAATGGATAGAGCCATCATCTCTATCTGCCTCGAATTCTCGGCATTTCATTTAACACATGAATTTGCCAACTATGTTTTTCAGTGCCAGTGTAGCTAATATTCCTTAAATTTCATATGACGTGACCATATATTAAGTATATCCTCCGTGGATACGACTCTATTGTCATCTAAAGGGCACTTTGGTAGAGAGTAGGTATGGATGTAGTACATCCATTAAATAAGAAGTATTCAGTGTGTTCTGGCTTGGCGTCGTGGAGGGTGACATGCGTGAAAACGTAACCGTACAGGATTCAGCCTCTGAGTTAGGAAAGGGTCATTACTCATTAGTCCCTAAATATAAGAGTTTTCAGATTAATGGCTCTTTTCTGGCTCAGATGCATGGCATGTATATAATTGGGATGGGATCATGGGATCCGGTCCTTCATTTCTGTGGTCGTTTCCGTGCCGTTTTTAGGAAATATACACCTATAAATAAAAAATTGAAGATTATTTGGTTTTGAGCAAGTTATAGAGGAAATGGTAGGGAGGGAACTGAGACTTTTGGTAGGGAGGGAATGACAATTTGCAGGGTAAAATAACGGACACAATGAACAGATAAATTGTATTTTATTAGCTTATATCATGTGGTGACCACTATTATATTTATCTTCAATTTGTTTGTTTTTCTTTGCTCATCTTCTTCACTAGATTTTTTAAGCAAAGGTATTTTATCAAAGAGTATTTACCGGGGTATCTATCTGATTTGCACTGGAGTTATATTGCGACTAAAATTAGTAAGAGTGGAGCCCGGGCGCAGCTGGCGGTTAGCGATAGGTACACACGTACGTATCTTATTGACTACGTTGCAGATTAATGTACAATAAAATAAAAACAGTAGCCCCCCTTTTACAAAAAAAATATTGTAAAATATTTAGTTTACAATTTTTGCAATTATACAAAATAATATAAAATAATGGGTACACTTAGTTTTGCTATGGTTTGTTAACGTTACATTTGTTCACCTCAATATATATCGGCATGTGCCGCGGTCTGTGCTGGTGTCGTTGCTGGTTGCACAGCATGTACCTTGACCATCGGTGGCGATGTCAGCCCGACCACAGCTACCTCCTTGCGTAACCACGCCGCACTCGTTTCTTACATTGATTTCTTATGGCCCAAATCAACATGATTCCGAACAGCACGACCACTATTATTAGTGCTATTTTGACTGAATTGACTCTCTGGCCAATGACTTCCGTTGACACCGTTTGAGCCAGCGTTACTTGATATCCGGTAATCATTAAGTATGTATTTGAAGTCGAAGGTTACTCTTACTCGGTTTGGAAATTAAAACAACGACTGATTTGCACTGGAGTTATATTGCGACTAAAATTAGTAAGAGTGGAGCCCGGGCGCAGCCGGCGGTTAGCGTTAGGTACACACGTACATATCTTATTGACTACGTTGCAGATTAATGTACAATGATGTGTCCCTACAAGTATTATGTTAGTATTTATTTAGGTACAATTATGGCGTATAGAGTCTACCAAGATCTTTAAGACCCAAGCCTACCTCGACTGCCATTGCAGTTCATGTACAGTACAGTGTACCATTGTACATCTGCTGATTGACGGACGTGGCTCTGGCACTTGCACTTCGGGGTCAGATGGCAATCCTCCATAAAATTCAAACCAAAAAAAATCATGATAAGGTGAAATAGGAGCATCGGCCCTGGGATCTATGGAGCAAGCTTTCAATTCAACCAGGATTGGTATTCAGACGAAGAAGGAGCGTATTACAATACAATTAATGCAGTATGTTTATTTTTATGTAAGGACACGTCAATTTGACTTCACCTCGCTTGATGGTAAGCGAAAAGCAAAGTCTCGTGAAGAGGGTCACCATTATAAACATGTACCATGTTAACAATAGTGGCACTCAGCTTCCTTTATTCCCAGTAGTTCCTTTGGCAGTTCCTCTGAAGGGACTACTGAGACTTTTTTGTCCCAGTAGTTCCTTCAAATAAATTAAAGGAACTACTGAGACTATAAAGTCCCTTTAGTTCCTTTGGCAGTTCCTTTGAAGGGACTTCTGAGACTTTTTTGTCCCTGTAGTTCCTTCAAATAAACTAAAGGAACTACTGAGACTATAATGTTTCTTCAGTTCCTTTGTAATTTCCTTTAATGGGACTACTGAGACTTTTTTGTCCCTGTAGTTCCTTCAAGTAAACTAAAGGAACTACTGACACTGTAAAGTTTCATCAGTTCCTTTGGCAGTTCTTTTGAGACATTTTTGTATTTTTATTTATTTTATTTTATTTATTTATTTTTTAATGTTAATATTACTAAGCGGCGAAAAATGGATTTAGAAAAAGATGAATTTATTCAGTTAGCACAATTACAACTTAGTGTAGGTGAATTGTCAGTGCCACATTTTTTAGAAAAGTTATCTTTTTTTAGTAGATGTTGAGTTAAGCATAAGGTAAAGGTCGCCATCGCCCGTCGCGTCGTTAAGTTACCAACAATTACCTGTAACGACTCCCATAGATGTACGTATGGCAACCGGGACCAACAGCTTAACATGCTCTCCGAGGCACGACCTGTCTATCTAAATCTTTGCACTGAGCGGGGATCGAACACAGCGGCCGCGTTCATTACCGCTACGCCACGGAGTCTGTCTAGTAATAATATAATTTTATTAATTTAACTTTTTTATTTCAATTTCCTCTGTCATTCTAGACTTTTTCTTTTCTATGTTCTAAATAATACACTCATAAAGCGCATGGGTCTCACCAACCCTACGTCCTTACACATACACATATAGAAGTAAAGGCGTTTATTCCCAATAGTTCCTTTAATTTCATTGAAGGAACTATAACTATATGAACAAAAATGTCAAAGCCCCTTCAAAGGAACTGCCAAAGGAACTAAAGAAACTTTACAGTCTCAGTAGTTCCTTTAGTTTACTTGAAGGAACTACAGGGACAAAAAAGTCTCAGTAGTCCCTTCAAAGGAACTTCCAAAGGAACTGGAGAAACTTTATAGTCTCAGTAGTTCCTTTAGTTTATTTGAAGGAACTACAGGGACAAAAAAGTCTCAGAAGTCCCTTCAAAGGAACTGCCAAAGGAACTAAAGGGACTTTATAGTCTCAGTAGTTCCTTTAATTTATTTGAAGGAACTACTGGGACAAAAAAGTCTCAGTAGTCCCTTCAGAGGAACTGCCAAAGGAACTACTGGGAATAAACGCTCAGCTTGACTCCATCAGATGCCTTTTCACACCCCGCTTAAAGGACCCCCAATAAAAACCTTAAACCAATTGAAATATACGTATTTATACACATATCAACATTTGCACTGAGCGGGATTTGAATCTTAACAGTCGAACAGAAATCGTCAAATATGGACAACCTGAACCCTAAATGCATAGTCCCTAGGACGTGAGAATCCAATTATCCATACTAATATTATAAATGCGAAAGTAACTGTCTGTCTGTATGTTGCGCTTTCACACCGAAACCACGGAACCGATTTTGATGAAATATGGTATAGAGATAGGTTAGAACTTGAGAAAGGACATAGGCTATGTTTAGTCGCGATAACCGGCATCCTCGCGGGCAGAGCCGCGGGCAAAAGCTAGTCTATATATATAAAAATCAATGCCACTTTTCGTTGTGATGTTATAACTCAACAACGCCTTTACCGATTTGGCTAATTTTGGTCTTGAATTATTCGTGGAAGTCCAGGGAAGGTTTGTACGTAGAGAAAATTCGAATTATTGCCGGGAACCGACATCCACGCAGGCGGAGTCGCGGGCAAAAGCTAGTATAAGTATAATAGTCACAGAGGTTAGTAATTAATACGTTGATATTTATTAGTACTTTAATGTTTCTAATATGGATTTAGGTATTTTGAAATTATTAGCGTCAGTCTCCTTTTGGTGTACTAGGTTACATGGCTTAATTAACTCTTGACCGCATTGTGGAATCCACTTGTTACACACTAAAAATATACAAATTTTTGAAAAACAAGGCAATTGGGTATTATTCTATAGTTAAAATAAATTATGTACATACTTATTAAACTAATAATGGTAAAAGAACGGTGAAAATTGCGTCGGTTCTTCTTTTATTTTTTCTTTTTCATACAAGTTACGTTATATTTTATCGTTTTGACGTTTAGTAAAAAGTAACTAATTTGGCTATAATATTTTTGCATTGGGTATAATGCAAAAATATTGGCACTCTAGGAATACCGACAGAAATGAAAACAATCTGTATAAAAATTATTTCAAAACTTATACAGGCGCGTTGAATTTTTTTGTGAAAAGAAAAACTCAACGCACCTGTAAAAGTATTCCCTTCAATGAGGTGTCACTTATGAATTATCATAATTCGACCCGATAAGTCTACGTGTAAGCGAATGGTGGCGCTAGCGAAGTTAATGTTGTTGTAATTGTGAATTGTTCCTAATCTGATTTAAAAAAAATCTAATTGTTTACGTTATATACCCAAAGTGTTTTTTTTATTCATTGTTCGAAGACAATTGAACACAAAATAATAGTTCTGATTTCTGCCACGCGCAGAGTTATCTTGCGAGCGCTCTACTCTACAGAATTAATATAAGAAGCTATGGAAACTGTCCAACGTGCCTAAAAAGTTTTCACTTCAAAATCGTACGAAGTGGCTGGGAAAAGGTGCAGAGAGAAAAGTTACAAATTATCTACTATATAAAAATCTCTTGACTAGGTGATTGTTGTCGAACACCTCGGAAACGACTCAACCTTCCTAAGCATCTTTATGTGTGATTAACAACTTCTTAACAATTAGCAGGTAGCCATTTATTTACGTACCCCATTTCGAGCCCAGCAGTACTGGGCAGCTTGCATGTGTCATAGCGAGATTACGTTCTCCTGAGGCATGTGTATTTAGCCAGAAAAGAGCTGCTCCCTTTACCGGGTACACGCTAAGGTGAAGTTTAGTGAACACTGTAGCGCCTCCAAGTGACACTTCTGATAACTATAAACGCAAAACAAGTATCTTATAGGGGGACCACACACCGAAGCAGCATTTAAAATTAGCACAGCAAATTAATGAAAAAAATACAGCTTGACGACAAGGCATGTCAAGAAGCATTTACTGCATAAATGTAGGTAAATTTGATGCTTTGGTATGTGACCCCCCTTAGAGCATGACATTTTATAATGGTTTTAATTTTATTTTCTTTCTCTAGTCAATCTTACCTGCAAGCTGGTACTGTTGGCTGGCTGATTGACGGACGACGCTATGACAGGCCTTTTTCTCCAGCTTGGGGGGTCAATGGCAATCGCTCTCATAAAAGTCAACTAAATGAATGAAAAGAAGGAGTAGAAGAGCTGAGTCCGGGCTTTGTAAATGCAGGTTTTGAAATCCGGTGTTATAAACCGGGTTTGGCACTTAGATGAAGACGAAGACGCGGTTAAGATTTTTTAAGAAAACTTACATAAAACATTACTGTAGCAAAATTATTCTCATTATTTTTAGTGCACTCTTGAGAAATGTCCTGTAAGCGGAAAAGTATTTTTATTTATTGTTTTAAAATATTTTAGCAATTAATGCCGATTAATAGTCATATTCATTTGTAACCGTAGGTATATAGAGATAATCTACAATATTACACAAATATTAGTGCGCATTGCCTTATTTATCTCTTCTTTATGAAAATGGCCACTTAAAATCACGCAAAGCCATTCAGCAAAACCATTTTCCAATAATGTTAGTCAGTGTCTAGAAACTGCGAAGACTGCTACGAATATATGAAGTCTATGAAAAATTGAAAAGTCTAATTAATTAATCTAGCAGTTAGGATTAGGACCAAATCCCAAAAATGCTACAAACATGTTAAATCAACAAAATAAAATGAAACGTTGAGGGACGATCACATTCTATTCGAGAAATATCACCTAATTAATCAGGGTCCACCATATCCCGATATGCTACGAATTTATAAAAAAGCTACGAAAAATGCAAAAAGTTGATTAAGGATCAACTTTTTTTTACAAAATATCATTCTTTCAGAAAATTTTCTGAGTGAGGATTAGAAAAAACCTAAATAATAGAATAGTTTAAAAATAGGTACTTATGTTATTGTTACACGACGTGACGCACCCGAAACTTCGGCAAAAGTAAGTTTTCCTAAATTTATCGTGTGAAGTCCCGAACTATTATAAACTATAAATAGGTACTTACTTCATATTGACGGGCACTCCTCTGTAGAAAAATAATTAAAAATGGTTGTGTTATTAAGTTAAATTTATATTTTCAACTACTATGCTTTATTTGCATTGCTTCATAAAAGTGTTAATTTTAAAGACACGTTTTTATGTATATCAACGCATGCCAGTCATTATTTCAATAGAACTGTCAATCTCTCTGAGGTTATTTGTAATTGTAGCCATAGCCTATCATGTAACTGGCGTACCTTCAGGAGCTCTAAGCCGTCGGTACTAGTTGCTACAGCAACATATGTAACAACGGCTTTTTGCCCTAATCCGTGCATAATATTATTGAACTGCTTTTCCCATTCACTCCAAGTTGTTGACTTTTCCGGATTTCAATTTATAAGAAAAAGTTATCATATATATTCACACACACACACACACACACACACACACACACACACACACACACACACACACACACACACACACACACACACACACACACACATACACACACACAATATCTATTTTAAACTCGCATGTATTGTCTTAACCTAAATTAATAATACAAAGGCAGTAACGCACCACCATCTCGTCCGTATTGTATACTATAAAAATGGTCGGAGGAAACTATCTCCTGAGATACAGGCTCACACCTAGTTCAGGAGCTAGAGTATATTATTAATATTACAATTGTATACATATATAATACATTACCTTTGTGCCTTGCTATAAGTTATTTTGTATGCAACATTGTAAAAATTGGTGAGAAAAAAATAAAGTATTATATTTTCACAAGCTTATTAGTGAAGTTTTTTATACTAGGTACATTCGGGTGGACATTGTCACGTAGAAACGCCATTATTACTTACCGAAGGTATATCAAAGTGAGGTTCATAATGTCCTCCTATCCCATAGTTAACCACTTGTAGTCGGTCAGTTAGTTCCAAATTCAAACCAGTCATATCAGCTACTCGGCGGTAGATACGGGCATTAATGTCAAATTCTATGTCTTCCAACCAGGTTGACTTACTGACACGAAATCGTACGAGATCTGTTTTGGACTTCCCGTCGGAGGCAGAGGTGCCCTTAAACTGTTGAAATTTATTAGCGTTTTGGATCGTGAATAAGAGTAAAGGGTGAACATGAGTCAGCAGAGTTCCTGCCAAATAGGAACTGTCCAACCGAGTCGAATATTCTATTAAGGGTAGATTTTAAAAAAACTACGCAAAATATACATGTATGCATTTAAATCAGCTCCAAGATGCTAAGTCATTTATATTGTTACCTAATTAGGCCACCCGCTACGTTGTTCCACCCATTTTGGGGCCCGCTTTGCGGTGCTGTTTTGCGTAAATACATTGAGCATCAACGCTGCGCGGGTTGCCCATCATAAGCTTATCCGCAACCTTCCGCTCAATGCAGCAGACAGTCTAACGTCACCAACTCCGTACCTAACCAATAACATTTCGATTTACTTACTTTAAGCGTAGCAAGTCGTTTAATGGTATCAATTTCAGTGTCACTTATTGTATCGTGGAACAATATTATATCAGGATTTATATACTTTGTTTCCATTTTCATAGGAGCAATTTTTAGAAAAGCATGATTTTCAAACATGTAACGGCATGTTAATCTGAAACATATTCTGAGTAAATTACCTATATATAATTAAATTAGAGAGTTGTAGTCGCTATAGCAGCCTTCGTGGCGTAGCGGTAATGAACGCGGCTGCTACGCAGGAGGCGCGGGTTCGCATTAGCATTGGTCTGGTCGTGCCTCGGAGAGCACGTTAAGCCGTCGGTCCCGGTTGCCATTCGAACATCTATGGCAGTCGTTACGGGTAGTTGGAGCCCTCAAAAGTCCAATAACTGGTCTACTTGCAATGCTTCGATATCGCCTTTGGGTTGTGGAGGTCAGATGGTAATCGCTTAAGAGAAAATATCGAAGTTTAACCAAATCCGTGGTTAAACTGGTATTCGGATGTGATTGGAAATACTCTTAACACTAAGATGAACAAGAAGTAGTAGTCGCTATCTACCCAATGTGAGGAAATCTTAGAGATCTTGTTAAAATAAACAAGAAGGTATATTGTTATTCTTACGAGTATGTGTAAACGCCATACCCGGGATCGCGATCGTGATATTTATTGTCTAATCCCTGCCATAATACATGATATTGTCGAAAGTATACGCGTTGCTTGATATTGAAATAACACTATTTTATGATGGATTCCATCGTGATCTTTTTGCTATTGTATTGAAATTACATACCTGGTAGATATTTCTATGGGTACGATCAACTCGCCGCGACACTGCGCCTCGTACGTGTTTTTGGCCTGAATGTAAGCATGCGTAATATCCGGTTCCCTCACAGAATTCTATACATATTACCATATTTAAAAAATGGGCCTTTATGTCTAAAATTATTTACCAAATTAGTAAAATAGCTTACTTCGACTTGTTCGTTCTTAAAAGATATCTTTTCATCGGCAATTCTTTCAGAGTATAAAGGTAAATTGTGCTTAGCTCGTGAGTTTGACGGATCTATATCTAGTAAAGTGTACGTCCATTTTAATGCATTTTGCATATCTCCTGTAAATCCCCCGGCATAAATAAAGCGAGTAGTAAATGAAAAATTAAGTTTATCTTGTAAGTATAGAAATCAATTGTAATCTGACAATCACTTTTCAGTTTATTGTAGCGTTGCTTTTGAAAATGGTAAATTGTCAGGTAGCATAAATAATGCGTCTTTAAGTTGAACAGCAAACAGATACAACTAAATTATATAGGGCCATCCAATTCACTCCATTCAATTCAAACTTTTATAAGTCAGTAGGTAAATCTTTACCTAACGAATAATATGCGAAAATAATATACTCCAGTATATCGACTGCGCTGAAGTTATGAAAAAAATGTTCATTGTAATATTTGCGAAAAGCTTCAATCATCCAAGCACATACATTCTTATAATCTGCTTTTATGTGGAATATTCGCCCTAGTTCATAGCAGTCACTTGCTGTCATTGGTGTACTGTAGGACAAACAATTGAATATTTTTATACAGAAAAGAAGATTTACCAGCCCCCATAAATTAGCACAGGGTCTTTTGAATTGAGTTAATGATAGACTCATATCGAATGTTTTTTAAAAAAAAACTCCGACTTCTCGACTAACAAGATGCAAGTTTATAATGATCAGAATATGAAGTTATACCTAAAAACTTCGTCAGTCAGTTTTCCTTTGGCTAAGTCCTTTACATTTAGTTCATACGTTTCCTGTAATCTACTGATTGCTTCTGCGGCACCTATCAGATCCTCCTGGGATGGGTATATATGATTTTTATCTATTAACATAAAATTAATTACGTCTTCTGGAAAAGTGAATAAATTAAGGCTAACTTTATATTTTTTCATCACCGAATTCATGGCTCTATACAAACTCGCATATATCTTAATTACCTTCTTTCACTGTAGTATTATCTTCAATATAATCAAGATCAACAGATAATCTTTTCATAAGGATGAAAGCGCTAATGGGGTTGCTCAAATACGTGGGAGTATCTTTCATAGCCTTTATATGTTGTATCTGGAATTCATTCAGATGTCTGGAAATGAATGGGATCTTTTTACCTTTAAATAGAAACTATCGTTACAAATGGAAAAAAGAAACTGAATTAAATCTTACTTTTTCATGAAAGCAAGCCTTTTCTCATGCATTTGAAAATATAAATCTAAGATGTCTATAATTCTCTTCTGAGTTTTCAATAAATCTTCAAGATCTACGATTGCCGTAAAAAGTTCTGCACTGGTCCAGTTGGTAAGATTACATAGTAGTAAGAAATATATTATAAACATTCTACTATTAAACAATTTCTTTTGTAACCATGCAAAAAAGTGAGTTTTGTTAAAGTTAGCCTTTAACAAAACTCATTTTTATCCACAGTTTAAATTATAATAAATATTATAATATGCCACAAATCAGTCAAGACCGCAATTATAGTGACTTGTGTCGATTACTTACGTCATGGATTTTAATTTATTAGGTAGGTAAGAGTATTTACACTTGGTTATGCAAAACATAAAAATAATGCCACTGTTAGGTATATGAGGTACCTATCAAAATAATTTAGCATTGTGTGTCATTAAAAAAGTAATTAAATAGCAAAAGACATAAAAACAGTATTTGGTTTTTATGCCATTTATGATTATATTTTTATAGACTCAGTTAAAGTTTTACTACGATAAAATCCTTGAATGGACTATGAAAATAGTACTTTGCTAAGTATAAAATGCATCTATGTATTAGGTTTAGATTTCGGTCTCTTTATATAATTGCCACCCTGCACTAGAACCCCTGTATGCTGACGCAGGCAATGGATGCGCTTTTGAAGAAGCCTCCAAGAAAGCTCTGGCCATTTACAAGCTTTTGGCACACAATAGATAATAGCTTTTGGACTGCTATGACAACTGGGCTTAGACCACCATGGTCGAAGTGTATTAGTTCGACCATCACTAAATTGGTCTATGCAGGTCTGCGCTCCAGGCATCTTCCTTCCCCAATCACGCTGAGGGCATGGCGGTTGCAGAAACTCTCTTTTCTTTGCTATATCTATTAGCGGATTTTAGCACCACCACTGCAGCGAATCCCATCTCTTATATCGTCAGCAAATACCGGGACGACGTCATTGTTGTAGCCTAAGCTTTGTAGTGTATGAATATAAACAGTAAAAATGAAATGAATATTTATTAAAATTGAAACTATAGAGCCCAACAGAAAAGTATTAAGTCATATTTGACTGATTTTTTTATAGTATTTTCAATGCTAACTTTAAAGTTCGAAAAACATAGAAAAAAATGAAACGCTCACGTGAAGAAACGCCCTTAAATGAATAAAGTGTGGTTCAATAGCTCAGTTGGAAGAGCATTCCCCCTGTAAGGGAATGGTCATGAGTTCAAGTCTCACTTGAGCGTTACATTTTTTCCGATGTTTTTCGAATATTAAGTCATAGTTTAAGTAAAATCTAAACAAATATATACAGTCTGCATCAGATAGATCTTGACCAGTGAAGTACTCAAAAAGATTTAAATCTTCTTCTTCATCTTAGCGATAATCCTAGTCGCATCCGAAGCTATCAGCTTGGAGACTGAGGTCCGCTTCACTAGTCTAACTGCGGATTTGGCTAAACTTCGATATTTTCTATGAAGCGATTACCTTCTGACCTCAACAACCCAAAGGCGATATCGAAACATTGCAGCTAGACTAGTTGTTGGATTTTGAGAGCTCCAACTACCCGTAACGACTGCCATAGATGTTCGTATGGCAACCGGGACCGAGACGGCTTAACATGCTCTCCGAGGCGCAACCAGACCAATGCAAAAACCCATATACATACATAAAAGTATCCTCTCCCTGCTATACAACATCTTGTATAACCCTTCAACACCTTCCTACTTAAAAGAACGTTTTCAGTTCCTTTCAGATACCCATGAGAGGGGTCTACGATCATCGGTGAGACTGATTTTAAAAATGCCAAGGCATTCCACAGGTTTCTTCGACAATTCTTTTACCGTCACAGCTGTTCGCCTGTGGAATGAACTGCCAGTGGAAATAAGACGAGCTCAGACATTGGTGAAGTTCAAGGGAATGGTCAGGGAGCACTACTTGTCCAGTGTGTCACGTCTAACATAGTGTACTATTATATCTGTTTAAGTATGTACATGTCTATGTACCTTTATATTTTTAAAAATTTATATTGTATGTAGAAATGTATATATTTTATGTATGTATGTATATTTATATTTAAGTAGGTATATATTTATGTAATTATTTATTTATATAAATGTGTAGGTATATTATATAAATGTATAATTGAACGCCAACAACTACCAGTTAAGTACTCCAACCAACATACATTTCCATCCAAAGGTTGCCTGGCAGAAATTGCGTAAAGCGATAAGGCCGCCCTTTGTACTGCTCTTGTGTTCCTAATTTCCATACTTTTAATAATGTAATTGGCGTACAATAAAGTATGTAATAAATAATATAATAAATAAATAAAAGTAAAATAAAGTAAGCAGTGAAGATCGATCTGATGTTGACTGTAGTTATCTTATAGTAAAAAAGCCACATAAGGCTTTTAAGAAATAAAAATTTTCTGATGATCTAATTTTCACATAATTGCGGCGGATATGTGCTCAGGGATCTCCTCGACGTCGTAATCTTTCAACTTCAAGTTACATGGTTTGTGTCGCTCCTGTCCCGCAAAATGAAGCCATTTGCTGGCCACTGTAAAATTAATACTGATGTTAGAGTAAGTGGCATACGACCACGGCTATCCTTGATATTTTCTTGTTTGTTAATTTTTAGAGCTTGATTTTTCGGTAGTCGGGTTTTAGTTTTGAACTTTATTTTTTATTTATATTATTTTAGGGCAATGTAAAGCTAATAATTTATACATATTTGAAATGTGCTTATTAAGCCCTTTAATTTGATACTAAACACGGCATATTTATCTCAAATTTATTTTTTAACACTGTACCTTATGCGCGCTAGAGGGCGCCACAGACGATTGAGTGACACGTCATATAGCCTATAACCATCGGACGATAAAGCCGCTTGTAACGATACCTCATTTGTCCAGTTCTAATAAGTAGTTGAGGAGCTATGAGGGAACAAATGAACATACATACATACATACATAACTACATGCATACATACATACATACATACATAGCCTGTCAAAATCATAACCCTCCTTTTGGCTTCGCCGTAGTCGGGTAGAAACAGATAAGGTATTATCATGGAGGACAGAATATGATTAATCATTTCCTTCTCCATGAGTATTGTCAACCTATATTAACCCACTTATGTGTGTAATTATGAGAGAAATTGTTACAAACTGTCAAGTTAACAAATATTTCTAATTCAAAACAATGTTTACTGAACCACTTGCAAATAATATTCCTCGTTTTATAATCCTTAATTTTTAAAGCCTATTTTCAGTTGAATGAAATACTTTTTAGATTTCTAGAGAGTCCTAATGAGCTTCTTCTACTTAGTAACCGAGTGCGGGCCGCCTGTTCATTAGTCTCTTTAGAAATAAAATTGAATTGAAATTATTTACGTGTTGATTTCATTTTCTTGTTTTTAAGGAATTTTATCATCATATCATATTATTTTCAAATTAAAAGTAAACTGGAAACTGAATACTTTTAATAAATATAAAATTTACCTACTGCACTTTCATTAGTGTGATATTTCAATAAATTAATAATACATACATACATACATATAATCACGCCTTTATCCTTGGAGGGTTAGGCAGAGGTGAATTAACACCCACATTTCACTAATCATTGTAGTCGGTCCCACGTAATAGGGGGTGAGCCTATTGCCGTTTTCCGGGTACAATTTTTGACTCGAGCCTATATCTGAGGCTGAGTCTGGGGTGTATGTTGTATCTGTCTGATGTTAAACAGCCCTATCCTTTAGTCGCCCAGTACGACTACGACACCGCATGGGAAGAGATGGGAACGGAAAAATACCCAGACGATTACTACGAGAGATAGAAGACTCGAAATAAAACCCTGTACCCACCCTGTCTGGCCAGTGCGGTAGCGGAAACATTCGGAGAGGCCTCTATGGACTGTGGACTACGATGGGCTAATTGAAAATAATAATACAATATACTTACCCCATTTTGAGCCCTGTAGAACTGGACAACTGGCATGCAGCATAAACATATCATCCTCACCAGAGGCCTGCAAATTGTGCCAAAAAACCGCGGCTCCCTTCTGCGGTTTGACGTGAAGGCCAAGCAAAGGGAATACCGTAGCACCACCTTGAGCTACGTTTGACATCTACATCAAAATATTAAAATAATGGATGGTAAAAAACTAATGTAAATCTATATAGATGTATTATGTCCATTCGGTGCCTTGTCGTGAGTGCACCCTAAAGAAAACGCTATTTAAGACTCAACGTGTCTTTAGACATAACGCATAAAAAACGAGAAAAAAAACATTATTTACAAATATTTGTACTGAGTCTGATCCCAATGCTCTACCGGTACAAGGATACACACCTACATAATTTGATAAATGAATGAGTTTTTAACCAATAATAAGACACCGTAGTGTATAAAGAAGGATGAGCTTGTTACAGGTGTATACTTACGTAAAACGTCAACGTTGCCACCCTGTTACCGCCAGGCATGTCGACAGCATTCTATAAATAGAAAGAAAATTAACATAACAGTGGTTAAAGGGTGTTTGGTCGCAATAACCAACATCAACGCGGACGGAGTCGCAGGCAACAGCTCGTAATTCATGTTACAATAACTTTCACACAAAGCCACCTTGATTCAAAGAGAAACTTCTAGAATTGTGATAGAAGTAGCAGTTATCATACTAATTTGATTACCTACCTCAATAAAATCGTAGTGTGGATCATAATGTCCTCCAATCCCATAGTTAACAACTTGAAACGGTTCAGCCGTTTCCATATTCAAACCTGTCATGTGCGACACTTTGCGTGAGAGGCGAGCGATGACGTCAGAATCTTCGTCGTAAAGCCAGGCTAATTTACATGTACGGTATTCGGTGGTAAATGGTTCATTATTAAAGACTTGAGCACGCCGGAGCTACGAAATTAAACAATGTCTAAATCTATATCAATACTAATATTAGAAAGGTTAGGTAAGTGTTTGTTTGTTCGGTTGAACGAGATAATCTCGGGAACTACTGGAGGCCACGGTGACGGCGCGCTGAAAAGCGCGCCTCCCCATTCCGGGGGCGAGTCGGGGACACCGTTGTCCCCCCTCCCGAGGAGGGCTAGACCGTAAGGGATGGCCCTGGGTCTGAAGGGGTGCGAGGGATATGTCGATGACAACCTCACCTCCGGCCTAGCACCACGACCCACAGTCGGCGTGCGGTTTTAGTCGGTTCGAGTCCGACATAACCTCCCCTTCCGGCTCCGGCAGGGGGGTATCCGAGGGGATTTCCGCACGGCACAAAAAAAAGGATGTAATTGAAAAATTCCTTTTGTGTTGAATAGTTAGTTTATCGTGGAAGGGTACATATCATCACGCTACGACTTGAGGGAGCGGAGCAGTATCATAATATATTAACAAATCAGGCGAATTCCCATACATTATTTGAAAATTAAATGGTTTAAAACGGGTGACACGGGGTTTCGGTGTAAACCACAGACGAAGCCGGGGTGTGTCAGCTAGTCGGCACCAATATCTGTATTTGAGATGTATTTTCGAGCATTTCTTATTCTTTATTTTATTTATTCTACTCTCCAGAAGGCAGTCGGTGTTATACGACCCAATAGCCCAAAAATATTTGCAAGTACACATATTAAGAAAACTTGTACTTTTTACACTGTATTTATTCTATTTATTTATTTTTTTATTTATTTATTTACAGTAAGTACATATACATCTTATGAACTAATACATTGTCCCACAAAACCGTACAAACGGTTTCACTGTGGGATCAGGAAAAATATTTAGGTATATTTGACAATATTTACTAATGGTTTATGGAGTTTAAATAGGTGCATGAGTATACATTTCTGGTGTCACATTATGGCAGTGAGTCGATTAGGTGGTTTTTTAATTTAATTTACACCTGACCGGATTCGCCTTATGGCATTCTGAAAGGTTTACATTTACCAAACGCCGGTGTAATAGAATAAATACAGTTGAAAAAGTACAAGTGTTCTCGATATGTGTCACAATGAATTCCACCAAGTGCCATCAATCAACAATATAAATAATAATTTGCAAGTAATTCTCACCAAAGGCCTGGACATTTTTTTTAAGGTTTCAATTTCAAGGTCGCTCACAACATCGTGATATAAAACTATGTCTGGATCTAGATACATCATTTCCATTTTTATAGGCGCGATTTTTAAATATGGATGCTTTTCTGTCATGTATCGACATGTTAACCTGCGGAAAGAGTTATTAATCAAGAAATAATATAACATTATAGTAGCTTTTGCTACAACACCGTATATTATAGTATAGCCCGGTCAATTTAGACATTCGAAGGTACATAAATTCCCAACAAGCTGAAAATGAGAATAAAAAATGAAAATAAAATTGTTCAAATATATTATGACGATAAAAACTTTTATCACTTTTTGAATCGATATATCTCAGAAACTGTGGCTCGTAGGAAAAAACTGTTGAAACATTTTTTAATGATAATTTTATAATCTACAATTTTTGTCTGAAGTACTTTTATGATAAACCGTACCGTTTTGCTGAAAATCGCGAAAAACTCATTTTTTTTTCCTTTGACCTTGATTTTTTTTCCTTACACGGGAATGATGGGGAACTTTCAGGTATTGTTTATAATTATGTTTTGAACAATTTTACTCATTTTCAGCTTGTTGCCAATTTATGTACCTTCACTCTCATTTTTTGGTTTAAATTGACCGGATTGGTGGATATAGTTCATTAGTCTTGTAATTTTGAATTGCACTTAGTGTACGTAGGTTTTACAGTAAGCATCAGGCTCTCGATTCTACTAAAGCTAAACCACTGTGGTGCCGTAGTCACTGCAAAAAATTACATTAAATTTTAGATTTTATTTCCATACGTCTAAAGTTCAAAATGAAATGAAAAGTTTTATTACACTTTTTCAATTAGGCTGCAAAAAGTCGTTTAACTTTGAACTTTGACTGCATCGCTTTAAAGTCTATTACTTAATACCGTTTTTCGCAGTTGTGGTGGCACCACTGTTGTTTGGCTTTAGCAGAATCCAGGCCCAGGCCGATTTTGATGAACAAAGTAGGTAGGTACTCAGAGTGATCTTAATTCCTTGGCTTTCCAACCTTCCCATTGACGGTTTGTTCAGAAAAGAATGCAATTTAAATTGATAAAACAGTTTGATTTGCTCTTAATATCTGAGTTTCAAGATCATTTCGAGATGGAAATGATGCATTTAGATCATGACGTGGTTTGATATCGCGATGTTTTGAGTGAACTTGAAATTGAAACATTAAAGGCAAGATATTTCTGATGCTGACTGTACCTGTCTACACTCCTAACAAAAGTAATTATAGACACTTCAAAATTCAAAAATATCTAAATTCAAAAATCGTTTATTCTGCATAGACCATTAAATCGGAACTTACTAAACGTCAACATAAAGTAAATATTAAATACTAGTTAAGCAAATTGACCGGTTCGAAACGCGGCCCAGACCTGAGAAGACTCCGGCAAGAAACTCAGCGGACATTTTTTTGGTCTATTTACAAACATTTACTTAGCCTAAAACTTATGGTCTAGATGCAATGCTTTGCTTGAGTAGCATAGCTCAGCGAACAGCTCATTTCCAAGCTTGTATATCATTTAAATATTCTTGGATTTTATAATAGCCTTTATAGTTAAAACTGTCAGTAAGTTAATAAGGTGGTCTAAAAAATGAATCAGAAATAAAGAGGCAACATTCACAACTTTACAGAGGTTCATATAAAAGAATCACTGTAAACTGTTATTGCTCAGAAAAATAATTATAAACGCAATATAGGTACTACAGATATTGCTCAGGACATATATCTTGGACCTAAAATGTGCTCGCAACTATACGCGCAGTACACGTTTATTGGGTCTCTTTTGAGGATAGCACGGGGTGCTATGTCGGTGGACGAGCTCAAGTTCATCAAGCATATATTATTACAAAACAATCCACATGCGCTGGGGCCTCGTTTGTCTCACGATTTAGGTCCAAGATACGTGTCTCAGGGTATACCTGTTATATATTTCCGATGAGACACCAATTTCGCCGCGACATAAGCGTTCGTATATTTTTATAACCATCTCTTTTATAGATGGCACGTCGTTGTCGTCATTGTCATTTTTTTCCTAGGCATATGCAATCCAAAATTAAACCTCAAACGAAAAGAAATAAACATAGAGGAAAGTCGAGTACAGATATAGTACCGCGTCTTAAATCGTTCCACCTCTAGGTTTCTCATTAACCCCATGGTTGTGGAGGACTGAAGGCAGTCAGGCTTATTCCACTTTTCCCCGTTGACAATCCCCATTGATGGGGATTATTGAACTTTTTATTCACTCTTCCCCGTAGAAGCAAAATTTTTAAAAATGGGGATTAGTGAACTAAAAAGTTCAGTAATCCCCATCATGATAAATTTTATTAGAACTAAAAATTTCAATAATCTCCATTAAAAAAATTAAAAGTAGATGATACATATAAAGTATTTTATTTTTAACGTACCTAATGGGGATTATTGAACTTTTTAGTTCCAATAAATATATCATGATGGGGATTAGTGAACTTTTTAGTTCACTAATCCCCATTTTTGAAAAATTTTGCGTCAATGGGGAATAGAGAACAAAAAGTTCAATAGTCTCCATCAACGGCGATTGTCAACGGGGAAAAGTGGAATAAGCCGGCAGTCACTTCACGGAAAATATCGAAGTCAGATTGACCTTTTCTAATAAAATTTGCTGTACCCCAACAGGGCTTCATGTTGAAACAAAATATGGTGTAAGATCTGTACAACACATAATGCAATAAAGTATTTGATTTGATTTGAAAGCCAAGGCCTCTACTGGATTGGAAGAAGGCTCAAAGGATGATCATAACATGTGGTATCAATTAGCAGGTAATATGGAACTGCTAAAAATATCAGAAATTAAGTAACTCACTTCATTTACTAGAAGTAGAGTCTTCGGGTCATATTGCGTGTTTTCGTATCGGAGGCTATCTTTAGATTGGGAATAGTCATCATCTAGGTCAGCGATTTTCTGTGCCCACAGTAACGCATTTTTTGAATCTCCTGTAAAATAACTTAAATATTTCGTTTATTCCGAACCTGGCCCGAAAACATGACCCGGTCGCGGGTTAGGTTAGGTTAGGTTAAACTAGGAAATTTGTCTCATTGTTATCGTAACCCGAATTGTGCCACGTTCGCTCGACGTTGTGGTGACAGTTTTAACCTAACCTAACCTACAGAAGTTGGAATTACCGCACTTCGGCTATTAAAAGTAATAGAAATATGCGCAATTCGGGTTTTGATAGGAACGAAATGTCGGGTCAGGTTAGGAATAGGGTTACGTTCGGGACAAATAACACATATTTTTTCATTATAGTTCTACTGTCGGAGAGTTTGCCACCTGGGCACGACCTCTCCTGAATCAGGTGGAAGTCCCTAAACAGACTTCGGTCACAGGTCAGTCGAAGCAAGGAGAATCGGTCAAGATGGGGTTTCTCAGACGGCGCGGACCTGCGATGTGAGTGTGTAGTTACTCCACAGACCATGTCCCACCTGCTAACATGTGCCCATCCACTTGTACAGCGGAGGAACTTATGAGTGCCTCCAAAAATGCAATCCAGGTGGCGGCACACTGGGAACATAGAATCTGAGAGTTGAGACGCCTTCGATTCGACAGAAGAGTATCTAATAAGTACCTATAGTGTGACCAGGAGTGCGGCACTGCTTTCATCGCGGGGGATGAGGTAAAAAAGCGGAAGAAAGATGAGAGCGAATAACACCTGCCAGTCTTGCCACCAGCGCTTACGGTGGTATCTCGCTTACTGTCAGCTGGTCGGTCTATAGTTAACGTAGTATGAATTGAGATTGAAATGGTCATTAACATGAATGGTGTAACATTCACCGGGATATTTACCATGTTTATCATTTTTGTTTGGTAACCGATATTTCGGCGCTGTTTCAAGCGCCATGATCACGGTGTACTGACGACCGCCGAGCTAGTTATTATGAGCAGACCGTATCTGTCTACCCTCTTCCGCACTCGTAAGACGCGCGTTGCCCCTACCACTGTCTGCGTACTCGCACTGTACTTGATCGCGTTTTCGACATACAACACTCACTGAATTGACTCGCACGGGTTTTGAAGTTGTAGGTCACTGGATGCCAGACAAAAATGATGAACATTCCTAAATATCCTGGAGTGTTATACTATTCATAGAGTTAACATTGTTCTAACCCATTAAGAGGAAGATCGCTAGTTGGAATAGTGATGGGTCATATCAAAAACGGCATAGGAAAGACAATGCTTACCCGACAGTTGGTAGGCGAGAATTAGGTAGTTTATTATGTCAATATCAGTGAACGGGTAGGTGATGTTTTCTTTATTATATTTACGAAGTGCTTCAACCATCCATGCCCGTGCCGTGTCTGCATTATTGAACATCAACGCGTGGCCTATCTCGTAGCAGTCGCTTGCTGACATTGGACTACTACACAAGAAACGAGAGGGATCGTGAAATTGGGAAGTGCCAACGCTTGGCTCCTTACACATGTATTATTATACTAGCTTTTGCCCGCGGCTACGCCCGCCTGGATGTCGGTTCCCGGCAATTATTCGAATTTTTCTCGCCATAAAAACCATCCTAGAACTTTAACGAACAAAAATTGGCCAAATTGGTCCAGGCGTTGTTGAGTTATGCGCTTACCAACACATTTAGCGATTAATTTTTATATTATAAGATTATTATGATAGTCAAAGACTACATGTAACATTTTTTTGAGTAAATCAGTATATGAATATTATCTGTTGGCCTACGACTCTAGCACATTTATAATGATCAAACATATCTTTATTTTATTTTTTATATAATTTATTCATACATAATTTCGTAAGTAAGATTTCTAGGACAAAGGTCATCTCTTGAGAAATGCATAAATTATGGTAATAATCGCAATGCATATATATTTAGAGTTATTTCTTCCGGGAGGAATTTTCTTCATAATGAGAATAAAGTCCCTACTTAGTTGTCTGCCACAAAAGAATAGAAAGGTCCCTATCCAAAATAATAACCACTCACCTAAACGCAACACCATTTAGAATTCCTTCGGCCAGCTCGTGCACATCTAATTTGTACGTTTTTTGCAACCCAGCAAGTGCACTCGCTGCTCCTTTTAGGTCGTCTAGAGATGGATATTTAAGACCCTCGTGATTCATAGTTGCATTGTTAATGTTTTCTGAAAACGGAATCTATTGATATAAATAAATATTGCTCATTATTATCACATCTAAATGAAACGTAGAACTGGATTGGTCAATAAAGACACATTTTGAGCCCTTTTTTTGGTATTTTTATTTGAATTCAATTTTAATTTCTTTTTTTCTTTTTATGAGAATATTAGCAACCGAAATTACTAATATTCCCTCTAACCCTTCCAATTTTGAATTGCAATTTGATCAGTCTACTTGCCAACTATCATTTTGTTGGCGTGACTAATATATGAATGAAAATTATACCTTTTGCTAATTCTATATTATTTTTAATGTCCATCAGATCTAGAGTTAATCTTTTAATAAGTGTAAAGGCGTTGATAGGATTCTCCAAATAGTAGGAAACATTTTCTATCGTTTTTTTGTGTTCTCTTTTGTAAATATTCAAATATCTGAAAAATAAATACACGCAATAATAAAAGAAGTGACTTTATTTTTTTTAAGATGATCGGTGGAATTTAAGTTTACAACTTTGGACGTATGTTTCATTCTAGTCACTATTTTATAGTAGATAAATATAATGCGAGAATGATTCTAGACAAGAAATTCCGTGCCTCGGAAGGCACGTTACACTGTCAGTCCCGATTGACATAATTATAATCATCTGTGGCATTCTTTACGACAACGTAGACCGGCACAAACCTACGGGTAGTTGGAGCCTTTCGAACGCCTACAACAGACTGGTTTAAGAAACTTCGTTGTCGCTAGAGGGATGTAGCCACGGAGTACGACAGTATAAGTGACGAAGGTTAGATAGCAGATGCTTCATAGAAAATCGAAGTAAAAGATAATACAAAACATGTAATTCATTAAACAAGAAAATGTATTCTTACCTCTTCAAATAAGAGACTCTTTGTTCTTCTTTGACAATATAGCGTTGTAGGTCTTCTATAACGCGCCCATGAGTTGTTATCAAATCTTCTAGTTCTGCTAGAGCCGTATAGATTTCCGCTCGCAAACTTACGAGAAGTGTGAAGAATAACGGGCAACATATTATGTACTGCATATTCTAACTAGATGTAATGTAATGAACTGAATGTAACATTAAATTAGTAACATTAGATATAATAAAGAACAAAATGTCGGTGTCTTTCTCAATATATTAAAGTAAAAAAAAAATACATCTATTTATTGACTAATTTAAATAGGTGGTAGTTGTTGACTTTCAACCATAAAATCAAAGGAAAATGGAAAAAGTATTGCATAATCATGCTCGCTAATATTTGAAAGGCCTAATGAGTTGGGTAATTTAACCAGTCATGAAACATTTATAGTTTGAATTAGGTACACTGAAGTCATAATTGCGATAGAAAATAATTTTTAAGTTGTACTTGTATCGAAGGAAAAAAATAGCGAAAGTGATTTCTAAAAGTGTAGGAGAGAGGAAGTGTAACTAGATATGTCTGGTATTCTTGTATAGTTCTGGTATAGTTTACCAATTGGGGCACCTTGTTCATTATAAATTTTACAGGAACTTGGTAGGTCCCGTCGGAACGCTTCGTCGTCGTCGGGGCCTTCAAACTATCATGAGATAATTACCTACTAATAGAGATATCGGGATATTTACCATGTTGTATTGTTTCAAGTGTCCGATATTTCGGCACTTTTGCAAGCACCATGATCATGATCAATATCAGACACCCGAAACCATACGTGGTAAACATCCCAATATCTCTAATAGTAATGTCAGTGACCATGATAGTTTAAATACCATCCTGTGTGTGAGCTAAGTGAAATAGCTTTCGCCAGAAGAAGGGCAGACCTATGCTGCGCTTCAAGGACTGCACAAAACGCAACATGGTGGCCTTTGAAATCAACTCCAAAGTATAGGAAAACCAGGCTGATGATCGCACGAAGTGGAGGAAGTCCCTGGTTGATGGATGCAAGACCCATGACAACTGTTGGTTTCAAAACTTAGCCGAATAGCGTGAGAAAAGACATGGGAGCGCATGGGTTGCCTCGTCTGCCCACCTTTCAAGCGACCCTCAGTTTAGGTGCCAATCATGCGGACGGTGCTGTCACTCCCGTATCGGACTACACAGTCACACTAGAGCCTGCCACACAGATACTGCTTAAATCATCTACATAAGATGTGAAGGCCTAACTACTATATCCTGTTATAACTATAAAAACATGACATTTCTATACAATATTTACTGTACACTCAATTCAGGTAGTACGCTAGCAGTCATGAAGCTTAATTAGGTACAAGTATTTTGAGAAAAACAGAACGAAAGTAATACACGTTTAATTTTTGGTATTTGTTTTATATTTTATCTCAACTAATAATAATATAATTCTTCTGAAGAGCCTTTGTTAGCTCCTAAATAGCTGGACAGATTTGAATACTTGTATGTATATTTTAATGGTTCCTGGTTAGTTTGATACCTCAATTGGACCTGGGTTGTGGTGATGCTGTTGGCGTGTGCACTATTTACAGTTATATATAAAAATTATATGTTATTGATAAATTTTCTGACGGTATAAGTTTACTGTAATGTTCAATTAGGCTTCTCTCGAGTCAAACATATATGAGTTTATTATATTAATTATTTGCATCTGGTGTCCTCTGCGTTATTTTTCCAGTGCTTATTCTGACTCTTTCATATAGGTCCTCTTGTATACTTCAAAAAAATCTCTTCCCCTTTTTATATTAGTAAAATACATTAATTAAGAAGATGCATATAAAGAGAAAATTGAATGCCGTAAGCAAAGATTTTATTAAGAAAGGGATTTTTGAAAATAGTGATATTTCAACGGCCAAAAAAGTAAAAATAACAGGTGGTAGAATATTATAAACTTTTGTATGGAACTAAAAGTAATTAATTGAATACTTTAATTAATACCAACCAAAAACTTTATTCATTTCGAATTTGTCTCGAGAAAACTCAATTGTTTTGAGGAAATTCTTTCGAATAGATACCTATATAATCAAAACATATTTACCTATTTGCAATAGACATCGGACGAGCCTGCTTCTTCTTTTGACCATCGCAAGGTCTAAGAAATTCTTGACCACATTGGTAAATCCATTTGGTAGCCACTGTGAACAACGGTGTCTCAACGGTAAAGTTTAAGTATAAGTGTTTATCATAAATTTCCTGGCAATTATTCGAATTTTTCTCACCTTTTAAACCTTCCCTAGACCTCCACGAACATTTCAAGACCAAGATTAGATAAATCCATTCAGCCGTTCACGAGTTTTAGCGAGACTAACGAACAGTAATCAAGCTACTCTTTTAATTATCCAGATAGCGCTATGTAATTTGTTTCAGAAAAATATTTGTTTTAACCACATACATGTACATATGAACTAATTAGGTGATTATGATTTTCCATTTGTTTATCAATTTATGTGGGCTTATTTTGCGATACTATTGTCACTATAAAAGTCAATTTTTTTAAGAACCAAAGCGATAGTAGATATAGTTACCCCTCCGAGGAGGGCCAGACCGTAAGGGTGGGTCAGCCGGGGTGCGAGGAATATGTCGATGACAACCTCACCTCCGGCCTAGCACCACGACCCACAGTCGGCGTGCAGTTTTAGTCGGTCCGAGTCTGACATAACCTCCCCTTCCGGTTCCAGCAGGGGAGGTATACGAGGGGATTTCCGCACGAAAAAAAAAGGTATAATTACCCCACTTGGAGCCTTGAAGCACCGGACAATCTGCGTGTAGGGTGGTGACGTCATTCTCTCCTGAATCATTCAAATTGAGAAAGAAAACTGCACCTCCTTTGACTGGGAATATGCTTAGACCTAGTGCTGGGAATACTGTAGCACCTCCAAGGGCTACGTTCGACATCTACACAAAAATACATGCCACATTAATAGACAAGACACAGTAAATCTGCCATTTTCTCTAAAATATCGAAGCTACGGTGGGTACTACAGTTGAGAAAATGGTTGAACTAGAAAGAATGATTGTATCAAGGGTTTAAAATTATTTAACTTCAGAAAGTAACACATCCTTCGATAGACTATATTTTGAAATAGAAACTATTTTATGTGTTCACTACTGGATAAATAGTCACGCGGTAACAAAGCTAATGTTGACGTCAATGTGAACGACTTTATTTCATGTGTTTACTTACATAAAACAATACAGTACCCATCTTGCTACTACAGGTTGTATCGGAAGAAGCCTTCAGATTCTGCTGAAAATTATTTATTTATTAAAAAAATCACGCCAGTAAGTAAACTTATAGCATAAGCTGCTTTAATATAAAAGTATTTGTTCTACGTGCTCAGTTTCTCATTTTCTATTACGTTATAAGACTAAGCATTTGATTTTACTTGTGCTCAATGCCATTAATGGTACCACGATGAATAAAAAATCCATAGTAGGTACCATTAATGGTACCACGGCGACTAAAGATATCCCCAGTACCAAAGCAGACAAAAAAAAATTGG
The DNA here is from genome assembly GCA_914829495.1 of Eilema sororculum. Classification (NCBI taxonomy): domain Eukaryota; kingdom Metazoa; phylum Arthropoda; class Insecta; order Lepidoptera; family Erebidae; genus Eilema; species Eilema sororculum. Next base: position 14,837,970 of record OU618542.1, read on the forward strand.
CTCAGTAGGTACCATCGATGGTAATATCTAAAGGTACCGTGGTAAACGAAAATAATAGCGTATAGTTAACTAATTGTTTTTTTTATAACTATAACTTACATTATCGAAATCATATTGTGGCATATAGTTTTCACCAATTCTGTGATTGACGACATTCAGGTCTTTCACTACATCAACATTGAATCCTGTCATGTCTGTCACTCGACGTGAAATACGAGCGATGGTGTCAGATCCCATGGACATTTGCTTCATAGCTTTAATTTCGTCATCACTCAATACATCATAGAAGAAAATTACGTTAGGATTGTGATGCATAATTTCTACTTTATAAGGAGCTAATTTCAAAAATGGATGATTCTCCCGTAGGTAATGACATGTTAGTCTATAAAAACAGAAAGAAAATTAGGTGATTTGTCGATCACACCTAATTACTTAGATAAATATTGTTCAGTTACGAATATTTTTGTGTACCTACTTATTAGTTACTTCTGGAGGTATATTCATTTCGCCGCGACACAGTGCTTTGTATGTCCTCTGTAACAGAGTGGAATTTTTGTGTTTTTCCTCAGCAGTTATCTGAAAAATAAAATTGACTATTTTTATTCTCTTTTACCAGCCACTATCTCAGCTTATATTTGTTAACCAGTCATAGATGACGTACTTTTTCTCCTGTTTTGGTAAGTTTAGTTTCTTTGGCTAATATCCCTTTGAAATATTCCAGAATTTCTTTAGCCTGACCGTGGTACGGATCGACTTCTAGTAAGACTTGTGTCCACTGTAAAGCATTCTCAAGGTCTCCTGTAATCATTTGTTTTATCTTTATGTTCATGGTTGGTAACGCATTCTTTTATTAAAGATTAATAAGGAAAAAGACTATTAAAGAAGTATCAACTAGAAATATATCAGAATTTACACATTTATATACTTGTTCTTCCACAATTCTTAATCCACAATTTCAGTACATCTTCCTTTTTTAAAGACAACTCGCATAACAAAAAGCCCTTTGCACTTGAAAAAACAACTTTTCTAACAATTTACGTCAGTATTTTTTCTCAAGTGTAAATCATTCACAAAACTTTGCTCCATTTAGCAATTTAATGAATTTATAAGTATTATAATACCTATTTCGGTTACTATATAAGACGGCTCACGTCCACGCTTCTAGACTACCTTTAGTTTGAAAGGTGAAATTATTCGACCTAGCAACAAACTGAAACTTGTAACTGTATTGTAATATATAAACCCCTCCAATAATTTCTACCTTCTTCTTTTCTCCTTTTAGTGATTGGTTCAAAATGGTTTCTGAATCAAATTGTGTCATCATGGAAACTTACATTACTTATGTATACTAGGTATATATCGCATCTTTTTGTTATCAGCCTTTGCTCAAAATAACCTTACCCATTTTAGAACACGCCATGCTTATATATTCTATGACATCAATTTTTGTGAACGGGTAGAACAGGTCAACTTCGTTGTATTTTCTATACGCTTCAATTAGCCATGCGCGTGCGTATCTTAAATTCTCATAATTAGACTCTTCGTATAAAAGTCGACCAAGCTCATAGCAGTCTCCAGCTGTCATTGGTGTACTGAAAGAATATTGAATGTATACATGTGCATCTATATCGATGATTGTACACAGTAATTTGACGATTTTTTAATTTGAATGTCTATGTAAACAAACTTCTTATTATTCGTTCATTCATTCGTCGTTGTTCCCAGATGCATAGGCTTTCACCACGGAACCCGGAAGTTCGCTTACTTTTTCGACAACTTTTGACTCCGTTCATTCGGCCTTAATAGGAACGAGAAACCCCAATAACAGAGACTCCCTCTTCAATCTGTATTTGCAGATAAGGTTAGCTTGGCCCTAAAGGTCTTGGTCGGGTCACACATAATCCCTTCAAGTGAAATAAAACGAGTTACCTATAAGCAACCCCTTTCAATTTTCCTTCAGCAAGTTCCTTCACATCCAAATCGTATGTGTCTTGCAGTTTTACAAGATTTTGCGCAGCGGTAACCATTTCGTCCTTAGAAGGGTACTCGACGGACTCGCGCTTAATATTGGCTAGAGGAATATTCATTTGTGTAATTATATAATGCATGTTATAATGATTAAAGTAATCAAAAATGAACACACGCCTGAATAAGTAAAACACAATCTAGATGATCGTAATGATAGACTTATAGATATTAAAACATTAAAAGAAATACATTATTTTACAATGGATGTTTACCGCTAGCACTGGCGTATTGAATCAGAACCTCAGAAGAAATCAGAGCCAAACCTGTAGGCTTTTTTAAATCATATCATAATTCATAGTAGACACAGTCTTACAATAATTGTTACAGTTTAGGTAGTACATTTTTTAAAGGGAATCATTGCTGAACTACTGTAATCAGGTGACATAATTTTTGGGTAGCTTCGGAACTTGGTTGGATGGCTAAATGTAAGTCAATAGTTTGAATACATAAGTCGGATGCAAGGCTTAATGAAAGTAAGGGGTTATGTTATTTAACGGTTAATCTAAACATATTGAATAACACAATTTTATTTCTAAACCTGACCGAATTTCGCCTTACGGCATTCTCAAAGGTTTACATTGATGTTGTGAAAAACATCAATGTAAACCTAAAAAATAAAAAATAAAATAAACCCAGTAAAAAATAAAATAAAGCCAGTGGAAAAGTACAAGTGTGTTATTCAATATGTGTAGCAGATTCCACCAAGCGCCATCAATCTCCAGTATAAACGGTTAATCTAAAGTTTCATTTTCCACAACAATATTTTTGAGACTTAACAAAGCTAATTAAAGCCCGACCAATAAAATAAAATACCTCGCCATATTGCGGAAAACTATTGGAACTAATTTCTTCATATGGCAACAATCTATGAGATGTCATTATGATCATCTGTCAATGTGGTGTCAATCGTGCGTGTTAATTAATGTGAATTTGATTGCGCTATATATATGCCGAAAACTATTAATTAAAAGATTTTATATTTACAATATAACTATGTAAGTATTTGTCGGATAAAAATTCGGAAGAATCTAAATAACATCACGAACATTGTTGTCAACATGACGGGTAGGTACATCATAGAGTACGCGCAATAGAAATTGGCCAATTTTCTAATTTTACCAACTGTAACTAATTAGGTATTAAGATTCTGAGTTTTAACCCGGTCAATTTAAACATTCGAAGGCAATGATATTACATACAAAAAAGAGGCAGATATGTTATTAGACTGCGCCTGGTGAAGACGCGAAAACGTCCCAATTGGGACGTATCGCATTTAGTATATGTCTGGCAAACGCCGAGTTGTCACGTATGTAAGCGCATAATAAAATTGCAATAAAAATGCCACCGTGTATTTTTTTAAATGTACAAATTACGACACTAAAATCAATAAAACACGAAGGACCTTCTATCACATGTAAGTACATACAATATTACCGAATTTTTTGTGTATTTCATTAAAATTAGTTTAATAATATTTTTAAAATAATGACGGCAAAGAAAAAGGACAGAAATACTTTTTGATATGAGCACGACAAGGACACAACAACACTGCTTGCATAGATTATCAGTACAGATGCGACATAGGGTAATTTTCACTTTACTGCCTACTAAAGTAATAATTTTGACCTGCTGTTCAGTTTTATTTGTTATTTAAAATTGAGTAACAAAATTTTTGTTTTATTTATTTGTTGTCCTTTAAATAATTGTAATAACCTAAATTTTTTTTCAAGGTTTCCGACTAATGAAGTTCGACTTCAAGAGTGGATTGCAATTGTTAAAGAACAACGAAATGAGTTTGACTGGACACCTTCAAAAAGCAGCAGACTTTGTAGCAATAATTTTGAAGCCACTGAGAGATATACTTCGAAAAAAGGAACATTGCTCAGGAAGAATATAAATAACTGACAAATGTACCACTGTTCGGCTTCATTCTGCTCATAAAAATAATCCCAAAATAAAAAACTTTCTAAGAGGCTGAAAAGAAATAAATTTAATTTATTTGAAGCAGTTTAATTTTTGATTATAACGTCAGTACGGCACTATGGTTTTATTTTCGAGAAGTTTCCTAATTATCTTTTTGAATTCTCATTTAATAAATATCTCATTTAATAAATATAAATAATAAATATTTCCCAACATTCTACACACAACGTTATCTAGACCCATGGTAAGCATAGCTTAACTAGCTTGTGTTATGGAATCTAGAATGCGGATAAACATACTTAAATACATTTTTTTTTGTAAATACGTACATATTATACATAGAAACACCCAGACCAATGCAAATAGCCATATTCATGCATACAAATATTTGCACTGAGCGGGAATCGAACCCGCGCCTCCTGCGTGGCAGTCGCGTTCACTACCACCACGCCACGGAGGCTGTCTAAATCATATCATATCTAAATCGTATCATTTTCCGAAATAAAAATGACGTATTATTTTTTAATCGAATTTCATTTCTTGCCTACCAACGAAATACCCCTTCTGTTTAACAAAATCATAATCTATGCTTCGAAGCGATCCTACGAGTGCAATCGTCCGAATCATTCCGAATTATAGCTATCTTTTTTACTCACGTGCTTATCCCATCTTTCGTACTACTTTAACGCTAATTGTCAAATATTGTGCACTGACAGACTGCTGGATCAGATTTGAGAAGTCAGTTACTATGAACGTAACATATCTTGTGTAAAATATCATTGTTCGAAGGTACATAAATTCCCAACAAGCTGAAAATGAGTCAAATTGTTCAAAACATAATTATAAACAATACCTGAAAGTTCCCTATCATTCTCGTGTAAGGAAAAAAAATTCAAGGTCAAAGGTCAAAAATATGAGTTTTTCGCGATTTTCATCAAAACGGTAAGTTAATCATAAAAGTATTTCAGACAAAAATTGTAGATTATAAAATTATCTATAAAAAATGGATCGATAGTTTTTTCCAACGAGCCACCGTTTTTGTCTGAGATACGTTTATGATAAACTTACCATTTTGCTGAAAATTGCGAAAAACTCATTTTTTTTTGACCTTTGACTTTGAATTTTTTTTTTCCTTACACGAGAATGATGGGGAACTTTCAGGTATTGTTTATAATTATGTTTAGAACAATTTCACTAATTTTCAGCTTGTTGGGAATTTATGTACCTTCACCATCATTTTTTGGTTTAAATTGACCGGGTTATTTGATGAATAATAAATATGTACTTAATAATAAAATTTGTTTATTTTCTATTTCAACCGGACTACTTTAAAACATATATCCATACTGATATTATAAAGCAACTCTCATCTGTCTGTTTGTTAAGCTTTCATGCCTATACCACTGAACCGATCTTGATAGAGATTTTGGAAGTTTGGGAACGGAAAAAGGCGGTTCCGTTTATCGCGAAAAACAGTTTCATAAACTAAAATATTTGTACATGATACACATGTGAAATGGCTAGCATTTCACATGTGTATCACTATACCTACTTGGTGTTGTCATAATCATAGACGTTTATAGCGCCCCCGGTACAAGTTTTTTTATTTTATTGGTCGGGCTTTAATTATTATATAGGGATTCTGAATAATTACAGAACATATTAAAATAATACTATCGCGAGCAGTGTACAGTATACTCCTCGCCACTGGTACTTCATTTTTACTATACCTTTTTCTATTTTTACAATTTCCTTTAAATAGTTTATATCCCTCGTTAGTCGTTTTATTAAAGTAAAGGCGTTGATAGGATTTCCTATATAGCCGGTAAAATCGTTCATTGCTTTTCCATGTTCTCTTTTGAAGATAGATAAATATCTGAAAATTTGTAAATTTGATTATGAAACGAAATGTCTGTAAGTAGGTATACGGTACCTAATCTTTTGGAAAATATTAACTACAAGATTACGTGTGGCTATGTATCCATACGACCCTAGAAATTGGACCCCACAAAAACCCCCGTAACGACCTTAAGAGGAAAGCCTAGCTAGCGAATAATCCTATTGCCGTCGCCCCTGTCCCCGTAGAGTGCGATAAGGATAGCCACCAAAATCCGGCAAAATCGAGGTTTCGTACTTCCCGTTTTTTTCAGCGAAAACTACGCAGATTTAAATATTTTTGACACTGTTTTATTAAAAAATAGCGTGTTCATGTTCCTGTTATTTTTTATAACGTTAAAACCTTTTCGAATTTGTCTGGTAGTCCTCCAAACATTGTAATCAGGTGTAAGAATTAGTCATTTTTTATCATCTTTAGACGATCATATTTTCTTATTTTATTGACTGCCGACAAAAATAAAATAACGGGGACATGTGTACAGGAGATCTTGATCTTACGAAAACAAAAATATTGTTCTAGAAGCAATATTCAGGGAGGAAAAAGGGGAGAACGGTACCATGGAGAAACAGTTACTAGGAAGTCCTCTTAAGGCTACGTATCCATCCATACCTTTTTACAATAAAGAACTTTTCCTCTTCTTTGTTGATAAACAAGGATAGATCATCTTTTGCCATCTCATGAATTTTTAGTAAGTGTTCAACTTCTAGTATTTTGGTGTGGTGACTTGGATAAAGGACAGGTAGTAGTATCAGCAATACCGTTTGTAGCATGTTCATGGTTATCATTATGAATGAGTCTTTTAACAACGCTTTTGTTTCTATTCCTCTGTAATGGAATTTATCGATACAATTTTCACGATTTGCGCAATGGTTAAATACAATTTTAATATTTTAGCTTTATAGCCTGACCAGAATCAGCTAAAAAGAAATAAATATGTACAGGTGAAGTTCAAGTTGACTCTGACAAGATCATACTACCCTCACATTACTGAAAATTAAATAGTTTATTCTCAGTCTACGTCTCCTACCTACCCCATTGACTGAAAAATTATTTGTAGTATTTTTTAACGTTTTAAGATAAAATCTGTTTTTTTTTAATACTTACACACATGAACACTACTTACATAATATATAATACTACTACAAGGATGTCAGATATTACATTTTGTATCACAAGTAATCGCGAGTTTTATGCCATAGTTAAAGGATTAATGAAACAATAAAATTTAAAAACATTTTATGTTTGCTGAGACTGAGACTGCTTATCAGATAAGGATTTTTCTATGCCCAGTTCTCAACATGTTCAGAAGATTGACCTATGTAAATCGTATCTAACGGCTGAACAGATCTGACTGAAATTAGCGGGGATATATTGGATAAACAAAAACCTACACATATAATACTTTTTTTCCAAGAAAAGATTCCCATGGCTCACTATAAGGGAACTAATAAAAAACAACATAACATAACATAAACTCACGCCTGTATTCCCCGAAGGGGTAGGCAGAGGTGCTAGCACCCACATTTCGCCAGTTTATGTTTAGGTCCCAATGTAATAGGTGGCGAGCCTATTGCCATTAACCGGGCACTTATAAACCTGCGATAAATACATACATAACTTCGAAAAGCATCGAAAAGTCATTGGTTTGTGCCATGGTAAACCTGGGATCGAACCCGAGACCTCGTCTCAGCAGTCCATTACCCATACCACTAGGCTACCGCAGATTTATATATACCGCAGATATTAAAGAAAACAACATATTAAAATTACAAAATACATTCTAATTCAATATTAATTACAATATAATTTTATTTAAAACTACATCTAAAAGTAATAAACGGTTGCTCTAACTGTTGGTTTTGGGCACGGGGCGGGGAATTTTCTTGGCGAAGCCTTGCTCTTGATATTCCAGATTGCATGGTCTGATAAATAGCTGAGGTGAAGTATAAATAAATTTACTGCACACTGCAAAGATAAATGAAGGAAGCATTGCTTAAAAATATTCAGTAGAAGTGATATGTTAATTTCTTTTAATAAATAGCCAACGGTATCAAGAACTATATGTTAAAAGTGTTCGTCTTACAAGTTGCAACAATTTATTGCATACTACATTTTGCATTCAACAGATATGGTAACTTATATTATAAGATCAATATAAGGTACCTACCCCACTTGTCACCCTGTAGCACAGGGCAGGCTGCGTGTCGCATTGCTAAATTACCATTTCCTGAAGGGTGTAAGTTGTACCAAAAAGCAGCGGTGCCCTTCACTGGACGTAATCTCACACCCAGCTCAGTAAAAACTGTTGCTCCTCCTTGAGGGACGTCAGTCATCTGCGCAAGTGAATAACTGCGTGAGATGTAGTCAAGATGACTAGATTTAAATATTCCTATGGACTCAAAATAATTTTCTAATTAAAATGATCGAAGAAAGTTTAAACCCTTGATTATGCTGACGCCAGCTATCCAGATCTCACCGAAGACCAACTAAATAAACTTGAGAGACTCCAGAATCTCAGTATACGGTTCATATTTGGGCTTCGCAAATATGACCACATTTCCGAATATCGTGCAAAACTCAAGTGGTTACCCATACGCCTTCGCCGAAATGTTCATATTCTTTCACTTCTTTATAACATTCTTTTTCATCCCCTCACTCCAATCTACTTAAAGGAACGCTTCGAATTTCTATGCGACACTCATTCAAGGACTTTGAGATCATCAGGAAATCTGCAACTGAAAATGCCAAGACACTCCACAATGTTCATGGACAAATCCTTCACTGTCCAAGCTGTCCGATTGTGGAATGCCTTACCGGTCACTATAAGACGTGCGCAATCACTGCCAGTCTTTAAAAAAATGGTTACGGCCCACTATTTGCAAGAAAAATAGTGTCTGAATGTGTCTATATTAGAACTGTGTCCCATAGTATGTATCCTCTACGTATATATATTATTATGTATAAGAACTATATTGTAACTCTTTCTAAGTATTTACTGTTATTTATATTACCAATGTCTTCTGAAATATTATTAGTATGTATTCTATATTCTATAATATACCTACATATAAGTACTCCTAATATTTACATATTTAATAATTCTTCTAAAAAAAATCATTATAATAATCTCTCAGTACACCAAACTGCCCCTAATCTCTCTGTCTGAATCTTACTCCATCCTATGGTTGCCTGTAAGAGATTGCCTCAGAGCGATAAGGCCGCCAATTGTGTACCACATAAATTGTACCTTTTATTTATTGTAAATATCCTTGGTGAACAATAAAGAATTTTTTATTTTATTTTATTTATTTATTCTGTTGTGAGAAAATGACCACTAAGTTTGCTAACATTGTACCTACCATTAATACGTGTCTACATTAGCTGAACCATATAACTGGAACGTGTTTTATTTTTGTAGTTTGTTCCGGCTGTTATGTCAAGTAACTATGTACAATAGACAAGACAAAAGGAAGTCGGCAAATATAAGATGTGACGCCCTCTGCCGAGATGGAGTCTCTCCGATATATTTGCTCCTTCTTGTGTGGCTTAACTTGGCTTTTACGGAAGCGACTGCCATCTAGCCTCCCAATTTCGCGAGGAAAGCCCTGATTCCGATTCTGTAATGAATTGCACGTAAGGTTGGCTTGGGCCCCATTGATTTGACTTCCGGTAGAGACCTGGTTATTATTATTGTTAAGGAGCGTCACTATAAACGGAGCAAATATAGCTAAATTATTTCAATCTAGCAGTTGACTACTGCCACCTGATCCAGGGAAGCTCATGCCCGGGAGGCAGATTCTCTGACAGTGGGACAAAAGGGGTTGGCGGCGGGCTCTGTGCTCTCCAGAGGTTTACTCTGGTTGGGGAGGGATCACCATCGGCTGGAGCAACGTATGTCCAGAAACTCTTTCGCCTGCTTAGCCTTTGTTGCAAGCGCACCTGATAGCGTCGGTTCTGGAGAGTTCACCCAAGACTGCCGTAAGTTTGCGATCCCCAGTAATTCTCCCCAAAGCAGGCGTTTGATGTTCACAGTGTCGTAAGCTGAAGATAAGTCAATGAAAACTGCATCAGTCACTTTGCGGGTCTCAAAGCCATCCTCGATAACATATCGAGCGAGGTTGAGGATCGGACTACAGTAGGACTTTACTGGGGACTCTGGGGAAGGCATCTTCTAGTGTATACTACGTAGAATACTTACGTAGAATAAAATAGTGGCTATTCTGTTTTGCATAGTTGCGCACTTCTCTTCTTTCTGTAACAAAATTATTTCTTCTTATGGACTTAGCAATACTTGGAAGATCAAACTCCGCTCTACTATGTTAACACCATCTCTTGGAGTTCAGATGTAACAGTACCTATAGTAAATTCAATGTTACACATGCAAATGCATGTACTTCTCTTATTTCAAAGTCAAATTCTTTAATGCGTTAATGTGTTGCAGGTATAGATCTTACACCATATTATTTTAATGTTTCAACAAGAAGCCCTGTTGGAGCACTTTTTTTTTTCGTGCGGAAACGCCCATGGAATCCTTCCCCGCTGGAGTCGGAAGGGGAGGTCATGTCGGACTCGAACTGACTAAAACCGCACGCCTACTGTGGGTCGTGATGCTAGACCGGAGGTGAGGTTGTCTTCAACATATCCCTCGCACCACGGCTGACCTAGGGGGGCCAACGATGTCCCCGACTCACCCCCCTCACCTCAGCACGCCGTCGACCCTGTTGGAGCACAGCCAATTTCTATATTATTCAATTAAATCATAACCTCAAATAAAATTTATCATTATTATTCAAACATTTAAATATTTTTCATCTTAGTCCACTTTACAGTACCTACATTATGATTGTCATCAAAAAACTCGTGTAAAGTGTAGTAGCCTTTTTGCCCTTGAAACTTGTCTATAAAGGGGCTTGGGTAATTGTGTATGAACTAGTGGCGTTTATTTTTTCAGCAGCCATCAATTATATTGATATCACTTCATTGTACCGTGTCAAACACACGTACGAGTATTGTTATTTTCATTTTAAGAATCGGAGCTGAGAAACACAGGGTGGAAGATTTCGATCTTACTTGAAGGGAAGTACTCGAAAGACTGAAGACAGCGAATTTCACTCAAAGGAAACATTCCTTTATTTTTTTTAATAAACAAAACTGCATTCAAAGATTTCCGAAAATAGAAATGATTTTCATTGATGCTCAATTTCAAAACGACGCCAACTTTACCCAAGCCCCGTTATGCTCACTATCAAAATCCTTACCCCCTCACTTCGAACAGAAACGTTTATAACACTTTATAACTATTTTTATCTCTTACCCTAAAAAAATCATAGTGAGGTTCATATTGTCCACCGATTCCGTAGTTAACCACTTGGGTTGCATTAGTCATATCCATAAACAAACCGGTCATATGAGCCACTCGTTCTGTGATTCGAGTCATCATTTTATCAGAATCTTCGTCAAATATCCAGGCTATTTTACTTATGCGGTAGTTTGCAATGGTGAGGTGTCCAGTCTTAGGATGGTTAATTTTGGCACGTGTAAGCTGTAATTACAATGAAAATAACACATATTGCTCCCAATTCTGTTGTTACATCTCTAAACTTAAATTTCTCTAAAAAAAATCTAATTGCATCTGTTTCTTTCATTATCAGATAGAAAAGGACAGATGATTTATTTTAGTGAGCACCTGTCAAATTAAGACAGCGCCTTGTTGGTGCGTAGTAAGTTAAGTCGAGAATTTTAAGTTTAGAGATGTAACAACAGAATTAGCAGCATATCTATATATAAAAATCTACTGCTGTTCGTTAGTCTCGCTAAAACTCGAGAACTGCTGAACGGATTTATTTTATCTTGGTCTTGAAATGTTTGTGGAGGTCTAGGGAAGGTTTAAAAGGTGAGAAAAATTCGAATACTTGCCGGGAACCGACCTCCACGCGGGCGGAGCCGCGGGCAAAAGCTAGTTATCTAATATTTATTTAAGACGAAGTTGCGATCCATCAACAGTCTCAATGACAACCCCTGTGGGGTAGCGGTAGTGAATGCATCTACTACGCAGGAGGCGCGGGTTCGATCCCCGCTCAGTGCAAATATTTTGATGCATTAATATGACTATTTGCATTAGTTCTATGTTTAATATGTAAGTGTTTACAAAAAGTATTTAAGTATGTTTATCCGCATTCTAGATTCTATAACACAAGCTAGTTGAGCTTACTTTAGGTTTGGCTAAATAGCGTTGTGTAGAATGTTGTGGAATATTTATTATTATTATTCAGCCACTTGGGTAACCAAGAAATTAGAAACATTTGTTTTTCATTTCATATAAGATATGTGCGAAAAACATAACCCATTCCTTGACAGTCGGGTAAAAATAGCTGCAGTCGAAGTTTTACTTGAAAAGTTTGGTAGGAGTTTTGTAATACGATTTCTTAAAGTTTCAACGTGCTGTTTTAGAATTTTCTCTTTGCCTGTAATCTTTGTTACTCGTGCCACCGCTTTAGGATAATGACTTTCGAAACAGTTTTATAGAAAGTATATATCTCCTTTGTTAATTATTTTACGAGTAAATGGGCGACAGTTTTTTCTTGTTTTACGCCATTTTGTTATTTTGAGGTACCTACTAGGTACTGATATTAAATATATTAAGTATTATCATACTAATACTTCAATGTACAAGAATATTTGTAACAAATCACACTTTTAATGTGAATACAGTAAAAATAAAAACCTTAAGCAAATAAATATGGTCGTTAGTATACTTAATAGGCAGGCAGGAATGTAGAAATTTGATGTTTTTTTTTTTGTGATAAATCCCCACGGATACCACCCCCACGGAGCCGGTGGAGGTGGTTATGTCGGACTCGAACCGACTAAAACGCACGCCGTCTTGGGTCCTTGGTTGCCGGAGGTGAGATTGCCAAAAGATGTTAGTGAAATTCGGGAGAGGTTCGTTAAAAAATTGTGACGATTAATTTTATCGGAAAAATATGTAAACTTACCTTAGGCTTGGCTATTCGCTTTATAGTTTCAATTTCGCTGTCACTCAACACGTCATGAAGTAAAAATAGGTCAGGATCGAGATACATCATTTCTAGTTTATACGGTGCCAATATTAAAAATGGATGATTCTTAGTCAAATAACTACATTTTAACCTGGAAGTGTATATTTTATTATTATTAATAAGGTATATTAATACGGGAAATATATATATATCTAATAAGCAAATTGGTAGATCCATTACCCAATAAGGAAGATTTACGAGCGAAATAGTATATAGCGAATTTCGCTCAAAGGAATTGAGCAAAATTCGGTGTAATGTTTAGAGTATTTCCCTCCTAGTTAGGTCGAAATCTTCCACCCTGTGTAACTAAAGCTTATACTTACTGTTTATAATGCACGAAACGTCACTAAAGACTACACAGAGCTTGTCACCGAAATAGTAGATCTGACACCGAAATATTTTAGTGACAGATTTACTTGATGACAAACCCTCGTTTGGGTCTTCACTGGTCTTCATTTTAAGTTATCTATCGATAAAAAAAATATTCCTACCTTTTAGATACTTTTGGAGGAACGACTAAATCTCCGCGACAGAGAGCTTCATAAGCCTCAAGTTCCGTCTGTAGGGTATTATAAGATATTTTTAAACATACAATAAACAATAGTACATAAAGGCTTTTTTTTATCGTGCGATAAATCCCCACGGATACCACCCCCACGGAGTACATAAAGGCTGGGTATTTTTAGCCGAAGGGTCTTCAAGCCTAATATCTAGTCTCACCTGCTGGCTGATGGAGGAGGGTTTGGCTCAGACTTTCCTTTCGGGATAGAAAGCGTATCCCTAGGTCGGTAATAATAATATAAACATAAAAATATAAAAAAAGAAAAGAAAATTAGTTCACTTTTAGGGTAGGTACGCAATATAATAATGTAACCAAAATTAAAATTGATTAGCGTATATCCAGCAGTGTACTGCAATATTGCAACTTGAAGGGGACTTCGAATACATCGGTAAAAATTAAAGGCTCAAGTGGGACTTGAACCCACGACCTACAGGGCGAATGCTCTTCCAACTGAGCTATTGAGCCACACTTGAATCACTTAAATTTCCCTTCTCTTTATATCTGTCTTTAAGGGCGATGGTGGAGCCATCTACTAACTTTGTAACGGACTGTTGGAACCAGTGAATGGTTTTTCAACCAATTTTAAAAATAGATTTTTGATGACTCCGCCCAAATATTTAATGAATTCGAATTTAAAAAAAAACATTCAAATGAAGAAGACTTGTACCTACACTAATGGGGTCACTTACTTGATTTATCTCGTGTTCAGGCGGCTCTTCTGGAAGAGTAAGCTTATGAAGACGATGAGCGATATCTGTGGCTCTAGAATCTCTTACTGATGGTGATGGCGGTGTTCTTTTTGTTTTTCCTATGTGGAATTTTAGTGTACTAATATTACGAATGTGTGAGTATTTATATTACTATAACTCAGCGACATACTAAAATAATAACTTATTATAGAAATAGTAGTATGCCTCGGTGCTTCAGTGGAACAGATTACAACCCGTGTCTGAACGATCTTGACTACAAATTCTCAAAATTATCATAATATCAAGGTACTTCTACTTCTTCTTCAAGTCAATGGCTAGATCTGGTAGGTATCTATCAAGGTACTAAGAGTATATCAAACTGTTTTCTTGAGTAAATCGTAGTATTGTCTGAACTAAAGCCCAGAACAATCGTGCAACAGGAAGGGGGGAAATCCCAGGTATTAAGATCTTTTTGAGTACCTACTTTGTTTTTCAAGATCGATCTGACGCTGACTGTATATGATAGTTTAAAACACCTTTTTTTTCCGTGCGGAAATCCCCTCGGATACCTCCCCTACCGGAGCCGGAAGGGGAGGTTATGTGGGTCTCGAACCGACTAAAACCGCACGCCGAATGTGGGTCGTAGTGCTAGGCCGGAGGTGAAGTTGTCATCGACATATCCCTCGCACCCCGTCTGACCCAGGGCCATCCCTTACGGTCTGGCCCTCCTCAGGAGGGGGGACAACGGTGTCCCCGACTCGCACCCGGAATGGGAAGGCGCGCTTTTCAGTGGAGTTCAAAACACCTATTCATACGAGTCTCTAGACCAGATTTGCATATGTTAAACCTCCTTGAGCGAAATAATCGATCAGCGCGTCGTCATGCCTCTTGGTTCACCGATGCGGCAAATTAACATTATATTTCACGATCTACCCCATGTTACGTTACAAACACAGAAATATTATTAGGACAGAAAGGCCATGTGAGCGGGAAACGCGTGGCAACTTTTTAGGCAATTCCTGTCCTGTGAGACAGGAACTTTTGAACGCTTATTTATTTATTTATTTATTCTTTGTGCACAAATATAAAATATGTGTACAAAGGCGGACTTAATGCCGTAGGCATTTTCTACCAGTCAACCTTAGGGTGATGCAGAGATTTGTCTAGGTAGGTACTCGATCTAGTACGGAGTAATTATGATACATACAAACATCAAATATGACAATATACATACATACATACGTTCGCAAATGGCTATTTGCATTGGTCTGGGTGTTGCTATGTATATTATGTATGTATTTACAAAAAAAAAGTACTTAAGTATGTTTATCCGCATTCTAGATTCCATAACACAAGCAATAAAAGCTTACCATGGGTCTAGATAGCGTTTAAAAAAAAAAAAAAACTTTATACTGTACGTACACCGGATTACACAATATATTATATAAATATATAATATGTCCTATAGAAAAATCTTATATAATATTATTATTATTCTGCCTATGGTTCGCTATAGATCTGCCGTACTCTGTTTCTGAATATTGAACGATTTGGGGACATCCTGCCTGACTTCCAACGGCATTTGTAAGACTAGCTTGTTATAACATTGTTAAAAATACCGTGAATATGCAATTTTGTGCTATTTACAACTCTAGAATAAATATGTAGAAGTAAATTTGAAAAATAAGGGCATTTCTTTTCTCTCGTGATTATTTATTTACAGTGAAAAGTCGCCACTCGTGACTTGCAGGTTGCAGGTGAACACTGCTTATGGCTGTTCTGTCCTAATCTATTTCTGTGGTTACAACACAGCTTGGCGTACCTACCGGTATACCCAGTTATATATTTTATTATTGTGCACATATTTGTTTGCATACTTATAAGTATTACCTGACATTGCCTCTGCTGAGCTAAGATATTTGTTTATTTCGACTTCAGTGAAATGATAGGACACGTTTTCTTCACGATACTTTCGATGGGCTTCAATCATCCATGATCGACCAGCCTTGTAATCTTTACTTTTGAAAATCAATGCATGACCCAGCTCGAAACAGTCACCAGCTGTCATTGGTGTACTGGAAATAGTAGAAAACTGCGATTTTAGAAGGTATTTAATCAATTTTTTTTTTCGTGCGGAAATCCCCTCGGTATCCGAGGTCCCCTGCCGGAGCCGGAAGGGGAGGTTATGTCGGACTCGAACCGACTAAAACCGCACGCCGACTGTGGGTCGTGGTGCTAGGCCGGAGGTGAGGTTGTCATCGATATATCCGTCGCACCCCTGCTGACCCAGGGCGATCTCTTACCCCAGAGCTATCTCTTACTCCCAGGGCCATCTCTTACCCCAGGGCCATCTCTTACACCTACATACAATACTGCTGCAGTTGTTCCGAGTGCCGTGTTGATTCCCAGTGGAGTACCTACACCTACAAAGAATAAAGGCCTCACCATCTTTTTCTTCGTGTGTCGTAGTAGGCGACGAAAGGATGTTCTCCATCCGACAGTAAACATATAGCCCTTGACTAAGTGCCCTCCTGACGATAATAGGCTCGCCCCCTATTACGTGGGACTGAAAATCATAGCAGCGAAATGTGGTTGATACACCCCTACCTACCCCTCCGGGTATTTACAGTCGTGAGTATAAGTTTTTTTTTTATGTAGCACACGTCAATTTGACTTCACCTAGCCTGATGTTAAGCTAAAGGCAAAGACTCGGAAAGAGGGTCACCATCGGAAACATGTACCATGTTAACTGTTAACATGGTACATGTTTCCGATGGTGACCCTGTTACAGTGGTGGCACTCAGCTTGACGGCCTCGTTAGATGCCTTTTCACGCCCCGCTTAAAGGACCCGGGACTGTAGGAAGAAGGAAACACGTGAGCTGGCAGGGAGTTCCAGGTCTTAATGGTGCGGCATAGGAATAAGTATGTATGTTGCTCCGAGTTACAAATACGGTACTATGCTGTGATTCCTAGTTTGAGTAAATGGAAGATTTAAAAAAGAATAATTTACCCTAAGGACAGACGAGACTGTGACGAACGAGGTTCTGGTGCAGGGTACTCTTTTGGGGTTATGGGGTCAATATGGGGTAATAAACCAAACTGTGGATGGTCACAGCGGGAGAGTGGACTCCGAGGCCCAAGGCTTATGAGGCCTGATTGGCGGACAGATGAACAAAACTAATAATAAAACTAGTTTATGCCCGCATCTCCGCCGGTGTAGTTTTCGGTTATCGCGAAAAAACATAGCCTATGTACTTTCCCAAGCTATTATCTCTGTATCAAATTTCATCAAAGGTGGCGTTAAAGCGTACCAGATAGAATATACTTACAGAATCGTTCGACTGTGCTAATATTAAATGCGATAGGACGCATTTAATATTAGCACAGTCGAACGATTCATATTAAGATCACTCGTTATACTGTGATATTAGTATGCATTAACACAATCCTACTAATATTATAAACGCGAAAGTTTGTGAGTATGGATGGATGTTTGTTACTCTTTCACGTAAATCAGAATAACACATAGGCTATACATATATCATCACGATACTACTCAAGGGAACAAAGCAGTGATCATTAATTTCAACAAATTCGGCCGGCATCGGCATATACGCAGAAGTGACAGTGTGGTTATTTCTGTTATTATTTACGCCATGCGGGTGGAAAATAATTGGCATTTGGATTGGATACTTACGTGTAAGCAATATTGTTCAGATTTCCATTAGCAAGATCCTTAACATTCAAATTGTAAGTTTTTTGCAATCTATCGATCGCTACTGCAGCCCCTATTAGATCCGCCGTACCCGTATAAGATTTATCATCCCGTTTCACTAACAAATGGGGTATTAGTTCTGCAAAAATAAAACTATCAACATATTTTTCATTTGTTTTTACGCATTTTGTTACGTATATATCTTAATGTAAGTGAGAATTCTGAACATTCAAGACATGATGGTCAGAACATGCCTCATGTAAGCGACACCCGCCTTATCGTAAACTGAAGATGCAGTCCAGAGAATAGTGACAGCCTTTATAGATTTTTTATACCACTTGGGTGGCAGAGAGGCACACGGCCCACCTGATGAAAAGTAGCTACCGTGGCCTACGGACGTATGCAACACCGGGAGTGTTACACCCTTTTTTTTCCGTGCGGAAATCCCCTCGGATCCCCCCCCTGCCGGAGCCGGAAGGGGAGGTTATGTCGAACTCGAACCGACTAAAACCGCACGCCGACTGTGGCTCGTGGTGCTAGGCCGGAGGTGAGGTTGTCATCGACATATCCCTCGCACCCCGGCTGACCCAGGGCCATCCCTTACGGTAAGGCCCACCTCGGGGGGAGCGTTACACCCGTGCTGCCGACTCTGAAGAAACTTTCTAATGCCCTTCTTGAAGAACCCTATATTGTAGTCGCTTGGAAAAAACCACGGCAGGCGCTATCTCTAGAATGGTGGACTTTACTGGTGTATTGTGACGGTATTTTAAACTATAATTCTACGTGTTGAATTGCCGCTTGGCTCGCGGCAGAGTAGAATATGGTCCACCCCATCTCTTCCCATGCGGTGTCTTACAAGGCGACTAAGGGATAGGGCTGTTTAGCATCAGGACAATATATACAGCCCAGACTCAGCCTCGGATGCACGGCTTGAGTCAACAATAGTGCCCGGAATGCGGTAATAGGCTCACCCCCTATTACGTGAGACCGAATCCCATGATTGGTGAAGAAGTGAGGGTGTTAATTCACCTCTGCCTAACCGGGGATAAAGGCGTGATTGTACGTATGTATGTATGTTGAATTGATAGACAACATACGGTAGGTACCGGGATATCCTCAAAAGTTCTGCGTGGTAGTGAACATAAATGGTTATGTTGTTTACCTGCTCCTGTTTTAATAATTATGGGTATGTTATCCAAGTCCACCACTAGTCTCTTGATAAGTATGAAACCATTGAGAGGATTATTCAAATAACTAGGAATGTCTTCCATTGCTTTTCTATGTTCTCTTATGTAAAGATCCAAATAACTAGAAAATAAGTCATAGAAGAGACAGTGTTACATAAAAAGAACATCAAAATAATAAAAATTAACTCAATAGGTACCTACTAATTGATTTTATTTAATTGTATAACACAAATTTCATTTATTTGTAGAATTGCATCCAATTTATCAGTAGTTAACATATAGGTATTATACCTATTAGTTAAAAGGAAATAAGAAAATGATTCTTACCGTTTTAATAAAGAAAGTTTTCTATGCTGCATGGCAACAAAAGACTCTAAGTCGGATATTACTCCATTATGGGCTGCCAGCAATTTTTCAAGCTCTGTTAGTGCCGTGAAAACTTCTGCGTTATATGTTGGTACTTTAAAATTAAGCAGTAGTAGGGAGTATACCGCATGTACTTTATACAAATTGAACATTTTAGGTTATATATATTATAGATAGATTGAAGATATTGAAATTCATCAGCATCAAATCAGATATTGTATAAATTCCTTAGATGTACCCGCTAAAATACCATGAACATCAAGAATTACTTAGCTTTATGTACCAACTGCAAAGGTAAGTATATACCTTTTCATACAACTTTATACGCTCTAAACCTTGAGTACAGACGAGCCTTATCTGTGGTCTAACTAATGCTGATATGTCTGCGATGATTACAAAATAGGTTAGTACCCACCTATAGAAATAATAATGTAACCGATTTAAATTAGCTTGAAATACGTAGGCATAAAAGGTTTTAATGCGGTCGTAATAATAATGAATTCAGATAATTATATTGAATCAAGCGGAAAATAATGTATTACAAGAATCTCTGCCAATATTTGAGTATTTTTACTAATACTTTATCAACGGGAATGGAAATATTATGGGAACCAATACTTAAATAAAAAACTAATGGTTAAGTCTATGTTTTTTATAATATAGAATAATAATATAATTAATGTAATATAGCAGTTATTTATTACGGTGCCTCACTCATATTGATCAAGACAATCGGCAATATTTCTATGCTTTTAACGCCATGTAGGTAAATCTTCGACATCATTATGTTACTGGTCTTGAGAAATTGTTAAAATTTTCAGAGAAACCTCTTATTGAACACTGCAAGCAAGACAATGAAATTAAGTTCTTACACCAAATACAATATACAGACAAAGTGCGTCTAAGAAGTTTGTATAGTGGATTTAGACCAAACGAACATAGAGCTACAGCTAGAATGATTGTTTTGTCAAACAACTTTAAATCAATATATATCCTAAACTATTATTTAAAATGCAAAACGATAAACACCCTACTTGACATAGTTCATCGACTTTTTTTCATTTTGACAATATGGCGTCTGGTTGTCGCTGTCGTGAATTTTGATTACTGTCATGTCTTTAGTGACACTCGCAAGGTTAAGTCGAATCGAAGAATTATCAAAATCGGCCTAAGCATTTGGTCTCTAGAACGCCACATAGAAACAAACATACATACATACATACATACATACATACATACATAGACTGATAAACACATTACCCTCCTTTGCGTCGCGCAGTCGGGTAAAAATAGCATTCTAAGAGCGTCCATTCTTAATATATTAGTGTAAAAGAAACTTTGTTTTCAAAGAAAGAATAACGAACGAATGTTCTGAAAATTTTCACAGAGAGCGGATAGAATGAGCATTCCTCGTTTGGTCTAAATTCACTTTAAGGATTGTTCAGACGAGGAGAGTTAATCGCCTCGAATATACGATTCTCGAAAGGAGAGAAAAAAGTTGCATCGTCCAAACTAGTAGTTCTTAACCGGTGGTCCGCGGACGGTTCCCCCCCTGTTTCATCGAAATTTTTATGTCATAATTTTGTTTTGCATAACAACGCATGGCATAACCTTCATTTCGCAAAAAATGGTTTGGCATACACTTATAAACGCATAATTTAATAAGCATAATTTTATAAGTCAGAATCATCTTTTGGCATAACTTTCAAATCATAATAATCAAAAAGTAGAATCATCGTGTCGCAAAAAATTCACAATTGCCGGCCAGCAAGCCGCCACGCTTTGCCCCTCCGCGCCGCTTAAGGGGTAGGGCAAACAAGACTACGTGAAGTCGGATTTGCAGCAATTCTTATCTATCACTAACCTTTAAGTCACAAGTTTTGAAGAAAATAATTTAACTGTAAAACTGTTAACTTTTCCGGTTAAAATTTCCTACAGGGGTAGGCCTATGCCCACTATAAGAAATACTTTACATAACGAGATCAAAATTTCATGCAGGCGAGGCTATTTATTTCATCAGCCACTGTGTATAAATTGAAAAGCCAAAAGAAATTCTACTATCTTCATTGTATGCTATGCGAAAATATATCAATAATAATCGTATTCTAAATAAACGTTCTGCTAAACAATAAAATGCAGAATTGTCATTCTTCAAAAGCTATTTATGCCTAATAAAATTCTGCTATCCGTGAACAAATGGCATTTCGTTCGGAAATTTAGAGGAAAATCTAATCATCATTCAATGATGATATTTGCAGCACCCATGCGTTCAATTCTATGTCAAACGTCAGATTACACAGAAGAATATCATAAAAAATACACATTTTTTTCGATTTCGAATTCCAAATTCAAAATTAAGATATGGCCTGTCGGGTCAGCTAAACATGGTGGTTAAGTAATCTTAAAGTTGCTAATTTTTCGCGCCATTTTTTTCTTTTATAAGAACCTTCCCCTGATAATAACGAACACAACAAAAAAGAATTAGCGCAATTGGTCCAGCCGTTCACGCATCATCTCGTGACCAATGGAAATAGGGATTAATTTTTACATAGGTTTAGATAGGTATAGGCAAATTGAATGATGATCGTGATCCTTATCTCTGGACTTAGGCCAACTAGGCACTTACCAATGTTTCATAATCAATTATTTTCTGATAATCTTGGGCTTTCCGCTTAGCTTCAAAGTTATTCGGATCCAGATGAAGTATATTTCGTAACCAGTGTATTGAACTCTTTAGATCTCCTGCAAGTAAAAATATACACATCCGAATTGAGAACCTCCTCCTTGTTTAGCAGTCGGTTAAAAATAAGCTAGAATTGAAAATTAGAAATTTAAAAATAAGCTATTACTTACTTATTATATTATTGGACTGCAAATAATATATCTTATGCTTATTTTTAAATTGCAAATAATATATTATTTGCAGTTCAGTGGACTGTATACTAAATAAATAACTCAGACTAAATGTTATTCCTTTAGTCTGAGGTAAAAAAACAATTGATTCGTACCTAATTTATAATACCCGTGACTAATCCGTTCATACACATGAATAGTTTTGAATGAATGAGACAAAGTAAACCTTTCTTCATTATATTTGCGAAGAGTTACATACATCCATGCAATACCATTTTCATAATCTTTCTTTAGCCAAAACAAACTCTGTCCTAGTTCGTAACAATCACTTGCTGTCATTGAAGAACTGGAATTCATAAAGCAAACTAGATAGCAATAATTTTTAAAAGATCATTCGTAGGTCAATCCCGGTCCCGGCTCTTAGGCGTCAATTGACTTCGAATCCTAGTGGTATGGGTAATGGACTGCTGAGACGAGGTCTCGGGTTCGATCCCAGGTTTACCATGGCACACACCAATGACTTTTCGATGCTTTTCGAAGGTATGTGTGTATTTATCGCAGGTTTATAAGTGCCCGGTTAATGGCAATAGGCTCGCCACCTATTACATTGGGACCTAAAGATAAACTGGCGAAATGTGGGTGCTAGCATCTCTGCCTACCCCTTCGGGGAATACAGGCGTGAGGTTATGTTATGTTATGTTCAATTGATATATTTTGGATTTTACTGGCCGTAGAATCAAGTGTTGAGAGGGTATTTTGAACCAGAGCCTTATCAGATGTGCCAGCTTAAAAGTGACCTTAACTTGTGCCCCTTAAATGTTGTTAGGCCCATACACTCATTAGTACACATATTATTTTGGATTATACTGCATATAATAAATCTATACCTATAAGTAAGGCTGGTTAAATTTCCGTCCACAAACTGTTTCCCATCTGAATTGTACGTGGGGTGGAATCCAGCAATCACTGCTGCAGCGCTTGTTAAATCCTCCAGCGTAGGGTATTTGGCATCGTGATATCTTGTTAAGTTCCGAGCGTATTCTGATAAACATACACAACTATGTAAAGTATATGTTACCATAGTAATCTAATTGTTTCCAACAGTTCGTAAGAATGTTGGTAGATGGCTGCACCGTCGCCCTTATAGACGGATATAAGGAGAAGGAAAATTT
The DNA here is from genome assembly GCA_914829495.1 of Eilema sororculum. Taxonomy (NCBI): domain Eukaryota; kingdom Metazoa; phylum Arthropoda; class Insecta; order Lepidoptera; family Erebidae; genus Eilema; species Eilema sororculum. The sequence goes on from OU618542.1 coordinate 14,861,421, forward strand.
GGAATGATTCAAGTGGTGCTCAATAGCTCAGTTGGCAGAGCAGTCGCCCTGTAAGCGAAAGGTCGTGAGTTCGAGTCTCACTTGAGCATTTTATTTTTTCCAATGTTTTTCGAACTTAACAGTTAGCATAATAAATGCTATAAAAAATTCATTGAAATCTATTTTATTTTTAAATATCTACAGCCCGTAGGGTGAACAAATTAAGTATTTAACCCATTCCTTCCTACACCCGAGTGCCAAGCCCAGTATCATTCAAAGCGGATGCTTTGGAACCCGGTGTTCGCTTACCTAGTCTTGCTCTTACCTACCAAATCCGAGATGTAAACCTGTGTCAAAAACTCTCCGTCAATCAGCAGATGCACTGGCTAGCAGACGAGTTTGGCTTGACGCATGACGGTGGGGACCAATATAGGTACACTACCACCGGGTCCAATTTCTGCTCCTCCTTTTATTGCTTTGTTTACTCTTTTATGTTGGTCAATGAGCTCCCAGCCACCGTAATGTCGAATAATATAAATATAGAAATCATAGTAAGCCAATGTTTCGTTTAATAACCTACTTGCTCCATTCTTAATAAGAGTTTTGATGTCATGTACATCTGACGTCAATCTTTTTATAAGGATGCAGGCATTGATAGGGTTACCTACGTAGCTAGGTACATCGTCCATTGCTTTTCCCTGTTCTCTTTCAAATATATTCAAATAACTGAAAATGTATAACGTCATTCAATGATTAACGATTTTAAAAAATTGTTAAAGAATATCTTCAACTGTAATTGATTTTAACTAACATTTTTAAAATAGCAAGTCTTTTTTCTTCTTCTTTAATATAAAATTCTAGATCAATTTTTAGTCTCTGATGAGTTTCTAATACATATTCTGCTAAAACCGTAAATCTGTATGCATACGTTCTCGCACTAAGATAGGTTAGAAGAGCTAAATATATTGCATGCCACATACTGGCGCAAACATTATCTTTAGGTATTTCAAAACATTCCAACTGTAGTAATGTTAGAGTTGTATACTGGAAACGTTTACAACAATTTTGATAAGCTATAACATAAGTTACTACTAAGTAATATATGTTAAAGTTTGTGTAGATATTTATAACTGAATCACTCTTAAACGACTGTACGGCTTTGGCTGAATTAACAGATTGTGTTTACGAGGATAGGTTATAGTTTGGGATAACACATGGATCAACGTGATCGAAGTATTCCGTCTGATCAGATATTAACTACAGGTAAACAATCTTGATGTGACACTAAAACACTACTGAAAGCTGAGAACAGAAAATACATGTTGAAAGAGCACAGAGCTTCATTAGTAATGGAACCAGGCTGCCTTCTTCGAATGAAACAACGACGACAAAACGACATGTTGACTAACATTCGAACAATCCGCAATATTCAGTATTCGCAGTAGGTACATTGTTAAAAGTTTACTTGACTCTCTTTACCTAGAAACCCTATTGTACATTATACAATCTTGAATGGATCAGGTGTGTTGCAGTGATCATACCATTTGGTAGATATTGCCTAAGAAGCGATAAGTAAAATTTATATTATTTAATGGCATCAATGTGCACCCCCTCCCGAGGAGGGCCAGACCGTAAGGGATGGCCCTACTGGGTCAGCCGGGGTGCGAGGGATATGTCGATGACAACCTCACCTCCGGCCTAGCACCACGACCCACAGTCGGCGTGTGGTTTTAGTCGGTTCGAGTCCGACATAACCTCCCCTTCCGGCTCCGGCAGGGGGGTATCAGTGGGGATTTCCGTACGGAAAAAAAAGGCATCAATGTGCAAGAGCCCCAAGATCTTTGGGACCCAAGTTTAGGCTTCTAGCTGGTCAATGATGGTCCCAAATTTTAAAACATGCTATCCCCACATCTGAGGTCCACGATCAATTTCTTAGATGATGATAATGATTAGAATGAAACGCAATTAACCTAGGCAACTTACTTGCAATTTATCGTTGTTTCAATGCAATAACAGGTGAGGGTTGATAGAACTTCACTCTATTGGGACACCTTTTTTTCGTGCGGATGGGGAGGCGCGCTTCTCAGCCTGCTTCTGCTGGGGTGACAGGCGGCTCCACCCGTCACCCCAAGGCCCGCGCACATGGGGGACGGAGGTCAGTCTGTGCCCTCCGACGCCCGAGTTGCCTGCGCACGCGGGCGGGCGATCTGCGAGTCTCTCTCGCTCGCGCCGTCTATTAGGACACCGGGCTTCGACCAAGTAAAAATGTTCTTTCGAAGGAACCGCATATATTATTATCTTAAGAAGAGTTCTCCAGAGACCTACATATCGCTTCACCCACTTCACGACTATTTCCGATGCCAATACAGGTATTACCTATGACTTTGACTGAGCATTTCAAGTACATTATTATAATAGGTAAAAAATCAGGAATCTCGATATTGTAAAACTAGTAATAACACACTATACGCCCTTTTTACCCGACTGCGCGACGCAAAGGAGGGTAATATGTTTATTAATAAATAAATAAATATTTATTATTATTACTAAAAAATCTGTTTATTACGTAGGTACAACTATTAAATAAAAATGGTCGTTTATATAAGTTTAAAATTTGGAAAACTAATAATATTTTGATCTCTTGAGCACAGGGTGGGAAATCTCGTGGATAATAGACTCTGCTTGATAGTCCAAGTTACAGGGTCTTCGGAACACCTGCCCGCTCTGGTGAATCCATTTGGTGCATACTGCAAAAATAAAGAAAAAAAATTGAAGTGTGACTATGGCAACAAGTACAGAAAAGTAATTAATTAAGGTGTAGGGAGGCTTTCGGGACTGGCACTGCGAACCCGGATGGCCCCTGTTAAAAAAAATTCAGGAGTATTTTAGGACCTCCAATAAAATAAACACGGCCAACCAAAAATATAGAAGTTTTTAGTAACTCCATTAGGATGGAGTTTGGAGTGGAAAAATAGGTAGCACCTAGTTTTTGTCGATCTCGACAGAGTTCCAAATTCAAAAACAAATTGATTAGGTATATATGGTTGTATGGACGTAATGTGGATGTATATAAGGATAGACGTGCATCTATTATGGGTGGATGAATATTTCAATGGACGGATGAATGGATGAATAAATTAATAATATTATTTTAGTTAATATTATTAATCTATTCATCCATTCATCCGTCGGGGAATAGAAGCGTAAGTTTATGCTATGTTTTGTTATGTTATGTTATGTGAATTTTAGTTTAACATAACATAACATAACATAACATAACATAACATAGCATAAACTTATGCCTATATTCCCCGAAGGGGTAGGCAGAGGTGCTAGCACCCACATTTCGTCAGTTTATGTTTAGGTCCCAATGTAATAGGTGGCAGGCCTATTGCCATTAACCGGGCACCTATAAACCTGCGATAAATACACACATAACTTCGAAAAGCATCAAAAAGTCATTGGTGTGTGCCATGGTAAACCTGGGATCGCACCCGAGACCTCGTCTCAGCAGTCCATTACCCATACCACTAGGCTACCGCAGATTATTTTAGTTTTCAGTATTTTTATTAGTATAAGAAAGAAAGAAAGAAAGAAAACTGTCGATCATACCCCACTTGTCACCCTGTAGAACTGGGCACGCTGCATGTCTCGTAGCAAGGTCTCCCTCTCCCGAAGCATGCAGGTTATACCAAAAAGCTGCTGCTCCCTTGCGTGGATATACGCTTAAGCCAATTTCTGGGAAAACTGTTGCCCCTCCGAACGTTACATCAGACATCTGCAAATACACATGCAATCACCTACTATATAATAATTTATTTGTTTTGAAGTAGGCGCGGTCGCAGCCTGAATTTTAAAGGGTCACTTTTAGAGTTGCGAAAATTCCTTCAGAAAAAGCCATTTTGGAAAACTTTTCAATTTGACATGGCCGGTTTGGGGGGTTGACAGTATTTCATATATCCCCTGACGTCCCACTCGCTGATTCTGTAACTTATACAAACAAACTCGGCAGACATTGTCTTACAAGAAAAAGTATTGCACATGCGGAGAGTTGCGCCACCTACCGGGTCCAATTGTGTTTACATGACAAACACGTACAGAATAGAAGTTCTTCGCAACAGCACTTTTTTTCCAAGCTAATATTATAAACCAGAAGGGGGCTGTACCTCTCATAAAGATGAGATGCGACATAATGTCATTTTGTTCACTACTATTTAGTAGGATTACATTTAAATATGTAGGATACAACAACGTATGTGAACTCAGCATCTCAATTGTTAGCATTTTACAAATTTACGAGAGTTCTAGTGGCATCCCACATAGTTCTACAGTTCTCAATAACAATAGTTCCATCGATTTTAGTAGCGAAATCACGATGCTAACTTCACAAAAATATTCCGGCATCTCATCAAAAAACGTCTGAGTAAAAATTGAGGTTTTAGCCTAAATAACTGAAAGTTCTGTGTCTCATGAAGAATTTTAACCATAAGTAGTGGTCTACCACATCAGAAACAAAACAGTTCGGGATATACTGAGTGGAAATAACACGAGATAATGGGGTCTATACGAGAACTATCAGTCGAAAGTTGTGTTTTTAGAAATGTAGTTAAACAGGGTGAGATGCTGACACCTAGCTGAGAGTTCTGTGTCTAAAGCATTTAAATCGTAGGTAGTGGTCTACCACACCAGAAGCGAGACGATTCTGGACATACAGAGTGAAAAAAACATGAGATACTGGGGTCTATACGAGAGCTATCAGTCGAAAATTGTGTTTTTAGTAATGAAGTTAAACAGGGTGAGATGCTGACACCTAGCTGAGAGTTCTGTGTCTCATAAAGCATTTAAATCGTAGGTAGTGGTCTACCACACCAGAAACGAGACGATTCTGGACATACAGAGTGAAAAAAACATGAGATACTGGGGTCTATACGAGAGCTATCAGTCGAAAATTGTGTTTTTAGTAATGAAGTTAAACAGGGTGAGATGCTGACACCTAGCTGAGAGTTCTGTGTCTCATAAAGCATTTAAATCGTAGGTAGTGGTCTACCACACCAGAAACGAGACGATTCTGGACATACAGAGTGAAAAAAACATGAGATACTGGGGTCTATGAGAGATATCAGTCGAAAATTGTGTTTTTAGCAATGGAGTTAAACAGGGTGAGATGCTGACACCTAGCTGAGAGTTCTGTGTTTCATAAAGCATTTAAATCGTAGGTAGTGGTCTACCACATCAGAAACGAGACGATTCTGGACATACAGAGTGAAAAAAAACATGAGATACTGGGGTCTATACGAGAGCTATCAGTCGAAAATTGTGTTTTTAGTAATGAAGTTAAACAGGGTGAGATGCTGACATCTAGCTGAGAGTTCTGTGTCTCATAAAGCATTTAAATCGTAGGTAGTGGTCTACCACACCAGAAACGAGACGATTCTGGACATACAGAGTGAAAAAAACATGAGATACTGGGGTCTATGAGAGCTATCAGTCGAAAATTGTGTTTTTAGCAATGGAGTTAAACAGGGTGAGATTCTGACACCTAGCTGAGAGTTCTGTATCTCAGGAAGCATTTAAATCATAGGTTGTGGTCTACCACACCAGAAACGAGACGTCCGAAACATACAGAGTGGAAATAACATGAGATACTGGGGTCTATACGAGAGCTATCAGTCGAAAATTGTGTTTTTAGCGATGGAGTTACAGGGCGAGATGCTGACACCTTACTGAGAGTTATGTGTCTCACGAAGCTTGCAAATCATAGGTTGTGGTCAGCGACATAGGAAACGAGACAGTCCTGGACACACAGAGTGGATAAAACATGAGATACTGGGGTCTATACGAGAGCTATCAGTCGAAAATTGTGTTTTTAGCAATGGAGTTAAACAGGGTGAGATGCTGACACCTAGCTGAGAGTTCTGTGTCTCATAAAGCATTTAAATCGTAGATAGTGGTCTACCACACCAGAAACGAGACGATTCTGGACATACAGAGTGAAAAAAACATGAGATACTGGGGTCTATGAGAGCTATCAGTCGAAAATTGTGTTTTTAGCAATGGAGTTAAACAGGGTGAGATGCTGACACCTAGCTGAGAGTTCTATGTCTCATAAAGCATTTAAATCGTAGGTAGTGGTCTACCACACCAGAAACGAGACGATTCTGGACATACAGAGTGAAAAAAACATGAGATACTGGGGTCTATGAGAGCTATCAATCGAAAATTGTGTTTTTAGCAATGGAGTTAAACAGGGTGAGATGCAGAGACCTCATTGAGAGTTCTGTATCTCAGGAAGCATTTAAATCATAGGTTGTGGTCTACCACACCAGAAACGAGACCTCCGAAACATACAGAGTGGAAAAAACATGAGATATTGGGGTCTATACGAGAGCTATCAGTAGAAAATTGTGTTTTTAGCGATGGAGTTACAGGGCGAGATGCTGACACCTTACTGAGAGTTATGTGTCTCATGAAGCTTGCAAATCATAGGTTGTGGTCAGCGACATAGCAAACGAGACAGTCCTGGACACACAGAGTGGATAAAACATGAGATACTGGGGTCTATACGAGAGCTATCAGTCGAAAATTGTGTTTTTAGCAATGGAGTTAAACAGGGTGAGATGCTGAGACCTTACTGAGAGTTCTGTGTCTCATGAAGCTTTTAAGTCACCATAATCGAGACAGTTTTGGACATACAGAGTGGAAAAATCATCGGAAGCTGGGGCCTAACCGAGCGCTCTGAATAAAAATTGTGTTTTGAGCAATGGAGTTAAATAAGTTTAAGATGCTGACACCTTACTGAGAGTTCTGTGTGTCATGAAGCATTTGAATCATAGTTAGTGGTCTACTGCACTTGAAACGAGACAGTTTTGGACATACAGACTGCAAAAAATATGAGGTGCTGGGGTCTAACCAAGAGCAGTCAGTCGAAAAGTGTGTTTTTGGAAATGGAATTAAGCAAGGGTGAGGTGCTGACACCTAACTGAGATTTATGTGTTTCATTAAGATTTTAAATCATAGGTAATTGTCTACCACACCAGAAACGAGGAGTTTTGGACATATAGAGTGCAAAAAACATGGGATGTTGCGGTCTCACCAAGAGCTATAAGTCGAAACTTGTGTTTTTAGCAATGGAGTTAAACAAGGGTGAGATGCTGACACCTAACTGAGAGTTATGTGTTTAAATCATGATTTTACACTCTGATGTCTAGAACTGTCTTGTTTATAGTGTGGCAGACTACTACCTATTATTTAAAAGCTTCATGAGACACAGAACTCTTAGTTAGGTGTCAGCATCTGGCTCTCGGTTAGACCCGAGAATCTCATGTTTTTCGTATCTGTATGTCCAAAACTGTCTCGTTTCAAGTGTAGTAGACCACTAACTATGATTCAAATGCTTCATGACACACAGAACGACAACATGCAACAACACTAGTATGACTACATTATAAAATATACTTACGTAAAATAATACAGTAGCTAATCTATTACCACTGGCCCATTTCATTGGTCCTGTATTCTGAAAAAAAAGAAGGCATTTTAACGGAATAAGCAGCAAAAGAGAAAAGTCATCTTATACGAAGTGGCCATTAACGGAAAAATACGTGAACGAAATCACTGCGAGAGATGGAAAACTTGAAATAAACCCTGTACCAACCCATCTGGCCAGCGTGGAAACAGTAGGCGATAGTAAAATACCTATATAATGGTCCGCCTATATAATGGTCTGTGCTCAGATGAATTATTTGACATGATGCCCACAGCTACATCCTTTATAAGACAAGATTTTACTAATTGGGATTTTGATAGAATATTCTATCATCGCACCGCTCGCCATAGGCAGGGAATTCATCCCCACACACTGCATCCGAAAACGGTGCGCACCGTGCGGTATGAAAGGAACTTCATCCCACGCACGCTCAAGCTGTGGAATGAACTCCGTGCCGTGGTTTTCCCAAGCGAATACAATATGGGGTTCTTCAAGAGAGGCATTAGAAGGTTTCTTCAGGGTAGGCAGCACGAGTGTAACGCCCCTGGAGTTGCATACGTCCATATGCCGCGGTAATCACTTTCCATCAGGTGGGCCGTGTGCTTGCCTGTCACCTAAGTGGTATAAAAAAAATATTTATCATACTTACGTCTTAGCATCAATCCGGGTGTATCGAGATCTGCCGAATTTTATATATCTAAATTATCAGTGATATTTCTTACCCGTGCGAAATCATAGTGAGACTTATAATAGCCCCCAATTCCATAATTGATAACTTGCATGTCTTCAGCTGTGTCTATACTCAAACCAGTCATGTGTGCAACTCTGCGTGAGATGCGAGTTACAGTATCAGACGTTTCGTCCTTCAAACAGGCGTATTTGCATATGCGATATTCTGTCGTAACTGCTTGATAAGTGCTAGGGTTATTCGCTTTACAACGAGCCAGCTGTAAAAATAAGTTATAGGAAAGTCATTATAAACTATAGGAAGGGCACCTAATTAAATCTATAACGTAGGTAATTTGATAAACACGTTTTTGTAGATAAGCAGAAATTGCATCTTATTCTTCAAGTGGAATCCCACTAATACCTACAATAAATGAAAAAGTTTGGATGTTTATTAAATAGGTACTTAAACGGCTGAATAGATGTGGATAATTTGGTATGGAACAAGGATAGGCTACTTTTATTTCATTCATTGGAATGATTTTAGTAAATTTAATTGTACAGGAATGCCATTTCTTTATGAACGTGCAGAAACTAATGTGAAGAAAAAAATTATCTAATCAATTGTTAAGACTCACCAAAGGCTTGGCTATTTGTTTGATTGTCTCAATTTCGTTATCATTCAGAATATCATGAAATAAAACGATGTTGGGATCGTAGTACATCATTTCTGCCTTCAGGGGCGCTAACTTCAGAAATGGATGAGTGCGAGACCAATAACTACAAGTTAGTCTGAAACGATTGTTATTTCATTTACAATAATTTTACATTCACATAAAAAACAGTGAAGTTTATTGTTAAATTATCTGATTATTTATTATTATTAACTACTAAAATTCAAAATAATTTTCTTTTGCTATAGACTACTTTCTGTGTATAATTTAAAACTAAAATGTATTTTAATTAAAAAGGCACTTTAGGTGTAATATAACAACTTACTCCAAAAATGTGTAAAACATACCCTTACACATTTTTGGGGTAAGTAGGAAATAAGGAACCTAACAGGATCATTGAGTACTAAATCACCGTAAATATGCGTGTAACTATTTATCCCAGCAACAAAAAGCGTCTTGATGCACTCCTTCCCCACTACTTTTCTTTTTTTCCGTGCGGAAATCCCCTCGGATACCCCCCTGCCGGAGCCGGAAGGGGAAGTTATGTCCGACTCGAACCGACTAAAACCGCACGCCAACTTTGGGTCGTGGTGCTAGGCCGAAGATGAGGTTGTCATCGACATATCCCTCGCACCCGGCTGACCCAGGGTCATCCCTTACGGTCTGGCCCCCCTCGGGAGGGGAGACAACGATGTCCCCGACTCGCCCCTGGAATGGGCAGTCCTTCCCCACTACAGACCAATACCCAAGAAGTTGCGTAGTCTTCATGTAACCTGATAATCCTGCCCATCGTTTCTTGTAGTTTGTACTTCCGTGTCAAAGTGCGCGTTACTGATATTTACCTGCTAGATATTTCTTTGGGAATGTCGACTTCACCCCGACACAATTTATCCATCGGATCACCCAACTCCGGTCTTCCGTCGTTCTTCTCGTATAATTTCACCTGTGTTGAGTATGAAAGAAAGAGAGAAATATCGAAAGAAAGAAAATAAACATTTATTAATGGCGCGCCCAGTACAGAACGGATAAAACAACAGGTATGAGGTGGTTTCTATTACTACAAAAAATAACTCTACATAAGTTTGTATTAATTTAAGAACAGACTACATAAGTAGTCTGTTCTTAAATTAATACAAAGGACTTTTTTAAACTTGGAAAACTTACCTTTAGTGTCGTGTTTTCAGTTTTAATACGTTTATGGCACATTTGAGATATTTGATTTGCTCTGGTATTGTTAGGATCTAGATCAGTTATGTTCCTTGCCCAATATAGAGCACTATTCAAATCACCTGTAAAGTTAGCCAAATAAAAATTATATTTCTAATCAAATACATAGGGAAAAAGAATCTTCTCGGGCGGGACTCGAACCCGCAGTCTTTCCCTTACCCTTAAAGACGTATAAGATGGGAAATTTGAATCATATCGGGCGTGTCTCGGTAGCCGAATTGGTCAGGCATTCCCCCTGTAAGGGAAAGACTGCGGGTTCGAGTCCCGCCCGAGAAGATTCTTTTTCCCTATGTATTTGATTTGTATAGTTAGCATACTTAATGCTGTAAAAATTCCTTCAAAAATTATATTCTAAACATTAACCCTAAAGGGGGTATTCAGAAGAACTGAACACATAATATAAACTTTTTTTATACCACTAGCTGGCAGACAAGCACACGGCCCACCTGATGGAAAGTGGTTACCGTGGCCTATGGACGTAGGTATGCAACACCAAGGACGTAAAACTCGCATTGCCGGCCCTAACTTTTCCTAACTTACCCAAGACGTAATATCCGGCACAAATGAACTCCATGATATCAACGGCCGAAAATGGGTAAGGATTTTCTTCTTCTTTATATTTGCGAAGAGTTTCAAACATCCATGCAAGACTGTTCACGAAATCTTTCGCCTTAAATAACGTTCGGGCCACTTCGAAGCAGTCGCATGCCGTCATGGGCATACTAATCATGAAAAGGAAGGAATATTGATTAGATATAAAGTGTGTCTTTAGATAACCCTTGAGACACTCTCTTTTTAACTCCTTACGCAAACACCGTGTTATAAGTTTGACGTGTCTGTCTGCCTGTCTGTGGCATCATAGCTCCCGAACGAATGAAGCGATTTCAATTTTTTTTTTTTTATATCAAAGGCGACATAAGTGCAAGTGTTCTTAGACGTGTTTGATGAAAATCGGTTGAGCCGTTTAAAAGTTATGAGAGACAAAGTGCGGATGGGGAGTGTCGGGGGTTTTTTAAATTTTTATTTTATGTAGTGTACATTTATATGTATCTTACATATAAAAAGTCTCGGACGCCGTACTAAAACTTACTAAAAGTAAATATATAGGTACTAAAACAACATTCTATTCGCGTGAGCCTATCACCCCTATTCTCTAGAAAATGTCCCCAAAACCCCCAGGAGAGGGCAGTCTTTCTGTACCAACCTACCAATGGCTATCATGGGATAGACTCTGTTGCATATGGACTAGGCACTGCTTATTAGAATGAAACAAGATGCGATGAAATACTTATGAATTAAAAGTACAGTATATAGCAATTTTCGATATGAAAACTGGATATACGGATATGGAAAGTATTTATCATTTAAAATTCGTGTCACCTACCTATAAGTAGTGCCGTTTAATCTCCCTTCAACAAACTGTGTGATATCCAGATTATACGTCTTTTGAATTTTAGTCAATGCTTGCGCGGCGCCCATGACGTCTTCTACTGTAGGATACTTGTTATTCTTGTAATATCTGGTCACATTTTTGAAGTCAACCTCTAAAAATAGCAGAAATAAATTCGTACCTACTATAACTTAGTCAGTGGTGAGGAGTCTATTCAACACGATTCCTGCCGGCTGGCTCTACAAAGGGAAGCCGTAGTAGAGCTTTTTAAATTTACACTCCAATATTTCCATCGGCTTGCCTTTTTAAATATTCATCCTTCACGTCTGCTACTTACTACCGATAATCATTGCACCAGCTAAATTCTGCCATGACAATATAGAGGAAGGACTATTACCAGGTAGGTACTGAGAACTTCTCAAGCAGGTGGTTCTTTATGTAGAGAGCAACGTGCAATGCATTTACAATGTAACGTATGTGTTTTTTTATAAAAGGACACGTCAATTTGACTTCTCCTCGCCTTATGGTAAGCTAAAGGCAAACTCTCGGAAAGAGGGTCACCATCATAAACATGTAACATGTTAACAGTGGTGGCACTCAGCTTGACGGCCTCATCAGATGCCAATTCACGCCCCGCTTAAAGTACCCGGGGCTGTAGGAAAAATAATGAAGAAGAAACAAGCACTGGTTAAGTTGAATAAATTTTGCTTAAAAATATAATTACCTGTTTTAGCTTTAATATTATAATTCAAATAATCTACATCAGATGTAAGTCTTTTTATGAGGGAGAACGCTTTGATGGGATTACCCAAGTATTTAGGAATATCTTCCATTACCTTTTCGTGTTCTCTTTCGTACATATCCAAATATCTGCAAGTTAACAAATCGAAGACTAAAGAAGATACCATGTACGATCTAAGAAAACTTTATCCTTGATTCAGGCTTACCTCTTCAGAATAGATAGCCTTTTCTCTTCTTTTTCTATATACAGACGTAGGTCTTCTTTAATTTTTTGATGAGGTTCAAGTAAGTATTCAAATTCTGTTACAGCAGTATATATATCTGCGTGGATCTCTAAGCCCAGACTGAATAGAATTATAAAAGATATCCTACGCGACATAGTGAAACCAAAATTAAATTTCATATGATTTGTATGTAATCTGTAACAGATAGGTAGGAGGAAGTAGGTATGTACCTATTACATGTAATCGGTGCAACGATTAGATTCAATAGGTTAATAGGTTACTTCCTCCAACCAATTTATTAATTGAAATTATTTATTTATTTATTTTAAACTTTATGCACATGAATTTGTACAAAGGCAGACTTAATGCCAAAGGCATTATTTAACAGTCAACCTTAGGGTGATGCAGAGTTACATTGTGGTAGGTGCAGACAGAAGATTAACTATTTACTATAATGTAATGATACATACAATAAACATACACGCTATAATACACAAGAAATCCATACACATACATTTATGCACATATTTAATGAATTCAACAACGTTACATAACTTCTTGGCGATATAAGTAATTAACATTATTATTAAAATGGAGTAGGTACTTAAGTGCAGTTTCCTCAGAAACACTGACAGACAAAACACTATATGGTTTTAATCGTCCAAATACAATAATTAGGTACAGTCGCCATAACTAAGTTCTAGGGTAACTTGTAGAGTGTATGAAATTTATTGACATTTTAACTGTTCCGATAATATATATCAATGTTCAGAACTATTTGGTAAGCTAATCTGTTACGACATAACTATCTGGTCACGACTGTACCGACATTAACCATTTTTATACAGCAAAAACTTCTACGTTGCGAAAACTCAAACAGGAAATGATTAGAGACACTTAGATATTCAATTATGAAAAAGGTGCGGTCTTCCACAAGGTTTTGCATAAGAGATGTCGAGAACCTGCATGACATCCTCGAAACGCATTATGTGAGGCTCTTACTTACACTTACCACCTTAACTGTGCCTAAACTGAGTGGACTACCGAAACTGCTGTGTAGGTACTTACTTCGGTCACGGCACGCCTCTGAACTAGGGAGGTATGCAAGCTCTGTCTGCTAACTAAGCGATGATGTCCGGACGCATAGGCACCGACACGTATATCACACACGAAGGCTATGTATCAACTACCATACTTTTCTTTCATGGTGTACAAAATTTTACACTATGATAACAACAATATCACACGACATACTAATTACACTCTGACAAATCGCAATCCGCTTTTCCTTTTTTTTTTCTTAACTTGTACAAAATACACACAGAACAGTGAAAATACATACCACGTGGTCTGAAAAAAGTGCCTAGAGTTTTGGTAAAATTTCAATCACGCAACTCTATCTTCTTCGCAATGTGCCGAATAAGCGTGCATGTCTGAGCATGCGTCAATCGAAATGATTGTTCTTGTCTTTACCTACTAGTGTTATGGATTTCAATAAAAACAAACAATTCACTTGTAAATCACAACATTCCTTGGTAGGAAAGTTGTTCCTAAGTAGGTACTAACACATACTTTTATTGATACTTTTTTTAAACATTTCTGTTTAAATGAAAAATACATATATAGTGTATTTCTTTTTGATAATGCAAATCTTCCTCTTTTGGGCAACAATTCCGGTAGCATCCAAACCTTGGCCACTGTTCCCTTCCAATATGCCTGAGCTCGTCTAGTCTGTTAATCAGGAAGTGTAGATGCATACCACCTTTTAGTACCTATCTAGCATAGTATACAATAATGATATTGGGAATTAACGCGATCATGGTATAGGTACATACGTATTAAGTATAGTGTAGTACCGTAGTAACCTCCGTGGTGTAGCGGTAGTGGACACGAACTCTACGCAGGAGGCGCAGGATCGATCCCCGCTCAATGCAAATATTTGTATGTATGAATATGGGTATTTGTATTGGTCTGATCGTACCGCGGTAAGCACGTTAAGCCGTCGGTCCCGGTTGCCATACGAACATCCATGGCAGTCGTTACGGGCAGTTGGAGCCCTCAAAAGTCGAACAACTGGTCTAGCTGCAATGCTTCGATATCGCCTTTTGGTTGTGGAGGTCAGATGGCAATCGCTTCACAGAAAATATCGAAGTTTAGCCAAGCCACCCCAGACTCCAAGTTAAGTCAAGCTTCGGATGCAACTGGGACTAACGCTAAGATGAAAAAGAGGTACACTCGGCAATGCCTAAAAGTATGCAGGCCACACTAGTAACATGCATGTGTGTGTAAATCTAACGAGTGTATTATAATATTACGTTTGTATGTGCGTGACTTACACGCTCGTACCAGCATCGTATACTTTTACCTTTTACAATATAGGGCATCATGTCTTGTTCGGGCGTTTTCGTCTAAGCTCGGCTAAGCCGAATGGAACTCATCACCCGTGCGCGATTAAGTTAGCTTATTTTACTTCTGTCACATAAGTTCTCGTAGCAAAGTGTCTAAGACGGCGGATATAAATCTGCATCGTATTCGAGTGTCGCGAGATCGAATCCTTGCGCGACGAGCGACGCGACGACGACGTGCAGAACTCTTTTTGCAATATATTTTTTTAGTAATAAGTATGGTAATATTACTAAAAAATATATTACATATATGATTTAATATTATATAATATTATAGATTATATAGTATTACTATCTAATATAAAATAACAAAGAAGGAAAATAAAACAATTTCTTTATACTTATTATAATATGTAATATAAAATTTACTTATTACTAAAAAATAATATTACAAAAACGGCAAAAAGAGTTCTGCACGTCGCGTCGCTCGTCGCGCAAGGATTCGATCTCGCGACACTCGAATACGATGCAGATTTATATCCGCCGTCTTAGACACTTTGCTACGAGAACTTATGTGACAGAAGTAAAATAAGCTAACTTAATCGCGCACGGGTGATGAGCACAGTAGTTGTTATTTAATGTGGGTAGGATCAATATCAATAATGTTAATAGTTTTGACTGACAATTTTACTTTAGAGTCTCAAAACAAGTTAATAACAACACGCACACATAGAAACGTAATATAATACACTCGTTAGATTTACACACACATACGTGTTACTAGTGTGGCCTGCATACTTATAGGCATTGTCGTGTGTACATAGTTTAAATGTAGGTAATAAGTAACGTGTGTGAATTACCTACTTACCTACTGTGGTTATATTATGCACGTGCATAGTTGGTCGGATGTTCTAATTCAAGTTAGTACACCTACCTAATTAGGTAGCTAAATACTTTAAACCAACTAAAAAAATACTATTTCAGAATTGATGGTTTCTGGATTGGTTGTCATTGTTGCCATTTGAATTTCATTATACTTAAGCTGATATCAGACGGTAAACTTTTTGGCTTATTCCCGGACATCCAAAACCCATTATTCTCGTAAAATAAACTTTCATATATTAGTTCCCTCTACATTCATGACAAAATTAAAATTATTTTCTTTCCCACGACATTTGTGTTGATTTATATTATTACTTATGCAAAAATTAATTTAAATATTTTACGTAATTATTTAATGTAAGTAAACTAATATTTTGATATAAAAGTATTTTTGCATGTGGCGCTACCCGAACTAATAAAAGTGTGCATTATTCAAAATGACGGTTACTCTGTGTCAGTCTCTCGTACAGAACAGAACTATTATTGCTTCCCTGTGAAACGATAATAAAAGTGATTATTTAATTTCAAATAGAGTGTTCATATTTTGTCCCAAAACCCTTATAATTTGTTCAATTTTGTCATTTTATTTTTCATCTTTCACTCAATCTATATGAATATTATAATGAACTATCAATGCTATAATACTGATTGAATTCACTAATGAAGAGATCCATCAGTATTGGATCGATTCATTTTCTCATATTTCCCTCTCACTCCGAGTGAACGAGAACTGAAAGGACTGAATACTGATTGAACCTTCATTCGAGTGGGTTGGCTATTTTGTTACGAGTCCTGCAGCAAGCCAGAAGCCTGCCCATGGGTTTCATGTGTCCCTTTGGTTTTCCTCGGTGTAGACGCATGAGGCACTACCTCATGCGACGGTAATCAACAGGTTGCAGTCAAATTGGTGATCTGCTATTAGTCAGTTTTCTCTAGTAATCTTTTAATCCTTCTGTTCCTGTTTACTAATTTGAGGCTTAAAAATAAAACACATAATATAATAACGAAAGTTTTATTTATCTAAGCCGAACAGGAACTATTCTTTAATTTAATATAAGTAGATAAATATTGTAATATTTGTATCGATCGATCCGTAATCAGTGACGTCTTTGGTAGGTACCTATACGCCAGTCTATAGTGTCTGTACAAATTTACATGCTGACAAATATAATTCGTCAACGCCACTGTAGTTTGTAGAACCAACTAATTAGTACCTACTAAAATCAGTTGGTACCTCTTCAGTGTTTGTGTGAAAGTGCTTGTACTGGTCTCTCTTGTGTTGTTCTGGGTCGCAAGGTTTTATGAACACTTGATCATGATCTCTGATCCACTTGGTAGATACTGCAAAACGCGTATTTTTAGAGGCGTTAGTGTTTGTTAAAAGATGTAAGTAATAGGTACATGTTCAAGAATGGAATGGCAGGGCACGTATTCACATTACATCACTTTTTCTCACACTCACAAATAACGTCATAATTGTTAGTGTAACAATTAAAGTAATAAATACCAAACAAATAACAAAATGTTACCTAGGTAGTACATCGTTTTGTTAGTATGAGAAATAGGAATGGTGAAAGGAGTAATGATCAATAGAAAAATGAGGGGTTAATGTCTAATTTATCTATATACCAACCATATACTCACGTCTGTAAATCCCCGAAGGGGTAGGCAGAGGTGTATAAGCACCCACGCTTCGCCAATTATTATTTTCGGTCGCACGACGTAATAGAGGGCGAGCTTTTTGCCGTCTAGCGGTCCTTTTCTCATGAGCTGTATGTTTAATGTCGGATGGAGAATAGCCCTCATAGTCATCATAGTGGAGAATAGCTCCCACGAGAATAATCTTTTAGTCGCATTTTACGACACCCACAGAAAGAGCTGGGGTGGTCCTATTCCACTCCACCGGGACCCAATACGGCAATCAAATAATTCTAAATTAGTAGGTACGTACTCCACTTTGAGCCCTGCAGGACTGGACACGCAGCATGTCTCATGGCTAAATTCGTCTCTCCAGAAGTAAACATATTGAGCCAGAAAATAGCTGCACCTTTTATTGGGAATACGCTTATACCAAGTTTGGGGAAAACTGTAGCACCTCCTTGAGTAACCTCCGACATCTATATATATTAAACATTTAAATCAACACTATGATTTAATAAATCACACATAACACAAAAAAAATATAATTGCTCTACATCTCTATTGCTATTTACGATTTTTTTATAGTTTAGTAATTTTTCATTTAGTTCCATTCATTTAAATAGTTACTCAATGTAGTAAACTGTATGAATTCATAAATAAGAAGCCAGTAATATAAACATAAGAATTAGATTAATAAGAAGCCAGCCAGTGATATAAACATAAGAGTTTAAATCTGAACAAGAACTTAGTAATTTTTTCGTCTATAGCGAACAAACATACAACAAACAGACAATAATTCCAAAAAAAATATTTTCGTGTTCAGTCTCGTTAATATAACATAACATAACACATGTACCTAATTTTTTTTTACATATCTCCAAAAACAAACACTACAACTTTTCTATTAGAGAAGGACAGATAGATGACTAAAATGTTTAAATACTTAATACTAAAACGGGGTGAATAGAGATCAATGGGTGAATAAAAATAAATTGGTCGTCAGAATTGATTTAATAACTTATTTTATAAAATTTTAAGTAACCAGATATTTGATAGTTCGGTTAGTTATCCCATACTTTCAATTGAAAGCAAATAACTCCAAAATTTAGCTAACCATTTTATATCAATTCACCCATCGATCTCTATTCACCCCGTTTTACACGGTACTTACGTAAAATAGTACAGTCGCAAATCTACCTGGCTTAGTCTCAATTAAAGACCGCTGTGAAAAAAGAAACATAACTAAGTAGGTACTCAAAATAAAAAAGAATTATTACTTATAGCTGCCTTATACTTAGGTTAAGTATCAATGGTAAAGGAGTCCATATAACCCAATTTCTGCCGACTTATCTTTGGAGAGATGGCTGAGATGCATAATTTACATTCTAAAGTAGCTAGGTAGGTACTCCATGGATAGCATTTTCGAGAGCCCATTTTTAGTGAAGGGGCATAAGTCGAAACATCGGTAGGTACTTACAATATTACATGCGGTGAGTTTACTTACTGCAGGGTGTAAGTAAGGAGGTTTTTTTTTTCACCGGCTTGCTTTTTTTTTATCGTGCGATAAATCCCCACGGATACCATCCCCACGGATACCATCCCCACGGAGCCGGTGGAGGTGGTTATTTCGGACTCGAATCGACTAAAACGCACGCCGTCTTGGGTCCGTGGTTGCCGGAGGTGAGATTGCCAAAAGCATATCTCTCGCACCCCGGCAGACCCAGGACCATCTCTTTCGAGATGGCCCCCTTCGGGTTTTGGGGATCACAGTGTCCCCATCTAGCCCCGGTTACGGGGAGGCGCACTTTGCGCCGTCGCCACGGCTTGCTTCTGCTAGGGTGACAGGCGGCTCCACCGGTTACTCCCAGGCCAGCGCTCATGGAGGACGGAGGTCGTTCTGCGACCGGCTTGCCTTTGGAAAATTTCAACCTTTGCTGCTATTCTATACTAATATTGCAAAGAGGAAAGATTTGATTGTTTGTTATGAATAGGCTACGAAACTACTGGGCTGATTTTTTTTTATTTTACCAATAAGCCACATTATTTCTTAGTGACATAGGCTTAGTGATATATCCAATCGCCACTTCCTTGCAAGCAGTATCTAATCATAAATGTCAATATCAAAATCCGATATAGGTATTCCCATAAATTATTTGGATTTTAGAATTTTTTTTGTTAGTCAGTCATATTCATACCCTCAAACCAACTCTCCAAGACCTTCGCCTACCCTTCTGACCTAATCTATCCGTGTCGGGGTGCGTGCTGTTCACAAGTTCACTTCGCTTGCTCTCAGGCATCGTCAGGAATAAATTAACGGTCATGTCATTCACCAAGAAATCTATGTAAATGTTAACAGGTACCAGAGTATCTTAGCATACGCATTTCGGACATTTACAGTACATGTACATGTTGAAAATATAGAAAAACATAGAGGAAACCCATGATATAGTAGGTAGGTTCAAGGACAGTATACAGTTACAATATAAAAACACGTCAATGCTGCTTACCCTAACATCATGATGTAATCCATAGTAACCTCCAATACCGTAGTTGGCAACATGCAATTCTTCGGCGCTTGATAAACTCAAACCAGTCATTTGTTCAACTCTGCGTGAGATGCGAGCGACAGTTTCAAAATCAGTATCATTGAAAAAGGCAGTTTTGCTGATCCGGTATTCAGACAATACGGTGGTCGTCACATTCTTACCCTGAACGGCAGATCGTATAAGCTGTGTGGGCATAATAAGGTGTTACTAATCTTAATAATACTTAACCCCTTACTGATTACAAAGCCATTTATGGTTTCTCGACTTTGTGACTTTATATTATATAGGTCAACGGGACCCAGTTACCTATGGGTCCTAAAGAACCATGTGATATAAATGGGGCTCATACGTTCAAGGGTTTAATGGCGTTGATACCATCATGCTGGACTGCAGTCAATTTGACGACTAAATTATTAAAAACAGCCATGGGACCCCATACACCCATGAGCCCACAACACCCACCCAATAATATTTCAAAAAAATTACCATAATGGGTCCAGCCGTCCTCACATTATGATTGGTGTAACTAATACTATTTTAAATTTTCGTTATATAGATACAGAATGACACAAGAAACTACCTACCTATAAAGGTTTTTCGCTTTCTTCCCTCATAGTCAGTTTCATAGGCGGCTATCGGCGCCGTTTCATTATATATATCCTTCATGGGAACTAGTTACGAAGACGTAAAAAAAAGCCTTCAAAGAAACCGGTTTCCAAACTCCGGTTTCCTTGACGGCCAACATACGTACCTTAAATTTAGCCATTTTTTTCATAGTCTCGATTTCATTGTCACTCAAGACATCATAAAACAAAACTACATCAGGATCGAGGTGCAGCATCTCTATTTTGAATGGTGCTAACTTTAAAAACGGATGATTTTCATTCAAGTAACGACAAGTTAATCTGTAAAAAAATTGTGTTTCTATACCTACTTACTACCGATATTTATTAGCGCCTATAAGTTCTATTTACTAGGTAACTGGGTATTCTACTGACTATGTAGTCAAATTAAGCGACTGCCATCTGACCTCCACAACCCAAAGGCGATATCGAAGCATTGCAGTTAGACCCGTTGTTGGATTTTAGGGCTCCAACTAACCCACCAACCGAAACAATCTGCCATAGATATTAGTATGGCAACCAGGACCGAGGCACGACCAGACCAATCCAATTACCCATACAAATATTTACATTGATCGGGGATCAAACCCGCGTCTTCTACATAGCTACCGCTACTCTACAGAGGCCGCCGAGGTTGGGCGGATTATTAAAAATAAATAAAAAAGATAAAATAAGCACCGATGCAACTTTTACCATTCTTTTACCTTTCTTAATCCATACTAATATTATAAATGCGAAAGTAACTCTGTCTCTCTGCCTGTCTGTCTGTATGTTACGCTTTCACGCCTAATCCACTGCACCGATTTTGATGAAATTTGATATAGGGGTAGATTAGACCATGAGAAAGGACATAGGCTATGTTTGGTCGTGATAACCGACATCCACGCAGGCGGCGCCGCGGGCAAAAGCTAGTTATTTAATAAGCTCAGTTAGATCATTAATTTTAACTACAAGAAAATACCCAATTACCAATTTCTTTTACGAAAAGAAAATGTGCACCTACATTTTCTTAAGAATTACTTATAAGTGTACCTAAAGTTTGGTGAAGGCGAAGGCAGACTACATGTACCTAATAGTTCTAAGGAGGTGACACGCAAACATCATCTACTGCTTCATACCTGTTGGCAATCGGGATAGGTACGCGACTGCGACAAAGCCCATAATTTTCGGCTATAACTTTAGTTTTGTGCTGCCTTAGCTTGGCTTCTTTATTCTTAAGACGGTTTGCCTGCGTATTATGAATTTAATTATAAACTTATAAAAAGATTAGGTAGGTGGTATTCTAATCATATTATTTTCTCATTGGATATTTTTAAGGTTTAAAAGGGCTGCCAGGTACTTAGGTAGGTACCTATTTGACTCTAACAACTTACTTTTGTTTTGTGTCTTTCATCCTCAATATTAGTGTAACAAATCTTTTCTATTTGCTTGGCTCGAGAGTTTTGCGGATCTTGATTTAATATCTTCTGTATCCACTCCAGTGAGAGTTTTAAATCTCCTATAAAAGGCAAAGCAATTCAACAACACTGATGCATTTTTTGAAAGAATCCCCACAAGTAGGTAATAAGAAGTTTCAACTAATACTACCGCAGTCTTCTACAGGGCAATGGCAAGGGGACCATATAACTCGATCCCTGTTGGCTTCCCATTGGGTCGCATGGTGTAAGACAAGCTAGATCTAGGGAAGTTTTTTTATTTACCGGATTCCCTTATGAAAACTTTAATCCTTCGCCACTGCTACACACACACAAGGATTGGACGTGTGCTGCAGCGTCTCCCCTGCGTGAGTGGCGCTGCCGTCTCCGTTGCCATTGTGCGCAGATACTCTATTTATTGCTACTTTACAGGCCCTCGATTCTACTAAAGCTAAACCATCGTGGTGCCATTGTCAGCGCAAAAAATAATATTACATTTTAGACTTTATTTCTATACATCTAAAGTTCAAAATGAAATGAAAAGTTTCATTACACTTTTTCATTCACTTTGCAAAAAGTCAATTAATTTTGAACTTTAAACAGATTAGTTTTAAGTCTATTATTTAATGCCGCTTTTTGCAATCGCTGCGGTATCGGTACGACTATAGTTTGGCTTTAGTAGAATCGAGGCCCAGAAGTGTGGTTTGCATTTGCATAATAATATACAAGCGGAATAAATATATACTTTTGAAGCCTAACTTCAAAAGTTTATGAAATAATAAAACATACCCTTACACCATCCTTACATACATTCAGGTATTTCATTTACTTACCCGTTTTACCGTAACCATAACTAATGTGTTCTATTATGTCAAAAGCAGACACCGAGTAATGAATTTCTTCTTCATTATACTTGCGAAAAGCTTCCAGTATCCATTCTAGCCCATTCGCATAGTCGTTCTCTTGGTACAACGCCCGACCCACTTCGAAGCAGTCACACGCCGTCATTGGTGTACTAGTTATAAAATAGTAAACTCTGATTAAACTATATGGTCAATATGGTGCTACTCCAATAAAAATAGTAAAAAAATATATTATCTAGTCATTTCGGTTGCTAATATTCCTTAAAAAAATAAATAAAATAAAAATATTCCACAACATTTTACACAACGCTATCTAGACCCATGGTAAGCTTAATTAGCTTGTGTTATGGAATCTAGAATGCAATTAAACATACTTAGACACTTTTTTTTGTAAATAAATATATATTATACATAGAAACACCCAGACCAATGCAAATATCCATATTCATGCATACAAATATTTGCACTGAGCGGGAGTCGAACCCGCGCCTCCTGCGTGGCAGTCGCGTGCACTACCGCCACGCCACAAAGGCTGTCCTTTTTTTTCCTATTTTTTTAAAACAAGCTTAAAAATATCTGTAGTAATAATTTTGTACACGACTTGTGCTGACTTCAAAATTTTCTTTCGTATACGTGTTTTTCGGATTTCTGTTTGCGCTACAAGCTTTTGAAATTAGCACAACCCGTGTATAAAATTATTACTTCAGATTCTTTTAAATCGTGTTTCTAAAAATATACTTTTATTTAACTTTTTAGACCTGCCGGTTACCGGTTACCGTTTGACATTAAAGTTCTCGTCAAGACAAATCGAACGAGACCATACTCAAAGGGGATAAATCATTTAATTACACAGTTCCTGTGGACATCTTTCAGCTCCATCATCAGACCCCGACTATCATCTAGTACTATAGTACTGGTCAAAATGATTCAAACGAGTTTAGACTTGATAGTGTTACGTCATTTATTTTCTGAGTTTCTATGAACACCTTCCAGCTTCATCGTCAGACCCTGAATACTATTGAAAGCCAAACTACTTATCAAGACGATTCAAATGAGTCCAAACTCGATGAGGTTCTGTCGTTTAATTGCGAAATTCCCTTGGCCACCTTCCAGCTCCATTGTCAGATCAACATCATGTTATTACGTCACGCAATTTTCATTCAGCTCAATCGGTAACCAGGAAGTGGGACAGATTTGATGACAAACATCAAGTCACACAAAAACTATGGTCACGCTATGGTCCTTCGAGGTGAAACTATATAATAGCTTGTAAAATCTAAAATTGTAGATAAGTAAGTGTAGTAAAGAAAAGCAAACGAGACGAGAGAAAAAAGGTAAACAAAGCGACCATTACTGAGTTACGTTGCGATAACTAGCGATTATTTTCTCTGTCCTTG
The DNA here is from genome assembly GCA_914829495.1 of Eilema sororculum. Taxonomy (NCBI): domain Eukaryota; kingdom Metazoa; phylum Arthropoda; class Insecta; order Lepidoptera; family Erebidae; genus Eilema; species Eilema sororculum. The sequence goes on from OU618542.1 coordinate 14,885,520, forward strand.
TCTTGCACGTCACGCGTACGCGACAATGGCCGAACGACAGCTGTCATTGCGTGTTTCGTAGTACACGAAAGCTTACAGCACAGCGGTTCTAAACTGTCAGATCCGCCATCTTATGAGTAATTTCATTCCTGTCTGGAATTTCAAATGAAAATTGTTGGTACCGCTGAAACTTTGTTTACCTTTTTTCTCTCGCTTCGTTAGCTTCACTTTAGATGGGTACCTATTCGCCGTAATTTAGTGACTTGAGCAGATACCTACCTCATAACGGCATTCCTATTTTAGTCTAATTAGGTATTATATTACTTTTACTGCATACCTACGCCTGCCTACGTAGACCAACACTGCAAGTTGAATTACTCAAATGCAGCTACGATAAGTAATAGATGTAAGAGGTGTCGCTACGTAGCGCTCTAGCAAGAACAGAGATAGACTGATTAAATTCAATGCTTATTACGAAGTGGATCAAAAGCAGTTAAGTAAAGAGTACTTAAGATATGATGTGCATGAAACAGGAAATAGGTACACAATAATGCAATCTAGACGGAAATGAGGTTTGAATAAAAGTTACCTATACGTAGAGATGTTCAGCTTTCTTTCAGAAATATCCTTTACTTCTAAAGCGTAAAAGTCTTGTAACCTAATAAATGCTTTCGCAGCACCTCTCAAATCCACCATAGTAGGGTACTTATATGTGTTGAAATTATTTGTAATACTCTCCAGTATACCTAAAACGCCATGTTTGAAATTATATATGACATATACATTAAAATATGTACAAAAAACCCGTTTGTTTATATAATATCATTGATCATCTATTATGAGTAGGTATTAAGACGTTATCGAATAGAACAAAAAAAAATTTGTGCTTTCAGTATTTTTCTTGCTGACTGCGATTTTTTCAAAATCTGTGACATTATATTTTTACATAAACTCACGCCTGCATTCCCCGAAGCGGTAGGCAGAGGTGCTAGCACCCACATTTCGCCAGTTTATGTTTAGGTCCCAATGTAATAGGTGGCGAGCCTAACCTGCGATAAATACACACATAACTTCGAAAAGCATCGAAAAGTCATTGGTGTGTGCCATGGTAAACCTGGGATCGAACCCGAGACCTCGTCTCAGCAGTCAGCAGCAAAATCTGTGAATGCCGTTCTAAATCTCATGTTAGGGAAGGGCTCTGTGCGGCTTAATGCCCGGTTTAAAATTTGTAATGAACATTTTGCTACAACGGTTAAAGTGCCCTTACTGTCCTATTTCAAAAGTACACTCTGTTTATGGCATAAAGTTATAGTCTGGTTGATGACCGTTCAGTCTATCGAGCTGCATTAAGTATTACGTAAATATCTGCTTGGTAATATCTTTTTTATACCACATTTTTTATAACACAAGGTCCACGTGATGGAGAGTGATTATCGTGGCCTATGGACGTGTTACACCTGGGGAGTCATACTCGTGCCGCCAATCCTGTAAGAACTGAGAGTTTCTGTGCCGTCAGTGCAGAAGACAAAGCAGGACAAGCCTTTGGTCTTCCCACTGACAGCACAAAACCTCTCCAGTGAGCTCTGATTACTCTTCTCCCCGCATGAACACAACACGATACCTCTCTAATGAAGTTACGACCAATAAAATTAAATCAAGTAAAAATATTAAAAATATTAAAAATAGTAAAAATATTAAAAAGATTATTAACCAAGGGGATAAAGCAATGTCTTCTGTCGCGGGTGATGATTTAAATCGCGAGCGTAACGAAGGACTCGAGGTTTACTCCCGAGCGTAGCGAGAGTCCTGAGTGTAGAGAGGGATTTAAGTTCACCCAAGACTAAGACAGCTTTATCACGGAGGAAAATAGTCTACTTTTCGTACCATTTGTGAAAAAATTAACACAATAATAATATGAGATAAGCAATTGTTAAAAATAATGACAATTAAAAGTAAAAGTTAACATTCGCAACATTAGTCCAATTATTGATAGAGAGAGTTACATTTTTGTTTGGTACATTTATTGTTGAGTTGATTTGGTCGGCTTTCGTAATTTTATTTAATAATCATAAATGCGTATTCCTTTTTCAAAAAGATGTATAATGCTTTAAATACAAACTCAATGGTGTAAACACAGATGTAGTTCAGTATAAATTTCGGTAAGTATTCCAAAGGAGGAGGAGCAATTTGGTACCCTATCCAATTAAGATGTGTCATACATCGTTAGTTAGCTGTACTCAAGGGGACAAAAAAATTATATGAGGACCAGACCCAAATATTAGTCCATTTTGAAATACAGTCATCAGAAGATATAGGATTTTTAGATTTAAAAGCAATTTGGTACCCTGTCCAATTAGGATGTGTCATACATCGTTAGTTAGCTGTTCTCAAGGGGACACAAAAATTCTATGAGGACCAGACCCAAATATTAGTCCATTTTGAAATACAGTCATCAGAAGATATAGGATTTTTAGATTTAAAAGCAATTTGGTACTCTGTCCAAATTAAGATGCGTCATACATCGTTAGTTAGCTGTTCTCAAGGGGACAAAAAAATTATATGAGGACCAGACCCAAATATTAGTCCATTTTTAAATACAGTCATCAGAAGATATAGGATTTTTAGATTTAAAAGCAATTTGGTACTCTGTCCAAATTAAGATGCGTCATACATCGTTAGTAAGCTGTTCTCAAGGGGACAAAAAAATTATATGAGGACCAGACCCAAATATTAGTCCATTTTGAAATACAGTCATCAGAAGATATAGGATTTTTAGATTTAAAAGCAATTTGGTACTCTGTCCAAATTAAGATGCGTCATACATCGTTAGTTAGCTGTTCTCAAGGGGACAAAAAAATTCTATGAGGACCAGACCCAAATATTAGTCCATTTTGAACATCAGAAGATATAGGATTTTTAGATTTAAAATTCATATTCTTACGTTCGAAAAACATTGGAAAAATGACATGCTCAAGTGAGACTCGAACTCACGACCTTTCGCTTACAGGGCGACTGCTTTGCCAACTGAGCTATTGAGCACTCAATCAATCAAAGCAAAAGGTGCTCAATAGCTCAGTTGGCAGAGCAGTCGCCCTGTAAGCGAAAGGTCGTGAGTTCGAGTCTCACTTGAGCATTTCATTTTTTCCAATGTTTTTCGAACTTAACAGTTAGCATAATAAATGCTATAAAAAATTCATTCAAATTCATATTCTTAGTTCAACTTGATCAATTTTAATGATTTTTAAGCTGCTACCTATTATTGCGGGGTAATGAAAATATTTTGCAACACTATTGCACATGTTTAACAGGACGCCGCACAGTAGGGTCTTGTGCTCACATGGTTTCTATGATATGGTATTTAGGATATGCTAGACTCGAAGGTTTTACTGAACCAGCATTATTTTTAAACAATGTTGTTATAAATCGAATACATAGAGAAAAATAAATCTTCTCGGTGGGACTCGAACCCCGTAAGGGAAAGACTGCGGGTTGGAGTCCCGCCTGAGAAGATTTATTTTTCCCTATGTATTCGATTTGTGTAGTTAGGATACTTAATGCTGTAAAATTCATTCAAATGATGCTATAGGTAATGAATAGAATTATCCACTGTTTATTTGCACTATTGATAAAACTTACTATTTTTATTTTGTTTTAATGTACGAACTTGCTTCTATTTTGTATTACTGTACAATAACACCATGCTAAAACAGATAGATACTAGTTACACATAAAAATACTTTATTTGGAAATGGTATAAATTCATAAAAAAATTGAACCTCTAAAATCGATTTACTCCGATCGGACCATAAATTGAGACTGGCGCCATATATATTCTTATTCTACTCAAAATACCTTTCTAACGATGTATCACTCATTTTAATTGGAGCGGGTCCCAGGGTCCGTACATTCTGCCCATACTCCTTTAAATCACATTCTCCCCCTAGAGGATGAACGAAATTCAGTACAATTTTCTTTCCCTGGTTTTTAACAGATTAAAAATGACTATTGTTATGTTCGCTTTTTGGGGTATAGATGTCACTTTTTTGAGCATGTGGTACGCTAAGATAGTTTAAATCTGCTTTACTGCTTGCACAATACCTATATAAGTATCTAGTAATAAGTATAATAGCATGATGACTACTGAACCAGTCCCTGTAGACAAGTGGCAACTCGCTGGCCGAAGTATCGTAGAATAGAAAGACGAATGTAGGTACTGGATTTGACGAATATTCTGTGACGACTGTCACATACGTCAATCATTATATTCTGCGAAACGCCGGCCAGCGAGTTGCCACTTGTCTAGAGGAGCTGTGGTTTTGAGCGATGCTTAAACGATGATACTGGTTTTCTATGAAAAAGACAAAAACAGCACAGTTCCACAACTTAGTGATTACATACTTAAGTACTATATTGATAGAACACCACAAATGAATTACTTTTATCGCTATCTTACTAATATTATAAACGCGAAAGTTTGTAAGTAACTATGGATGGATGGCTGTTCGTTACACTTTCCGTCTAAACGGCTGAAGCAATTTTAATAAAATTTGGTATGAGGTTACCTGACATCCTGGATTAACACATAAGTAGACTTTGTTTAGTCGCGCTAACCGACATCCACGCGGGCAGAGCCGCGGGCTAAAACTAGTATATAAAAAATGAGCTAGTATAATGGGATAAGCGTTACTTACCAGCTTCATCTCTAATACTGTATTTTATATAATGTACATCAACAGTCAAACGTTTTATAAGAGTAAAAACGTTGATTGGATCACTCAGATAATTATTTAGGTCTTTAATTGCTTTTTCATGTTCTTTTTTAAAGACATCCAAATAGCTGTACGGAAAAAAAGGAATAAATTAAAACGATGGGCTTTTATTTGGATTATTAAACGCTTCTTAAATATTTATTCACACTTACCTCTTTAGGACAGCTAATCTTTTTTCATGCCTTTCGATATACAAATGTAAATAATCCTTAATCCTCTTATGAGGTACTAGTAAGTCTTCCAAATCTACCACAGCTGTGTAAACATCATTTCGAGTCTTCACACTGCCACCAATTTTAATTAAAAATACGATACACATTGCTTTAAGCATATTGTCTTCTGTATCTTCTGCTATAGAAAATATTTTTGAGTTCACATAGGATGGCGTTTGATGCTGATCGCAAATAAAAACTCTTTTAAATTATGTACTAAGATAACAAAGAAAAATAGACCAAGTTTCAGCCCACCCTCTGACAAGCTATCTCTAGTATAACTCGCGCATGCAGCTCCACACCGTACTCATTTTTCATAACATGATTCCGAACCATAATGGCCGAACACAGCGATACTCAAAGTATTCAAAATTCAAAAACAGTTTCTTCTGCATAGACCATTAAACCGGCTCTTGCAAATATTAAATGTCTACTAGTTTAGCAAATGGACCACCGCAACGGTTCGAATTAACATGGTGGAATGTTCCACGAAACCCTGAAGTTCCGCGATACCCGTGAATTTCCACGAGAGTGTAGAAAAAAATCAAGACAATTCTCTCCGGTCGAACGATTTACGCGTCGTATGACGAGGTTCAGCCCAACTTAGTCTCCAACCACAACAGTAGGTATAATTTAGGAACTGTATATCCCGAGTCTGAAGAGAAGAATAAATATTTTTCTGTAAGTAGGTTTCTATGTAAAATGAATAGTTGTTAGGAAGTCAAATAACTATAATGCATGTAACACAAACTATTGCTCGGGACATATATCTTGGACCTAAAATGTGCTACACGTGTAGTTTTGTTCCTTGAATGTCTTGTTCTGAACGAGTTCTGTTCTTGAACGAGCTCAAATTCACTAAACATAGAATATTACAAAACCGTTCGTGCGCGCCAGGGCCTCGTTTGTTGGGCTATTTAGGTCCAAGATACGTGTCCAGGGCAATATCAATAAAAAAGCCACGGTGGCATGATGTTTGATATATTCCAGTATGTGCCACTGGAATGTGACATGTGACATGTGACATTGATGTGTATTAACTATCGCATTACACATCAATGTCATCACAAGTCTCAGTACAGAGACATTTTACTGTACGTTCCGTCAAGCATTTCGCTTTCCGAAAGGGTTCCGTCACCAAAAAAGTTTGTGAACCGCTGCCCTAACATTTCGCGAAAAGAACAATAATGTTGATCAATAGAACAAACACGATTTTCGTGGAAACTTTGGATTGAAATATATATTCAAAGTGGTGATTTCAAAAGAATATTATATTGTAGATGTATATTGTATATTGTAGATGCATTGCTTTAGCGACAATACATACATATCTACATACGAACACACCTTTATCCCCGGAGGGTTAGGCAGAGGTGAATTAACACCCACATTTCACCAATATTTGTATTCGGGCCCACGCACGTGAGTCTATTGCCATATTCCGTACACTATTGTTGACTCAAGCCTATATCTGAAGCTGACATATCACCTTGCACGACACAACAATGGAACAGGATGAATACAAAAAAGACTGATGCTCTGCACTTGAAGAAAAATAAATGTTTATTCATCAAAATATTATACTAACATTAGTAAATTTTTCATCGATGTAAAAAACAAAGTTTGATTTAATGACGTAGTTAAAAACATTTTAATAAGTAGTACAATTAAGAAACAAATAAGTATAAATAGAACACAAATTTGTTAATATTTAGACATACAAACTTACATATTATATAGTAATTTATAATTCTGAATAAATGCATCAACACTAATATTAAGCTTGTTCTAAACTTTTTTTATCTAAAACTAAGTAGGTTGACTGGGTTTTTAACTCCTTTTTTTTTCAATATTAGATGAAAGTAAACTTGTATTTTTAACAGCTCTACCAAGCTCCACGTTATAGTCGGGGTTGTTTGTACTCACAATTTAAAAAAAAACTTTGAACAATAATATGGCGAATGAAACTACTATTCTACGGGAGGTAAACCAACTATCCCATCACACTTAGTAGTAAAAACAAAATCATAGTTACAGACTTGAAATTACTATTCAGGAAGTTTTTGGTAAATGTCTACATTTCAATCACACTTTTTAGTATTTGGAGCGTAAGGAAACATAATATAAAAATGTAAATTTAAATAAGGAACACAATATATTACACAGATTATTTAAATGCAGTTCAATACCATTTCATTTTATTTACCTTGCACGAAATACTATCCCATCTATATATAAAAATTGTAGTTATAAATTACTAACACTTATTCAGTACGCAGTGGATTGAAAAGTGTGTTGTATTTCAATACCTACATCCATTTCGCTAATTCCTCACAATACCTGATGTGTGACTTTTTTACCGACAAAACCTAATTAATTGCACAAAACTACACTACAATTTATTTGTTACACTAGTAATAAGTTATCAATATTGTACTACTTTAAATATTAACGGCAACATTGAAGCCTCCATTGTTTACACTAGGTTCTTTCAACTATGTAACCGTAGTATTTTTATTAAACGAAGCAAACCGACGAACTATGTTACCTACTACTTCAGTAAACCCAAACATAGATATCATAAAAATGGAGGGCGTACAGTAATTTAACAAAAAGAACATAATTATTTAAGATTTTTATTAATAACTAACAACCAACATTTTGTTCAACCAGCAACGTCTTTAAACTCAATACAAACTCAAAATTTCTAAAGCTCAAATTCTCAATTTAAAAATTTGCTTCGTCTAATTAAAATACGAAGTTATAGGTACTATAAAATTAATGTATCTTAACCAAATAGTTCTCTATAGGCAAGATTTCATTATCTAAATATTGCAGGTTGTCCTAATTATACGACTTGAAGCCTCGGCACGGTGGGGAAGACTCATGTCTCACGAGTCCACTTCACTAATTCATATCCATACTTCCATACTAATATTATAAACGCGAAAGTAACACTGTCTGTCTGTCTGTCTGTCTGTATGTTACGCTTTCACGCCCTAAACCACTGAACCGATTTTAATGAAATTTTGTATTGGGATAGATTAGGCCATGAGAAAGGACATAGGCTATGTTCGGTCGCGATAGCTGACATCCGCGGGCAAAACCTATAATAATATAATATTACCTCGAGGTACTTATCTCAGACCTAAAACACGAGACAAACGAGACCCTGGCGCGAAGAGACTGTTTTGTGATGACTTGCTGTAGAATTTGAGTTCATCCATCGTCGTAGGAACCCTGGCTAAACTCAAAAGAAACCCAAGAAACGTGTACCTACTGCGCGTATAGAGCATATTATTAGCTCATTTTATGTCCAAGATATAAGTCCCGAGCAACAATAATCTAATATCAGAAAAATCATGAGACCGCAAGCTTTCTCATTAGTCAAATGACTCTAGAAACACCAGTCTTAGTACCGTGCTTGGAGTGAATTATACAGAAAGAGCAAAGAAAGGCACAAGGCGAAGGTATAATCAATACAAATTCGCGTTCACGCCTTATCCGTGCCTCACTGTTCCAAGCCTGTCCTTCTGTATAATTCACACTCTATGGGGGCTGTTTACTTATTCTAATTATACAATTGTTCGTAATAAATATTTTGATGGATATTGAACTATGATTACACTTACGACCTAAGTTTATAATCAAGAAAGTATTTAAATAGTTAAACTTCTTACTTGTGGAAACTAAATTCATATAAAAGGGGATTAGACATTCTAGTTAAAACATTACATATATTATTATATTAAATTCAGTAATAAAAAAACAATTAGGCATTACCTGCATGTGACAGACAAAATAATATTAAGAATATAAGTCTATACAAAATAAGCTCAATCAACAGCTACTATAATAAATCTTTGAACTTGCGTAAATTATTAGATCACTAAAATTACCAGTACTCCAGTATGTATGTGCATTATTCCTACCTAGATGTCTTCGACACGGGACGGGGGATCTTGCGAACAATACCTTCCTCTTGGTATTCCAGGTTACAAGGCTTCAGCAGCTCCTGACCGCCTTGGTGGAGCCATTTGTTGCACACTGTAATAATGCAAGATAATTATTGCTGGCTACCAATAAAGCGGGCGTATTGAAGGCTGTTGCATACGTGACGGGTTTTTGTACAGACGGGACGAGACTGGAATTTTTGGAAATACCGTTTCATACAAAATCTTTGCGGAAGTGTATATGTCACAGAGACACGGACAGGACGGGCCTTCGCTAGAGCCTCGTCCATCAATGAGAAGGTATACATGCTTGTAGAAGCGGCTGGTTAGACTTAGTTGGGACATTCGGTAAATTGTCGGTGTGGGAAGGAATCTCTAGCAAAAACCCTTGTAAAGATTTAGGACAACGTAAACTCAGCTGTGAGTAGGGTAGCCAGATCGCACTGTAGAGTTGCTGTAGAAGGGGTAGGTCCAAGAAGTGCTGGCTTGGCGTCGTGGAGAGTGACATGCGTGCAAACGGTCTCACTACCTTGGACGCCCAAGATCGTGCGAAGTGGAGGAGGAAGAGCCGGAAGGCGGACCCTTAGCTCCGAGGGACAAAATGAGTTGCTGTATTGTCAGTGGGAAGACCAAAGACTTGTCCTGCTTTGTCTTCTGCACCGACGGACAGAAACTCTCTGTTGCACATGTTCATAGGACACAGTAACTTCTTGCCATCAGGTGGGTCGTGTGCTTGCCTGCCACCAAAGTGATATAAAAGGTACTCACCCCACTTGGATCCCTGAAGTACAGGGCAGGCAGCGTGTCTCGTGGCGAGGTCTCCCTCTCCCGAAGCGTGCAAGTTGAGCCAGAAAGCGGCCGCGCCCTTCACCGGGAACACGCTTAGACCAAGCTCAGTGAAAACTGTCGCACCGCCTTGAGCTACGTCCGACATCTAAGTAATAAGATTATATTTCTATAGGCACAAGTTAAAAGTTAAAACTAAACGTAATAAAAAATGCGCTGCCGTGGTGTTAATTCGTACTCTTTTGTATAGTGAAGTCTGGCTACAATCGACTCAGACTATTTTCTTTTATGAAAAAACGTCTTAGAATAATTTATAAATACTCACGTAAAACAGTACAGTAGCAATTCTATTACCACCGTGCTTCGTGAACGCGTTCTCTTGTTTCTGTAAAGACCAGACACATTACACGTAATTACTTGCACAAAATTAAATACTTCCAATATAAAAACAATACGTAGTAATTTGTAACACGGTTAGCGAATAGATAAAACATGTTAGTACCTATATATTTTTTTACAAAAAGTGTAAATTTTATCTTAATATCACAATATGGACCATACAAAGGTTGCCTGTACAGATCGCAGTTGTCACAAGGCCACTCATTGTTCCAACTATCGCATAACATCCACTTTTTGTGCCCAATGTTTGGTGTGCAATAAAGAATAATACCTTATCTATCTGTCAAAATTGTATTGTTTTAACAAAATGCTTTGATCAAGATCAAAATTCGTGATGTTTTGTAGGTTGGTAGGTAAATTGCTGTATCAGATGGAATTTACCTAATATTTTATAGTATCATAAAGATTTGAAAGAAAGGACAACCCCAACTCTCATACAATCTTGGGCCCACATGTACAGGGTTGAAATTTAGGCAATATTTAGACCATCTAAGGACATTTTATTTGCCTAATTTTCACGACGATTCACAATGGCCAAGTTTGTGAAATCGAGCATTGTTCATAGGTTTTTAGGTTATGTTGTAATACATAATGCGGTCAAACAGCGTCTTATGTTGTATTGTGTGTGATAGCTACACAAGTTATTCGCGTATCGCTTTTACTGATATGTCAAAGCAAAGACATGCTTTAGCTACTTTTTTGTTGTACGATATTGAACCTTATAGTTTTATTTCCACAAGGCTGTATACATACTTGTTTGCTGTAGTAATATAGAATTAATTATATAAGTTGGTAATAAAATAAAACAATATTATTTTAAAGATCATTATATTTTAAAAAAGTATTTTAATCTCTATCCCGGGTATCTTCCTATTTGGCTTTAGAAATGCTTACACTAGGACATAGGTCTTTCCTCCCCTTTTGTTCTGTTACATTTCTCAGTTTATGGCATCTAATTCATCGCAGAAGGGAACGTCCACACAGAATACACACTTGTCTGTGCCCCACTGGTGATTGTGCTGGTCTGTTCTCATCCAAACATGCACATTGAGCTTGAATCCAGCAAGATTCGCAAATGATGTCATTTGTATTCACCTTAAACAGAGATCATGTTATAAGCACTGAATATTCCATTAGTCATATAGGTTAGTTCTTCATGAATGTTACACATATCAGTCAAAATACATTGTCTTATACAAAAGTTGGCATAATTATCTACGGGATTAGGTAGACTCGTAGTAATTTCTATTCTATTGCAGCTATCACACAGCTTGTTAACGTTAATTATAATAACAATTTCAAAAGAGCGAGAAATAACGAATAGGTACTTACTATTTGTGGTGCGACCCATTCACGTATAGAAGCTAGTATCGCTGCATCGTTCAATTAATATCTGCCTATAATATTGCACCGATCGGTAGCGATTCCACAATTCACACAGAGACTCATTGTGATAGCTGATAGCAGCCGATGTGGTAAAGTCTAGTCCAGTTTTAAAGCCAAGGTCAACAAATGTAGCAAATAACGGTGTCCGGTAATCAAGCAAGGGTCAATTAGTTCGAAAATCATATACAATTCACAGAGTAAAAGCAGCAAAACACAATGATATCAAGTAACCGAAGGAAAAGCGAATGCGATGCGACCATGATGCGACATTTACAATGACAGGACAGGAGTGAAAATGACATATGATGTTACAGATAATAATTATGAATTCTATATGATCGATTATTTACAATCGATATTTTGACTTCCATTATGAAAGACTTTTTTTCTGTTCCGTGAAAGAGACAGGTTTCTTTCTGATTAGTGAACTGAATAACGAAAATAAAGATGCTACATAGATATTTTGAAATCATTTAATAAAGCCACGAGTTTTAAATTCATAGTTATTAGTTATCGATTTGATTTCATAATCGAATCGATAAAGCAAGCATAATCATAGCGCATTTACGAAGATCGGATTAAGTATTACATTCAACGTTTAAGAAGCTTGTTGATTAATGAAAATCACATTTTAAAACTTTTGTCGCACTTGGCCATTGCTGATTGTAATGAAGTCTAAACAAAATTATAACACAAAATTGACGAATTTTTTGAGGTAGGTTTGATGTCTGTGCACTCGGGCCCAAAATGGGGTATCTCCTTTTATATCATTTATTATGCTAACTTTACAATTTGATTACATCAAGAAAAATGAATTGCTCAGGTGGGGCTTGAACCCACGATATTTCCCTGTAAGAGCATTCCCCCTGTAAGGGAAAGATCGTGGGTTCAAGCCACCTGTGTAATTCATTTTTCCTGATGTAATCGATGCGTTATAACGAGTTTAGTTATTATTAATCTTTATAAATATCGCATATTGGGAGCGCAAAGTGGACTGCAATACTGGCTAATGATGCTGATGATGATAAGTGCAGTTTAAAATAAGAAAACGATGTAGTCGTTAAGAATGATCGTATTCGTAATTCTTGCATGCTGTTGTGAAACTGATGTATAACCTACAGATTGTCTCAAGAATTGAGATTGAAATGTGATAAACATCAAGACTAGAGAGAATCAAGAATGACAAGAAAGTTAATGTTAGCCCTTCTTACCTTCAACGCAGCAGATTTAGCCTGTTGATTAAGAAAACATCTGTTACTTCTAAAAAGCTAAGGGTTTACTCATAGAAGTAACTCACTACAATTTACTCTTTACATTTGTAATATTGAACTTTGCAGTAAGTACTTGTACCTAGCTACCTTTTTTTTTTTTAAAGAATATTGGAACCGAAGTTACTAATATTCCCTCTAACCCCTTCAACTAAGCTGAATTGCTTGTGCTAGGAGTGGGTTCACGTCGGTAGTGTAATGGCCAGGATCGAACCCCGGACCTCTCGATCGTAAGGCCGACTCCTTAACCACTAAGCTACCGACGCTTATAAATATATAAAAATAAATAAAATTGCAGTACCTATCTATTTATAACGGCTAATCCCGTAGTAGCTAGGCCCATTTTGACGAGTTTTTGATAACTAATATTATAGACGTAGGTAACTCAGGCTATTTCTATTTTCCAAAAACCATCAGTTTCACGAAAAAAAAATTAAGACCTAAATCTTAGTTCCCGCAAATGCGAACACAGAGAACTACATAGCCGTAGCGAGTGTGAACTGGGACTTCTGCTTCTTCTTCTGTTCTCTTAATCCAGCTTTCAGTACCTACCTCTAGTACAAAAAGCTATCGTGTCTCGTAAATATATCGAGAGAGCGGAGTGTTGCGATTGGCCGGCTTCGCACATACATAGGTTCACAGTAGTCAGGCGGCCAATCGCATTGCTGTTCTCTCGATAGGATTACGATAATTTTTCGTGGTAGGGGCACCTACGGCTGTACTACTTAGATAGACCCACATAATATAACTTTCCAAACGTAAATCAAACTTACTCTAGCGAAATCGTAGTGCGGTTCATAATGTCCTCCAATTCCGTAGTTGACCACTTGCAGTTGCTCAGCAGACTCCATACTCAGGCCGGTCATGTGCATCACTCGGCGCGAAACGCGAGCGACGACCTCGGACTCTTCGTCTTGCAACCAAGCCGATTTGCTGATGCGATATTGTGCGGGGATTAGCTCGCCGGTCTTAGGGTCATGGACTACGGCCCTTTTGAACTATATAAATAGAACCAAATAATGAAATAAATTATATGCAGTTACACTTCAGAATAAAACTAAATATTTAAATCAAATATCAACATTTATAACCGAAATACAGTTTATTTAACATTACAAATAATAGTACCGGACAGTTAATTCTGTACCAGCACCATTTGGACTGGCTAGCGCAAGATTTTTTTTTTTATGGGCTTTGGATAGGTAATGCTGGCAAAATGTGGGTGCTAGCACTTTTGCATACCCCTTCGGGGAATACAGGCAGGAATAGGTAATGTTACTATAAATTATGGTAATTATTTTTATGCAAACGTATCAGGCACCCAATCTTTGAAGGGACATTATTATAATTTCAATATTCTATTAATTCTCTATTACCTGTGTTATTACTAGATAATATATGTAATTGAGGCAATACTCACTCTAGGTCTGGACATGTCTTTGATAGTCTCAATTTCAGCATCACTCAATACATCATGGAACAATACGACATCAGGGTCGAGGTACATCATCTCCACCTTTATAGGAGCTATTTTCAAAAATGGGTGATTTTCAGTCATGTAGCGACATGTAAGTCTGTAAATTAAAAAAAAATGTAACTACACTTACTCCATTGGGTAATCCCAGTCTCATCTGAAGCACCAGTCTAACTACGGATTAGGTTAGGTACTTAACTAAAATTTACTTAAATAATCTTATGTGTCTTTTGAATGTTTTGCATATGGTTGATTAGAATCGGAGATAAGAGATTCACGCGGGTGGAGCCGCGGGCGAAAGGCTAGTACATTTATAAAAAAAAATTATATGTAGGGTTCCGTCAAATAGTTCGCTTTCGAAAAGGGTTCCGTCACCATAAAAGTTTGAGAACCGCTGGTATTTTCATCCCTCGAATTGCTTTACCTGAGTACGGGAAACGGGATCAAAATTCCATGCAGGTGGGCCGCTGGTAGCTGCAGCCACGGTACCATTACCGTTATGAATTATTTAGTCATGTTTTTATAGTCGTAACAAAATCGATAATCTAACGAAAAATATATTCAATATTCTATTGAAACCAGTTTGGTCTATCTAATAGAATATTCGACTAATAAAACTTATTATAGGTGACACATTAGCGTCAACACTTTACATAAGTTATTTCGCAAAATGTGTTTAAACTGTATATCAATCTAAGCTGAATGCTGTCTTAGGAAGACTGTTCAGATGTGATTACTGTCACAATTTATTGTAATCATAATCCGAGCGCTAATTTTAAAACTAAACTCCAGGATATCGTACTCGTGTTTCCTTAAGGTCCTTACCTGAGACGATGCTTTAGAGAGAATGGGTGGAGTCTACGAACGTAATAATCGCAGCCCCGCACCACCCCGCACACATGTCACTAAAGTGATTATAATATAAAAATATGGGAAAAGATGTCGGTAAAAAGGGTACAGAGTGGACACATCATATTCTGCCTAACTTCACGTACCTAACTAATTGGGTATTTTTTTGACATCGATGTTGATTGATTCTTGATTCTTTATTATAGCTAAGGTCGGCGGCTCCGCCCGCGTGGATGTCTATTATCGCGACTTTGGTTTTATCTCTGGTACCATTCTACCAAAACCTTTTAAATGAAAATACCGTATCAAAATCCGTGTACCAAGTAGAGTTTGTGTCCATAGTGAACAAACAGACAAATTCAATTTCACAAGGTTCAAATTCCATGGCGTAGCGGTGGAGCATTCAGAGTTTGTGGGTTCGATGCCCACTCAGCTCTTATATTTATATACATGAATCTGACGTATATATCCATTGGTTAGGGTGTATATTGCATAGATACATTGAGGTAGATGAATATGAACGCTATAAGTATGCTATAGGCATAACAATTCACACACATTACACATTCTCACAGTGCCATCGTTTGCAGTGTAAGCCCAAAAAATGTGTTTATTTAAGACATCACATTCAAACCTCTTATAATATGCACTAGATGACCCGGTAAGCTTCGTTTCGCCTTAAAAATTAGAATTTACGTCAATTGTATTAAGTCGTCTTAATTATTTGACTGAATTTTTTATAGCATTTTTAATGCTAACTTTAAAGTTCGAAAAACTTGAGCGTTTCATTTTTTCCGATGTTTTTCGAACTTTAAAGTTACTTAGCATTAAAAATGCTATAAAAAAATTCAGTCAAATATTCGCGCGGAGTCATCAAAATTCAATGTTTAAAAATGGTTGAAAAATCATTCATTGTTTCCAACAGTTCGTAAGAATGTTGGTAGATGAAACCACCGTCGCCCTTAAAGACAGATATAAAGAGAAGGAAAATTTGAAATGAATCAGCTGTGGCACAATAGCTCAGTTGGAAGAGCATTCCCCTTGTAAGGGAAAGGTCGTGAGTTCAAGTCTCACTTGAGTGTTTAATTTTTTCCAATGTTTTTCGTTCTAATTATTTTGAGAACAGAAAGCATTACGACAGGGACTCCATATGCCCACGGAGATCCTGACACCAATAGGACATAAAACGTATTCCGGGTGAGATATTTTATATGATGGTTAAGTAATCTTAAATGTTTCTATTTTCCGCGCATTTTTCACCTTCTCCAACACAACTTTCACAACAAAAAAAGAAAAAAGCGAAATTGGTCCAGCCTCAGGCCAGTCCAGCCAAAATCCAATAGCGATTCATTTTTATATTATATAGATTGTATTGTACATAACCTATCCCTTGAATGATTACTGTCTATTAAAGAAAACCGCTTCAAAATCCGTCGCGTAGTTTTAGAAGTAACGGCATCCAAAATCTATGTGGCTGGAGCCGTGGGCAACAGCTGGTAACAAATAAAGTGTGTGAATAAAATAATCAACACAACATTTTCATGTATTTCTTGAGAATTTAAAGCTTTCGCTTTTTTACCGAATTTATTTTCGGCGTTTCAAAGAAGTGTCTTATCTGTTCACTTGTGCATTAATCTCGAATTGTGTTGCTGTCAAAGCTGCAAAAACGTGAAGCACAACCTCCCCGTCCAACAGCCATCACGGCACTGCCGCCCGGCCCCCGCATAGGCACCCGCTAAGCCAAACTCTCGAGAACGTAACAAAAACGTGGCCTGTGACTTCAAAAGTCAATGTATTGAACGGAAAAATGTACCACTTATACTCCAGATCTTTGTCTTTCTTTTAGTTAAAAAATTACGTAAAAATTCTTTTCTGTTTAGAAGTAGTTGCCAGTTTTCTTTTGAGTGACCTTTTTGCTTTGGGTATGATTTTCATATAGTAATTGAAAAGTAAGAATAACTAAAAATGTACCAAATGTAGACAAGAAACCAACAAATAAAACAGTGTAAACAGTTTTCAAATACGTCCATAAATAAAAGAGGAGTTGTTCTCTAAACATACGCCTAAAAACCAGATTTATCATTTTTATTCCTCTTAAGAATCACTTTACAGAATCGACTTCCATCTGACCCAGTAACGCCAAAAGGAAAGCCTGCGATGACGATAGTTGCCTTGGGCTCCGAAGGTCATAGTCAGGGTGTCCACTCTAAATCGTCAAAACATTTCCCTGACTTTTCCCTGACTTTCCCTGACCATTTCTAAAATTTTCCCTGACCTTTTTAGCTGTAATTTTTTAACGTAAAAAATTGCAGCTCTACATTTTCTCTTTCTCTTTGTAGTTCCAGTTTCTTCTTTTTCTCCTCTACTTCTCGTATTTTCTTTTCGATCTTGCGTTTTTCAGCTTGTTTCTGCTGTTGTTTAGACTCATTTTCTTTCCTTTTTCTAGACGCGCGTGATATTTCTTCCTAGCACTTTTGACAGACACCTGAAAACCATATCACGAGTAACAGCCCTTACTCATGATGTGGTTTTCAGGGCCATCAATGGTTTTAAGGTAATCATAAACAGTTTTTTGTGCAATCAGTGACTCTTCTGTCAAATTTTCTACCAACAGTGATTAGTTGACAGAAAACCGCACTCAACACTTGCATTACCGTGAGAAATGATGAAACAAATTTTCATGACTTTCCATATGTCTTCATACTGTTTAACTCCACCTATGAGTAGATGGTAAAACTAGTCCAAACCAGCCGCATCCTCATTGAAGTCTTGAACTTTTGTCTCCAAGTTCCACGAGCTTCAGATAACATTTTTTTTTGTATTGTTTTTTGGCTCTGTCGGCCAACTCTCCTTGAATCTTGTCTTGTCCATGTAACGTTTCAAGCACTATGTCGACGCGATTCGATGCTATTTCGGAGTAATTCATAATAACTCGTGGATCGAAACACGTCAAACCACGAACAAAACGAATCTTAATGGGACTTTTATCCAACAGTTTCACAACATTTTTGTTTGAACAATTCGTTTTTGAAAGTCAGATTTAAACGCTAGCTCGACTTGCGGACTGCATTTTGCATCTTTATAAGCAAAGCGCCTCCTGCGCTTTGCTTCATATCCGATATCTGTCTTTTCTAACGGCGGCAGCAGGTTCTCTTTATCGTCTAAATCAAGGTTAATGATATTATGACTCGAAGCCGTTTCTAGTTTGGATGGCTTTACAATCTTCGCCATGAGATTGTGAAGTAACTCTAGGAGGGCAGTGTAGAGAAACGGAGCCATAGGTTTCTCGCTTTGGAATCGGCGCAAAAAAGGTTCGAATTCGTTAACTTTATACAGTTGATAGGTGGACTTTTACCAAGGGATTCTTCTAAGATTATTATAAGTCTTTTAAGATTTTTTGATTATGGTTTTCAGGGACTGTACGATCATTGATAAATTGGTTGACCTTGTCATAAATTTTGATAGCTCTTTCAATGCAAGGACCATTTTCTAACCATCTAATAGATGTGAATTTTTGTGGAAATACAGTCCCTTCTGTGATTTGTGTGTATAAAGCTCGTCGTGCTGGACTATCTTTAAAGAGATTGTACATAGTTTTTAGTACTTCAAAAGTCTTCCAATCTACTTTTTGATGACCTGTTTTGAAAGCACCATTGACAGTGTGTA
Source organism: Eilema sororculum (assembly GCA_914829495.1). Classification (NCBI taxonomy): domain Eukaryota; kingdom Metazoa; phylum Arthropoda; class Insecta; order Lepidoptera; family Erebidae; genus Eilema; species Eilema sororculum. The sequence continues at coordinate 14,904,261 of OU618542.1, forward strand.
ATCCACACACACCTTTGTCCAATAAGGGACTTATTGTTTCCTCGGAAGAAAGAACATTTTTCAATTTTTTCCGAAAACTAATGTTCACATTGGGGCCATCCATCGAAACTTGTAGCAGTCTTTTTCTATCTCTGATTTAGATAGAAAAAGACTGCTACAAGTTTCGATGGATGGCCCCAATGTTATAACATAGGTTTAATTCATAGATTCCGCAAAGACAGGCTTTTTGAGAATTTCGACTTTATGGGGAGGGGACAATAGACCGTTTGCATTTTTTCGTAGTAATACGTCGACGTATTCATATTTCGATATACCAGCGACGATTTGATCTTTCGATCTATTGCATTTTCCACGTAATGATACCTCGACGTATTAACGTTTCGACCTAACGTACCAGCGATGATTTGATCGTCCGACCAATCGTTGTCGACCTATTGTTATTCGATTATTTAACTTTCGGTAATATGTACGAAACCCCAGCTAATTAGAGAGAGGAAAATGACAGCAGTTTTTATAACAGATTAAGTAAAAAAAAGTATTTTTTTGTATTTTTTTACTTAATCTATGATAAAAGAACTGTCATTTTCCTGTCTCTAATTAGCTGTTCGAGTATAAATATATATATATAAGAAGTACTGATGACTGATAAGATAATATTATTTTTATTTATTCTATACTTTTTTAGACTTTTACATTAATTTTAAAGATCAATCATCAAAAAGTCCTTGTTTTCCCTGACTTTTCCAGGTAGAGAAGTCATTTCCCTGACTTTCCCTGACCCACAATAGCTTCCCTGACTTTTCCCTGACTTTCCCTGACCTTCCAGGTCCGTGGACACCCTGATAGTGGTGCTCAATACAATACACCCATGACTATTTAGTATTAGGTACCTTGATATGATATTAATTATTTACTACTAGCTTTTACCCGCGGCTCCGCCTGTGTGAATGTCGATTAACGCGACCAAACAGAGCCTAATCCCTAATAGGTACTTACCAAATTTCATCAAAATCGGTTCATTCGTGAAAGAGTAACATACAGACAGACAGACAAAGTTACTTTCGCATTTATAACATAAGTATGGATTACCATAATGCTAAATAGTTTATCAAATTCGGCTGAAATTGTAAAAGGACATTGACAGTATGATGTAATAATGTTGAGCACTTTTTGTGGTTGCTTGTTTTCTACCGCGCAAAAGAATCAACGAAAGATAAAATTATGCTTATAACGATATGTAAAATCACTTAAACGGTCTACCTGCTCGACATTTGTGTAGGTATGTCCACATCACCGCGACATAACGCCTCGTAGGATTTCCTCTCTTTTTGATAGACCGGCAACACAGCCGGTTTTTCTTCGGGCTGTTCCTCGCCAGTATCCTGTGTAGTCACAAAATGTAATAATATAGTGATAAAATTAAAATATTTTGCATAATTTAAATTGACTATCTATAATTACTAACTATATACATATGTATTTATAATTGATATAGATAAAAAGGTATCAAGAAGGTTACATTTGACATTTATGTGATAGCTATTTAAAAAAATTGAATACCAGTTTTTACTATTAAACAGATGACTCCTACTCCATTCAAATCAAATTTATGAGGCTATAAAATATAATTTTCCGTTTTTTTTTTTAATTTATAAAGCAATGTAGTATCGCCATAACAAAATGACTCAATTTATATTCAGCTGATTAAAAGTTCATTGTAAATTCCGTAATTGGTCACAAGTAGAAGAAGTTAGTTACTTCTAAGAAATATGTCCTTTTATGTTTTAATAATTAGTTAGATGTATTGGTATGTAAATTTGTTACTATCGAAATTGTGTAGTACCTAGATCAACTAATTTTAAATTTTAGTTCTTAATAAGACTAAGAAGTTACAAGTATTATTTTTACATACATACGACATTTTGTGTTCCGTATGTATTGCCAGTCTATTAGGTACCTAGCCTAGTACCTGTTTAAAGAAACCATTGACCCGAAAGAAATAATTCCTGCGTCGCCCTGTGAGTTGAGATAAAATTCATGTTCTGAATAATTTATCTCGTAGTAAGTACCTACATAAAAATTAACTGAACTGATAACCTCTGAAGGACGTATTGGTAGAATAATGGAACACTATTCGAAACTTACCCCTCTTCGTGCCTTCCTGAGTCTTTCCTCTTCTTCGATTATACTTTTTTTATAATGTGGCACATTGCCCTTAGCACGAGAGTGTTTTGGGTCGACAGTTAACAGTTTGTATGTCCATTCCAGAGCACTTTTCGTATCTCCTGCAAATATGATAACATATTATCAATCGATCATCAAACAATAAATTAACCTATCGCTGTCCACTGCTGGACATAGGCCTGTCTCAATAGAACCAATTGCCAAATTACTAGAATTTCATTTACCGATTTTCTTTTTTAGCCAGCTATTGACCAATATTGAGACTTCTTGGCTGAGCAATTTGGTGGGATACTAAATTGGTACCATATACTTTAATAATAATACAATTACCTAGCAGATAATAAGTGAAGCCAATATACTCCAGAATGTCGACTTCATTGAACGGATATGGAATATTTTCTTCCTTATACTTGCGGAGAGCTTCAAACATCCATTCGCGTGCGTTCACGAAGTCAGCCTCTTTGTACAATACCCGGCCTAGTTCATAGCAGTCGCCTGCCGTCATTGGTGTACTAAAAGAAAAACGAAAAATATGAGCATACAATTCAAGTACACCCACGAAAATACAATTTTAATTGGGGTCCGTAAGTAAGAATGTATAATGTTGCAAAAACGTGAAATCGTATAAAAATTCCTCATTGAATTAAGCTCGCGTGTTAGCCTGGCTTACCTAATTGAGTAACAAACATCCACCCGTCCATTAATCTATCCAAACGTTCAGATTTATAAACAGTAGTAAGATAAAAAACGAGAATCAGTGTTTTCTTTTTCAATACAAAGATATTAGTGCCTAGGTTTTCTGGAAACATCTGGTCAATATAACCTACTAAATAAGACGAACGACTGTCGTGCTTGAATGTACCTACTTATAAATCTACATACATGCTTAAAGGGGTATTACATCTTCCTAATTATTATTAGGAAATTATTAAATTTAGGAAATTCTGAATTTAGAACAGAGTAATTGCATTTAGGAAGTAAAGCTTCCTAATTAGGAAGCTATTTAGGAAAAGAATGGTTTCCGACGTCCTAAATGGCTAAATCGGATGAGTGTAATTACGTTTCCTAAATTCAGGATGCTCAGTCGTCGCTCGCCTGCCGTCAAGAGCGCACGTTTGTCTTTCCCTCCCAATATAATATTGCGTATGTACCGACGAAATAAATGAAATTTTACATCATCTAGTATGCTAATTATTCAAATCGATTAAGGAAAAATTATATGCTCGGTCCAGGCGGGATTTGAACCCGCGATCCTTCTTTTACAGGGAGAATGCTTTTACCACCTAGCTACCAGACTCACGCCCAAACCAGTATCCGTCTTTAAGGCGATGGTGGAGCAATCTACCGACGCTCTTACGAGCTATGCTATCGGAACCAATGAATGATCTGTCATTCATTTTATTCATTGATTTTTTATTACTCCGCCCAAATGTTTGAATGAAATTTTACAGCATGTAGTATTGCTAATTATTCAAATTGATTATGAAAGAAAAAAATCGTTCGTCGTTAAGCTAACCGCAAGGGTTATGGCAATATCAATTTTTTTTTTATAGTATTGAGGGCATTTTGTCGCAATTCACTCGACAGTCGACACGTCCGTCCCTTGCCGCTCGTCCTTCAAAAATGATTTAGGATCCTAAATTAGTGAACGTGTAATCGCGAGCTTCGGTGACTGAATTTCTTTTCCTAAATAGCTTCCTGAATTTAGGATTCTGAATTCAGAAAGGTGTAATACCCACTTTATACTGATATAGTTGCTAATTCAATTCTATAATACATATTTACGCAAAATTTAGCATCTAATTATACTGACCTCTACACACTTACGCACATTGCGCAAATATAATAATAAATTCAATGATTTAAGTTTTTGTGACATGAATGACGTAAGATGTTAAACTGTGAAACATATAACACGGTGCCCACGCCACATTTGTCAGAAGGCATAAGCAGAGGAGTATTTTTAGGCATTATGTTACAAAAGTGACTAAATCATGTAGCTGCGAGACTGATTTATTGTTATTACCAATAACATACCTACGGTTAAAAGTAAATCGCATCTCCAGATAAACAGTCACGTTTGAAGCATCGGTAACTGCTGTCACAATATTATAATTACAAATCTTTATCTGTTTCATGGGTCAGGCCCTACAATCGTTAGGTAGTAAAATCATAGATTGATGACGTTTCCTGTCTTTATCATCCCGAAACAAACAATAGATACCTATATTATTGGGAACTGTCAATTATAAGCTACGTGATAGAAAATTTATGAGTTTATCAGGATAATTAATAAGTAGGTACTTATGGTTCAATGCTTATCATAATTTTGCATTAGATCGGCCGAAGGACAATAGACAATATTGTAAATTATAAATTATAAAGCGAAATGAATTTAACACAATTTAAAACGCGTTTATTCCAGTTTAAACGCCGATTTTCACAGGAGAATTTCAGTCTATTTTCGTACGGATTGGAACCCATCTCGTAGCGAGTCTGTAGTACCTATGACAAACTGACCTTACGCCACCAGAACGTTAAGTTAGTAATAACAACCTCGACCAAAGAAATGTCAACTTTGTATTGCATTGATAACGTTTAGCTTTACATATAGTACAAACAATATCAGCAGGATTTCTTCCCTGCGATATAGCCATGTGTGGTTCATCGTGGCTAATGCAGCTGGTGGTAGATGAGGTCCCTGTTCGCAGTCCGTATTATATCTACTTATATACATATATTGGTAGAAAAGAAAAACCAAATCCTATAGGTATACCTGACTGCAGTGTCACATATCGAGACTTATATATCCTATAAATCATAGCTCGAGTATAATATGATTCGCGCAAATGAAAGCAATGCACTTTCCATAGGACCTACTAGTTCCCATGGGAACATTGGAATTTCAAGTTTTACACGCACGGATTACGGATGCTGTACCCATATAATACCATATAATACAAAATACAGCATCCGTAATCCGTAATTATATAGGTAATATTGTGTCACGTAAAACCTCGTGCTGAAGTACACATTTTATGGTCACGCTGATCACGCATATGTATGAATAACATTTGCACACATTAGTAGATGTACAAATCGTGATTAAGTTAATAAGATAACAGAGATTCATGACTTGCCATGAGGTCCCACCGTAATCTTCAAGGCTCAAGTCGACTTTCCTCCGCCCGGGCGTTGCGAAATCAGACAAAAGTTGCTTCCTTATAAACCTTATGTGAAGCTAAACCAAAAAGCTAAACTAAAATGCCCCTTTTTTCCTGACCTAACCTCTAAAATGATAGTGATCAGATTCATGTCTGAACAAACGAATTTAACTTCTGGTATCGAGGTAAAGTTTTGCAATATTGAGGTAACATCACAGAAAGATAAGTCCCACAACGCACTTGCGGCTATCCGCAATGCTATTCTGGCTGGCTGCATCGTTACTATTATATGATAGTACATCACACACATATTCCGAAGCGTGGCCGCATTGCGGTTAGCCGCAAGTGCGATGTGCTTTTAAATTGTCACCTACCTATAAGTAACGCCGTTCAGTTTCCCTTCGGCAAGCTCTTTTATGTCCAAGTGATACGTGTCTTGCAGCCTAGTGAGCGCTTGCGCAGCACCCGTCAGATCTTCCAGAGCAGGGTACTTGACATCTGGGTGGTTTATTGTTACATTCTTTATGTATTCTGAAAATAAATAAGACGTGATTAATCTAACGACAAAATGTAGTTTGTTACTGTACAGTTGCACTTTTTCTTATAAAGTTGTTTGTCGACTGTACATTGATCTATCTTTTGCTTATGTAGAATGCTTCAAGACCACAAAACAAACACAATACGTTAATTAACCATATTGTGCTATTGTCACACCGGTTTTAGGAGTATAATCCAAGTTTAATCACAGTAAGTACCTCTCTCAATTCACGCGATCGCGATATCGCTATTGTTTTATTAATAAAACAATTCCAAGTCATTAACAGCTTATTATCTTTTTACATGAGCCTTGTTAGCTTTAAGAACTTACTATAAGAACCAAGCATTGATATTATCCGTTTCTTGGAGCTGTTGAAAATAGATAGTTGACCGTGTACAATAGCTCTAATAACATTGTAATACGTGTCAGCAATAACGGAACCCTTTAAAAAAGACACACGGTATACATCTAGGTACACACTTAACAGAATTTGATTCTTACCTGTTCCTATTTTAATACTATCTTCTATATAATCTAGATCAGTTGTCAGTCTTTTTATAAGAGTAAACGCGTTGATGGGATTACCCAAATAGTTGGGGATATCCTCCATCGCCTTTTCATGTTCTCGTTTGTAGAGATCTAAATGCCTGTAAATGGGAAACAACGTATTGAAATTGGGTTAATTTAGACAATAAATGAACAGCAAACCTTAAAATTTAAATACTTTTACCTCTTAAGTGTGTACAGTCTTTGTTCTTCCTTGTTAATATAAAAATCTAGGTCATCTATAATTCTTTTATGAGTTTCTAGCAAATATTCTACTTCAGCTATTGCTGTGAATATTTCTGCGTGTGTCCTTACGCAAATGTTTAAAAGCAGGACGTAGCACACTGCCTGCAGCATATTTATATTAGGAACCATTCTCGTGACTTGTCAACCTGTAAAGGAGGAAACAATTTCAAAATTTTGCACAAGTCTCCAGGTTGAAATACGTCAGTCAACCATTGTAAATAAGGAGTAGATGCCCGCGGTTTCGACCGCGTGGAATTTTGTTCCCGTTCCCGTATTTTTTATTAAACCTTCCAAACGTTTGAAACTAATAAAAAAATAGCCGAATAGGTTTAGCCGTTCTCGAGATTTGCGCTTACCAACAACAATTTTTATTAAGTAATGAGAAGAGTAATAAGAAGAGAGATACATTTGGCCTGCTGTGCTTGCTATCGACAGGAAACTATTCCTGGCATAAAAAATAGCACATTTGCTAGTTCTAATCTCTCTGGGCTAAATATCAAATCAGCCACGAAAAGTGAAAGTGTTACAAAAGCATAGCAAAAGGGGAATTCTAATCACATTTACAACATTAGTAGGGTCAACTTGATTTTAGTCTTCCACTAAGGAAATCTGTATGTTATGCGCTAGTTGGTATATGCCTCTATTATTGAATAGTATTGATATACTAAGTATACATAATTGTATTGTAATTGTGTAAGGAATACAAAGTACACAGAAACATACTCATAGAAAAACCTTTGGCATCATGATTTGCAATCTCCTAATTCCCTAGAATCTAAAATTAGGTACCTACTTCATAAACTTAATCTACTGATGTATCTGCTACCATAAACATAAGGAAAAATGGTGGGGAATGCCCAAAGACAGGTACATTAAGCTCAATATTTTTAATATTAATTCAGGAAGCAATAACGAATAGCTTCGTATTCTGTGTGTGGGAGCTAGCTATGGGTCCATAGCAAGTTAATATCGATACAACCAGTTCTTCTTTCACATTAATATAAATAATACTCATTTACATTCGATTTGCGGTCGTAATATGTGAATCACAGACAATTTTTATTTATCGTTCAAGCTAAGCAAGTAAAATAAAATTGAATTAGAAATTCTTAGAAAAAAGTAATTTAGACCGATGAACAGGTGAAATTCCCCATAAATACAGTGCACTTTACTTATCTACATCCTGTTAACAGAACTCGTACCTACTGGCAGACGCAGATGCGTCTAAAGTTCTTATTTGGGTGTACTATGCCAAATCGAATGCCAAATAATCGAATATCAATTGATCGACCACTATAAATCGAACATCCAAATACTCGAACGTTTAATATATCGAACATTCAATATATCGTACACTCATTACACCGAGTATTCAAAATATCGAATGTTTGTTTGATCGAGCGTTCAACGCAACGCATATTCTTCTACGAGTATCGAAATATCAATATAGGTACTGAATACTTTTTATATGGTAAAATACAAGAAAAACACAAAATTTACTACAAAACAACATTGAAGGATGGCACAGAAGATGGAACACGTCTATTCCTGGCTATTTTTTTTCTCTCCATCCTATGGTTGCCTGGAAGAGATTGCCGCAGAGCGATAAGGCCGCCAATTGTATGTAAGTACCTACCGAATTGATATTTAGTATTGTATTGTTTTATCCTTGGTGTACAATAAAGACAATTGTTGTTGTTGTTGTTATATTTGTTTTATTTATTATTCTTATGATTTTACCTATTTTCATTTGTTTTAGAAAAACGACTTATAACGTATCACAACATTGAGTTAAGCTCACTAGCAAAACGTTAAGCTAAGCTACAATAATTTGATATGCCAGAAAAATATTAGAACAGGTATTTTAAATATTTAATGTTGATACTGTGCGATAGCGGTGTTTGTATAATTTTACCATTAATAATTTCTAAATCAATGTACCTACCCTAGCAATCTCCTACGTAAGGTATGACTCATTATGGTAATCTTTCCAAGACTTTACCCCTACTTACAAGCAAACAATGAATAAAAAAAGAAAAAGATAAAAAAACTGTAACATACTGTGCGCATATTTATGCACAGAATCCGACGTATGTTTTGTGGCGTCGCGTCGCGGGGAAGAAGAAAGTGACTAGTTGTGACTGCCAGCATCAATAGGAAAGGAACACTTAAAAATGATAAAATCAAACGAATTTTTTGTTTACTGTGATATGTATTTTTTAAACCACTTTGACTCTGACTAAACAGCGCCGTTCAATTTTAACAGCCTGAATGATATTTAGCCGTACCGTTTGTTACAAAATTTAACAAACTTGCTGGCTATTGCTTAGGTCATTTGTACAATGGGGTACCACCCATAAATAAGACAGAAAGTTAGTGATATGTTTATTGAGAAAAGCAACGCCTATCTGACTTAGGTAGGTTAGGTAAGGTACAGACCTACTCCACAACGTCGTTATCAAACCTGCATCTTTCAATATTACGTATTGTTGTTTGTAAGTATTCTGTACTGCTACCGTTAACGCGTATAACATTATCTTGCCGATTGCGATCTAAATATGAGTTCATCCAAATCACGTTGCGGAATGGCCGCCCACGTCCGGTGTAATAGGGGAGAACTAAATATCCACAGACATACTTGTATATTATGTCAGTGGATTTATCTGATGTCCTTATGTATGACATCCTGATAGACAGAGGTCTTTTTAAGCATTTATTATTTGCGTAAGCAATGCAACTTGTCTGGTAACTTAGCATCGCTTAATCACATCATGCATTAAGCTTATATGAGGACAAAATCGGGTGCGTAACAACTCATTCCAACGTTAATCTGTGTATAGAGATTGCCTCTAATTCAAAGCAGGTTTTCCAATATTGATTATTGTTCTACCATTTGGTACTTCTTGACTTTGCAGTAATCGCACTGGGCACCAGAGAGCATTCAAAAGACATTCGCATTAATATTATAGGTAACACGTACTTTTCCAATGCTCAGTAAAAATATTGGTAGGTAAGGGTTAGACTTCCTAATTTGGACGTCGACGATCGACGACCTAAAATAACATTATGCGAAAAAATTACCATCAGATTGATACCCTTTTTAGTTAGTTAAAATATGTGAAAGAATAAAATTCTTATGTTTTATATTATGACGGTCGGCCAATGACTGCTTACGGTATAAATGTTATTTACCCAAGCCCGAGCCTCAAAAAATTTAACACAATGGAACCATCCTTTTGGACAAGCTCATGACGTGAGGCATTGCTTTATTATCCCAGCAGTGGTGACTCAGATTAATTAGACATGGGTGTTGAACTTGTTAAAATATATCAGTTGCATAAAATTTGCAACATGACTGAGTATTATAAAAGATAGGCATTGCCTTGTTGAAGAGTAACTCTTGTCACAAATTTGAAGTTTTATGACATGTATGAGCCTGTTTTGAATATTTTAAACATAGATATCAATCAATCAATCAATTAGCCTATTGCAGACAGATGGACTAACGACCTGAAAAAAGGTGGCTGGGACCGACTGGATGCGGAGGGCGGAGGATCGGCAAAAATGGCGCACATTGGGAGAGGCCTAAGGCCAGCAATGGACTGCAATAGGCTAAACATATATATAGGCAAGTACCTATTTCATTAACTTTCCTGGTTATAGTTGTGGAGCAACGACTACAACATGTATGGTCGTTGTTGTAGAGTAATAGACCAGAACACAAGATAACTTGATGATAAAAGAAAAATACCTAACTAATAGATATAGATAATGTAGTTCCAAGTCATGATAAAGTAAATGTTTAAAGCTTTGGTGCAAAAAAAAAACAAAATGCTTTACATATAAGAAAAATGTAACGAAATAAAGAAAATGTGCTAAGAATTAAGTTTTGTTTAGGTTTATATAATTTTTGTGATAAGAGCGTGAATATCTAATAATGGTGAACGTGATTCGGAGAGCGTACACATCACACATCCTACTAACTGAAGCTTTATCATCTCTAATAACAATTAACAATAATAAACAGTCCGTCGCTATCGAATGTTGCTCTACAATGTAGAACAGTCTACAATTTAGAATACAGTTCTAGAAGCGTCCTGCGACACGATGTGGAATAAACGTCCAATGACTAAGAATTGAAAATATTTCAATTGTTCATTGTAGGTTAAGAGCGCTCGCGTGTACGCATACTGAATTTTTATTTAAAAAAAGGTCTAGATTTAAGGTAGGTCTGTACGTAATAGTTGCTCCGTAGGAGGTCCTAGAGCTAGGTGTATAGAAACAGTAAATAGGTAGAAAACCATAATATGAAAAATAGTAAGTACGTAGGTAAGTAGTTCAATGTTTAACAAAAAAAATAAGGTGCATGTGTGAAGACTTTATTTTATGAACATACATTACAATTTTTTTTTTAAATTTGGTCTGTTAATTTGACTGTCTGATCATTTTTAAATTTGCTTTTAAACTGTTGTAACATTTACTAGAACTAATGAAAGTACTAACTGCATACACGTCATTATTCTCAAAGTTATTTTAGTGACAGAAACTGACTCAAAGCTTACACATGAAGTACAAATAAAAATTACTGCAAACACAACTCAACTTTCATTAAAAGAAATTTTGTATTTTCGGAGAGACTCTTTAGACTTAAAAAATTGCAATCAGGTTCACACCAATTAATTTAGTCATATTATAACAAAAAAGCGCCAGTACTTACCTAGTGATACTAATAACAATCAAACGTAACCTGTATTCTATAAAAATAACACAAAAAAGCACATTTAATTACAGGATAGACACGTTTCTAGTACACTACATCGAGACGGCAAAATCAGGGCAACCGATAAATTCGTATAGCTAGCAGCGTGCGCCAGCGCAACCGTCCGCGGGTCAACGAACAAATCAACAAACTACTGCCACTGAGTAGCTAGTAGCAAGCCGGTGACCTTATCTAACTACCGCTGGGACGAGATGACATATTTTATTGATATAATATTGTGTGTTGTATCACTTGTATTACCATTGATGTGCGATACGCGTACGATACGGCGTGAACATTACAAGACATAATACTCAAGTCGAAAATATCTCCGAAAAGCTTGCTGATATAATAGCATCGAATGCGTAGACAAAAATATCCAAAATAGACTTATTGTCTTTCTAGACATAATATGGTTTTTAGACAATAATTCTCATTAGAGAGGCACACAGTATAATATAACATGACAAATATTTACTCAAATGACCGAGGTTATACAATTCCTCATAATTACAGCATCATAAAAATGACATATTAACCAACGCATATTCGTCTAGAGATTGAATAATATTTAGGTAGGTACTTATTGTGACGACATTGAATAATGCAGACGCAAGTTCTATTTTCGTTAACAGTGATCGATCAGATCACCTAGACAATGGAATTTACTAATTAATAGATTTCATCTTTTGTTTATGTAATAGGTTCATAAAGTACTTTTGCTTGTTGAACAATATTGTATGAACAAAAGTATGAATTTATAATCCACATAATACAGCCGTGCGTAGATAGTATCTTACGAAATACGAATTCTCAGTGTAACCTCTGAGTATACAATTTACTAAACTATCGATTTTATTATACTTTTATTAAAAACTAATAAGTAAAACAAAATCCCACTTATGAACTTTTGCTTTTTTCTTTACGTTCGTTGCTTCTGTTATGTTTCTCTTGGCGATGCAATTCGGATTTCCGTATCCATTTTATTCCGATATATACGTATCCGCACACATTTATTATTCAAATTACAGTAGGTAGGTACTAATAACGTGGGAAGATTAAAAAAATCGGGTCTCGAATGCAGAGGTGTAAGGTGGCCCAGTAAAATATTTCCTTTCCACCCCGGCAATATCCAATCTAATGTACCGGTACCGAGTTTTCCGGGGAGTCCCGGGATTTCCCGGGACTGGCAGGTCAGAAAAATCTGCATCCCTCCTCAGTCCCGGGAATTGCAAACCCTAATTGAGATAAAATTAAAGTAAAGCCGGTGGCCGGTATATTAAGATACGCCATTTTAAGGCTATGGGAATACAAAATTCACCTTTTTTTTTTTTTTTTTTTTTTTCGTGCGGAAATCCCCACGGATACCCCCCCTGCCGGAGCCGGAAGGGGAGGTTATGTCGGACTCGAACCGACTAAAACCGCACGCCGACTGTGGGTCTTGGTGCTAGGCCGGAGGTGAGGTTGTCAAAGACATATCCCTCGCACCCCGGCTGACCCAGGGCCATCCCTTACGGTCTGGCCCTCCTCAGGAGGGGGGACAACGGTGTCCCCAACTCGCCCCCGGAATGGGGAGGCGCGCTGTTCAGCGCGCCGCCACCGTGGCCTGCTTCTGCTGGGGTGACAGGCGGCTCCACCCGTCACCCCCAGGCCCGCGCTCATGGGGGACGGAGGTCAGTCAGTGCCCTCCGACGCCCGAGTTGCCTGCGTGCGCGGGCGGCGCGATCCGCGAGTCTTTCTCGCTCGCGCCGCCTCTCCCGCTCCGCCGTCTCCTTCACGACCATTACCTGCTCGCTGAAGGAGACGCCGGCCGCCCACGCGTCCGCGCAGCGGACCATTGCTGTGAGCAGGGTGGCGAGGGTGAGAACTCTCACTCCCAGGGCTGCCACTAGCTCCCGCCTCGGTTCGGCCCATGCCGGGCACTCGGTGAGCGTGTGCAGCCCCGTGTCCTCGCTCGCGTCGCAGTGATGGCACTCGGACGTTGGCTCCTTTTCGATCCGACACAGATATCTCCCGAAGCACCCGTGCCCGGTGATAATCTGCGTCAGTCGATACGAGAGGCTGCCATGTGGCCTCTCGAGCCATTCCCCCATGATGGGCCTTACCGCCTCTATGACGGCATGCCCTGCGCGTCGTTGCTCAAGTCGTCGCTCCCACTCCGCCACCATGATCCCGTGGAGCCGGGACCTCTCGGCCCGAATGTCTTCGGGCTCGGGATCGAATCCCCGCTCCCGCGCCTCCTTACGGAACCGATACAGTGCCGCAAGGGATCTCGCTTCCAGGATCCACGGTGGCGATCCGGCTAGGAGACTCGCCGCTTCAAAGGATATCGTGCGGTACCCCCTAATGGCCCTGCAGGCCATCGTCTGCTGCGGTGCATGCAGCAGTTGCACGAACCTGGCCTGCAGGGCGTCCGCCCACACGGGGCACCCGTACAGGGCCATGGACCGCACGACACCCGCGTAGAGTCTCCTGCAGGAGTCCTCTGGGCCCCTCAAGTTGGGCAGCAGCCGCATCAGCGCGTTAGCTGACACCAACAGTTTGGGGCGCAATACAAAATTCACCTAGTGTTAACCATTCGTTTTGCATTTTTACGTTGATTGGGTGCACTTGTAGGTATTATTTTCATCTACTTGAAGAAAAGATTTTGTTATGTCTTTGTCTTTCTGCCTCCTAGTATTACCCATACCTACTCCTACATTCTGCGATGAAATTTTTATGGAATTGAAGGCGTGACTCGAGCTCTGATGTACTTTTGTCTTATGGAAGAGCTTGTACGATTTCGTCTTTTGATTTCGCTAAGACGTGCATTTTGGTTACTCTTAGATGTTTGTAGAGTTCCGATATTTTCTTAAACGTCATTCCAAAGATTTTTGTGGCTTCTATAATAATGTCGATGGGTCTGCCGACTGAGCTAGTCCTAGCCACGACTTCAATGTCTTCGTAACATTCGCATCTAGTTATTTGAAGAGACTCTGGCTTATATTATAAACAAGAAACGGCCAGTTAAGAAGCGAGGTTAAATAGTTATCGTAAATCGAAGCTTTTTTATATAGAGCCTCAAATAACTTTGGAATGACGTTCAAGAAACCTTCGGAACTCTATAAACATCTAAGAGTAACCAAAATGCACGTCCTAGCGAAATCAAAAGACGAAATCGTGCAAGCTCTTCCAAAAGACCAAAGTACTAAAGAGCTCGAGTCGCGCCTCTAATTCCATAAAAAAATTCATGATAGGCTCGCAGACTGGTAGGGTAGGTTTGGGTAATACTAGGAGGCAGTCAGACAAAGACATAACAAAATCTTTTCTTCAAGTAGATGAAAATAATACCTACAAAGTGCACACAATGAACCTAGAAATACAAAACGAATGGTTAACACTAGGTGAATTTTGTATTCCCATAGCCTTAAAATGGCGTACCTTAATATACGACTGGTCACCGGCTCTCCTTAAATTCTATCTCAATGCATTCCAGTTGACCCTCCCCAACCAAAGCAATCTTGTCAGATGGGGAAAAGCCACAGATAAAACATGTAACTCATGTGTGAAGCAATTGGTACTGCTAGGCACCTACTGGTGGGTTGTAGGACGCTATTAGACCGGGGTCATTACTCGCGCCGACATGATAAGGTATTAGAAATCATACGTGAGGCGGTAAGTTTGGTGGTAGCTAGAGCGAAAAAGGATTTAACTACAAACCAAAGAAATGACGTCGCGTTTGTATGCACTGAGAAAGAGCCGGTGACCAGTTGTATATTAAGGTACGCCATTTTAAGGCCCTGTTTTCCTGCAAAAGTAGGCATTTATAGCGATCCCGGCCGCTCGTAAAATATTACGCACGAACGCAGTGACGGTGAACTCGGCGATGACCCCACCAGCGTCACAATATAGAAATATGCAGTAGGAAAACTTGATTTGACTTAGAAAATTAAATGCAGTTTTTTTTAACTTTATTTAGTTATATGATTATATTAAGTAAGAAATAAATACGAAATTAAAAAAACTGTATGAGTTTGAGAACTGTTTGTTCTATGTGTTTAGTTGCTTGGGCGAAAAAAACTTACATTATAATAATAATAATGCTTGTAATTTTACAAACATTTGTTTGAATTGATGCTAACGGTTACTTTATATAATCGCACCGTTCGTCGTCGACAGGGCAGTTAAATACCTAAAGTTAACGAGATTAACAACTTTTTTCGTGCGGGAATCCCCTCGGATACCCCCCTGCCGGAGCCGGAAGGGGAGGTTATGTCGGACTCGAACCGACTTTTTAGTCAGTTCGAGTCCGACTGTGGGCACGCCGACTGTGGGTCGTGGT
Source organism: Eilema sororculum (assembly GCA_914829495.1). Taxonomy (NCBI): domain Eukaryota; kingdom Metazoa; phylum Arthropoda; class Insecta; order Lepidoptera; family Erebidae; genus Eilema; species Eilema sororculum. The sequence goes on from OU618542.1 coordinate 14,920,019, forward strand.
GCTAGTTTTTATGAAGTATTTATATAAATTTACACTGTACCTTCTTTTTTTCGTGCGGAAATCCCCTCGAATACCTCCCCTGCCGGAGCCGGAAGGGGAGGTTATGTCGGACTCGAACCGACTTTTTAGTCGGTTCGAGTCCGACTGTGGGCACGCCGACTGTGGGTCGTGGTGCTAGGTCTGAGGTGAGGTTGTCATCGAAATATCCCTCGCACCCCGGCTGACCCAAGGCCAGTAATTCTCCTGGGTCTGCTGGGGTGCGAGAGATATGCTTTCGGCAATCTCACCTCCGGCAACCAAGGACCCAAGACGGCGTGCGTTTTAGTCGGTTTGAGTCCGACATAACCGCCTCCACCGGCTCCGTGGGGGTGGTATCCACGAGGATTTTGCGCACGATAAAAAAAGGCCAATAATTAAACTAACCTACCTAAATATTAAAATTATTCTATCCTAAACTAAAACTAAATTTATATTTATTTACACACACACAAATAATATACAATGTACGAATATTGTAGGTACTAGGTACCCCTGTACTGATATAGATAAAATATGAATTATAGAAAATCGTAAGTAGCATCTTCAGTAGTAATACTGATATTCTTATACTATGGCGCTATGAGCGTAATATTTAGGTATGATAATTTTTTAAATTACCAATCGGAGTTAGAAATTTAGTTTATGGCTTTGCACGACTTCTTTAGCTTGCGTTGTTTATTGCCCATATTGAATGACTTGCAATAATTTATTATAACTACGTAAAACCGATTGATTGGTGCACGAAACTGTCGCGCAAAAACTGACACAGGTCCTACTTCGGTAAGCGCCAGCGCGCGACTGGCGCAACTTTTCGGGCCTCAGCGGCGCGAGCACTCGCGAATTTAGTAGGTATTTAAATATAACTTTAAAAATTATTTCATAATATAGTCAAAATCTGCGAAAATGTCTAAACATATGTAGTGGCTTTAGTTTAGTACAAAAATTTTATAGAAAGCATAAGTAATTTAGTCATAATATTAAAAAAAAAAAAAACAAAAAGGGGTAACTTTGGAATTTTTTTCTATCGAGTGAAGTTCATCAGATCTGGTAACTGAATGCGAATTTGACTAGACTGGATCCTTAACTAATAGGTATATATCTTTTTTTCGAAATTTAAAACGCTTTTTCCTATGATTCAAATGCTTTTAAAAAACTCAAAATGCGGCCTACCTGGCCTTAAGGCTATGGGAATACAAAATTCACTTAGTGTTAACCATTCATTTTGTATTTCTAAGTTCATTGCGTGCACTTTGTAGGTATTATTTTCATCTACTTGAAGAAAAGATTTTGTTATGTCTTTGTCTGACTGCCTCCTAGTATTACCTTAACCTACCCTACCAGTCTGCAAGCCTATCAAAAAAATGCCCATCTGTACGTAAATATCTTCTAAACATAATATGTTTATGTGCCGATGGGCATTTTTCAGGCCATGGGGAGGTTTTTGTTGGTTTTTTCTTGATCTGATGTTCTATTTCTTCTAAGCTAGGTGGATTTGGAAGGTGCGACTTGAGCAACCAAAGGGGGGGATTCGCCACAATTGCGGCCGTCAGACCGGTCATGGACGAGTGGCTGGAGAGGAGACACGGTGCTCTCTCCTACCGGTTGTCACAGATACTTACCGGGCATGGTAGCTTCGGTAGGTATCTGTGGCGAAGACACCGGGAAACCACGGCCGAGTGTCAGCACTGCGAGGACCGCAGCGATGACACAGCGCTCCACACGCTGGTGGAGTGCACGGCGTGGGCGCAACAGCGCCAGGTCCTCGTGGTGGGTCTGGGCGTGGGCACCCTCTCGCTTGAGACCATGGTGCGAGCCATGGTCTCCAGCGGGAGTAAGTGGGACTGCGCCGCCTCTTTCTGTGAGCAGGTCATGCTCGTGAAAGAGGCGGCGGGGCGAGAGCGGGAGAAAACTCTCCCACCCGAGTTCCGCAGTCGGCGGCTTGGGTACCACCGACGTGTCTTCGCCGAAGACCATCGGCCTCCATGACCGGGGGACCTGAGGACGGTGAGTTGGCTGCTCACCGTCTTTACAGAAGCAGGCCCATGACGGCAGCGTGACGTGAGGGATTCACGCACGCCCCCCCCCCCCCCTAAGAAGCGGGATAACACCCGAAAACCCCCCCCCATAAACGCGGGATAGCACCCGAACCACCCCCGAGACGAGGCCGCAATTGTAGCCGTAGGTCTGATGGGAGTCCTGGGACATCCTTCCGAGGGCTTACCCGGGGCTCCCATCCATAGGCTTCTGGGCGTTACCGTGGGGGTTTTTAGTCGGTAGGAGTCCGGCATAACATCCATGAAGGATTTTCCCACAAGGTTAAAAAAAAAAAAAAAAAAACAATAGCTAGGTGGATTACAGTTAAATGTGAAATGAGACTTTGATGGTTTTTGAGCTTTAGGTTCACCGTATAGTGACCACCGTTTAGGGACCTAATTAATTTTTAGTTATTTTATGTTTTTGTAGTAGTAATAATTAATTTTGTAGTAGCTATAGATCTCGTTATTTAGTAGTTGCCTATTTTGCTTTCTGTCACTGAAAATATTCCTCCCTATCAAATTCCACTTCATGTTTGGCTCTATTAGGGTTATTATTTTATTTATTATTTGGGCTGAGATTCCTTGGATTCATTTTAGTATAGCCCATAAAGCTCATGGCTCAGTTGGTTGTCGCCCATAGCTTTAGCAATCCATAGCCGTTTGATATGGTCCCGCTTTCTTTTTCTCATTTTAATTTTGAACGCGTTTCCTCCGTTTTTTCGCGCGTTATTTGTTGGTGGTGAATAATACACATGTAGACATGAGTACATGCTAGCCTGGAAAGATACCTGCCTACCTGGCCGTTTCTGGTTGTGTGCTTTCCAAACTCAAAAACTACTGGACCGATTTAAAAAACTAATTGACATTAGAAAGCTACATTATTAGGTACCAACAAAGCCTATATAATAATTATCATCACGCCACTATCAGCTATGAACAGGATCAGAATTCCACGCGGGCGGAGCGGCGAGCGACAGCTAAAATATCACAATTAAACTCATAGATTTATGAGAATCGATTATGCTGTGCAGCACTGCTGCGTGCTGACAATAACTATCACAAGCTTTCCTTTTAGAATAAAGCACTTTATATTAAAACACAATTTTGTAAAAATCAGCAGTGCATCAATGTTTTGAGGAAAATCCTGGCATGCGAAGATAAAGCTAAATGGTTCTTGTATTAAATCTCTATTACTTTGGTAAGTTCATATAGTTAGTAAGTTTTAATATAACAGGACGCGTGTAACCTGTAATAAATAGTTTAAATTAATATTTACCTCACATTTCACTCACTCACACAACTCCAGCCACACACAACAATAATATTAAAAATACATGACAATATTGACAATACGAGTTTATATGACAATAATGACAATTCAATTGTTTTTTTTATTATTATTGAAATGGCGCCTTGCATCCATAGACATAAATATACTCTAAGCTTGCATCGGGTAACCAAAGATTCTGCGGACTTCGAGGTGGAGAGTAGGTTAATATCGTTTATGGTTTATAGAGGTCTCTGTATAGCCCGTCTACTTCATCCATAGACTTTGAATACACTACGTTTAATCTCTGTCTACGACTTCATCCTAGCCCGTTAAGAAAGTCGTGACAATTGAGAGTGGCGCTGCTGCGCTTAACCTGTCATACTACAACTGAACAGTCTTGATCTGTTGTTTTTTATGGTTTAATGCAGTATTTCTTCATGGTAATAATAGGTGTACGAATCTCATGGCAAATAACAAATTAGAAAATTATAAAGGGCAATACTGGGGAAATTGGATTAAACTATCTTGATACTTTTAAATTGTGGGGAAAATATATTTATTTTTAAAGTAAAACATTTTTTAAATTTGTATTTCATATATAGCAGTAGACATATTTGTGTATTATTTAGAGATTTACTATCCCTTGACGTTGGAAATGTCATAATATAAGCTCACCAGTCGATACGACACGTTTTCAACAAGGGCCTTATCACTTGTTTGGAAGTATCACACACTCGTGCCCTATTGGTTAAACCTTGCTGGATTTTATACCCAGCACAACGGGGAACCCTCTCCCCATTCCCATTCCTATTCCATCAAATTAATGAGGCAGGATCCCAAGAGCTAGCGAAAGGGATCCACCTCCTGAAAGAGTCAGTGAGCCTATCCTGCTATCCTACCTGCGAAGTATTCCTGTTATGCAAACATTATCAACTATGAGGACTGACTTTATACAATTTGCTTGTGTTTTACCTACTTCGGGAATTGAAAATAATAATAATTACTTCCTGTATTTAGGCAATGATTATTTTTTATTTGCACAATGCTTGAACATTATTGTGAAAATATCAATTCAATCTCAATCGAGAAATGTGTATCGTAAAATAGGTACGCGCAGAAGGTGTATCTTGATGAGCAAGAAATAATGTGTCTAAATAATTCTCCAGGGCGAAAAATGTCCACAGTACCGTCCTTTACAATATATTTTCGATATTGAAATAAAACCACTTTTTACGGATTCTATCGCGATATATTTGTTATTATTACTTTTGGTGGTTACGATGGTACTTGTCACATAGTTTGAAGTATAAGTTATCTCACTTCAAACTATGTGACAACTACCATCGTGAGTCACACCGCGAAAATGGCTGCTGCAAAGCAGCCGAAACGTCGGGTTAAAAAGTAATAATAACAAATATATCGCGATAGAATCCGTAAAAAGTGGTTTTATTTCAATGAGTGACATTCGCGTAAACTTCAGAAAATATCATATTTTCGATAGTTATTCGTCAATAACTTCGTCCATGGTGCAAATCTATGAATTGCAAGAAAATTTCGCATTTATCTCGGTCTACGTTGAGCGTACATGGGCACAATTTATTAAAAACCAACAAAGCAACTTTAGAAACTAAATAAAATAAACCTAAAAATGTCATAGCTGAACAAAATCCATACTAATATTATAAATGCGAAAGTAACTCTGTCTGTCTGTCTGTTTGTCTGTATGTTACGCTTTCACGCTTCAACCACAGAAATGATTTTGATGAAATTTGGTATAGGGGTAGATTAGACCATGAGAAAGGACATAGGCTATGTTTGGTCGCGATAACCGACATCCACGCGGGCGGAGCCGCGGGCAAAAGCTAGTATAAAATAATATCGATAGAAAATTGAATAACCACCAATATCATGATCATCATCACAAACAAGTTATAATAAAAGTGGCAAAGAATAAAATCTATATAAAAGTATCAAAATGGTACAAGCCAAATTATTGGTCAAACCGCTAGAAAGACCAGAAACTTTGAAACACTCAAATATTTGACATTTTGGTGTATATCAATGTCAAACTTTGTGAACTTTGTATGCCGGCCAGACTTGTGCGCATGTGCATCCTATGTAGTTTTTCAAGAAATAGTCGTACAAGAGTTTCATATCTGTGAGATCGACTGTCAAGTTGGCGTGTGTTTGGTTAGGACGTGTGCCCTTGAAAGTTTAAGTGTTTTGGTGATAATTTGTGACAAATCTGTGTCTTTTTCGTCTTATTTGTATACATCTTAACTGGTTTAAGGTATTGTGTTGTCCTTTTACTATATTTAAGTATTTATATGATTATAGCCAATGATAATGGATAGTTCAAAGCCCCCGGATCCTCCCGATGACCCTTCTCCCAGAACTCCAACCTTTTCTTCCCCTGCATTTTTTCTTGATACTCCAGCTGCACCGACCACCAAGCTGACACAATTCGCTGATGTAGTTTGTAGTGTCTCTGATACGCAAACCCGAAAACGCACGGGTGTAGAGGAAACTCACTCTAGTCGTCCATCAAAGCACGTTAAGACGCAGGTTGCTCGTGAATACTACACAGCAAATGACAAGGCACCATTTATTGTCCATGTGTCACGTAAAGAACCTCAGCCCAACTCAGGTACTACACTTCACCCAGTTTCACTGGGCATATTTTTAGTTAATAACAGAATTACCAATGTTGTGAGAGATGGAGTGAAGAGAGTGGGCCGGAACCGCGTTTCGGTGGAGTTCTTATCCCCGCAAGATGCTAATGCGTTTCTTAGTAATGATATCGTGCCTTCAAATAACTATATAGCCAGTTTACCATCTTTTAATGTGTCACGTATTGGTGTTGTTAGGGGAGTGCCAGCAGACATGTCTGAAGAGGAAGCTATGGCATATATCTCAGTGCCACCAGGATGTGGAAGGATTCTCAAGCTCAGACGTATCAACCGCAAAGACTCAAATGAAGGTACCACAGAATGGAGACCCACTGAGACATGTGTGCTTACTTTCGACGGTCAGTTATTACCTCAAAGGGTGTTTTGCTGTTACACATCTCTCGCAGTACAGCAGTACATTTACCCTACAATACAATGCCGTAAGTGCTGTAGATTCGGTCATGTTGAGGCAATTTGCCGATCCAAGCCTCGTTGTGCGAAATGTGGTCATGAACACCCAAGTAATGACTGTTCTGTGACTCCTGAGGAGGCTTTCTGCATCCTTTGCTCCGGCAATCACTTCACTTATAGCAGGGATTGCCCGGAGTATGGGAGACAGAGGGCCATAAAAACATCTATGGCTGAAAAGTCCATCTCCTATGCCGAGGCCAGCAAAATAATACCAACAGTTTCACGAAATTATGCCAATGCTGCAAAAAGTATACCTGCACAGTCTTCCGGACAGTCTCACCGCAAGACTATATTTTTAAAGCCTAGGACCCACACTCCTCTTTCGCCTTCCTACAACAAAATTGCACATAGTAATATTGTAAATTCACCACAGTCAACCCAGCCGAATGGCTGTGGTTTAGTCAACCCAAATACCCAAGCATTGACCCCATCTACACCCCTAATAGAACTAGTTATACAAATTGTAAAATCTCTTATCACCTCCAATAACCCTAGATCACCGTACAACGTTGCAGAAAAACTTATTTCACTTCTTTTAGATTTTAAAAATGGCTCCACAACTGAATCTGTTGCAATGGAATGTGAGGAGCATCTTCCATAAGAAGCATGACCTCATATTCCTCTTGAATAAATTTAACCCTATTGCTTGTTCTATTGCCGAGTCCTGGTTAGTACCAGGGCTCAACTTTAATGTACCACACTACAATATTTATAGATGCGATAGACAGGATGGATATGGAGGGTCAGCCCTCCTCATCAACAATAGGGTAGTACAGTTACCTGTATCCATCCCTCCCTTTACAAATGATATAAATATTGTAGCGTGTAAGGTAGAAGATATCACACTCATCTCCATATACATTGCTCGCCCTAATCGCAACCACGTATGTATCCTGCGGAACACACTCCAAAGCATCCAGGGATCAGTTTTGGTTATGGGTGATTTTAATTTTCATCACTATAGATGGGGCTCTGAGATCTGTGATCAATATGGGAATGGTCTGGTGGAAATCCTGGATGACCTTAGCCTAGTCATGCTGAATACAGGTTGTCCTACCCGCCGCTCATCCGGTCAGCGACCGAGTTGTGTGAACCTCACATTTTGCTCAACAGACCTGGCTTCACTGGCCCAATGGCATTGTACAGATCTAACACATGGTAGTGACCATTACCCTATTATTATTTCGTTTCCAAACAAAACATTTACAGAAAAAATTTCTCCTCCACTCCTAAAATTTAATTTAAGTAACCCAGATTGGGACAAATATTCTCAACTCTTGGAGGATAGAGTTAACTCCCTTCCAAATTTAGATCTTCAAAATTTAGACATAACTGGTCACTCCCATGTGCAGACTTGTTTAGACAGCCTGATGGATGCTATCAATTCTTCAGCAGAGTCAGCATTCCCAATTAAAAACATTGCTCGGGGGAAAGTACAGCCAGCGTCAGAGAAAACAGACCCCCTCAATACTTAAAGAATATCGCCGCCTGCGCCGGCCGCGTCACATGACTCACGAATGACGTCACGTGATGCGATCGTCGCAAAGCTGCGAACGAGCGAGCAGCTTCATCTGCCTTTTATTTGCATGTTCATATTTGTAATTCTCTGATATTTTTCGTCTTTCGGCTCAATTGTATAACCATGATACAATATACTCACAAAAAGATGACACTGTCGCTTGAGGATACGAACCCGCATCCCCAGCGCCAGCCGATCACTTATACCGTGCCTTATACCACTAGGCTATCGGTTCATTTAATAATAATGACGAAAATATGAATAACATTACTCCTTTTATCGAACAAAGTTGATTACGGTGTAATTTTCTAAACCTTAAGGTTTAAATTTCAACTTCCACCATATGTAACAATAATAATTACTCAATTGACTAAAAGATAAGGTTGAAATTTGTATAGATTTCTTTTTTAGTTCAATAGATTACGCTTGATACAGCTTGTGCACTACCGTCATGTTTTACTTCAAAAATGTATCTGCTGTATGAGCGGTGGCTATAGTATTATAATATCTGTTACAGCGCGCTAAAGTTGCAATTAGAATACTTCTTTGCCTTATTTCCTAAACTGTGATTGAAGGTAACTTTATAATTCGTAGTAATTTGCATTACTGTATTAATCCTCCTCGTAATATTATTCAATTTATTAAGTTTTTGATCAGTTTTTTGAGTAGATTGAAAGTATGGTTCGATTAACAACATTCATGAAAGCTAAAATTGTTGTTATCTGGGAGCAAGAACAAAGCATAAAGAAAATAACACGAGATATGGGCAAAACGGTAAGAGTTACGATAAAAATACCTATATTATATACCTATTTATATTGCTTAATCAATTATGTTATATTTTCATTTACAAGTTAGTTTTTTGGAGTTTCTTTTATTTATTATCATTTTCATTACAGAGAAATACAGTGCGTAGATGGATGCGAAGGTTTCAAGCGACGAGTGATATAAATATGAACGCCAAGGACCTCGCTCAGTTGCTTATACTCATGAATCAGAGCGGCACCGTGATATTGTGGAAGCTCACTCAGTGGCACATTTCAAAACTTTGCGCGCAAGTGCTGAGACTTTTGGAGTGTCGCTGAGCACTGTTCGACGACATCTACACGCTGCGAGCATCCATAATTATAGCCAGCCAGAAAGATTCAATTTAGTGACGATCATCGCACCAACCGAGTAAATTTTGCCACTCGTTATATAAATTCCAACTGGGAAAACGAAATTGTTATATTTACCGACGAAAAATGCTGCGGTTAACATTAGGTAAGTAAATGATTATATTCTGTAAATAAATATGTATAAATAAACATAAAACTATATATGTATATAATATATATATATGTATATAATATATATAAGTATATATTATATATATTTTTTAATTATTATTGCTGCTGAAATTGTTTTAAATATTGCAAAAAATTGAAAATGTTTATTATTTTAGGTTACTGGGGATGGATGTCTTCAATGGGCCCAGGCGAGCTAGTGGAAATACGTGGCCTCATGAACAGTGAGCGATACCTTGAAGTGTTGAAAGACGTAATGCTGCCTTCAGTGCGGGTCGCATATCGAGAAGGACAAATTTACCTGGTTCAGGATAACTCTTCAGTGCATCGGTCCCGAATTGTGCAAGACTGGCTAAATTCACAAGAATATATTATAACGGTGTTTGAGAGGCCGGCTAAAAGCCCGGATCTTAATTCTATAGAAAACTTGTGAGGTCAGATGGTTTTAAACTGGGACTCAAGTGAAATAAAGTAAAAAAAAAATGGATGAAGAGGTAAACAGATCTTGGGAATTAATGCGAAATAGTGCCGCATGTTTTAATATGGTTTCGGGGATGAAAAGTCGTCTTCGAGAAGTGATAGACAGTGAGGGCCATCCTCTCCGTTATTAATGCAGTTTATCGATTCTTACCCAGGACAAATCTTTGTGTGATGAACACGATTATTTGTTATGTGTCTGGGTGTAATTTATCTAAAAAAATATCTAAAATAAGTATTGTTGTCTAGTATCCTTATCAGTTATCATATTAAAAGGTGCTATTTTGGGCTAGATGACGCTGTGTATAAAGTGTCCTAACATTCATAACAATAATAGTATAGGTATTATTAATATTCCATTACTCTTGTTTACAAGTTTAGTAATCTTCTAATGTGTTAACGATGCACCATCTGACCTCACATATTTTTCTAATGTTGTGTTAAAAGGGTTACTTATCAGAAAATGTGATCAAAGAGGAAGATGTATATTGCTATCCCGTTATAGTTTAGCATGTTGGTTCTTTCTTTATGATTCACAGGCACAAATAACATTTCAGTTTTCAACCATTCTTTCGAAGATTATTCAGAGTGTAAAAAATTTATGTTTGCAACTTTAAATAAATATTGTAGTTATGTTTCTAGAATTATCTAATATTAAACATTTTATACTTCACTTAGGGTATTGTGTTTTGTCAATAAATTTAGGTCAGGTGAAATCTAAAAATAAGTAACCCTAATTTAACTCAGATAGAACAACTGTATACTCAACCAGGAAATGACCTCCATGTAGTCCTAGAAATGTTATTCGAGAAATAAATTAATATTGTTTATGCAAAAAGCCTATCTTTTCTTACAAACCTCATACCTACTATAAAATTTGATTCTTTAAATAATAATTAACAAAAAGTGCTTAAGAGCCTAAAAAAATCATTACATATATGAATACAAAAAGAACTTTGTGTCCGAGGATTTGAACCCACGCTTACTGTATACTCAAAGCGTCGATCATAACCACTAGACCAACATGCCATGTACGTAATTTATCAAAAAACTTCAATGCTTTCATGTCATTATCAAGGGGGGTTCCTTTTCTCTGAAGCTTACTGTACCATCTCCACCCTAGTGGGATCAGGAATGCACCAGAGCTGTCAGGGAAAGGAAAGAAGCAGAAAAATCATACAATAGAAGCATGACCATGCAGAATCTATTGTATTACAAACAGATCTGCGCAAAATGTAGGAGGCTACTCAGAAAAAAGAAACGAGCAGGGTGAGTAAAATTTTGTACTTCGCTGTCCCCGTCTACCCCATCGACGGTGGTATGGAGAAGCATTAATAGGTTCCGATATGGCCGTACACGCACCACCTCATACCCTATGAGCTGCCAGACTGCCGAACTCTTCTTCGATAAAGTAGCCCCTCCTTATGTACCTTCCATACAAGAGCATATTGGCATATTAACTATGAAAGGGATCCTTACGACTCGTCATTTTCACTCCGGGAACTGGATATGGTATTTGGTCACGTCCGGGACTCAGCCCCGGGTATTGATGGAATCCCATATTCCTTTCTTACCCACTTAGGTGATAATACCAGAAAGTATTTTCTGAATATTATCAACTATTGCTACAGGAATGGGTGGATACCTGAGCAGTGGAAAATTCAAATTATTATCCCACTTTCGAAACCTGGTAAAAACTCTGATGACCCGGACGGGTTCAGGCCAATAGCTTTATCATCGGTCTTTGCTAAAATTCTTGAGCATTTAATGAAGAACAGGCTGGAATGGATTGTGGAGTCTAGGGCGCTACTGCCTGGTTCCCAATTTGGGTTTAGAAAAGAGCTTGGAACCATGGATAGTGTTGGGGTTTTAACCACTGATATCCGCTCTTTCCTATCTTAGAAGAAATCTGTTTTAGTGGCTTTTCTAGACATAGCATCTGCTTATGATAATGTCCTTCTTCCCATTCTCAGGCAAAAACTGCAAGAGCTGAGAATTCTGGCGAGGATGGTACGATGCATATGTAGAATGATTAAGTCCCGCTCACTGATCTTTAGGGTGCAGGGGGAAGAGTTTGGGCAGCAAAGGACATGGAAGGGGTTGCCTCAGGGCTCCGTTCTGAGCCCTTTGCTGTACAACCTATATACTGCAGATATTGGTAGGAGCCTTAACAATAATTGCAATATTCTACAGTATGCTGACGACTTGGCTCTTTATGTAAATGATCCATCAATTACCGATGCAGCCACATCACTTTCTGTCTCCCTGAGTTCCCTGAACCAGTGACTACTGGTTCACGGGCTGAGTCTGTCTGCAACAAAGAGCACAGTGGTTATTTTCACTCGAAAGAGAAGTATCCCACAGGTCCAAATTAACATTCAAGGTCAGAGTATTCCATTGAAAAAATTTTTAGGCGTATTTTTAGACAGTAAATTATCTGGTATACATCATCTCAATTACCTTGTTCAAAGATGTGAACGGGTTATCCCAATTTTGAAAGCTCTTGCTGGAGTCTGGTGGGGTGCTCACCCTTATACTATGAAGCTGGTCTATAATGCACTTATTCGTAGTATTATGGACTATGGCACATTCCTGCTGATTCCCTGCAATAAGGGTGCACTGACTAGACTAGACAGGGTACAAAGTAGGTGTCTCAGAGCCATAACTGGCTGTATGAAGTCATCACCGATTAATGCCTTGCAGGTGGAATGTACTCATCCACTCATTCAGAAATTAACCCATCTGAACTCTCTTTTCCACTCTACTCAATACTGGAGACATAAGGACACTCCCTTGATTCTTAAGGCCTTTCAGTGTTTGCAAAATCTAGAATCCCCCTTGGTAAGTTCTGATAAACTCCCCGTATTTTGCTTTGATTACAAGGTGTTATGCTTCAAACCAAACATATTTTTGGATATAGGCATCTCCAAAGGGAGTACCTCAGCGTGTGCAGTCTTCAATGCGAAGGTGGATACACAGTGGCCTGGCTTCCAAATATTTATGTTGAATAACTGTTACAAAACCAAATTGCGATTATTTTAGCACGTCTAAGAACAATTATTGCATTATAAATACACGAATAAAAGTAAACTGAAAATCTGTCAAGTTTGTTTACTTTCGTACATATTATTTTTCTTTATGGTTTGTTTCGCGAACTAGTTTGCTGGCCGTAGTAAAAACCAACACGGCAGAGGAGACAGAAAATCTAGTCACTCTGTCTCATTTCTTCACACGACATTGGCGTAAGTTTGTCTTTTTCTTGTGTGAATGCGATGGAAGCTATCAATGGGTTTCATACATTATACCAAAAGTTAAATGATCGAACAACAATAGGTCGACAACGTTTGGTCGGACGATCAAATCGTCGCTGGTACGTTAGGTCGAAACGTTAATACGTCGAGGTATTATTACGTGGAAAATGCAAAAGGTCAAAAGATCAAATTGGTGCTGGTGTATTAGGTCGAAATATTAATACGTCGACGTATTACAATGTAAAAATGCAAACGGTCTTTTGTCCCCTCCTCATAAAGTTGAAATTTTCAAAACGGCACATACGTTGGAATAAGTTGTTAGACAAACAGAAACGAGGATTATAACAAACCATTAAACTTTTACAAAATGAACAAGCTACAAACTAGAAGTATACTTATAACATACGTTTATTTCACAGATTCCGCAAAGGCAGGCCTTTTGAAAATTTCAATTTTATGGGGAGGGGGCAATAGACCATTTGCATTTTTATAATACATCTACGTGTTATTATTTCGACCTAATATACCAGCGACAATTTGATCTTTCGACCTATTGCATTTTCCACGTAATAATACCTCGACGTATTAACGTTTCGACCTAACGAACCAGCGACGATTTGATCGTCCGACCAAACGTTGTCGACCTATGGTTGTTCGATCATTTAACTTTCGGTATAATGTACGAAACCCGCTATCAATTCGTCTATGTTCTTCTCTGTCTACGTACAAGAGTTTCATTTTGTGAGATCATACTTCATAGACTTTGAATACACTTGTGAGATCAACGTATTTGACGTGATGACATCAACATTGCCATATGAAAATCGTAATTCTTTTTTTTAAATCTTGCCATGAGATTCTGGTAGACCTGTAGATTTGAAGCTACTACGAAATTCATTCTTAGATTCACGACGAAGCTAGCGAAAAACACGAAGTAGCACCCATATAGCACCTGAATCTGATTGGTCCAATCAACATCATTTGAACAATCAGATAACCAATTACATTCTCTACAATGCCGCCATCTAAAGTGGGTATTACATCTTCCTGAATTCAGAAAGCTATTTAGGTAAGAAATTCAGTCACCGAAGCTCGCGATTACACGTTCACTAATTTAGGATCCTAAATCATTTTTGAAGGACGAGCGGCAAGGGACGGACGTGTCGACTGTCGAGTGAATTGCGACAAAATGCCCTCAATACTATAAAAAAAAAACCAAAATATTGATATTGCCATAACCCTTGCGGTTAGCTTAACGACGAACGAATTTTTTCTTTCATAATCAATTTGAATAATTAGCATACCTACTACATGCTGTAAAATTTCATTCAAACATTTGGGCGAAGTAATCAAAAATCAATGAATAAAATGAATGACAGATCATTCATTGGTTCCGATAGCATAGCTCGTAAGAGCGTCGGTAAATTGCTCCACCATCGCCTTAATGACGGATACAGATTGATTTGGGCGTGAGTCTGGTAGCTAGGTGGTCAAAGCATTCTCCCTGTGAAAGAAGGATCGCGGGTTCAAATCCCGCCTGGACCGATCATATAATTTTTCCTTGATCGATTTGAATAATTAGCATACTAGATGATGTAAAATTTCATTTATTTCGTCGTTACATACGCAATATTATCTTGGGAGGGAAAGACAAACGTGCGCTCTCGACGGCAGGCGCGCGGCGACTGAGCGTCCTGAATTTAGGAAACGTAATTACACTCATCCGATTTAGCCATTTAGGACGTCGGAAACCATTCTTTTCCTAAATAGCTTCCTAATTAGGAAGCTTTGCTCCCTAAATGCAATTACACTGTTCTAAATTCAGAATTTCCTAAATTCAGCTTTCTGAATTTAGGAAGATGTAATACCCCTTTAAGCCATCTTCTTTGCTTGCCATTCATGAAAAACCGTTTATTTTTCTTAGGTATGCCATCTCTTTTATATTTTAAGATCGACTAATAGTACTAACATTACTAACAAGCTTGGCATAGTGGTTTGTCATGTGCCAAACACCCCATAGCCATGCCAAAACAATATAAAATGTCATTACTGTCATCCCATCACATGTATGTTGTTATTGTGTCAAGTTGAATTTGCTGCTTAGTGTTTTTGAGGTTAAGTGTGGCTTTTATTTTATCTTTATTAAATCTTGAAATCTGGATTAAATAAAATGTCTAAAGTTAAAATAAAGGTTATAAGCCGCAATCCCGATGATTATTTACGTGCCACTAAGAGGGATATCCACAAGCGTGAGTATAACTACTGTTTGGATCTCTTACAATTTGATAACATTGATCATCATTATTATTATGTACAATAATTTGGTGCCTTTTTAAATACATGAGATTATTCTGTCATTGTTTACTTGATACTCAAATATATTTGAATGAAGTTTCAAAAAACTCAATTAAGGTTGTATTTTCTAGTTCCGAGGAATTATGATCCAAATTTGCATCCACTTGAAGCGCCCCGTGAATATGTGCGCGCGATGAATGCCGTTAAACTTGAAAGAGTTTTCGCAAAGCCCTTCATCGGTAACCTGGATGGTCATCGAGATGGGGTTTCCAGTTTGGGAAAACATCCAAGTCGTCTAGCCGTTTTAGCCAGTGGAGCATTCGACGGAGAAATTCGTGTTTGGGACTTAACTGTAAGGAAATGCACAAGGAATTTTGTAGCACATGAAGGTTGGGTACGCTCAATATGCTACACTCCTGATGGAGAAAGTTTTATTAGTGTTGGTGATGACAAAACTATAAAAACCTGGAAGTCTGAAGTAGTGACAGTGGAAGATGAAGAGCCTGTGAACACCCTGTTGAGTATGTCAGTAGTGTCAGGTGTAACACATCATAGAAGTAAACCTATATTTGCAACATGTGGTGAACATTGTCAACTGTGGGAAAAAACCAGAAATGAACCTGTGAAAGTGTTCAAGTGGGGAGTAGACAGCCTTCACCATGTATCTTTTAATCAGGTATCATTTTATTTATTTGTCACATAATTCAATTCATTAAGACTTGAATGGTTTGCAGTGCGTCTAAATGGGTTTAGAGGCAGTGCAAACCATTCAAGCCAATCTGTTGAATTTTGAATACCACCTAATTGTCTTAACTTTTCAGGTAGAACAAAATTTGCTTGCATCATGTGCAAGTGACAGGAGTGTTATTTTATATGACTGCCGTGAATCTGGTCCCTTGAGGAAAGTTGTGATGGAATTGAGGTCCAATGCCTTAGCTTGGAATCCTATGGAAGCTTTCATATTTACTGTTGCCAATGAGGATTATAAGTATGTATATAAACAGTTTTCAATGTTAGTTTTGAAAATAATAAAATATTTAAGGCATTCTATGTATATGGCATAGTGATGTAATGCCAAGTGCATGACAGCTACAAAAAGTTTGTGGTTGAGTTATAGTCTTTGGTGATAACTAATTTTAGTCCCCTACACCCAAAATAGTAGTACCGCTACACTACTGCCAGTGGGGACGCTGTTTGACTGGACTGGTTCCATTTAATGACTCTTTGCACATATAAGCGCCTTCGCTGCGATAAGCGGGTGCGGGTCGCGGGCGTCCGCGTCGCGTGCTTGTTTCATGTTATTTCAAGAGCAGCGCTGCGTGAGGCGGATACCCGTCGCACGGGGCGCGGGCAGCGGGGCACGCGACGCGGGCAGCGGCGCATGCGTAGTGTGTACGCGATAGATGGGAATCTGTCACGGACGCCCGCGACGGAGCAGGCGGGCGCACGGCGCGGACACACGCGACCCGCACCCGCGGCCCGCACCCGCTTATCGCAGCGAAGGCGCTAAAAGTCAACCAGTAGTGAGTCATTGTAAATTGTATGAAAGTCTAATAGCCTAGCAAATAAGGTAGTTTATAAGCATAAAGTATTAGGTACTAAGCTTAATGGCAAAAGATCAACAGTCATGGGTATCTTTTTAATATCCTTCATTTATGCATTCCCAATTCAGTGAGATAGCCATCAGTATAGTAACAAGTTCCTTTCTTCTTTTTTGCAGTTTATACACATTTGATGTAAGAAAACTGAAGCAACCAATAAATATCCACATGGGACATACATCAGCAGTAATAGATGTAGATTATGCACCTACCGGCCGAGAGTTCGTAGCTGGCAGTTATGATAAATCTGTAAGGATATTTGAGAGCCTAAAAGGAAACTCCAGAGATGTATATCATACAAAAAGAATGCAACGGCTAACTTGTGTGAAATGGACTTTAGATAACAAATATATCCTATCGGGTTCTGATGAGATGAACATTAGAATGTGGAAAGCAAGAGCATCTGAGAAACTTGGTGTGGTAAGTGGCTTTTCAATACATTCAGTTTCAACATAAGATCAATTTTATACAACTTAGAAACATTACTGTTATTACTATTAGATTATTTATTGATTGTATCTACAATTTTCAAGGTGGTTAACACACCAGTGTGTAGGTAAATGAGATAACTATAGCTCTGCATGAATTCCTGGGTTTGAATCCCAGATTGGGTTCTTTTGTTTTAAATTCTCAGTAGCAGCATGGATTGATGAAATGCTGCACACACCAACCGAAAACATTTGAAGAAAAGTGGGTGATATAAGACCACCGTCATGCATTTACAGCTGTAAAGTTGACATAATATATGTAAATACTCCGATTGTAATTGTATAATTATTTCAAGTCACCTACATTTGTTTCCCAGTAGATTATTCAATTATGCATCAGGGTTAAATTATGTCAAGTACGTAATGTTATGTAACTGTTTTCAGCTGAAACCCCGTGAGAGAACTGCATTGAACTATTCAGAATCTTTGAAAGAGAAATTCGCTAACCACCCACAAGTAAAACGCATCGCGAGACACAGACACGTTCCTAAACACATTCTGAATGCACAGAAAGAGATTAGAACTATAAAAGAGAAAAACAAAAGAAAAGAGGGCAACAGGCGTGTGCATAGTAAACCCGGTGCTGTACCATTCGTGCCTGAACGCCAGAGACACATTGTTAAGGAGGATGAATAAAAATCTGTTTCATATTCCAAATTTGTTTCATTTTAAACTTCCAAAGTTTAGGGTGTAAATAATGTATGGTCTAAGTATATAAAGACAGATCTATTTTTAAGTACCTTGTACAGACATTAATGGAACATGTTGTGTTGCTTCCATGTAGTATTAGATATACAGTAGAGCACCACTAATCCGAAACTTCAGTATTTCAATACATGCAATTTTTCGACGCAAAATTATAACCACAATAAAAAATAATTATGTGACAAAAGAATATCTAAATAAATCAGATACAGCATCTATTTTTATCAATACCTAAATATGGTAGGGTGAATAAAAAGGATGTATCTGTTAAAGATAACTCTATACATACATACTTTTAAAATACTTATAAGAACTTGAAGTTACAAAAAAGCAAAATACTTAAAGAGAGGGATGCAAAATTCTTTAGTTTAAGATTACTGTTATAAAACAAACACGATGTACAAAAATAAAACAATCCTTTCTAAAATGAGTACAATATGAATAGTTATATTACATTGCATTGCAATAATCTAGCGCCCTCTGGTTTAAGTAATGCCAGATTAATGAAACTCTACTGTTTAGCAGTCTGACTAGGTGTTTACGAGGAAGACTGCTCAAGACACGCGGGTGAATAAGGGTCGGTACATATCTGGCGGAAAATACATCGAGCGTATCGTCAGTCGCGTCCATTCTGTCAAATTGGACCTGCGGTATTACGCGTCTAGTCAGTTCTATATAATATTGTCAAATCGTGCTAAATTGTCTTTAATTTGTTATAACAACCGTAAAACAGTAGGCATTTGACAGTTTAATTAGATTTTAGGGCTAAAATATTTTTGCGACTTCACGGAATCGTTGGTTTAAAGTACGTCGACCGACAATGCGTTGATGGGAATGAATCAGTGCTGTGCGCTCGATCCACTAACGCATTATCGGTTGAGTGTGAAAGATTAACGTTTTAATATAGATATACATATATTTGTCTGTTCTGGCGTTATGCGACCGATAATACGCGACGCATGTTCCGTCAGATATGTACCGACCCTAATAGATTTTATTGTGTTGCTGCTACAACAGCAATATTATAAAGTCTTTCATTCATCCAGTTTGGTTTGTTAGTCTGCTGATGCGATTTGGGACTGTTAACGCCCTAATATCCAATCTGAAAAGATAAAAAATTACACCATTAATAAAAACATGTTCACTGGGTATGGATATATTGTTAAGGTAACTAAATGGCTATTGAAAACCTCATTACTAAGCGTCATTACTGTTAAGCCTAGGCCAAACCAACGCGACCAGTCGCGTCCGCGATAGCATGCGCGGTGTCGATCAGTTGTTTTGTTCGACATGTTTGTACAGAACAACTTGCCAGCGCGCACGCCATCGCGGACGCGACTGATCGCGTTGGTTTGGCCAAGGCTTTAAGGCGGATACAGGGCGGATAAAATTTTGTCTTTTATGATCCCTTTTTATACCTCTTTTATTCATGACTTGCTTGTTCCCAAATAAAAAATACAATAAAAAATTCAGTAATCGATGAGGACTTGAGGACAGCATATGACATTATTATGCTTTCTTCTTTTCTTATGCTTTTTGATTTCCAGCTTTTTGTCCAACAGAAGCATCCAAGCCGTCGTGGACGGCAGTCGCTCGGACCGCATGGACATAAACGCTGGTGTCCCACAAGGTTCCGTGTTGTCTCCGACCGTGTTTCTGCTGCATATTAATGACATCCTGTCGGACGACTCCATTTGTTGCTATGCGGACGACAGTACTGGAGACGCATGTTACACGGGCCGTGCAAACATCCCCCAGTCCGAGGTGGAGGGGAGTCGCGAACAACTTGTTTCAGAAATCGAGACTACTCTCTCGGGAGTATCCGATTGGGGTCGACTAAACCTGGTCCAGTTCAACCCCACCAAGACACAAGTATGTGTATTCACCGCTAAGAAAACCCCTATTATTGTAGCGCCGCAATTCCTGGGCACACGGCTTACCATTGCCCCGAGTATCGGGATCCTAGGCGTCGACATTTCAAGTGACGTCCAGTACCGCAATCATTTAGAGAACAAGGTCAAGCTGGCATCAAAGAAACTTGGAGTTCTTAACAGGGCGAAGCAGTAGGTACTTCACTGCGGGGCAGCGACTCCTTCTTTATAAGGCACAGGTTCGGCCCCACATGGAGTGTCATCTTTTTGCCGGAGCGCCCGCACGCCAGCTTAACCCTTTCGACTCGGTGCAAAGACGTGCGTTGAGGCTCGTCGACAGTCCCATACTCGTAGGCGATGTGGAACCTCTCAGCCTCAGGAGGGATTTTGCCTCACTGTGTGTTTTCTACCGCCTATATAATGGTTTGTGCTCAGAAGAATTTATTTGACATGATACCCACAGCTATATTCTATCATCGCACCGCTCGCCATAGACAGGGAATTCATCCCCACACATTGCATCCGAATACGGTGCGCACCGTGAGGTATGAAAGGAACTTCATCCCACGTACGCTCAAGCTGTGGAATGAACTCCCTGCCATGGTTTTCCCAAGCGACTACAATATACAGTATGGATACGACATATAGGCATTTACGGAAACAGTGAAGCGTCCTGGTCCATAGGAATGAAACAAAATTAAATTTAAACTCAAATTCGCAGATTTAAAAAAAAAAAAATTCCTAACAAAGTAATTATTAAAATAAATGTAGAAAATGTAACCACTTTTATAATTCATTGATTCATTCACAAAAATACACACGCTTAGAATTTGCACAATACATACTATAGGTACAGCTCAAAGCGGCAACGTGCCGCCAGCTGACGCGCGCTCGTGACCTACCTACTGAGGTAAGATTAGGCACCTATCACGAAAGTTCACTTAACTTTATAAACACCACTTTTTCACGGCAGTGCTTAAAAATGTGAATCTAAATTTTAGAAATGCCCGTCACTAACTTGAAAACATAAAATGATATCGCCAAACTAACTGTTCAACAGATTTCGGTTAGGTACCTACCTTGCTTTCAATTTATCAAATGCCTCAATAATACGGCTGCGAGTCACTTTCAGAGACACGTTAGGTACACTATACACTTCGTTGTTTTTTTTTCAAAAAAAGAATACGTAACAAAACTCGCACAACAAATTTACTAGGTAGGTATTTAGACTCATTTTCACCGTTAAAATTAAGGATAGAATAGCTAAACAAAAAATAAACACAATTCACAAACACAAAAAGAATAGATTAGTGTCAATTTCACTTTAAAAACAAATTAAAACGAGAAAATAAACCGAGAGGATCAAAGAACGACACGCGGTCCCCAGTGACGTCGCGGTTACTGACAACATTCCAGAAATTAACGAAACATAAAATTGTACCTAGGTTAATAAGGTAAAAGCACCAATATCCATCTTTGAATATGTTTATTTTAGAATATTTTATTTATTATTAACCTGATTGATGAATAGTTGGAAGGTATTTATTGTCAATTTTCATGGTGTTCATTATCATGTCATCGTGCGTAGTTTTCCTGTCAGAGTTGGAGGGTAGCCTGGGGTAGCCCGGTAGTCGCTCCCACAAAAGCCAAGATAAACCAAATGAAAATAAAGATTAGGAAAGCAGCCCTCAGGCACCAAAGTACAAGATATGGATGCAACCGGGATTAACACTGAAATTATGAGCTTTAAATTCTTCATTACGTAGATATTAATACTCTTAGATATTGAATTTGTTATGGAAAAATTATAAAGAAATCAAATAAAAAGTGTAAGTAATCAAAGTTAATCATTGATAAGTAAGTACCTACTTATCAAATCAAAAAGTTTTATGTGTAATCATAACAACCATTATTCTCTGTACGAGTAACAGACTGCCGTTAACAATGATATTTTATACAAGATATGTTACGTTCATAGTAACTGACTTCTCAAATCTGATCCAGCAGTCTGTCAGTGCACAATAGTTGACAATTAGCGTTAAAGTAGTACGAAAGATGGGATAAGCACGTGAGTAAAAAAGATAGCTATAATTCGGAATGATTCGGACGATTGCGTTTCAAAGCATAGATTATGATTTTGTTGAACAGAAGGGGTATTTCGTTGGTAGGCAAGAAATGAAATTCGATGAAAAAATAATACGTCATTATTTATTTCGGAAAATGATAATAATTCAAAAAGATAATTAGGAAACTTCTCGAAAATAAAACCATAGTGCCGTACTGACGTTATAATCAAAAATTAAACTAAATCAAATAAATTTAATTTATTTCTTTTCTGCCTCTTAGAAAGTTTTTTATTTTGGGATTATTTGTATGAGCAGAATGAAGCCGAACAGTGGTATATTTGTCAGTTATTTATATTCTTCCTGAGCAATGTTCCTTTTTTCGAAGTATTTATCTCTCAGTGGCTTCAAAATTATTGCTACAAATTCTGCTGCTTTTTGAAGGTGTCCAGTCAAACTCATTTCGTTGTTCTTTAACAATTGCAATCCACTCTTGAAGTCGAACTTCATTAGTCCGAAGCCTTGAAAAAAATTTAGGTTATTACAATTATTTAAAGGACAACAAATAAATAAAACAAAAATTATGTTACTGAATTTTGAATAACAAATAAAATTGAACAGCAGGTCAAAATTATTACTTTAGTAGGCAGTAAACTGAAAATTACCCTATGTCGCATCTGTACTGATAATCTATGCAAGCAGTGTTGTTGTGTCCTTGTCGTGCTCATATCAAAGAGTATTTCTGTCCTTTTTCTTTGCCGCCATTATTTTAAAAATATTATTAAACTAATTTTAATAAAATACACTAAAAAATCGGTGATATTGTATGTACTTACATGTGATAGAAGTTCCTTCGTGTTTTATTGATTTTAGTGTCGTAATTTGTACATTTTTAAAAATACACGGTGGCATTTTTATTGCCATTTTATTATGCGCTTACATACGTGACAACTCGGCGTTTGCCAGACATATACTAAATGCGATACGTCCCAATTGGGACGTTTTCGCGTCTTCACCAGGCGCAGTCTAATAACATATCTGCCTCTTTTTTGTATGTAATATCATTGGCCGTTAATCAGAAATTTACCCTACCGGCGGCACCCTTTGAGGTATTATGTCTCTTTCATTACAATCGTATTTTTACGAAATTGATGAATGGAAAAATGAATGAATACACAGAACGGCAACGTCGCATCGTGCAATTTTAATAGTAATAAGGGTTTCCATCTGCAAAATCCGTAAACCAGGACAAGAAGTTTTTTTTATACTACTAAGGTGGCAGATAAGCATACGGCACACATGATGGAAAG
This sequence comes from Eilema sororculum, assembly GCA_914829495.1. NCBI lineage: Eukaryota > Metazoa > Arthropoda > Insecta > Lepidoptera > Erebidae > Eilema > Eilema sororculum. The sequence continues at coordinate 14,943,370 of OU618542.1, forward strand.
TGGTTAACGTGGCCTATGGACGTATGCCACCCCAGGGCTGTTACAGTTGGGCTGCCGAGCCTGTAAAAACGTCGGACGCCAGTCATCTCCGGAAAAGTCAAAACCACCAGATACGATAAGAACTCGTATCCGGGATTTCGTGCATGCATACCCCACTTTCCCAAGAGGTTCGCTCGTTCACTAGTGTACCGGAACCGGACATGGCTAAAGAAGAACCAAGTAGGCAAGTGGAGGTAACGTGGAACATCGGCACGCCGTATGTACTTTCCAGGCGGACGGTGGCCGTGACGGCCGGCGGCTGTTACTCTAAGCTCATTGGGGACATCTACCTGGTGACGGTCTCACATGCACCACATGGGCAGGTCGGAGTGGGTATAGTGCTCTCGGGTGCTACGTGGCTACAAATCCGGGGAAACTCGGACGGATGGTAACCCTAATGGTAGTATTTTCGTGCAATTTAGAGTTCATTGATAACTGCGATTCTACGGAGTGTTTAAAGTTGTTCAAAATTTTATAATATTAAAACCCTAGTTTCTGCCCTTAATACTGGGCCGATTTTGTTCAAATTTTTCCTATTTGAAGCTATGGGGGTACCAAGTATATGGTTTCAATTAATGCCTATATGTCGTATCCATATTGTATATTATAATAAATTCCATATTGTAGTCGCTTGGGAAAACCATGGCAGGGAGTTCATTCCACAGCTTGAGCGTACGTGGGATGAAGTTCCTTTCATACCTCATGGTGCGCAAGAGGGGCATTAGAAGGTTTCTTCAGGGTAGGCAGCGCGAGTGTAACACCCCTGGTGTTGCATACGTTCAAAAAAAAATGCTAGGTTTAAAATTCGAATACATCGGGAAAATGAAATGCTCAAGTGGGACTAGAACCCACGACTTTTCCCTTACAGGGGGAATGCTCTTCCAACTGAGCTATTGAGCCAGACCTGAATCACTTCAAATTTCCCTTCTCTTTATGTTCGTCTTTAAGGGCGATAGCTTTACGCCATATACCGGGTGTAAGGGGAACGCTCCCGAAGCCGATAACCCCTAGTAGTACTCCAGGTACATAACACATTGGCATAAAAATAAAATTCGATTTGGCCAAAAAACATTTTTTTTTTAAATTTTTTTTTAAGGTTTTTATTTTTTATTTTGCATTATTTACTCTCCATCATGTTAGTAAAGTTTTTATGAAATTACCGTTTCATTTAGCTTTACTAACATGATGGAGAGCAAATAATGCAAAAAAAAAAGAAAAAAAAAATTTTTGTCCTAATCGATTTTATTTTTATGCCAATGTGTTATGTACCTGGAGTACTACTAGGGGTTATCGGCTTCGGGAGCGTTCCCCTTACACCCGGTATATTTACATTATACCAACTTTGAGCTGGGTGCGAATTTTGTATCCTCACTACTTTTGGTTTAATTTGACCGGAGTATAATGCCCGCCCGTATGAAAGGTATTTTATTAAGACTTCGTAAATTCATTTCCTACAAAACTAAGAAGAACTCAAAAATAAGATCTGAAATTGTAGAAACTTACATTATATCGTGAGGTAGACAGCTTTGGTCGAGTTTGTGTTCCAACACAGCTAGTATACAAAGGGTTTTCAGTGAGGGCGCATATTCAAGTAGGTGCAGGTCGCTGTTGTCTATCAGACGCTCTGTGTTGCTTTCCGAATTACTATTCAAGCGAAGATTTGTGTACGGACAGGGGCTGAAAATATTATTCACGTTTTAGATATTTTATTTGCACATTTCTTGAAATAGTACTAGTTATTATATAAAACTGTCAAATAATACACCCCACTGGATCGTAAGAACCATTCCAGATTCGGAGAAACCAAATATGGCGGTCCTTACCTTGATAGCCCTGACAGTTGCTTTTTCACACACACTAGGATCATGAGAAGGTGGCAACAGTGTGTATACAGCTTTGCGTTGTCAGTATTATCACAAAGAAATGAAGTTTCAAATCGTTTCCACCGTTTGTGGTAGGTACTGCAGACCGCTACGTGTTGTTGTCTAGGATTACCTAAAAGAGCTCTTCAGAACATTTATCGTGGTATGGTCTATAAAACACAGTAAAGTAAGTTCCCACGGCCCGTTTTATCACAGGCCGGGCCAACAGGCCGTGGGAACCGACGCGTCTGTTGAGGCCCGTTTTCACCCGTCCGATACATCGGGAGTTGGTAACATCAAAGGCGCGGCAAAATTTCTATGAAAACGGGGAGCGGCATCAATAATATTTATAGGCTGCATAAGGCCAGCACAGGCCGTGGGAACGCTCAGCACGGGCCGGCACGGGCCGCAACATGCGCATCGACATCGCGGCCGTTTTTTATCCCGAGTGAAACTTCTTTAACTTCACTAAGGAGAGTTCCCTTCACCGTGTGTTAATTAATGTCTTTGTCAAGCAGTTTCAATACTTATTGGTAGTAGAAGACTTCTATGAATGCTCAGTATCTAACATCCGCAATTAAATTTTTGCGAACGGCTATCAATATCTTTCTGAGAAGCGAACGACCATACAACCATGGTATTGTATGTACATACATATATGGATTGTATGGTGGTCGTGATAAGCTAAGCGAGTGACGGCATATCTGACTATTCCCAACGTGTTTTTACCCGACTGCCGAATGAAGGAGGGTAATTAAAAGAGGTTTATTTTGTAGCGCTCCCTCAGCCCGCTTTCCTCCTTCCTCTTGATGCGAAAGGCGTTGGGCTATAATGCTGGCCAATTATGCGTTGTTCGTATACGGCACAATCCTTTGAGAACATGCCATTAGGCAAGTTTCCTCATAATATTTCTTACATCATTGAAACAAATGATACTTAATTTTTAATATAGATATGCTTTTCAAAGGAATTCTGTTCTTTTTCAAGGTTAGAGGGGCTTGACCTCTGACTTCAAGCAAGAATGGAATTCCGATACGTAGATCGAGCGTTAACTACCGGGATTTGTTGGTGAATATGAATAATTTCAGTTATACATTAAAATTTTACCTGATGAGATATGACGTAGTCTTTTTCAATGGTTTTTTTTTATTAATTCATTATAATCTATATTTTATTTAAGGTAGTACCGAGGTGTATGTGATCCCTGAGGAGGGTCAGCCGGGTGCGAGGGATATGTCGAAGACAACCTCACCTCCGGCCTAGCACCACGACCCTCAGTCGGCTTGCGGTTTTAGTCGGTTCGAGTTCGACATAACCTCCCCATCCGGCTCCGGCAGGGGAGGTATCCGAGGGGATTTCCGCACGAAAAAAAAAGAAGAGTGTCACATGACCACTCCTACATCTTCTGAGTCTAAGTCAAACCGGCTGACTGACGAAGCTCGCTCTGACGGCTCTTTCGGGGTTGGAGGGTGAGCAGTCGCTCCCGTGGAAGCTAATCAAAGTAATAATGGAAATGGAGAGAGCGTGCTGTACTGCGAAATTTCAAGCTGTGGAAATTTGATGAAGAAGGAAACATCAATAAATGACTCTGTGGCGTGGTGGTAGTGCCCGCGACTGCCACCGAGGAGGCGCGGGTTCGATTCCCGCTCAGTGTAAATATTTGTATGCATGAATATGGCTATTTGCATTGGTCTGGGTGTTCTATGTATAATATGTATGTATTTACAAAAAAAAGTATATAAGTATGTTTATCCGTATTCTAGATTCCATAACACAAGCTATAAAAGCTTACCATGGGTCTAGATAGTTGTGTAGAATGTTGTGGAATATTTATTATTATTAAATTATATACTATACCTTGTGCCTCCAAATAAGTAAACTGTATCTTTATAGATTAGACATGCTTGACGCCGCCGCTTGCACGGTTTTGGACCGGGTAGGTTCAGAAATTCCCATTTATTATCCGTTATTGAATACCTATATAGGTCATTAAAATGCACCTTTCTGTTTCCATTAAATCCTCCAAAGATATACATGTGATCTTTGTACAGCCCTGAAATAGATTAAAAGCTTAGATTAAAATATTTGTTGGACAGAAGCAGTTTTTTTAGTTTTCTTGTCTAAACTTATGCTTAGGATTTGTATTTTACGATCGCGAAGTATCGTATTACAGGAATTGCTTTAAAAATAGATCCAATTACTTCAATGAGTGTACCTACTTAGTCCGAATGGATTTTACTTTTACCGGTAACTTTCGGCACCCGGGGTGCGATGGAAATGCCTTCTTAGGTACATTTACACCACGGCAAAAGATAAACGATATAAGTACGATAGATACATCAAGCAGCAGGCACATGCAGTAAGAATGTTTCGAACGATCGAACGAACTCGAAAGCTGAATTCATTGTGAGATTTAAATTTCACATGCTCTAAATTTGGTGACGTCACATTGTCGAGCACATAAATATGTATAGGTACATCACTGTCGACTTGTGCTCGACAACGTGACGTCTTCTTACAGCATGTGCTTGCAGGTTATCACCTCGACGGTACTACTAAAGCCAATGATGCCAATGTTCCATTAGACACATGATCGAACATTATATTATGTAATTATATCATGAGCATAACTTATCTCATTATTTATCATTTAAGAACACTTCTGACATTCTTAAATCTTTTATTTTTTAGTTAGGGTTAATACGCAATAAATTATGAATAAAAGGCGATAAAAATGTTTTTTTTTCGTAAACTTGCACAGTAATAATAGGTAATTATGTAGTAATAGAAATTACATTAAGTTACATTTCTTGTGTTAGGAATAAATTCACGCCGTTACATCGTTACTGGGCTCGAACCCGGGAACTCTCGATCATAACGCCTTACAAAGAAAAACATAGCATTCATATTGCTAGGTACTAAATCGGCCCTTTTAGTTGGTATAGAAAAGAAAGTATATAAAAAGAAAGTATATAGAAGTGCTGAAGACTTCTCTATTTCTGCTGAGTGTACAGAGAATACAGACCGTAGTATTTTCATTAAAAAATAATACTTACATGCTGAATGGCTGCGTCGACCTTCCGGCCAAATACCACTTGCAGGTAAAGGAATCCACGTTTCTGAGATAGTATCGAAACAATAAATTTGCGGACAGTATACTTCCTCCAAGGAATTATAGGGGCTGTTCAAATCTCCACGTCCACCATAGATGTACATTTTTGTACCAGCAGCTACTGCTGTGTGGAAATCTCGGTGCGATGGTGGTATTCCACGTGCATTTATAAAAGTCCATTGCATCGTGTCTAGATTCAGGCAGTGAACTTCTTGAGAATACTGATCGGTGAGATATTCAAACCCTCCAAAAATATACATCTTATTTTTGATGATGCATGCTGAATGTCCATCTTTGGCATAAGGCACCGCGCCGGTAACTTCTGGGGTTGTCCATTCTAATTTTCTTGTGTCGAAACAGGAGAGAGTGTCGCATGCCACAGCATTATTTCTACCTCCCCACATATACACCTGTGAAATAATATACATTGCTTCTTTAGATTCTCTGTTTAAAATTGATCGTTCAGGATCGTCAGGACAGAAAGGGTGCATAGCAGGTATCTTTTTTTTGTTCGTGCGGAATCACCACAAATACACCACACCGCCGCACCGGCTAGCGGAGTATTAGTTAGGTCGGAATTGAACCTACTAAAACCGGAAACCGTCTCGGGTCCCAATTACCAAGGTGTAAGGCGACGCAATAAGGCAGCCTAAGAAAGGTGACAGGGAAGCCCCGTCCAAACTATATGCCTATCGCAATAACCACCCTTCTCTCGAAGGTGATGAAGTATGTAATTAACACAAGGCCACCATACCACGGTAACCACTTTCCATCAGGTGGGCCGTGTGCTTATCTACCACCTAAGTAGTATAAAAGGGAAACGTGGCGCCGCCGCATCTACCAACTTGTAATGAGAGAACAGAAGCAGACTGAGAGGTTCCGGTTTTCAATCCTGGCAATTACACTCCACCGGCGGCGGGTGGCGTGAAGTTACTCCTAACACAAGCAATTTAGCCCAGTTGAAGGTGATTAGGGGGAATGCTAGTAATTTAGATTAATTACATTCTTTTGACAAAAAAAAACGTGTCTAGTGGAATGTGACAAATATGTAGACACACAGCAATGCAAGATATCAGGAAGACTAATTACGTAAGTTTATAACACTGTTCCTTGTTTATAATCAAAATGCCAAGGCTAAATAAAATAAGTTATGAATATATATTAATAAATTCAATTGTATTGTTACCGTTCATTTAACCTAACCATAACGTATTACATAATATTAATATGCAAATATTCATGCATTCATAATAGAACGCCAAGGTTTAGTGTCGCAGGCATCAAAACTAATACAACTAATTAGTGTTAGAGTAGGTACCTAGAACTGATAGTTAAGAGGGCGTTCGAAATTCAACCGCTTTTTCAGGTTAAACCCTAATTAGGTTTTTTGACCAGGACTCATAATTTCACTGTGATGCCCGGTTGCCCGACTCCTCAGAGTCCGTGGTAAACATACCTCCTACTCCTCCTTTAGAGACTGCTATCAGACCCGCAACACCAAGAGGTGTCAGAGCCTCGTCCAATTGGAGTAGGTACCTCGTAAACGCGAAAATAAATCGGACCAAGAGGAGTAGGCGAGGGAACCCCATGCCCCAAAATGCAAGCGCAGGCCTCGTGCCCCAAAATACAAGCACGATGAAGTTTGTTCGGCATTTTTAAGAGACGACCATGGGAAGTGGGTAACTAGTGAGTAAGTACTTGTTTTGCAGATAGGAAAAAAATACGGATACCAATATTATCAGTAAAGGTGAATAGTTCAAGTAACAAATATTTACGTTAGGTACATAGGTATATAACAATAACTCACACTAGATAAGTATTTTCATTAATGCATTGCTGAACTAAGCGTGAAGTAAGAAGTAAGATTCCCATGAATTGGAAACCTTCTTCTTTTTTGAAGTCGATTAAAAAGGTTTTTGCTAGCAGCATACTTCTTCAAATTAGAGAGCGCAAACTAGGTGAATTTGCGCTCACCGACCCTGCTGCTCGCATCCCCGTGTACCCGTCATAGATGGCCCGCGCAAGAACCGAATCGACTAAAAGTGACTTCAGTGACTACACGTGGCGGCGGACGTAGAAATTATAATCCATACTAATATTATAAATCGTCCCTTAGCTTAAAACACCGCTTAAACAATGATATTTAAGTACTTTTTTACTATAACATCATTGCGCTTAAATCATTTTTACCAACTTTACAGGAGACGAAAAAAACTATATTTTAAAAAATCTGTGTTTTTTTCTATTGCTTCTTAATACATTACTGTAGTTAGCGGATAAGAAATAATTAATTATATTTATTTTGACAATTTACTTTATTTTAACTTTTATTTTATGACTTGAGCGGTGTTGACTGATATTTTATTAGATTTAGGCGGTGTTGTTTGTGAAAATGTTAGGGATTAAGGTATCAAAAGATGACAGACTAACGACTTGTGCGGTGTTGCGACGCCAACCGACTTGAGCGCTGTCACTATTTTTTGGATTACGGCTTCTGATTGGCTGAAATCTATTTCATGAGACCAATGGTTCGACGCGCAATGCGCAGCTTCATCCAATGGCATTAAAATGTAAAAACCGCCAATTTTCGACTTGAGCGGTGTTGTTAGCTAAGGGACGAAATGTGAAAGTAACTCTGTCTGTCTGTCTGTATGTTACGCTTTCACGCCTAAACCACTGAACCGATTTCCATAAAATTTGGTATAGGGATAGATTAGACCTTGAGAAAGGACATAGGCTATGTTTGGTCGCGATAACCGACATCCACGCAGGCGGAGCCGCGGGCAAAAGCTAGTGCGTTATTAGTCTACGGTGGCGGTTATCTCCGGTGCGAACAGATGTGCGAGTTTTCTTTCACATTAAGCTGGCTTAGGTTGACTACCTGACTTTTTTTTTTTAGTTCCGGTCTGCTTACAAAAAACATGATTTTGTTTATTCGTAGTAGGTATACGGTTTTTGATCCCTATCTAACCCTAACATTCAGTCAGATATAAAAAATCTGTTTTTTTTTTGTTACGAGTTTAAAATAACTCATCCTACACTGATTTGTGTGTGATTATCGAGTTCATTGTTTCATCACTATCAATATTTAAAAACTAATTAAGTTAATACTCACGGCTCCACCCGCGTGGAATACCTACTTACTGGTACCAATTACCGACCGAATTATGCTTAGGAACATGGTTAAAGCCTAGAAAGCGTCTGAAGTAAAAGTAAATCACTCAGTTGGGGTTTAAATTCGAACTAAGAGAGGGCCAAGTATTCAAACAAAGGCATCCAATGCACCTTTTGGAGTATTCTGTACCTGAAGGAACCTATTCAAATACATAAATTTAATTTTGGACAAAAGTGCGGTGGGTTACAATTTTAAAACTATGAGAGGGCCAAGCATACAAACAAAATCATCCAATGCACTTTTTGGGATTTTCTGTACCTGAACATATTCCAAGACAAGAGTATATAATAGACCAAGAAGTGCATTCAATGCACCTTTTGGGATATTCTCTACCTGACCCTATTCAAAGACATTTTATCATGTACTAGCAAAAAAAAGTACCACACTTTGACTGTACTGTACTACACTGCAATGTTATTGAAACTCATTTAACTTTACTTTTTTCAACTTTACAAAGGTTTCAATTTTACTCTGGAAGAAATACAAATAAGTTAATGATTTTACATGTACAATGAGCTACCACAACATGCATAAGCAATGAAGTTTCGAGCTGTGGTCCAGAGGGAGAGAAATAGAGAAAATGTATTTAAGGTGTACAGCTCGACAAAGCTGCTTAAACCTTGTATCAGCGAGTAAACATAACTTAGATAGCAAAATTAATAAAATTAATGATATCTATTTTTGTTCTTCATTATTTAAACATTTTATAAGCATGATTTACTTCCTTGACTGATGTATTATGCAGAATTAATGTAAATCAGATTTGCTTGTGTACAAGACTTTAATGAAAATATAAATATAAATTTAAAATTTAGATTGAAATGGAATAACATTTAAAATTGGATTATCAATCATTCTAGTAAATAATATTTGTTTAAATCATTGATAACTTCAGCAAAAATCATGTCGAAAATATCAGAATAACTTCTAACAGTTTTATTAATCATTGTATAGAATATACTTAATGCTGTCCAAAATTCCTTCAATTGTATAGAATAATTTTTATAGGACAATATTAATTATTTTTGCAAGTGAAATGCTTGTGCTGGCTACTATTCCTCAGTCTATGTCATGTTCTACTACAAATACAAATTTTCTGCTAAGTCAGATGTGGAGAGTTTGATTCTCACTCTGCGCAAATTATACCTACAATTTCTCATGAATTTGAACCTATTTATGCATTAATCTACTTGATGTGTTGTATAATACAATTTAAAAGAAATTAACTAAATATATTTATTGAAATATTGTAATATGTATTTCAATAAACATACATATTATTCTAATATTTCAATAAAATTTCTTTTTAACTAAATATTCTCATTACTGCTTTTTTGCTTTAGATTTACCGTTTAAACACCATACACAGCTATTTAATAACCATCTCGAAAACAGTTGACCCATGTCAGGTGTGTTGCATTAATGTATAAAAATAAGCTGTCAAGTACCTACATATTATTTAAAATTTGTTTTGTAGTTATTAGTTTAGTAGTTTGTAGTTTTTAAGATTTGTTTTTTAAAATTGTGAATTGAAGGTTCTTGTTATTATTTATTTAATTTGTCTTTGTTTGAAGTTGATGTTGGTATCTAAAAAACTGTTTATGACAAGATTAAGGTTCATTGACAGGCTGGGAACACTGATAATAAGGGACAAAAAGACAATCATTAGTGATTACTTTCTTTGTCAGATAAAAATCTGTTTTACCAGCAAAGATACACATGAACTAGTAAAAAATAGTTAAATAAAAAAAAAATTGTATAGCTTACCTTGTCACCATATGCCACTGTTGTATGCCCATATCTTTGGAAAGGCACCGAGTCAGATTTCTTGTATGTTATTGTATACCATCTTAGTGTGTCCGTATCCAAAACATAAACAGGTATTGGTTCCCAGTCTTTGTATTCTTCAGAGGAACAATATCCACCAAAAGAATATATTTTTTTGCCAATGCATACTGCTGCATGATTGACTCTCATCGGCCCACCTTCAATATGCGCCGTCCATTTCATTTTAGAGTTTGTGAATTATGAATTATAAGTATACTTATCCCAAGTCCCAACAGATCTCTACGGGAGATGTCGACCCAGTGCCAAGGTATAATGTTATACAATGAGATAAAGAAATGCTGTTATTTCTTGATTCAATTGACTGACTTGACAGCAAACACCAAGGCACAGCCTGCAGTCATAGCACCATGCACTGTAACGGCATGCAGATAGCCAGAAAAACTAAGCCATCAAACCGAACCAGCGGAACGAGCCAGCCAAACTATGAATGAGTCTGAGCCAAACTATTTTCTTTTTATTTCATTCAATTTTTTTTCGACAGCAATCATAGCGATGGGACAACTCGAGTTGAGATTGAGCAGCTTCGAGTTAACTCGACCGTCAGTCGAGTTGCACTGTCCTTGAATACCTATTGGATTGGATTCTTCGTAACTCCATTTACGATTACTTTACATAACTAACGATTTAGTTTAGATGAAACTGGGACTTTAGTATCTCCGCACTCGAGTTAAGCGCTGCGAGTGGGTGGAGGGGGGGAGGGGGTGTAGAACCCCCCCTATGAAGGAAAAGTTATGGAAACCCCCCCTTTTTGAGTTACGATTTTTTTTAAATTCTAACCTAACTTTCGTATTTTCTTGTATTGACATCGATTTCAAGGTCGAGGTTTGTTGATTTCTGAGTGGTCTATCATGATAAAACAAGCAAGCATGCAGCAGTTATGGCGAGTGTTGAAACCACCTGCTCCTTAGCTCGCGGGCCGCCTCGCCCCTCCGCGCCTACGCGATTTTAAATAACACTCTAGGGGTAGGGCAGACAAGACTACGTGGAGATGGTTTTGCAGCGATTTGTTTCTGTCACACAGGTATATAAATATATGAGTCATATCCAAAAAAGTTGTACATTTTTCATAAAAGTGGTGTCCTGAAGTGTCACAAGGAGATAACGCGATGTTTTTAGCAGGAACAATAGCAAATGATACGATGAACTTTGAACTAAAGAATATATTAAAGACACATAATAAGAACTAGACTATTATTATATTATACCAGAAGCAGACACAGATACTACAAGTTAGTCTTAAACTTATCAATGTGAATAAAAACAGAGGTATTTTACATCAAACTGAACAAAAAATTAATATTTTTGAGATGAAAATATCGAAACTGATTAAAAAATATGATGTCCTCCTTGCCCTGTCCCCTATGAATAGTGGAATTCGGCGTATGATATGCTACTATTTGAAGTTTTTAAGCTAAAGCATACCAATAATAAATAAACAGAGGCATAATTACATGGTTTATATTTAGTAAACTTTGTAAATATCTATAAAAACTTATAAAAAGTATGTGTCCTAACCAATGGTTACTATTTACTGACATGACTTAATGACGCAGATTTTTAATCTACAACTCACGGAGATTTAGTAGCTTTATGGAAATAGATTAGGGAAACACTGACACTTGTAATAAACACTATAAAAATCTGTTGCCATCTTATTGTCGTGTCAGTGGTCATCTTTTATAATTGTTAGTGTGCGCTGGCAAAAAAAAACAACCTGCTTTCTGACGGTGTTTCACTGAAAAAAAAAAGGTGAGTTATAAACATGTTTTACATTGCAAGCCTTTAGCATACAATAGTCTTAATATAAAAATGAGTGAAAGTGCTTATATACAATAATTTGCAGAAATAAGAGAAAAGTAAGTTTATGGTGAGTCACTCAATTTCCTGATACAATTGCATCACTTTCCTGACGTCTGTAATTGGTAACTCTTTAAGGCCAAGTTCACAACATATTACAATAGGTAGATATTTTTATTTGAATATATTTAAAAAAAATACAAAAGTAAGATTAATTTACCCTACTATATTTAATTCCTAGATGCCGTTAACTGGTGCAGAACACCAAAAACGCTACATGGAACGCTTAAAAGCAGAAAATCCTGAAAATCTCGAAGAAAGGCGAAAGAAACATCTTTAACAAGTAAAACACAGACAAAAAAAAATAGCTAATTTAAAAAAAGCAAAGAAAGAAATGGTGCGAGGCAAATAGAAAGAAAAAGGAAAAGACAGATAAAAAATCACAAAAAGAAAAAAAAGAAAGATTGAAAGAAAGGAGAGAAATTCGAGCTGCTTTATATAGAAGTAAAAAAAATTTTTTTTTTTTTAAATATTCCAGTATTTTTATTAATGAGTACTTACCCTTAACATTACCATTTCCTAACATTTCTTGACGAAACAATTTCTTAACGATTTCCTGACGTACATTTATTTTGGATATGACTCATATACTATAATTAAAATAACACAATGAAATTTAAATTCAGTCATTTCTTATTAAATTTTATAAACATAGTCTATAGCTAGTAACACAGTGCGTCAACGACGTTTCACATACCGGCAATAGTCGGTAAATAATTGTGTTGTAGGTAAGTATAAATTTAAAAAATTTCATATTCATTTCAATTAGCGAAATATACGTGATATAATAAAATATGCATAAAATTTACCTTACTTACTTACTTACTTACTGCCAGCAGGGGACGCCGCGGCCGGACGGGTGATCCGCCCTCTTGCGTAGGGCCATTTCACCCATTTCCCCTATTTCCTAAGATGGGATGTGGGACGTCCGGCAATCACGGCGTTTCGTTGAACCTACCTGTTTCCTTGCAAAAACTTACGATCTGTTCCACCTTCAGATTTTCCTTAATCACTAAATATACGTATTTATTTAATTATTGAACGGAGTAAAGCATTGTAGTACGTTAACATTACGTAAAATGAAACGTTTAATGACGAGACGAAATGTCAAAAGTGTCAAAAGTGTCATAATATTGGTAAATTTCTATGATTTTTATTTATTTTTTTCTCGTTAACCATTGATCTCCGTAACTTGAAACTTTGCGTGGGGGCTTCTAATATTATTAGCTTTGTGTAAAAAAATATGGACTCCTAACTCGAGTGCGGAGATACTAAAGTTGAGCCGAATGAAACAGCGGTATCGCGTATTGCTATTTGACGCATCGTGGACTCGTGGACTTAAAATCATCCCTTGAACGCTCAAAATTACTACATCAAAATAAAAGCAAATCTTCCAATTTGTCAATGATGTAGAATCAACGGATTGTCTCAAACGGTGCAAATATACCAATTTAAGTGGTAATTATATTTTTGAACCGTTTGGAGTCGAAACGTTGGGTCCGTGGGGTCCAAGTGCGCGCGCCCTTTTCAAAGAGATAGCGAAGTGTCTAATTGACTCTTCTCGTGAACATAGGGCTGGCCTTTACCTCGCTCAAAGAATTGCTATCGCTATTCAGCGGGGTAATGCCGCCAGCCTTTTGGGCACGGTACCGGTAGAGATCGATGGGGAGGAATTCTACGATGCCTAAAGTTACAGTCTCTTCCAGCCCTGTTTTTTTTTCTCATTTTTGTATATTATATTGTACATTTAGTTATAATACAGTAATTAATTAGTCAGATGATTTCAATAAAAGGTTTACTATACCTTTTTTTCATACAAGCTTTATTGAAATCATGTATGAATATCATTTAATATTCATAATTATATGATTTCAATAAAACTTGTCATACAAACCTAATTTGAGTTACGGAAATATCAACTCGAGTAGAGATTTTCCGAATTTGCACATCACTAATCTTAGACACTTTGTGATAGCTGTCAGTCAGCTGTTATTCCATAGACAAAACATACGTTTCCACAAATAATAAACATAACATTTTCATCATTCTATTTAAATTGGCGCATTGGCCTTTGACATTATAAATTATACAAAAAAAGCAATTAAAATATTTAAAATTAATTTTGTGAGTTTGTGTAAATAATAGTATCTGAGGATGAGGTATAAAAAAAAAAACCCCTAAATACCCCTAGGACAATCCGAGAGGGGGGGCGGAAGAATTGTCCATCGAGGATAAAACCAAACGACCACGGCGAGAACTCGGACTTAACGTGCAAAACATGCGGGAAAATTTACAAGAAGAGAGCCTGGTTTCTAAAGCATCTAAAGTTACACGATGGTGTTGGAGCAAGACAGTCGTCTGTAAGTTCTTCAACTATTACCACGGATAGAGTTGACCCTCACATATCCCAAGGTAAGCCGGACTGTAAATCAAACCAGGAGCCCATTAACATCCGGGCCCGTCTTAGCATTCCCTCTTTAAAATCATCCACCTGGAAAGCACACGATCAGAACTTGGCCATCCTGTTAGAACATCCCGGAACAAAACAAGATTTAAACGACCAGGTAGAATCTTTCCAGGTTAGTATCTACTCATATCTACATGAGTATTATCCACCACCACCAAATCACGCGCGAAAAAACCGAGAAAACGCGTTCAAAATTAAAATGAGAAAAAGAAAGCGGGACCTAATCAAACGGCTACGCATTGCTAAAGCTATGGGCGACAACCAACTTAGTCATCAACTGGCCAGAGCTTTACGGGCTATACTAAAATTAATCCAAGGAATCTCAGCCCAAATAATAAATGAAAATAATAACCTCAATAGAGCAAAACATGAAGTCGAATTTGATAAGGACCCTTTCAAATACTCAAGGAATATTTTCAGTGACAAAAAGCAAGATAGGCTGCTACTAAATAACGACCAGATCTATAGCTACTACAAAAATAATTATGAGGTGCCTAAACACGAAAAACCATACGGTGAACCTAAAGCGCAAAAACCATCAAACCCTCATTTCACATTTAACTGTAATCCACCAAGCTTAGAAGAAATTGAACATCAAATTAAGAAAAAACCAACAAAAACCGCCCCAGGGCCTGATGGCATACCGTACATTATTTATAAAAAATGCCCATCGGTACGTAAACATGTTCTAAGCATATTCAATAGGATCTGGTCGAGTAAAGAAATTCCAGCAGCCTTCGGCAGGGCTAACTTTGTGCTCATTCCAAAGAAAGAAATAGTAACTAGTCCTAAAGACGCTAGACCGATAGCATTAACTAACACAATCTCAAAAATCTTCTTCTCATGGCTCCAATTAAAAATGACTAATTTCATGATCAATAACAACTATTTCAGGCCAAATCACCAGAAAGGGTTCCTACCCGGAATTTCTGGATGCCTGGAACACAATTCACTACTGGCGGAAAGCCTCAAAGATGCCAGATTAAATGAAAGGCAAATAACAGTTTGTTGGATAGATTTAGAAAACGCTTTTGGCTCAGTACACCACCAGCTTATGTTGTTTGCATTAAAATGGTATAACTTTCCGTCGATCATCCGGGAAATAATAGCCTCTTATTACGATAAATTAAAATTTGTTATAAACACCAAGGATGGCCACACGCAACCTTTAAATTATAATGTAGGTCTGTTCCAAGGTTGCTGTCTGTCACCTATAGTTTTCAATATAGTAATAAATATTTTAATAGATAGTATTACCACACATGAGAGAAAGTGGGGCTATCGGTTTAAACTAAACGGTAAATACACGGAATCCATCCTCGCATTTGCAGATGATCTCGCAATACTTACTCGCAGCCCAAAGCAGTGCCAAGACCTGTTGCGTAAAGTGGATGAATTCTGTACATGGACAGAAGGAATGAAAACAAAACCTAGCAAATGCTATTGTCTATGTCTGGGTAGGCGGGGTACCAGATATACCTCATATGATCCAGGGCTTAGTATAGGCGGGGAAAACGTTTCGACTATATCCGAAACCGTGCCTTTTAAATTTCTCGGAAGACAAATAGATAACAGAGGTTGCACTCCAGCTTTAGAAGAAGTAATTAATAACTTCATTATCGATATACAAAAGGTAGACCAGCAGCCACTAAGTAATGTCAAAAAAGCGTGGATTTACGACAACTATTTAACCTCGCGTCTTAACTGGCCGTTTCTTGTTTATGATATAAGCCAGAGCCTTCTCAAAAAACTAGATGCGAATGTTACGAAGACATTGAAGTCGTGGCTGGGGCTAGCCCAGTCGGCAGACCCATCGACATTATATAGAGCCTCAAATAACTTTGGAATGACGTTCAAGAAACCATCGGAACTATATAAACATCTAAGAGTAACCAAAATGCACGTCCTAGCGAAATCAAAAGACGAAATCGTGCAAGCTCTTCCAAAAGACCAAAGTACTAAAGAGCTCGAGTCGCGCCTCCAATTCCATAAAAAATTCATGATAGGCTCGCAGACTGGTAGGGTAGGTTTGGGTAATACTAGGAGGCAGTCAGACAAAGACATAACAAAATCTTTTCTTCAAGTAGATGAAAATAATACCTACAAAGTGCACGCAATGAACCTAGAAATACAAAACGAATGGTTAACACTAGGTGAATTTTGTATTCCCATAGCCTTAAAATGGCGTACCTTAATATACGACTGGTCACCGGCTCTCCTTAAATTCTATCTCAATGCATTCCAGTTGACCCTCCCCGACCAAAGCAATCTTGTCAGATGGGGAAAAGCCACAGATAAAACATGTAACTCATGTGGTGAAGCAATTGGTACTGCTAGGCACCTACTGGTGGGTTGTAGGACGCTATTAGACCGGGGTCATTACTCGCGCCGACATGATAAGGTATTAGAAATCGTACGTGAGGCGGTAAGTTTGGCGGTAGCTAGAGCGAAAAAGGGTTTAACCACAAACCAAAGAAATGACGTCGCGTTTGTAAAGGAAGGCTGCTCAAAAAAGACAAATCAAAAGCCGTACTCAATTTTGATAGCAGCCGCTGATTGGACATTACTCGCAGATTCGTATGAGAAACACTATAAAATACCGGAGGATGTTTGTGCCTCGTCATCCAGACCCGATATATTCCTATTTTCAAAACAGCAAAAGCGTGCAGTACTAGTAGAACTCACAGTACCGTGGGAAACTAACATACCTAAAGACCACGCTATAAAAATAAACAAATACTTTGACTTGACCAACGAGTTAACCAAAAATGGCTATGTGGTTAAACTCTACGCCGTGGAAGTGGGAGCAAGGGGAATTCCAGCTAAATCCCTGTATAACTTATTTAAAGACCTCGGATTGCCAAGAGCTTCAGTAAGCTCTTTACTCAAACGAATATCTAAAACGGCGTTGATAGGATCTTACCAAATTTGGATAGGTAGAGGGGGGAACACGACTGACGGTGGAGGTGAGCGCTGATGCATCACAAGGTGGCCACCCTAAACCTACACCTGGGTCGCAAGTCCCAGGCGCCGTCGCAGTGTTCCTCTCTGTACCACGCCATGGACCCGGCGACCGCACGGTGAATCCATGGAATGCTAAGAACCGGATCTCTATGGCGCCGAGCGTGGGCAGATACTTTGTGATGGTAGAATACCGCACTTATATATTTCATGCATTACCGCAAATATCATTAGATATTATTTGCCTATACCTATACCTAGTCCCATTGCCGGTAGTAACATAATAATCTAAAATCTAAGTGCAGAGTGCTCACAAGATACATAGGTACCAGGAACAGTGTTGCTGGCGTATGTTGTAAATTGTAACTTGTTGTGTTATCTTATCACTATCACTTAGTACCTATGAGTAAGTATAACATAAAACGTCTTTTTCTTTTCCTTATTCTGATTTAAAAAATCTAATTGTTTTGCTTTAGTAGATACCTACATAAACTTACCCAAAGTGTATATATTGCCTAGGTACCTATTTATTTTGTTCGAAGCACGGAACAGAGAAAAAGGGTTCGAAGACAATAGAATTACTTAATTATAATACCTACCTACCTAATTACGATTTCGGTCGCACACAGAGTTACCATGACTCGACCAGAATCTCATGGCAAATTGAAAATAAAAAGTTTTTTAAGTGCATACTGGAGAAATTGAAGTAAACCAGAGTACCTACTTAAATCATCTTTTTAATTTCATTTTTTTAATTTTCATCTGTTTTTCATGCATAGCCGTGGACATACCTAAGTCTTATTAAGTACTAGCTTTTGCCCGCGGCTCCGCCCGCGTGGATGTCGGTAATCGCGGCAAAACATAGCCTATGTCCTTTCTCAAGGTCTAATCTACCCCTATACCAAATTTCATCAAAATCGGTTCAGTGGTTTAGGCGTGAAAGCGTAACATACAGACAGACAGACAGAGTTACTTTCGCATTGATAATATTAGTATGGATGTATTTAGAGATGTTGACTATTTTTTACTCGAATATATAGGGAAAAAAGAAACTTCTCGGGCGGGACTCGAATCCTTGATTTTTCCCTTACAGGGGAATGCCTTGACCATCTCGGCTACCGAAACTCGAGACATGCCCGATGTGATTCAAATTTCCCTTCTATTTTTATCCGTCTTATCTATATTCAATTTGTATGGATAGCATACCTACTTAATGCTGTAAAATATCATTCAACTATTTTTTCACCTTTGAAAAATAATATATTTGAACTGCTAAAGTAAAATACTCTTACGAAAATGGCAACATGGATTTGCACAAACAAACATCCTCTCACCCTAAATGCATAGGTGTAACAAATGGTATGAAAGATATTAGAGTATGCTGTTCGAGTTGCGGGCGCGCGCGGTTCGGCGCGGTTGCACAGCGACATGTTGTGTACTTAGCATTACTTATGCTTAAAGCTGAGTCACGCACCTTTTGCACTGAATAGTAAGTATCTACTGATGACTAGACTCGAACCGACTAAAACCGCGCACAGTATCAGGTATCAATAACCAGGATGTAAGTTTACCTACCCAATAAAGCAATTCCTTTGTGGGCGAAGTGTACAGCCCCCCCTTTGAGGCACGGAGGGGACAAAGCCCACATTCGAGAGGACCATCTAAAAACAGAGGATAGCCCACGGTCAGTCGAGGTGTGAAGGAAATGCTTTATTGAGTAACCTTACACTTTCGGTGATATTAAAGTGAATCGAGTACATAGGGAAAAAGAATCTTTTCGGGCGGGACTTGAACCCGCGATATTTCCCTTACAGAGGGAATGCCTTGACTAATTCGGCTACCGAGACACGCCCGATGTGATATCTGTGAGATTTGTATAAGTAGTTAGAATACGTAATGCTGTAAAATACATTCAGAAATTAAAGTGAAGTTAAGAAATTACCGAAAGTGTAATTGAGAAATTAAACCTAGGATACCTACCTAGGATACTGATCGTTTAGAATGAACCAAGAAGAGGAAAACTAAAAGCTTCCTAAGATGACACGTACTTACTTAGTCGTACATACGTCTACAATAAATTATTTGAATTGAATTGAATGATAGGTGTGCATTGAAGCATTGACACAGCTTGGTGAACTGTCATAATATTTAATATACTTACGTAGGTATACATGGTAGCTGATTGTACATACATAAAAACCTCGTTAAACCTCCGTTGGTGTTATATAACGACTTTCAAACTTAATGTATCTTACTGAGTAATATTGTATACTTTTTTCATCAGCAAGAGAGCAATAGGCGTGATCTTTCAACGCCAGGCGGTGTTAGGGTGCGAATCATTTGTTATTATTTCTCTCACGCGTCGAGTTTCCAAACAAATTGTATTGTAACTGACAATATGAGCGATTATTGTTCGATTTTATATAAATGTTCTGTCCGTGTTGAGAAATAAATTTGATGGTGAGTAGTGATTTGAAAATGACGTCTCTAAAGCTAAAAATTACTCAGATCGTGCAATGTGATGCTACGCGTATGCTACAATAATTCGTAGCACGGGCGTAGCAAGGATTTAGTTTTTGGAGGGTTGAAGGAAACAAGTTACAAAAATTATTGACTGCGGTGTGTTAATTGATCGATTGAATGTAAATGAAAAACATAAATATGTAATAGGTAGGTGTGATACTTATTCAGTAGGTACCTATACCTACTTGGGTTGAGGGAAAAAACGTTCCTACGCCTATGATCTCATCATCAATCGGTGACCAAATTCTTACGTAGGTAAGTATACGCTATGCGCTGACGATATCACTGCAAGAAAAGAAAAAATTGAAATAAAACCCTGTACCTATCCGTGGAAACGGTAAGACAAAGTCTCCTAACAATCCTAACATTCGGAGAGACTTACCTATGTTCAGCAGCGGACTGCGATAGGCTTACTGATTGATTGATTGACGCCCTGTCTAGTAGTAGCATAGAAGTTACCTACTGGGCTTATTAAGTCAAGATATTTCTGATGCTGACTGTACCTACTCAGTCAGCGTCAGAAATATATTGACTACAAAGTCTCAAAAGGATCTTAAAAGTAAAATATTATGAGCAAATCAAACTGTTTTATCGATTTCAACAATCCAAAGAACAATCAGTCAACAGGGAATCAGGGAAGCGGGGAAGCAAGACGTTATGATCAATTTGAGTACTTTGTTCCCCAAGATCGATGTGACGCTGACTGTACTTACTATTATTTTGAAATTACTTCTTAGTTAAGTTTTTTTTAAATATCGTTAGCTAAATATACCCGATATTCTGCACCACTCTGTGGAAGGCGGTGACATGTCCTACGGCGCACAGAAAACGCATTGCCGATGACGCCCGATCTATAAATCATATTTGGGATCGGCAATCGTCGGTCCCGTCTGCCCGGAGACTTTCCTCGTTTTTTGTCTGACTCCTAACCGTTAGCGTGTGTGATAGAAGGGTGGCGACACATGTTAGTCCTATACGTTGTGACCGATTGTAACTTGATAAATTGATGTAAGGTTTACTACTTTGGTGCGCAAACATGCAGGGAAATTTTCAGCATAGGGATAGTAACTCAGACAACCTCTGTGACGTGTGCGTTCGATCCCCGCTCAGTGCAAATATTTGTATGCATGAATATAAGTATTTGCATTGGTCTTGCTGTGCCTCGGAGAGCACGATAAGCCGTCGATCACGGTTGCCATACGAACATCTATAGCAGTCGTTACGAGTAATAGGAGCCCTCAAATTTCAACAACTGGTCTACTTCGATATCGCCTTTGGGTGGTGGAGTTCAGATGGTAATCGCTTCACAGAAAATATCGAAGTTTAGCCAAATCCGCAGTTAGACTAGTAAAGCCAAGCGGACCCCAGACTTCGAGATGAAGAGCTTCGGATACGACTGGGATTAACGCTAAGAGGAAGAAGAGTAACTCAGACATCGTAAAGGTGTGGGCGTGAAAAGGCATCTAATGAGGCCGTCAAGCTGAGTGCCACCACTGTTAACATGGTACATGTTTACGATGGTGACCCTCTTTCCGAGACTTTGCCTTTGCTTAACATCAGGCGAGGTGAAGTCAAATTGACGTGTCCTATATAAAAAAAAAAACAATTAGGTGGAAGACAAGCGCACGGCGCGTCTGATGGAAGGTTCTTACCGCGTTCTATGGATGTGTGCAACGTCAGCGGCAGTGAGACAGTCACTCTCGTGCTGCCGGCATGAAGCGCAGAGAGTTTCTGTGCCGTCAGTGTAGAAGACAAATCTGACTTGGTAATTATTTTTCACAAACCTATTATGTTAATTATTGTTTCAATTTCTTATACTCAGAAAGTTAACTTGAAGTCATCAGAACTTATGGGTGAAAAACATATGTTTTCGTCCCCAGAGAAACGATTTTCCCTGCTGTCAAGGTATCTTGCCATTTCCATAGAAATATGACTAAATTTCTATTATTGTGAAGTTATTTGGACGTGTCTTATACTCGTATAAAGAAATATTGTTAATTTGGATCTCCCTCTTTATCCTATATCAATTATTTTACAATAATATTACATATTGCGATAACAATCATAGCAAACCTTAAACCACGGAGATTTGTGCGGATTGCATTTTATATTGCGATTATATATTATTTAAGTATAATCATAATTTAATAACCAAATACTTTATAAAAACAAAACAACTACAACCAAATACAAAAACAATACAGTATTTGTCTCTACTTGTCTCCAGTATAAAAATATAACCGATCCATACTATTCCTCACATTATATTAAGTATCCAGTTTCATCGATTGGATGAATACATTATAAGCTATTCAAAAAGCTTATTTGGATACGTTACACGCACCACCCGTTAGCCTATCAAACAGTAACATTTATCATCGGAATCCTATAAAAAGTAAACCGGAACTAATCCGCGATCCCCAGTCACCCCCTCGTAATCTGCATACGCCAAGAAAATAATTTCACGCCCTAGCCACATCGAGACGATGCCCCATTGTTGAGATTTTTATGTTAGACTTTGATACGTGGATACAGTTAGATTTTTAGAAAATGCAGGTATGAAATTCCTCCCAAAGTTATGATTTTTTTCATATTTTTTGTTAATTCTAAAGTAGAAGTAGTAGTAAAGTCAGCGTCATAAATCTCAAAATTATCTGAAAACTCTTAAAAGAAAATACAACTGTTTTATTGATTTATATGGCATTATGGTCCAAACTAAAGGTGTGTACCAAATATCAGAACAATCGGTCAACTGGAAGGGGGTAAAAAAACTAAATTAAGATCATAGGGAGCACATTGTTCGTCAACATCTTTTTGAAGCTGACTGTACTACTAAGTTATTAAGAATTTACTTAGTACTTTCGTTAACCCTTCTAGCCAAGTAGTAGGTACACGTCAGTTGTATACCTAATTGGTCAGAATTTCAATCCCTAGAACCCAGGCCCGCACTCTGTGGCGTGGCGGTAGTGCACGGGACTGCCACGCAGGAGGCGCGGGTTCGATTCCCGCTCAGTGCAAATATTTGTATGCATGAATATGGCTATTTGCCTTGGTCTGGGTGTTTCTATGCTATAATATGTATATATTTACAAACAAAAGTATATAAGTATGTTTATCCGCATTCTAGATTCCATAACACAAGCTATAAAAGCTTACCATGGGTCTAGATAGCGTTGTGTAGAATGTTGTGGAATATTTATTTATTTATTTATTTATTTATACCCCAGCAAACAATTTAGTTTAGTTGAAGATATTATCTAACGGGGATACTAGTGACTATCGCTTCTGTGCCAGTGATGTGAGTATTTTTTTTTAACTTTTTTACTTAGTTTACTTATTAATTTTAGTACTAAGTACTTAGGTACGCTCTTTTACACATAAATAGATGCAAGTAATTGTAATACAATTTAAATGTGTTAGTTGTAACTTATTAATTGAATAGCAATTACAACGTGTGGTATCACCTCAGATGTCCTTTTATAGTTTCAGTCAGGATTTTAATTTGAAACGTCAAGAATTAGAATGAGAGTCCGTGTAGACATAAGGACATAGAGAGTCCATTTCACAAAGCCGAAGCAACTTAATTTAGCCAGAATATATGGGGCTCTTTCATAAGGGCTTAGGAGGTTCTTATGGGGTCGGCAGCATAAGTGTATCGACACTATGTCCCTAGGCCACAGTAAGCATTTCCCTTTAGGTGGGCCATGTGCTTGTCTGCTATCCAAATGGCATAAAATATATGGGATTATGGTGTTCTCCAATAATGGCATCAGAAGGATATTATAGTATCATCAGTTTATTTAAGTCTTCTCTCCGACGTGCCATATCAAAAGCTGAGAACTGTACCCTAGAGTCATCCTACCTGTTATGACTTACGGTGCTGAAACGTGGACACTGACGGTAGGACTAATCCATAACCTAAAAGTCACGCAGCGGGCTTTGGAGCGAGCTATGCTTAGAGTTTCTTTGAAGGATAGAATTCGAAATAAGTGTCGGATGACACAGAATCAATGGTACCGACATAGCTCACAGAATAAGCAAGCTCAAGTGGCAATGGGCTGGACCTGCTGTCGAAGGACCGATGGTCGTTGGAGCAGACGAGTCCTCGAGTGGAGACCGCGAGAAGGCAAACGGAAGGTAGGACACCCCCTAGCCAGATGGACTGACGACCTGAAAATGGTGGCTGGGACAGACTAGATGCGGAAAGCGGAGATCGGGGGAAATGGCGCACATTGATAGATTGTTTGACTGTACCCTAGAGATTCGTTTATAAAAAAATATATAAAAGAAGAATCAAACTCAAATGAGTGATATGACCGACCGACCTCTAAACCGGTGCTATAAATTGTATTTGATAATAATGTTAGATAAATCATCAATGTAACTGTAAAAAATCAGTGAGTTATCCATTTCTTTAGATATCAACCTATAATGACATGGGAGAGTGTAATGTGACATCACATCGCGACGTAAAGGAGCGCAATGTGTCTAGTCGACGGCTCGATCGACGTTATTGATACACGGAAAAGATTTCTCTTTGATAGTTGCGGTCGTGCGTTTTGACGCCTCGGTTCTTAGGCTAGTGGTGTTGCAATTCTGGCATCGACTATCAATATATCGATATTCTAATCACAGGTTAAAACTACGGCTTGAGATTGTAATAAGTGAAGTCTTGAACTCTACAAGTTTCTCAGAAATGTATAGATTGTATGCTACAGGTTTTTTTTTATCGTGCGTAAAATCCCCACGGATACCACCCCCACGGAGCCGGTGGAGGCGGTTATGTCGGACTCGGACCGACTATACGCACGCCGTCTTGGGTCCTTGGTTGTCGGAGGTGAGATTGCCAAAAGCATATCTCTCGCACCCCGGCAGACCCAGGACCATTTCTTTCGAGATGGCCCCCTTCGGGTTGTGGGGACCACAGTGTCCCCATCTAGCCCCGGTTACGGGGAGGTGCATTTGGCGCCACCGCCGCGGCCTGCTTTCTGCTAGGGTGACAGGTGGCTCCACCGGTCATCCCCAGGCCAGCGCTCATGGAGGACAGAGGTCGTTCTGCGACCTCCGACGTCCGGTTCGCCTTCGCTCTGCGCGGGCTTCCCGGGCTTCCCGGGCCCGGAGTCTAGTCCGGACCCGACCGGCCGCCTCCTTCTCGAGCATTACTTGCTCGCAGAAGGAGACAGCCGCACCCCAAGCGTTCGCGCATCTTACCATCGCTGTGGCGAGTGTGAGGACTCCCACTCCCAGAGCCGCCACTAGGACCCGCCTCGGCGTGTCCCACGCCTGGCACTCGGTCAGCGTGTGCAGCTCTGTGTCCTCGCTCGCATCACAGTGATGGCACTCGGACGTTGGCTCCTTCCGGATCCGACACAGGTAACTCCCGAAACACCCGTGTCCGGTAATCACCTGCGTCAGCCGGTACGAGAGGCTGCCGTGTGGCCTCTCTAGCCACTACTCCCACTACACTCTAGCCGCTCCAAAGCGGCAGCCGTGTCCTTCAATTTGGGGGCCAGTTTTCGGAGATGTTCCCCGAAGTTCCACCGGCCGTCGAGCACGAGCCCCAGATATTTCATGTGGGGCTTGATGTCGATGGAAATGTCTCCCACTATGAGACTGGAATCCTCCGGTGGCACGCGCCGAGGCCCATGAAAGAACATGGCCTCGGTTTTATGCAGAGCCACCTCGAGACCCAGCCGCCGGATCCGCTCCACGCCTTGGGCAACCGCGGTCGTGGCCTTCAGGGTCGCTTCGCGGTATGTAGCCCCGCACGCCGTCACCAGCGTGTCGTCCGCATAACACGCGACGGCGGCACCGTCCGCGAGCTCACCGCGAAGCACCCAGTAGTAACCGATGTTTCACAGTAGCGGTCCCAGGACCGATCCCTGCGGAACACCGCACGACATCTCTCGCCGACCGAGCCCGGTCGCACTTGGGTAGACGACTGATGCAACAGGTATGGGAAATAATGTTACTCAGTGATATGCCCCATATATATCTGTTCGATCGTTTATGATTCGGCTATGCTTATGGCTGACCAACTCATCACTATCAATCATTATTTAAAGAATAAAACAATATTATTCTGACTAAGCGTTCGGCCGGAACAAAGATGTTCCTTCAATTAAAAAAAATTGAAATTAAGGAGTTTATTGATTTTGGTATAGTATCGATTTCAATGGTTCTGTTGGTGGAATAGTTCCTTATTCAGTTAAAATATAGTTAGGTACAGTATATTTTACGTAGGTACTATATATTTCAACGGTATATATTATTAAAGAGCTATAGTATGTAGTGTAGAAATATGATGTAAGTATTCTTGGTATAATAAATTTATTAACCAATGGTTATATTATCGATACTGTGTTCGATAGTATCTTCTCCAAGACATCTCTAATTCACGTAACGTTCCCCACGCAGCGCTACATTTATTGATGGACTTTGGAAGTTTTCAATATTATGGCTACTTTACATATCATATGGAGAGTTTTATTACGATTTCGCATTTGCCGCCTGTTGGGAGAAACGATTTTTACCATCATATCAAAAAGAGGGTTTGTTAAACTTCGTCATCAATATCTGTAATCGAAAATATTGACGAAATAAACCAAGTATTTCTGTACAATATACCATTTTCCTGGTGTAAAAAATTAAATCCATATTTTTATCATTTTCATATCAGTTGACGTTTATACTAGCTATTTTTTTGCCATCCAAACCTCCGCGACAACCGTATGTCATTTTTATGTGGCCACTTTTCGACATTATATTCCTTTCTATTGTGGCAAAGGTGCTCATAGGGATAAGGGCCTTAATATACGATTATCGGTGGCACTCACTATTGTGCTTGACCTATTCCTTGAGTTATTGCCCCTAACGCCAATGATAGCTCAATTTTGAGATTCTTTTGGAGCTTTAATATGAAATAAAGTAGTTAGGCACGTTTCTCTATAGATAAGTTGGTCGGGTAATTTATAACCACACTAATGCTAAGTACTAAGTAGTACCTGTATTAGAATGTTTACGTTGTACATGGGGTTTCAATCGCGTAAGTATTTTTAGGTATTTTTTAAGTTAGATGAGATGCCGAGGTTAAATTAATGACGGCAAAGAGTGTATAGTTGTGCCGAAGAAAATATACGAAATGGAGAAATCAAGAGTGAGGATGGTCCAAACTTTTCGAAAACTACGCTAAGCCCGATAAGATCGTCTAAACTCTAAACAGTGTAACTTGATGTGTTCGATAAATTTACTAAAGAAATATGCTCTTATGTTTTGTGGTAACCAATAGTAGTTGATGCCAATTTTTTCTCCTTTTTCAAATAGGGAACTCGGCAATAAGTCTAGAAGTAGGTAAGATCCAAGATCTTGGATGATGCTTTTCTGATTAAATCTATCTCTCACTTGAGCATTTCATTTATTCCGACGTTTTTCGAACTTAAAAGTTAGAATAATAAAGCCGCTGCCAGTCTTCTGGGAACGTTGCCACAAGAGGCATGCGATGCGGAGCAATTCTACGACGCGTTTTAATTTTAGTCTTAGTTTTAGTTTTTAATTGGTTTCTTTTATTTTATTTGTAATTAGTAGTTTTTTAGTATATAATTATAATGTATTCTGTAAATTACCAATAAATAAACAAGTGTGAATAATAAATGCTTTAAAAAATTCATTCAAATAAATCTAAATATATTTATTTGCCTAAATGGATCGGTGTCGGTAAATAGTTTAATTTAAATAATTAACGACCATATTAAATGCCATTTACAAGAACAAGATTAGACGTCAACATCATAAGTTTTACTCAAAGGTCAAACTATCAAGAGCAGCGGAGACAAAAACACAAAAATCGGCCATTACGAACAAGCAAGTCGCAACTTCTTAAAACATCCTTATCCAAAGAACACATAAAAAGCAGACATCGTTTTTCTTTTAAAAAACTCTCTCATTTGCCTATCAATAGTGGTTGAGGCAGATCTGACCGTAATAAATGTCATACTTTATGGCACTTAGGAAAAAATGCAAGGGAGCCATTTTACATTTTAGCCGGTGACCGGGGATCGCTATGTCGAATTACGCATTTCGAGTAGCCATTTCCTCAGGGAATTTTAAATATTTTTCGTTTGGAAACATCGGGTTCTTGTTGTTGATTTACGATGTTTACTGTAACTATATGAAACTGCTGTTCTCTTCAAACAATATAAAACGTAATTTATTTCTTTATCTTGGATTGAAAATGTGGTGAAGAAAGTTTGCACAAGTAGTTTCTAGAGAGACTCTATGGGGTAGTCATTAGGCGCAATTTTCGCAATTCGCACTTATTGTAGCTTCAGCTCTGGTTAGCTTATTATATGCTTTATGAAGGTCCGCAACTGAACTACGTCACCTGTGTCGAATTTTGTAACCTACAGTACAATAACAAATATAAGTATATACTAGGCATTTGCGTTATAGTTAGGTACCTATATTATAACCCTGAGATTATATATATTTTGCACTTAAATACCTACGTTTAAGGATCTCTCTAATCCATTTTAACAAAAGAATAATTAAACTACTGGGAATCGTAACCGCGTTCTTTCCCTTACCTTACAGGGAGAATGTCTTGACCAACTTACTAGGCTATTGAGACACGTATTTCCCTATATTGTCGATTTGTATAGTTAGCATACTTAATGCTATAAAATTCATTCAAATAACTACTTTTAATAATATCGATATAACATACCTAAACAATTTCAAGAGTATCTAAGTATGTTTAAAGAATAAAATAATAACCATAATCATAAAATCATACCTAATCTTAATCTGATTCTTCTTCAAAGTCGAAAAGTTGAATGGCATTTCGTTGAATTAGCAATAGGATCTGTTGAGTACATCAAAATACCGCTGCCGGCCGTACCAACATCAACACAGCCAGATGACAGCTCGGTGGCCAACTGCATGTGATCAATCAAAGATTTAAGCCTCCCTACGGCCAAATACCGAAATTGTTGCAAAAATTCAAATTAAGTCGGAGAGAGACGTGTTTATCGGTGAAACGCCCGCATTAAAATACTCCTATAATATGCAATATAATAATACAGGCTGTGTGAATTTAAATACTTAGTATTTAAATTCACACAGCCGACCACAGACAATGTATTTAATAATTATATATCTTGAACGCATCGTTGCGGACATTCAAGTGCTCGACGACTGATAGGAGTTGTAGGTGGGTAGGTACACCACATGCCACTAGTATTGTATATTTTTTTGTTATTTCATTATAAACACAGTGGGTACCTATCCATTTTTCCTGTCATGTATTGGGTATTGTATACGGAATTATTTTGTTATCTTTATGGTCTTTTATTGGATTTTGTAATGTGTGCGATTAGTCCGCAATAAAAACAATTTTTCTTTCTTCTTTCTTTCTTTCTTTCTTAATAATTACAAACAGTCGGGTTATGATTTTGAAAAGTCAAAGTCTTTATTCGTTGAATATGGTACAAAATGGTGTTTAGGTACGTTCAGATCTCATATTCAACGGGTTCTGGCGTACAATTATTATTTATCATTAAATATCAACAGATGCAAATGGACATTTGATAGTATGATTTTCAATAATAGGTAACTTTTCAATCGGTAATCGGTACATCCTTGGTTTAGTCTATCTTATCAACTAGCTGTTGTCCGCGTGAATGTCAGTTAAACATAGTCTATGTGTTAATCCAGGGTGTCAGCTAACTCCATACAAAATTTCATTAAAATCTATTCAGTAGATTGTTTATACGTGAAAGATTAACAAACATCTATCCATCTATACTTATAAACTTTCGCGTTTTTAATATTAGAAGGGTTTCACAGTTACACACCTAATGAGCAACGGATTAGGTGTTGATGCAGCCTTTCCTTTTGGTCAAACAGCAGTTGCGCCTATGAAAGCCTTACAAGCTAAGCCAAGTCGAGGAGAAGAAGTAGGTACCTAAGCGAGGTCCGATGTACAATCCTCAGCTGCCACCAAGAATAACGCTAACATGATGATGATTAATCACGATAATGAATCAAAACGAGATGGTGGATCAAAAAGTAAGATACTAGCTTTTGTCTGCGGCTCCGATCGCGTGGTTGTCGGTTATCGCGACCAAACATAGCTTATGTCCTTTTTCAAGGTCTAATCTACGAGTACCTACCCTTATAACAAATTTCATAAAAATAGGTTCCGTGGTTTAGGCGTGAAAGCGTAACATACAGACAGGCAGACAGACAGACAGAGTTACTTTCGCATTTATAATATTAGTATGGATAACTTTGTCAAGTTAACTTTCACTAGGTTCCATATAAAGTGAAGTATCGTATCGTGAGCATTTCAAACCCATCATACACAATTATTCAAAGAGATTATGATCTTGATTACCTCTCCTATTACTCATCTTATTGTACTCTTATTTACTCAGTTCCTCTAACCCCTCCGGGAACAGAGGCGACAAAAGACAGAATCGTGGTTGACACTTTTGTCGCAGGATTTGATAGATTGACGGATGGGGTATTGTAATGAATCTATCCACAATTGAATATAAAAATAGAGGGTGGTCGTGGGATCTGTTTGTTTAAAAAATATATCGATTTTGGGTTTGTCTTATCGGATTATTTACTTAACTTTGTTGGTTATTTGATGCTATATTTTTATTTCAATTTATTTAACCGGGTCTTCCCTCGCTCTAAAGTCGGCTAACTAATTGATGCTAAGATAAAAATAATGAGTAAGTATAGGTATGGAATATTTACAAGTTAAAGGTAATTTAAATAGATTTGCAACTTTCGTAACATGCACCATTTAAGTATTAAATAGATTTAGAATTTAGATATTAATATATATATATGAGGATTCATTCTAATTTTCACCAAAATTATAGGCACAATTAACAAAATATTTCTAAGTCATATAATGGTACATTATATGACTACGTTACAGTAGAGATCTACTAATTTAGAATCTGTAAAGCTATCGATTTTTATTCAACCCTACTAGAAAACACAACAGAAGAATGAAATGAAAAGTAGTACAACACAAGAAAAAATATTTACTTCTTGACAATAGAAGTAAATATTTTTTCTTGTGTTGTACTACCACGTAAGCCTGATTTATAATTTAGTTAAGCCTTCGATCATTGAATTACGAAGCTGCTGGAGCATCTTGAATGTAAGTAAATGGTGGCACAGCTTTAGATTACGGTGACACAATATTTGCAAGCGCTGAGTGCGTGTGCGCGATAAAAATATTCTATTTATTACGTACCACGGTGGAGGTACATTCAAAACGCGTCACGCGTTGACATCTGACTTCTCCACGTTTCCAAACACGTACTCGGGTAGGGTTGAACCGATTGGTTCTTAAAAAAAAGTTATTCATTTGGAGAGACGATATAATTTAAAGAAGTGGAATTAGAAACTATATTTGAACTGAAGGAACACATTGAATTTTGGTGATATTTTTATCTAGGTTTTGTTTTAGAATGGTTTTATTTCTTGTTTATGATTATCATTCTGGGCAGGAATCGTCCAATTTAAAGAAAAAAGCTTGCATCAGAGCCTCGTTCGTTAATGGTCATATGTCATATTGGACATATTGGAGAATCGATGTGTTCCAAAGTCAAAATTCCCTTCACTGCTTAAAAAAATAAGGTTCATTTTTTACTTTTCTCTCCCTAATTTCTATGTTTAAAATCTTTATTGGATTTGGATTTGTTGATATAATTCTACAGTTTACAATTTACAGTTCATAGAAGTTTGGAGTACAAAAATCGGTTTACTTATATTTTTCATTTCATTTTTACTTCCTTAGTAGGTATCTATAAGCACTTGTAAGTAAGTATTATAGTTTCTGCTTTCTGCTGTGCTGGGCCAACCTGAGAATGCTCGAGGCTAGAGGTGGCTCACACACCCAGAATGCTCCCGCTGTAAACCACACCCAACCTGCCGAAATCCTACTTACTTACCACCCGGCCATGGACTGCAATGGACGACCTGAAAGTCCCTTATTACACTGAGGTGGGACTTCAGTCTATTATGTTGACTGTTACAGGGCAAATCGGGTGCCATGGGGCTAGTTGGATGCAGAAGGTGACCTGTGACTGTGGCGCACCTCTACAAACAATAGCTCACCTACTATCGTGCCCGATGTGCCCGAATACTTGCACAATAGAGGACCTCAACAAGGCGACTACCGGGGCTATCAGTGTCGTCAATTTTGGGCTGGACACGTCTGATTGGACCAAAAATTTGCCATCGCCTCGTAGAAGAAGAAGAATATAGTTTAGATATTTTGACATGCACCAAAATTTTTGCAGGGGTTTAAAACGTGCTGGAGTAATTGGCAGCCCTGTGTCATATTTCGCGGGATCACGCGTCCGCCCGCCCCTGTCAAATGCGGGTACTTATATCTACACAGTCAATACGTGCGAGAGTGAATAATTTTTCATCTATTCCCATTAAATGTCTTCCCTTCTACGGAGATGCTATCAAAACTACCAGTTTATTACTTTTTGGAATTTGTTACTGTTATAAGTACCACTTACCTATATACCTCTACGGAAAAGTCTTTTTTACCTATTTTTTTAGGGGTAGTTTGAGTAAATTATTAACTTTTCTTAGTAAAAATCGTTTTATTCGGTCCATTGTTTTAATCCATAAAATATTTAAACAATCATAACATAACATAAACTCACGCCTGAATTCAAGGCAGAGGTGCTAGCACCCACACTCAACAAACAATCAACTTGACAAATTATTATTTTTCTCCTAACTTTTTAATCAGTCATTAGGACAAGCTTTTATATGAACACTATCAGTAGATATCATATTGCTTTTTTGTGAAGACAACTTTATAACAACACAGTAAGATATTTGTCTTAACGTGATCATCAGAACCTACCATTATCTATTTTATTATCACTTATAATGTAATCGACAATATATTGTTTCTATTCAATACCATAATCAAAATCATAATCCACTTGTCAAGGGGGGTAGGTGAAAACTTAAGCTATTTCGCCATTGACATCATTAAAATACCCCTTTGCCCAGTTGCTTATCATCTTTTTCGTGTCATGCATATAACGTTCAACGTAACACTTTCACAAAAATAAAGCACATGAAGGTACAAAAACATGTACCTAGTGTGCACCTAAAAAATACCCGAGACTATTCAGCGTAGAAAGTATCATTCATACACCACTGCGGTCAGCGGCGAGTGAGCTGCTCTGCACAGTCAAAAGAGCTTTGACTTCAAAGCTGAATAACTGGCAACATCAAGAGAATGCAAAATAAACTTGCAACACTAAGGTAAGAGTGCAAAATAAATGCGGCAACAGCACATTACACAGCCATTGGATCAAAAGGCAGACCGAGCGTGAAGTGATGAAAACTGGAAAAATAAATCAACCCCTTACAAGTGTGGGCTGGGGACGACTATTCTGGGATCTTAAAGTGACTAGATATGCGAAAGCGTCATTGATCGATTGACCTAGTCTTTACTAAACACTTTTTCATTCACTTCATACAGGCTAATGAGTAATTGTTAACGGACAATTTAATGAGGCGTAAAGAAAGTAGTTTTGCAAATAAATGAACAATTATGTATAGGGTGAACTTGACAGAATATACATTTTATAACTAACCGATGATTGTAAATGCTTGTTATCTTATTTGACGCATGGTTAATTCCTTTTACATATACCTACTGGTGTTATAAAGGGGAAAATTTTGTATCTTTGTAGTTAATAGGCAAACTTTGAAACTACTGTACCGATTTCAAAAAAAAAAATTATCCTTGTGTGACATAGGCTAATTTATATCTCGACTTTTCTACTGGATTACCTAAGACCTACGCATGGGAAACCACGGGATGATGCTAGTGTTTTTTTTATAAAGAATCAGCTTTTTCCTGAATACTGATTCTGTATATCGGCACACTTCTCTTTGCTCGTGTTCACCGTGTCAATATTGTCAGACACTTGTGAGAGAGACGTATGATTTTTACATCAAAAGCAACACGACTCAAAGCACAGCAAACGAGCATTTACACTTGACGGGTTCGTGGTGTTGAAACGGTATTAACTGGCGACATGATCTTACAGAATATTTAATGTTTATTTAGGTTTTAGATTGTATGAAAGTTCTTAGCAGTTCAAGTTAAAATGATTTAGGTATTGGAAACAAGTGAATTTTGTGATTCCTGGCTGAGGCGATAAATAAGATGTGGTTATAATGTTAGGTACGGCTAACGGTAGTCTGAAATAAATGATAATAATTCCGAGACTTCAAGCTTCTAGAGAGTAGAAAGTTTCTTATACAAAGAATGTATTAAAATAGCGCAGACATTTCGACATCATGCAAACAAAGTAGGTCCAGACTTGGCAGTCTGTGTGTACTTTGTGCCAATTAGTTTTAAGTTTATTTAATTGGATATTAGGAAAAAAAAGAAGAAAGATGAACTATTACTTGAAGGTAATTTAGGTTTAATTCTAGCTGAAAGATAGTTAATATAGTTTAGGCTTTTATAGCTGATGCTAATACTGGAAGAGATAATCTAAATAAAAAAAAAAGAAAATATAAAACAAGGTATGTGCAAAACTGCAGATTCAGGCGTCAAAGAATTCTCCCCATCAACGTCAACCGGGAGGGTGGCCAGAAGGCTGGCGGCATTGCCAGTTGAATGGCAATGCCAATCCTTTGCGCAAGGAATAAACCAGCCCTCTGGTCATGGGTAGTGCTATTAAACGTTTTGATATTTCTTTGTATAATAGACGTGCACTTGGACCCCATGATCCCAGCGTCTCAATTTCCTTCGAAAAAAAAAAAGATATTTGTACTGTATTAAAATATTACCAGATCTTTCTTGTGCATACATATTTATTATTTTTTCCTATTACTACATTATTGATTGATATAATTGTTATTTACGTAATATACATAATAGTTATTATATTTAATGTAATAAGTAGGTATTGTTCTACCGTAGAACTGTTCAGTAGAACAAGTGGGAGCAAACACATTTTTATAATTTCCCATTACGGAAATGGGCAAATTCAAGGCTTTTTATGTTTTCTTTTTTATTTACCTCCATATTGTTATAATGTATGCTTCGTAAACAGAACTACTTAACAAACAAATCACAACAAAAACGTACAAGTTAAAGTTATATTATTACATCGATGGCACATGACGTTTTCATCCTATTATTTTATCGTATGTCTCCCTATCCATCCCCAAAGCGAGGGCTATTCTACCTCTCCGGACAGCCACCACCGCGATGTTATTACTAAAGTGTCTACACAATTGAAGCAACGTAGACATAGATTGTTCCAGGAAGTTTCACAAAGCGGCGTGGAAAGCAAATTAGTGAAAACATAAATTATCGAAAGCGCAGCGGTGCCACTTGCATTGCGAACAAATTTAATTTCCTAGTTAGTACACCAGTCCCGAGGGCTACCATAAAATGTGCGTCCGAAATTTCGGGCTCACCAATACCCCTAAACAGGCTGCACGAAACACAGGAAAAGGAGACGATTTAAGAAGTATCGTTGAGAAGTACCATACATTATAAATAAATTATAAATTAACTTAATTATTAAGAAAATAAAACCCGACTGCAATGTAAAAAAATACAACTGAAAAGCAAATAAAATAAATGATTAAAAATAAGAAAGCGGACTAATGCTGAGAAGGTTGAAAAAAGTTTGATAGCAGGCGGTACCCATTTGCAATCATAAACCGAACCAAAATTAATGCATAGATAAATACTTACATATAGTCTCGAAAAACATTACCTTCCTTCCTTCAGCAGTCGGGTAATAAAGCGCCTTATACTTGTATAGATAGGTGTCAGATTTCATTCTAGTTTCTGCGTCCCGTTCGACATTCTAAATTCATTTTCACCTCGCCCAGGCAGGAACCAAATAAGTTACGTTGTGATCACCACGAAACCCAATTAAATGAAATAGCAATTAGTATCATGAAGTTACTTCGGATTGTATTATTTAAAAATAATAATAGTAATAAATCTTTATTTGCGAGAAACATGGTTTTACAATAGATGTAAGGCAGTGTTTCAAAAAGTACAGCACGTTTCACCGTGTTTGGTGTGCAAATAATTATCTTATTTTGTATCTGTAAGTAAGTAGTGTGCGCCATATATTTGTGTTCTTTCGGGAAGTAGGTGCCTAGTGAGGTATGTTATCTTCGAGCTTGTACACTGGAAAAATGCATTACATTGTCCGAAACTTCCGCTCTCAATTTCGGATATAAGTTTTATGGTAGGCGCACAGGGTCGCGTACACCTATTGGTTTGGTTGCATTATTTACTGCACTTTGGGACCGTTCGGTGAATACCAATGTAATTAATTGGGTTGTGGTCTGCGGATTTCCCGTTGTTCAACTTCTATCATTTGTGTTTAGATGACTAAAATCTGAATATTCTCTAATGTTGCGAAATATAAGTAAATTCAAGAGGATATTTTTTAAAAGCTCATTAAGTAGTGTGCAAAACCTCAAAAATACTTTAACTACCCGACTCACTGGTAAAACGAATTTCATATTAGTCGCACTGTACCTTAAGTAGGACAGAAATAAAAAAGCCAACCTTTTTTTTCTACATTTTCATAATCTTCTATTGCAATCAAACCCACGTTCTCATCAAAACTTCGTCGCCAAGGGAGAAATAATTTGTTATTTTTTTTTTAACTCGCCATCAAAATCCATGCCATTCGATTTAATATTAATATCTATGCAAAATTTTCACGTTTCATAGCGGGGATTACAGTTGTTGGGCGTCGCATCGCAAAGTTACGGCTTTAATATAAAAATAAAGTTTAACGAGAGCGCACAGTCTGTTGCAGCTTTCCAATGTTGAGCTCGATTTATTGCTTGGCAAAGACCATTTGTTTCCTATACTTTTTTGTGGGCTAATCCGTATATCTCTTCATTTTCCAACAATTTTTTAACTGGTCAGTAGTGGTCAGTTTTACAATTAACAATACCTTCGTTTTCATCGTTCGCGTATTGAGTTTTGAATGGAAGCGCCTGGTCGAATAGTAAGAGCAATTTATACCTTATTTGCGGTTATTTTACTAGACAGTATGTGGAGATTTATGTATTACTATATATATACTATATATATACAGTATTGAATGAAATTTTAAAGTAGCATTTAGTATGTTATCGTTGAAATCGAATAAGCTAAGAAAAATTTAATCAGTACAGGTGGGTTGAAACCCGCGATCTTTCCCTTACAGGGGAATACTCTGACTACTGAGCCACCGAACCATGCCTAAATCCATTCAAATTTTCCTGTACTCCGTCTTAGGGCGACGACCGTCGGTGGGAGTCATTTACCGATCCTCGTACGAACTATCGGAACCAATGAATGAGGTTCCAATTATTTTTAAACATTGCTTTAGATTTTTTGATGGAGAATTAGGGACCTTCGGGATCTTCGGTGTCCAAGTCAAACTCACCTTTATGCCGACAAGGAGGTGGATATATGGACGAGGCTATGGCCAGGATCGAAGATGGTAGTCAGTCTAATACAAACCGAAATAAGACCCATTTGGATTAGGAGACCACACAGATCGATCCTGGCCACAAAAGTTCATGGGTTGAATCAATATGTATAATTAAAATATGTTTAAACAGTGTGTTTCTATGTTTAATACATTTAATACATGAAAAAGAGATGGGTATACCTCTTTTCATACAACTTTAGAAGATGTATACTTATCTCCGTTACTGTGAGCACGAATAAAAAAAAAAACTCAATCTGTTTTCTGCATTACAGAACACATATTACAAGCTACTCTTCAGTATAGATTGCAGTGTGTAGTTTGTCCAAAGTAAGCATAAATAATTTACATTATGGCTATGAGAATAGATTATAATAAAGTATACTTTTCGAATTTTAATAAAGTATACCTCTAGTAAAGGACATCAAGTAGTTATTTTTTTACATTTAATAGGTAATAAATGGTAATAATTTCCAGTACGTAAGGGCTGTTAACATAACATTGTACATCATGTTGAATGCCTGCAACATAGTGTTGTACAATTATTTATATAACCTACATACATTTGGCATAAAATATTGCAGCAGCAGTGAAGTAAACTGGTTATGATGATAATTAGGAATAATGTTTTCGACAGTACGTTATGATTTGTTGTACAGTCAGCCTCAAATCGATTTTGATGAACAAAGTACTCAAAATGATTTTAATGCCTTGATTGCTCACCTTCCTGTGGACTGATTGTTCTAATATTTGCTACAGTTTGATTTACTCTTAATACAAGAGTGTTAAGATCATTTTGAGACTTTGTAGTCAAGATATTTTTGACGCTCACTGTACAAGTCCTGAGTATTTCGAATTGTCTTAGTGAACTACAGCGGCGATAGATGGCGCTATCAGGTTACGATTTAAGATTCCATCGGAGTTAGCGGAGATACATACCGGGTTTAAGGGGAAGGGGCTTCCGAAGCCGAAAATCTCTATCAGTACTCCAGGTAAATAACACATTGGCATAAAAATAAAATCTATTTGGTCAAAAAACATTTTATTCGATTTAAAAAAAAATATTTATTTTTATTTTGCATTATTTACTCTCCATCGCGTTAGCAAAGCTAAATGAAGCGGTAGTTTCATAAAAAGAAAAGTTTTTTTGTAATGGTGTTTTTTTTAATGAAATTACCGTTACCGCTCTTTTACCATTCTTAATTTAATAAGCTCAGGTAGATAATTTATTTTAACTATAGGATAATACCCAATTGTGTCATCAGACAGTTCCGTTCAAGCCGTACTCCAAGTTGTGAGGTACACCTACAGTTAAATTGTTGGACGATATCTGTGGCGTAGCGGTAGAGCGTTTGATAGCTACGCAGAAAGTCTCGGGTGCAATTCCACATAGCCTATGTCCTTTTTCAAAGTCTAAGCTATCCCTATACCAAATTTCATCAAAATCAGTTCAGTAGTTTAGGCGTGAAAGCGTAACATACATACATACAGACAGACAGACAGATAGACAGACAGAGTTACTTTCGCATTTATAATATTAGTATGGATGTATGAATATGGCAATTTGCATTCTCTGTATATCTGTTTTAGTGTATCCAATGTTCCCATACCATATGTGTAAAAAGACTTTATATACGTATGTCCATACCCAAACACCTGCTAGTTAAGATTTTGGGTCTATAAAGCATTGTGTAGAATGACATAGAATATTATTATAACTCTACATCTCCGCCCAATGATAGGGGCCTGAAGCTTAGCATGAGATCTTATAACTTTTACGTAAAGAGCGTTACGAGTTGGTGACTTATGCTTAACGCAAAATTTTGCACTTTACTTAGTCTCAATTTAATGTGTTTAATGGGACATAACATGTTGTGTTTCTGAGTTTACTACAAAAGAGTTGATTATGCATGATTAGGTATGCAAGAATTGCAACTGTCCGGAGGCATGTTCAGTCGACATAAAAAATAGTCTACCTAACTAGGTAGACTATTTTTTACGGTACGGGAACCGGGATACAATTAGTGTAGTAAGTGGTATAAATAGAAGACAACAGTAGGGAAGGGTGAAAATTTTCATAAGGCAAGCCGGCTATAATATTGGAGTGTAAATGTAAAAATCTCTACCACGGCTTGCCTTTGCAGAACAAGCCCATAGCAAGAATCTTGGCTTTCACAAGCCGTAAAAGACAACACAATAAAATACGCTTATCTCTTTCAACTATAAATAACATCACAGAGGTAGGTTAATACATGACACAAAAATAATTTATCACAAATATGTTGTGAAACATCAGAGTAGGTGAAGTGAGGCTGAGTTATTAATTTGTTTGTCTGTTGATAATGAGAACTAGAGATTATCCAGCGGGGAAAATATTCCGCTTATAGCAAAGCCGTACTTACGTAGGTATATTGTTTGTTATATGTCAACAATGATAATCTGCGTTTGTCACGATGTGCGTTGTTAATCGGTGTCTCTGATTAATTATGTTGTATTGCTAGAATGAAACGTAGTCGCGTATGACTTAAAAAAATAAGATTTTTGACTTTGATATCTAATGTGTAACCTGCCTAGCTGATTAATTATCTAAAATCAGTTACGAAACTTGCCGAAACCCACAATTTTTTAATTACACACAGCGGTATCTAGACGGAGACCTATCGTAACCCTGTTTTTCTCTTGTCTATTTTCTTTTCTAGAATGTAATTGTAGGTACGTAACGTAACGAACGTAATTGGTGCTGGCTTTTTTCTTAACAACAACAACAACATAAGGTAATAAATCGGCCAAGTACGAATTAATTGCTGCATTAGTTTATCCTTTACATTATATTTATTGAATACTATCAAACAGTCTTATGCAATTTAAAACTATGCATTGTAAAAGTAGATGAATTTTTCCAATGTTTCTGTTTAACCATCATAATATGTAATATATACTACAGTGGTGGATATCTAAGGCAATTTAACTAAATTACTTTAGTAACGCTAGTCAGAAGAAATTTAAGAATCTTATAGTTAAATTTAATTAAATTACAATTTGGTTAGCAGAGAATAAAAAAGTCAAATTAAAGAATTACAGTAGGTACTGAATCAAAACAGGCTTTGCGAGACCAATTTGATAATTTTCAAAAACTGTGGTCATACTTACCTACTACTTAACATGATATTGATGAAAGAGTTCATCGAGTTATACTATTAGGTATATTGAATAGATCACAGACCGTCAAGAACTTAAAAATGATAGAATGTTCTATGATGTTCTATGACCTACTGACATTTTTGGAGATTAAATTTTAAAATATGAAAATAAAATCTTATTTTTTCTAGACACGTATATTTATAGTGATCGCGACGCCACGCAAGAGGCGCGGGTTCGATCCCCGCTCAGAGCAAATATTTGTATGCATGAATTGTGGTATTGGTAAATGGTATTTGCATTGGTCTTTGATGTTTCTATGTATAATATGTATGTATTTACAAAAAAAATGTATCTAAGTATGTTTATCCGCATTCTAGATTCCATAACACAAGCTGGTTAATCTTACCATGGGTCTAGATAGCGTTGTGCAGAATGTTGTGGAATATTTTATGTATCCCCTACTCTTGTAATAATAATTTTTATACTTATCACGAACAGTTTATACTTAAGTAAAACAATAGCTCTTTACTTACCAAACAAAAACACAGTATTCAAAACACTTTTTACATAATATTATGGCAACGACACATGTTGGATTCGATACCAATATTACAAAGAATAATCATTGAAAAACACCCTGAACAAAGAACTTTATGAAAGCAAAGGAGTATTTGCACCCCAATAAATTTCAAACGACTTTATTTCTTTTACAATAAAACTCATATTGCATCAATTTATGGTCTGTAGGCTGAATGTGATACAGTGGTATCAGAGACGGAACCTATTGAAGTGTTTCGGGAGTTTCGCCAAGTTGTCGAACGTTGAGATCGCTATTGTTTTAGACACTTTAACCCCTTTGTATTGTAATCAGGCTCATAATATATTGAAATAAGTACCTACTTCTGTGTACCTACCCAACAATTGGACTATATGTGGAGATATATGTACCTACTTGTGAAGAAATCTATAGACACCAAAATACTCGTTGCTTATACCTTCCTTATTGTACTTATACACTTGAATGAAATTTTACAGCATTTATTAAGCTAACTATACAATTTGATTATATCGGAAAACATAACTCAGGTGGGGCTTGAGCCCACTACCTTTCCCTTACAGGGGAATGCTCTTCCAATTGAGCTACTGAGTCACACCTGAATCAATTCAAATTTCTCTTCTCTTTATATCCGTCTTTAAAGCGACGAGTGGTGTCATCTACCAACTCTCTTACGAACTGTTGGAACCAATGAATGATTTTTCAACCATTTCTAAATGTATGTATCGACGTAAGATGTAATCCAATTGTACTTATATACTTTACAATGTTGGGACATGGGTGCTGAAGCTTGTTAGAGGTAATGTTTAATAAAAGTTGTTTATTATACAAAACTTAATCAAGATTTTATACAAACCGGTACCTACAAGCTGTTTTCATTCGTTGTCCTTGACAGAGCCCTTCGTGTGGTAAAAGCGTCAGGTAAATCATAGACAGATGGTAGATTGATATTTTTTTCCTATAACAAATTGTTACTGTAATTCTTGAATGAATGAGCTCCAGTTGGGTGTGAATAAATTGGTCAAG
Source organism: Eilema sororculum (assembly GCA_914829495.1). Lineage (NCBI taxonomy): Eukaryota > Metazoa > Arthropoda > Insecta > Lepidoptera > Erebidae > Eilema > Eilema sororculum. The sequence goes on from OU618542.1 coordinate 14,985,474, forward strand.
CCTTTACGTTAATGTATATTAATTTTATCATCAGACCTGGTCGTAAGGAAAGCCCGTTGTTTCAGCTTTCAACATCTTTTTTTTTATTTATTTAACAATAATTTCACACACTTAATTCTTAATTCCAAATACTCGCCAAGCCAAAAAAAAAAAAAAAAACAAAAAAAATAAATAAAGCTATTATGCTTTTTGGCGAGAAACTCTCTGTGCACGTTTGTTACAATCTTAAATTTATATAACACTAGGTTTTGCCCACGGCCCCACCCGCGCGGATGTCGGTTATCGCGACCAAACATAGCCTATGTCCTTTCTCATGGTCTACCCCCATAACAAATTTCATCAAAACCGGTTCAGTGGTTTAGGTGTGAAATTGTAACAAACAGACAGACAGACAGAGTTACTTTCGCATTTATAATATTAGTATGGAAGTATGGATATATCTACGCATCGTTCTGTTACGAACTGTAGGCCTACCAATCTTACCATACTTGCGCAGTTGCAGATCGAAGTTTCGGAAAATCGACTCAATGACGCATATTTTTTTCCGAAATCGGGCGAATACAAAGATGTTACATGTCATTTGGATCCCATTGAAACCGTACTGGAAGAAGCCCGTAATAATTTATCGTACTTACATAGCTAAAGTTTCATACGTTTCATAGCAGCGGGGGTAAACGTGAGGGGATGGGGCTTACCAGGTGATATTGTCATCCTCCTTGCTGTACGATGAGCTGTGTTCTCTAACTGCTTTGAGTAACACTTAGTACTAACCCACAAATTGATATTATGTATTTTTTTTTCCCACTTCATTTTTCCCAATGTATTCGAATGGCATTATATAATTTTGTCCTCGAAGTCTAAATTAGATGTAAGTATGAGTAAGATAATAGATATTTATTCAAAATATTGAATAAAAGTGTCAAAATGTCCGCCAAGGTTTTCAATTAAAATAGTCTCCCCGCACCACCCTCCAGTAACAACCCACTTTGGGTGTTCAGTATTCAACATTATAAATCTTTGCAATCTCCATCCACAACTAATTTTGAACCGATATTTTTATTATTTGCAGACATCTTGTGTTTTAAATTGTCACGAACCACAATTTTTTTTTTTTGGTTACGTGTAACATCGAAATTTGGACCACATCTATACATATATAAAATTACTTGTCCTGACTGACTGATTCATCAACGCAGAGCTTAAACCGCTAGACATACAAACTTGAAATTTTGACAGTACATGCATTTCATGATGTAAGCATCCACTGAGAAAGGATTTTTGGAAATTCTGCTACTAAAGAGGTGCTAGGTTATTTACAGAGCTAGATGCCATAAATTTCATAAACCAGTGGCTTTTAAGAAATAAATGAATACATGTTTCAGCGTTTTTCAAAATTTAACAACTAAGAGGGTAAACTAGGTGATAAACAGTTGTATGGAAAGTTCGTCATTTGGGTCACTAACACAATATGGAATACTAAATTTTCCCGGGCGCAGCCGGGATGGGTCAGTTAGTCTATTAATATGATACTTAGGTCTTAAAATGAGGGTCGTAGTGTTTTAGATGGGGTCCAAACTTTGAAGTAGAAGTAGTAAGGGCACTTACCTAACTTATCTATCATTTCCTATCTTCTTCATCATAAAGAAGGAGTAATACCTTGATCACACGCTCCATGTGGAGTGGCGAAACATGGCCGAATGCTATGTACGTGCAAAGTACTCGGCGCTAAGTTCACACGTACCATGCATCGACCGAGTGTACCTACCTACTGTTTCGCCACTTATATGGTACGTGTGATCAAGGCATAAGTGGACTACGGAGTCCGAAGTCCGCTTGTTTCTCCTCCACCTTTACTGGCCTCCCAACCTAAAGAGGACAGCCTGCGTCAGAGCCTCCTTCGTTAATCAGCAGATGAACCGGTTTGCTAGTCAGGTTGACTTATTCCCAAGGGTCTTGGTGGAGGGCTCCATACACCCATTGTCCTCCCTTCTCTGTTCTACTTACCTACCTACAGTTAAGGTCAATGTCAAGCTATCTTACCAAGGGCTGCCAGTGCATTAGGTTAAGTTAATACCCCCGACGGAATATAAAATCAATAGGAAGTATTGCAAGGTTCTACTAAGTTACCTGAGGCGCTCATGTGAATATAATCTACCTATGATCTTTCGATAGGTGATGTCTTGCAGTACACCCGTAAAGTATGACGCCACAGACAGCCTCTGTAGCGTGGCGGTAGTGAACGCAGCCGCTACGCAGGAGTCGCGGGTTCGATCACCGCTCAGTGCAAATATTTGTACACATGATATGGCTATTTGCATTAGTCTGGGTGTTCTATGTATAATATGTAGGTATGTATTTACAAAAAAACGTATCTAAGTATGCTTATCCGCATTCTAGATTCCATAACACAAGGTAATCAAGCTATGTTTATCATGAGTTCGATAGATAGCGTTGTGTAGAATGTTGTGAAATATTGAAAAAAAAAGAGAAAGTGTAAATAAAATTGTGTGTATGGAAGGTAGCAGAAAAGAGATATTCCACACAGAGCCGTTTCAACCGAAAGTAAGTAGGGCCTGGTTATGGTATCATAGAATACGGATATAATAGGTAAAAAACATACATGCTATACATAGAAACATGCAGTATATTTGCACTGAGCGGGAATAGAATCCACACCCCTGCGTAGCAGTGGAACGCTCTACCGCTACGCCACGCTACAGAGGCCAGTTAACAGTTCAATGTCATCATAAACATACCTACCTACTTAGGCATGTACTTACATATTCATATAACACATCAACCTAAATATTATCAATTAGATAGGTATTATACGATATGATAAGATAAGATTCATTTATTTTTTATTCTGTGCCAATTTGTGACAACAGTGCCAATTCATTTGCCAAATGTAAGTTGTAAAAAAAGTTAGTACTTAGGTAAACTTACTGCGCAAAACAATCAGTCGATTATTCGATTGGTATCAATATTTTGTGGTCGCAGACGTACCTATACAAAATCGGGTCATACGAAGAATTTTGTGCGCGGGTCCAAACTTGTGGGTCGTACGCGAAAGTAGCCTATAATATGTGATGAGGATAGTAGACGTAAGCTCAGTATAGCATACTGTGATGTAAGTCTCATCTAAGTCCATATCTAGATAGGTACTTATATCTTTTAAGTATAATTCAAACTCTACCAGCCTACTTCGTGGTTAGAAAAAAAATTTCATACATTTACATAGGTACACTTGTCTCTATCATGGCAGAAACAGTTAGATATAATTTAATTTATGAATCTAATGCATTAAGGATGAACTGATATCTGACCTCTGGACTATTTACCTTAGTACCTAATAGTTATTTTTAGTCACAAGTTAATAAAGTTTTAAAACTCTACCTTACTAAGGTAGAGAGACCTTAGTAAATTGTATTCACGAAATTAATTCCCAAGAAGTATAAAATTAGTGTGTCATTCATATTCATATTTTTTATTGTACACAGTCATTTTACATCAATAAAATAAAATAATATTCTGGTACAAAAGCGAGCTTAATTCAATGTTGACTTTTCTTCCAGCAAACCTTAGAGTGATAGAGAAAAATAAAATATAGATACTTAAATTTATTTACTTAAATTGTGTATCCACCCATCGACGAGATTCAGAGCCTTGGTTATCTACCTAATACTTAGACTTACTTGCTGCCTAAACTTTTTTAATTAGGTACCTACTAAAACTCTCGTATTTGTACAAAATGCACTTTGTGAGTAATTAATTACATACCGATTATCTTTCTATCCCACCAAACTCACTAGATAGATAAGTATAATATTTGTAGTAAAATGGCAATTACAACATGCTCCTAATTAAATTAAGAAATCGTGATTGTATTCTGAATTGAATACCTACTTATACCTAATGAGAAGTTTGAAATTGAATTTCCCAAGAAAAGTAAGTACAAGAATTTCCATCTCGCAATCAAAGTGCGTAAGTAAATATTGTATCAAATTTCCCTCATTTATGGATTATATGATACGTAGAGTGTCTGTCGGTCCGGAGAGCGCGCGTGGCCGCGGCGGCATCTAGGCTCATATTGATTACCGGTGACATTCTTATCAATACACCCCCGGCGAGCGACCGCTTCACACAACACCCAAAAGAAACAGGAACGTTTCTTCGCGCGCTTCGAACGCAGCGCAACGAAAAAAGAGGCGGAGACTCCACGATTCACACGGAGACCAATAGCCTGCAGGCTGCAGCGGCGCGCCGCCAATGGCACCGCGAGGCCGGGGCGGGCGCGCGCGCGCGGCCGCGCCTTCCCACGGCACAGGCTTTTTATTTATTGTTGCGCGGAACAGCGCGCGCGACGGGCGTGTGATGCGTGCGTAGTCAGACGTCGCGAGTATGGAGTCCGCCGTGGACTCAGCGTCAACCGCCAGCGAAGTGAGCGGCTCCTCCGGGGGCTCGCCCAGGGTGAAGGCGGCGTCACCGGCGCGCGGGCTCAGCCCGCCGCACCTGCTGGCTCCCAGGATGCCGCTACCGCCGCCAGGACTCGGCCTTCTAGGCTCTCTGCAGATGATGCACCATTCACCCCTCGAGCTGATGGCGGCGGCCCATCACCATGGCCCCCCACGGTACGGAAGCCCGCCCCCCATTTCCACTTCGGACCCTTCCGCCAACGAGTGCAAGCTAGTTGACTACCGCGGTCAAAAGGTCGCTGCCTTCATCATCCAGGGTGACACCATGCTCTGCCTGCCCCAGGCATTCGAACTGTTTCTCAAACACCTGGTCGGCGGACTGCACACAGTGTATACAAAGCTAAAAAGACTGGACATAGTGCCACTCGTGTGCAATGTGGAACAGGTTCGCATCCTGCGCGGGCTCGGCGCCATCCAGCCGGGTGTTAACCGGTGCAAGCTGCTCTCCTGCAAGGATTTCGACGTGCTCTACAGGGACTGCACCACCGCAAGGTACGTTCTATACACGATCCTGATTATTATTCATTGTTTGTGATGCTGTATCTACATGCGGTGTGTTTGTCCACCTCGCCTTTTAAACTAGTCCATCAATATTGGGAAGATCGGTGTAGACCACGATTATTAACGTAGTTATTTTATTTTACTGTGTCTGGCTTAATTTTTTAGGTTACCTTTACGTTGTTTTTCTAAGGACCCTATTTTATTTTTGTACCTATTTACATCCATATAAGTAGGTTAGGTAAGTACGTAGATATTGGTATACCGTTGGAACCAATATTATTGATAGGTGAATAAAAGTATTGGATTCATAGCTGTAGCTGTTGATTATAAACTTTGTTAGTTGTTCGGGGTTACAAATTCAAACATTTACTTTTCAGGGTATTTATGTAGGCCTACTGAAAATTACGGGGAAATATTATATAGCTATCAAATGAGAGGTCCGATAAAAAACGTAAATATTATACATATTATGATATAAGTGAACAATAATAAAAATATGGGATAAAGAATACCATCTAGGCAGTGTCATCAAGGTCAAATAATAATTTGGGTATTAGCTGTGTGTAGAGGCTGCATCTAGTGATCCGTGGGGAGCGACGCGCGTTCCATTAATTTTTCACATTTTAATACGCGCAAAATATTTCCACGGGTTTAAATATTAAAACGAGCTTCGGCCGGCGACGGAAGGGTTAAATCTCTGTTAATTAGCGGCTGCGGCTTTAATATTTAAATAGTAATTTTTAAAAACGGTAAAGTTAGATTAAAAAATCTTGTTTTGTTGTGGTTGCGCGGTGCTGGCGAGGTGTCCGCGTAGGCCTATATCGGTGTTTCCCTTACTTCCCCGAATGTGTTTTTAAAAATGTAATGTGCGCGGGAAGTGTGCATCTGGGAAGCGTAAACTTTAATTTTTTCGCTCGTATTGGCGCTTTGTGCGTTGTAATATTTAATGTTTGTTTATTTATTGCTAAGCGGAAATGTTCTGCTGCCCGCCGCGCTGCCTCGGGCTTCTGAGTCACATTTTTGTTTGACATCATGAAATCATTGCAAGTCCACAATAGATATATCTAGTTCTTGCGGCTGATGAGGTCATCAATGTCTTTTAGGCGTTTTATTAGGAGGAGATTTTTTTATTTAGACATTGATAAAAACTTAATGTAATTTTTTAGAAGAAAAGTTGACAATAGATAGGTATCTACTATCTGAAGTAGAAAAGATTTCAGATTCAGAACTGAAATTTTTGCTTGAAAAGTTTTTGCTTATCAATCACGACTATTGTGAAATATAGGTACCCTATTGTTACCAATGCAATAAAATTCAAATATCTAACTACGATTTCAGAAAGTAGGTAGGTAATTGGACACTTTGGTATAAGTGAAAGTGTTATTTAAACCAATCTATTTGTGTTCAAAAATAAATAAACAGAAAAAATATTACAAAATGCAAGTTAACAGGCCATAAATAAAAAAAGTCAGCCATTCGCCGCCGGTCGTTCAATCATACTAAATTGTATTGACACGTTTCCACCATTACGATTTCACTAATGCATACCACACCACAAAGAAATCTAGTTGCTAAAAGAAATAATATTTTTTACTCATGTGCCTTCTAAAAATAAAATAAAAAATATTAGTTAATCGCTACACTTGAATTGGTACAGTAATATGATATAAATATATGTTTTTATTCAACATTTTTAAAGGTAGACAGGTTGCAAACTTTTTAAATAAAAAAAAGGGTTTTGTTTTTGATAGTTTTAATATTTGTAACACCATCTAGACCAGTTAAGGATTTTATAGGGGGCCATCTTCACTGCTTCATCAATGCATTGTCCTTTATAAAAAGAAAAAAAAAACCCATCTAGGTTGGTATAATTAATTAAGTAATTAACTTTAGTCCCTTCAAAGTGAACTTATTAGAATTTAATAGATCATCAGATTCAAACAGTCCTAATGCAGGTCACTAAATGCATTTGGAAATGCGATATTTTTTAAAATAAAAACGAAACGCCCGCATTACAAAACGCAGTGTAAATAATAGGAGGACGTTTCTTTTCACGCTTCAATAATTGCTCGACGGCAGATAAACGAGTGCGTATCGGGTTACCGTAAGAACCAGGGTGTTCCTGACTTTACTTCTCTAACTCTTTTATCTGATTTAATGTATGCTTTGTAGTGCCTTCCAACATCTCTCTGTATGATATCTTACAATAATAATACATGAGAAATATCTGTACAAGCGGATAGTTTAAAAAAATAAGCTAATAAAAATTATGTAGTGACGAAGATTTAATTTGACTGTCGGTATTGATAGGTTTAATGAAGTTAAGGTTACAAAATAAATGACATAGGAAGCCACTAAGTGTCTTTTGTGTTTGTGAGCTTATTTTTCGACTTAAATCGATTGATTAATTACCTAACTCATAAATGAATTGTAAAGCAAAGAAACTATTTCTACTATTTTCTATAACCAATAAAGTCAAAGCGCAGGGTACCATCCATTGTCTCTGCTACAAAGAGCGAGGTTCAATTACGGAGGTCATCAACACGACTTTTTATGGAATTTTCAGTTTAACGACTCATTTTGATGGTCCGCCTTCAAACGGAGTGATATTTTGTAAATAAACAAAGCACTGAAATAACTATCTCATTACCTTTGTAGAGCCGGTAGGTGCGTTGGAGAACTTCCGAAGCGTTTGTTGCTAGTTTAGTCGTATAGGTGTATATTTACTAGTTATGAAAAAGATAAAGGTTCTTTTTTTTATTGTTTAAGTTGAATTATATTCATTAATTAGGCGGCGACTAAAAAGCATCGTGAGTTAGGTAGCTCGTACAAAGCGACGGACGTTTTGGAACTGATGGATGGCGCTCGAATGTTACGCGAGATGGGTTTGTTTTATTATAACACTATTAAATTTACAGCTTATTGAAATGAGACTGAACATAACGTTTTGTTTTACACGGATAAGAATAATAGGCGTGAAATATGAAATAATGTGAAAATGTAGTAAATTATTTCTATTTTGACGGTAAGCGGATGGAGTTCATAGTTTGTTTGCTTGGAACGTTCCCATGGCGTATAGATATGGAATAGGCACATTATTATCATGAATGGTGTGTCCGAACTCCGACTGGCGTTGGTCCAAGCACTGATTTTCATTGAAATATTAAACCAAGACACTGCAATGCAGTGTCTGAGACGCGCATGTTGCCAAATTAATTAGTTACACAAAAGCATTAATGTTTTGGTTTGAGATTATGCTTCTACAATTTGATCTCTTTAAGTTCTTCCTTCGTTCTTCATTATTAAGTATCAATATATTGGTTTCATCGTAAAGTGTCTACTAACCATGTCCGTATTGTGCGCAATAGGAATAAACAAAATATTTATAAGTAGTAATATCGGGATATTTACAACGTTTTGTTTCGAGCATACGATATTATAACACGTTACAAACATGGTAAATATCCCGATATTTCTAATAGTAATTTATTTTTTAATCTCTTAACTGTAGGTCAGTTTTCCTTACATTACCTTGCTGTTAGTCCCTAAGATTTTTAGTGAAACTTAATTCACTAGAAATCTTAGTAACTACTGATTGGAATATAAAAACATATTTTTGGTTTGAATAATCATATTCTGTCCTCCGTGGTGTGAATAGTCCGTTTATACAGGAAGTTTACTTATAGGCTTTTATGTTACACAGACAGTATTCAGGCATGGTGATGGTTAAATTTTTAATACACCTAATAGTTTAAGTTAAATTTAATTTAATTAAGGACTAGCTCAGTTTAGAACACGACAGGTGTACAAAAAGTTTTTGTAAATAGATAATGCGATTCGAATAGAAAGTTACAGAAGAGTAAAAGTTTATTGACTTTAGAACTTTTGCTACGGCTTCCAAAATTATTAAACTGATTTCATAACACTGGATGCAGTTTGGTATATCAGAATTACTCAAATAAAATAATTTCATTTGATATAAAGTTTTCAACACTTAGTAAAAGTGAATTTACGAGTAACTCAAATCGCACGTCGCAAGCATTTTGTAATTTTATTATTCCATTTGATAGTCATAAACGTTGGTCAGGACCGTCAATAATATCTGTCAATTTTACCAGCTTTTAACATCAATACTTAGTTATGAAATTGCTTACTGGAGTAGTTGGACATTTATAGCGTCATATTTACATAAATATGTCTTAAGCGAAGAGTCTCTACATTTATATTTTAATATTTTTTTAAAAAGCTCACCGTTTTCTTTCTTTAACAATATTTTTTATGTTTTGGCTAGCTAGGATGGATTAAGGTGGATTCCATAATTTGTTAGTATTATAAGTAGTTATAAGAAAAAAAAGGAGTTCGATAACATCTTATTGCTATAGCAATAAAATAACAATAGTAAAATAAACTAAATTAATTATGAAAATTAATTTTAATAAAAAATATTTTTACGTTTTAAATAAACAAGAAAAATATTTTATTTTCTACAACGTGGATTTCGTCTAGCATTGTATCCGTCTTAACTAGTCAGAAGGATTTACAAGTTGATTGGAGCCAATCCAATTCTATCAATCAATAAATATTCTTACTTTTGACCTTTGTGGTGTTAGAATATAGGTACAGAGGTTGATTAATTTAAGACAACTACACAATAGATAATATCCCTTAGTAAAGACCTATGTAACACACTAAACCGCACAAATAAATATACATACGTAAGATAACCACTTATGCACAATGTAACAACGCACGATAGATTAAGAAACCATGTAAAATAACTGTACCACGATTATTATTAAATAAATTTGATTTGATTTGATTTGACAATACTTTTTAATTAAACGCAGTCGATAGCACTCATTAAAATAAAGGTTGTCTGATAAATTGATAGTCTATTGCGGTCCACTGTTGGAAATTAGGCCTCTCACAATGTGCGCTATAGCACCCGGTCTTACACCTTGCGCTTGCGCATCCAATCTATCCCAGTTACCTTTTTCAGGTAGGTACATCAGATCTATATCTATCTACTAATACCGACTCTATCATAATCACAATGTAGGTCAAAACCTACTTATGAAAATAAAATTACTTACATATTTTCCTAAAGATTACTAGTGGCGCGAAAAGTTCAGTATCATTATTAAGTATTCTAGTTAACCTCCAATTGTGTTGGAAAGAGATTATCAGTCATATGTAGTGTGCAAGTTGGAACTAGTAGGTACCTAATTTCAAGATCGCTTTAAACCAAATCACCTTATTAATTGTGCTACTGCCGTTTAAAATCTCGCCTTTTGATGAAAATTGCATCAAACAAAACTAGATCTACTTGAAAAACCACTACTTTTAGAATAAAAGTAACAAATAACATTTCCATAAGAAACATATCAATCAAATAACACGAAACAATCCTCCAAATTACATTACAATCACAATCGAATGACAAATAAACCCGAGTGGCTCAAGGAAACACAATTTCCTTCGAGGCAGTAAAGCGACAAACTGTTCCACAATGGGCATATCATGGAGGCAATTTATTACGAATGATCAACAAGTAGCTGGGGAACTTCGGGCCACAGACGGAAAGCAAAGAATGAATGCGAGTGCCTCCGAATTGAAACGAACACCGATAAAGGACCCTCTGACTGTTAACGGAGTGCACGCTCGGAACGCACGCCAACACTCGAATCCTCCCGTACGATTCGAAAAACGAACGCACACAAATGACACGAGGGAATCCCTCCCGGCTAGACAGAATTATCTCGGCCTCTCTATTTCCGTTTCGCGTACTATTGAAATCGCGTCTCACTCGCTCTCTGTGGCTTTCTATATCGCTGTCTCTATCGCATTTGATTCATTCATGACTGTATATTTGAATGGTTTCGGAATATGCGTTTTCTTCCCGCTGGTCTACAATTCCAATTCATTCAGGGAAGCGCGCGGGTGACATCAGGACGTGTTACCATGAATCGTGCAACTTAGGATATTTCTTCTAAACAATTACGTTCAAAGTACAATTTGCGACAGAAGTTGTTTAGAATTAAAAACTATCAGTGATTTTACACCGATGAGTGTTTATTTTTGTAAGAAACAAAAGACAAGACGAATTAAATAAACCTATTCCATGTTTTGCAATAATTTATTAAAGATTTAAAAATGTGAGAGCTAACGTCATAACACAATGTTGTTGTTTATAATTTAAGTTGCTCGATCATCCTTAAACACTTTGATGCAGAAACTTATAAGTTATATAAAACGCTAGCACCTCTATCGAACAGATTTACCTGCTCTAACATCAATCAAATCTTGATTTTCTATCTAATAACGATTCAATGATGAGATAAATTAACTACTTCTGTTGCTGATGGTACATATGCCAAAAGTTGTGAGAGACAACTAACAAAATAAGTCGTCCAACAAAAAGTTATAATGAAATAATTAGTCCGTATAATTAGAAGTCGCTTCCGTGCTAGGCAGATATTGAATGGTAGGTACAAACTATTGCATGGCGTGTCTAGTAGTGCGCCGGTAGCCGTTGTAACGTCTTATAATTGCGGCTCACCATGTGTTGAGCTCTAATCATGTTTAATTATAGTCAGAAGATGGAGTCATTGCCGTTCATCATGAGATGAACTGTTACAGACGTATAAATGCTGCGAGAAAATGATGGATTAACCAACGCTAGGAAATGTTGGATGTTAATCAGCATTACTCTATGTAAATCGTAAGGAGTGTGCTGTTTATATCGGTAGGGAAAAGTGAGAGCACTAAGGAAACAGTTCTTATCTAAAGAAAGGCATGTACATATAGAAAGGTGCAATGCTTTAAGAAAGAATACGGTTAGCTCGGTGAACGGCCTGAAATGTGTGAAATATCGAAATTACTTCTTCTTTATATTCACACGTCTATTGAATAATTACAGAGTCCCTTTCTGAATGTCCAGTGCCATTCAAAAAGTCAAGTTTTTTTTTGCCAGACTTTTAGCAGTTAACCACTGACCTTTTAATACTAACTCAGGAGTCTGATTCCGATATTAGATCTGATCTCAATGTAAAAAAGTCGGTACTGAGTTTATTGTATGTCTGTGGTATTATATCTACCAAGTCAAATTTAGGTATGTACCTATGGCCTACTGTACCTCAAAAAAAGCTCATTACATTACAAATATGTTTGAGCTGTAAAAAAAGGTAATGTTTAAAAAGTTTTAACTTCTGACTAATCTGTGTGATTATTAAGTCAACGTACATTCGACAAAGGAGACACGGTTGCATCCTTACATACAACTTAAATGTAAAAATGTAACCGCATCTTCTTTGTAGACTGTACATTAACTGAGACAATAGCAGGCAGAAACGTAACGGGGTGATCAGACGCTATTGTGGGACTGAGACGCGCACGCTAATTGTTCTAGCTAAATTAAAAGTTCCAACAGATTTATTGTTTATATCTTGTAGGTTGAAATATCATAGGAAATCACGCCATTTGCAGTCTAACTAACAACGTTCTCCAGGGATTTGATACATTTGTAGTTTGTTTACCTGATCAGCTGGTGTACCTACGTAATTAGGGGATTAAGTCTGAATTACAAAAAATTTCAGGCCCGAAATTAGGTTGCTCTATAGAGCCTTATGTTTTTATATGACTGTCCAAAGAAAGAGTGTAATGTTAGTCGTTTCGTTTCTTTAAACCATTATAAAGTTTAGTCGCATATGGTCCAATACGCTTTTGGTCCAATTGTCAAAAAACGACTTGGATGGGTTAGGTTAGAAGGCTAATGCTTATATTGTTAACGCGACTAAACGCATTATAACTGTTAGCTTTTTCCAGATTATTGTTACGGTTGTTGTATTACATTTTTTTATAAGAAATCAACTGCTGGATTCGAAATATGATACTCCTTCAGGGTACATACTAATATAATATCCCTTCTAGGATTTCTAAGCGTGATATATTATATGAAAACTAGCTTTTGCCCGCGGCTCAGCCCGCGTGGATGTCGGTTATCGCGATCAAATATAACCTATATCCTTTCTCATGGTCTAATCTACCCCTATAACAAATTTCATCAAAATCGGTTCAATGGTTTAGGCGTGAAAGCGTAACATACAGACAGACAGACAAACAGAGTTACTTCCGCATTTATAATATTAGTATGGATAATAAACATGTCACATGGTCCTGCTAGTGGGTCATACTGGTGGTACCATGGGTAAACGCCAAGATCTGAAAACCTAAACATATTAGTATCATTTGATTGGAAAGGCGCTTACGTATGGACGTGACAAGTCATCAGGTGCTTAGAAATGCATTACAAAAAGCTTTCGCACAATTACAACTAGTTAATTGATACTTCACTGAGGTTTTTTTGTTTCTCATGATATCAATTTAGTAGCAGAGCTTGTAAATGTTCATTTTCTATTGTTCTAATTGCAATATAAATATTAGGTACGTTAATAAATTATTGTTCTTCAATGTACCTGTATACAGAAAAAAATCAATAGCGTAGTATAAATGCATAGGCATAAAATTTTCGTGAATGTATGACAAAGCAATCATGATGTATAAATCTCAGACAGTTTTATAGTGCACTTGTCATATTTTTATATTGAAAAAAGTGGAATTGAAACTTTTTAAACTCTGCTTGACGGAAGTGTATTCAGTAGTAATACACAACAGGCGAATCAAACAGTACAAAATACTTAAGTAGGAATTTTATAATTAAAGTGCAGCTATAGTAAGACTTTTCTCTTATTACATTTTTGTTTAGGTACAGGTAGGTATGAAAATAATATCTGATAGGTATATTCGGTATTTGTCAAAAGGAGATATTAGAGCAAGAAAAATAAATTGAAGTTGCTCGTCTATTTCATTATTGTTTTGTGGGTTTATTAATTTATTTTTGTAAAATCAGGAGACAGATCTTCTTTCAATTTCAAATAATATATTACAAATGAATAAAATTTGATGTGATAGGCGTGATTGAAGACATCAATTGACTTAATACTGTAGGTATACCTACTGCATACTAATGACTAAGTAAGTATATTACAGAATATTAAAATGTAAGTACCTAACGTTCATAGGGCAAAGTTTGTACAAGCATATAGGAAAGGTTATAATAAAGAAACAAAATGAGATAAGGGCTACTTAAGTCAGCCACGAATGCTCGTTAAACGTTGATATACGATTCGTAATAAAACTTATAAAACATTCGCAACAATTTAAAAGGGGTATCGATAAAAAACTTAGTAGACTATCGAATACGATGGAGGTTGCCAGTTAAAATATAGTAAATTGCGTTTTACAACCTACATGTTGTTTATTTTTAATCAAATCACGCGTTAATAAATTTAACAATGTAATGCAAGTTATGCGCTCAAAGACTTTTATTAGGCCTCACAAAGTTGGAGGTAAAGGTATGGAACTTGAGATTGTTTTTGATTCAGAAATCAGTATTCAATATTCTATACTTATCACTTGATTTGATGAAAACAAAGTACATATTTAATAATGTTGTTTTGGCATCTGAATTTTAAGGATTCTAGTGATTCCACCTGTTATGAGTATGGATCTGCTCGGATTTATTTATACACAATGTATTGAGCACACCTGCACGTTCATATCCGGTCTATTTATAAAGCAAAACTAGGTATGTTTTGTGTTTGATAAAAGTTTGGAATGAGTCATTTTTGACTTGAATCTGTTACATAACCTTGTACCCATTTACACTAGACAAAAAGCAATATCAAATAGTCGGCTTTATAACATCAACGGTTGATATTTTATTGGGTTTGTGTCAAACATAATGTAATGCCTTGACCAATTCGGCTACCGAGACACGCCCGATGTGATTCAAATTTCCCATATACGTCTTTAAGGCGACAGTGACGACGATTTGTGTAGTTAGCATACTTAATGCTGTAAAAAAAAACATTCAATATATCACAGTTAAATCATAAAGTTAAATATACATATTTAACTCTTCTTGCATAAGTTGGGTACTTACCTACTGTTTTAAATTATCATTGAATCTGTAAAAGGTCTGTAAAAGGTTACTTACATCTGAAGCTATTAAATTGCCAATAAGAATGTTGTAAATGGAAAATAGTGTCATTAATGGCTAGAAGCACTATTTTAAGAGTATTTTATGTTTGCTGCATAGGTACCTTGTAGGATAACAAAGTAGTATGATACGATCGTAGTCACCCAGGCGACCTGTGCATCACACTCCGATTAAAGTAATTTACAACCCATATAAAACTATTTCATTTCGACGACCACCACACACTTAAAATTAATTTTACCGGCGCTTCATTTAAAATGACTGTGTTCCACTTTTACGACCTGAAAATTATTTTGTTGTTTTATTTCTAAAGTTGGTTCTAAGATTGTAATTGCGCTCTTCATTGTCTAAAAAAGTTCTGTTGACATTGCACGTATCGATTGGTGCAATATCGAGCTCAAAATCGATAACGGTCCAGATGTACAAAAATGGGACAGAGAAATCGATTTGCCCCACATTTTGGCGGTCTAGCGGCCGCCGGCAGCGAGGGTAACGTTCGCGATAAGGGATAGTGCCCCCTCCAAGCGCGGGGGTAGTCCCCCTGTCCCCCTTGATAATATTTACCGCCCCCAGCCATACTTACGCCCCTCAGTATTTACGGGTTAGAGAAAAACAAGGGTACTCGAGCTTCGGAAGGTGCAACGTAGATTTTAATCCTTTCTGATGTTTATGATTGATGGCGGATTTCGTGATCGTTGTTGCGCTCGTGTTGATGGATTCTTTATGATTCCCGATGCTAGCGGAGCGGCACGGCCTACAAACAGCCATCACCAGCGCCGTGCGACACTCCGCATCACGCGTGACGTGTGAGCGAATTCGCTACATAGATTAGATACGCCTGTAAAATTTGAAATTTTTACGTTATCTGTTCAAAATTGAAGGATGGATGAATTCACGCGACTGGTGACGCTAAGGTAAGCATTGCTGCTCGTACTGGACTGGTATCATTTATAAATTTTGTCCATGAAATGTGGTTAGGTAGAAAGGGTAGATCTATAAAACGATCATTAGGTCTGTCCATTGCAATTATCTTATAATTGTTTCAATTCCAAACCAGTTACATCATGGACTAGCACCCTCTTGTTGTAGACCTACAGGCTATAAAGGGAATGTTTTGAAGTAATACTTAGATAGCATTTTGTAAGTAGGTATTTATATCAGTAATTTACTATTGCTTGAAGGAACGTCTTAAGTCATAGTTTTCTTAGGTCTTTAAATTAATTTTGGGCCACACAACACGAAAAACTATTACAATCTTCTTTAAAACTAATAACTGAGACGTACTGACTCTTAAACCACATATCTACTAAACAATAGATTAATAATAACATCTAAAGCGATGTATTCATTTTAAATAGCCGCTAGCGCCATCTGTCAATCAATAACGAATTTCAATCCTCTTAAAAAACTTAATTAGACTGCTTTCAAAGACAGAGTAACACCGATAACCAATGAATAGAAACGTCTACAACGTTGTTTATGTACCTTAACGTTATGGTTTTAGAGTATGAAATTGTGTGAAGTATTTTGTTGAGCGGTAAAAGGTTTGTTTTGATGTAATGTGGTGACGATGGGTAAAGATGTCAGTATTGACGCGTGCGCGATAGCCCAGTGGGTACGCACCGCAAGTCACGGCCAAAATACTAATTATTATTTTGGGTACTTTAATAGATGATCTGTTTCGTAACAAATCGTGTAACTGTTTTCAGTTTGGTAACATTTTGCTATAAAATATTGAATTTGTATCTGATGAAGTATGAATCGATTCCTGTCTAAAATTATACCCATTAGTCTTTAGTAGATTCATTAGACCTGGAGGAAACAGGATTATTTTACTATTTCAGCTTTAAAGATATTTGATTAGTAATATTTAGCGATTCACATTATTCGGTGACAAAGAATATGGAGCAGATTAAAATGAAACTTAAAATGCCCTAATTCTTAAGGTAGTTTTTTCAGAATACTCAATAAAATTATCTGAGGCAAGTTAAAATAATCCCTAAAATATTTTCATGCATCTAATAGATATTATACCTATTTAAGACATAACTAACATAATTCTCGAATTGGTTATAGCCTTATTTCTTATTAGTAAATCAGATATTGAAGCATGCAGATATTCGTAATGATTTTTATAAAATAAACTTTCTACGAATTTTATATTGTGATAAAAAATGTAGATGTATACATTATTGTGAAATATACATTATGCAATTAGGTCGGATATGTTTCAAGTAAAAGTTATCTACAAAATCAAACTCATGTCATAAACAAATTTTTAGTAATTACGACCCACATAGACCAAGCCCAGTGAACCAAAACGTATTAATTTATTTATAAATGCGTTTTTCGGTTAGTTACACGTTTGCGACGGAGGAAATTAAGTTTGGGGAATTGAAACTAGTCATTGTTCTTTTAATTGCGGTCAATTTGTGGCGTTCTAGACGAAATGTGCCGATCATTGTGTGTCGAGGTGAGCCGTTACATCAAAGGCTTCATGCCTCCAACCAATATTGATTGTATTATTTTATTGCTGTTCGATGTCTTATACTAATACTGTGTTATAGAATATTGGTGATAGACATTTTGAGAAGAACATTGTTTAGTTTGTGATAGTTTTACTTGTTTATTTAAAAAAATTACTTCATCCTTAATTAGTCCAAATAACCACGGCAAATAACGTAAATCAACAATATAGTTTTGTGCAGAAATTTAAATAAATTAAAATAAATAAAATTAAGAAACGATATTATAGCAATAATTTGCGGTCTTTTACAACAACCATTGCAGGTGAGTCAGCAAAGTATATATTACTAAGTAATTAAAAGCACAAAAACACTGTTAAAGCATAAAATAGTCTAAAAATCTTGTAAGAGGTATGGTATAATAATTAATATCCCAAATGTAATTTTCTTCCTACTATCGACTGTTTCCCATCTCTACCTATACATTTTGGAACGTGTTTTAATAATTCCATTCGTAATATCATACAGATATCAAAGAAAGGGTTGCACAGTGGGCCGACTGCGCGCTGACTCGCACAAAATGCTCTATCTGCATATGCCCTCTGATTGATGTGCCCTGTAATTATTTAGACGCGTTAATAACACCACCGACGACGGCCGCACTTTGTTTCTGACGACTTAAGACGAATGAAATGAGAAATTCTATCGGACTCTTAATAGAGCTTATTGCTTTCTGATGTTTTGTTGATTAAACGAACAGAAATTGTTATTAAGTTCTGGTGTTCTTTATTTTATTTTTAGAGCAAATTTTAATTATCTGTTCATTCAACAATATTAAAAATATTCTCACAGTGCAAGATGACAGTGGATAAATCCGGCGCGCATTAAACTAATTTAATTACTCCGTACATAGGACCACACCCATATGAAAATGATAAACACAGTGGCCACACCCGGATTGTACATTATTGTAAGAATGCGGTATCGTGGATTTATTTACATAAATGGCCTCCACATACAAATTGTCTTTATGTTTTCTGTGCGTGCGACCCCCGCTCCAACGAATCAGAATATTAACGTAAATAGTAATGGCGGGAAAAAAAGCTATTATGCAAATGAAACATTTTGTGGTAAATAGAAACCGACGTAATACGATGGCAAGAAATATTATAAATCGTTTTTTGTTAGTGGATTTATTATGTATTTATTATTACGATACTCTGCGTGACTTTATAGGATTTTGAATATGACTAATCTGATGGTATCCTTCAAATTACCTTAGTCTAGTTAGTTTTAATATTTTTTACCGTCGCATCAATATGACTTCATCTCACCTGATGATAGCTGAAGGTGTCTACTAAATAAAAGGAGAGAGTGGGACCAACTAGAAGAGCTAACCACCAGTGAAGATGGTGGTAAATATTTAAAAAATTTGATGTACCACAGTTATTGTTAAACACATACTTATAATAAATCTATTCAACAAGCAATAAACAAACAGATGTTAAAAATACAAAATATTAATCTCCCGTATCGCAAAATAATGGAATTGGCATATTCATTGAGATCCTAGATATGAATTCATTATGATATACATTATTACATTTAACAACAAACGGCTGTTGAGTGCTGAATGTGCTTACGTCACAACGGGAACCGAATAATAGAGTTCGCTACAAACGTTTAGCGAACCCTCGAAAATTGAAATAAAAAAGAACCATTCGAGATGTAACAGCGATATGATTTTGCACTTTTTATTTTTTTTCCCTGTTTTCGTGCGTGTTCAAAACACTGTTCGATGGAGTTGCGAATCGATTCGACACGTCTAAATTACAATTTGCGTAACGTTTAGCGTTTATTGAAAAAAAAAAAAGTATTTATTACGGTATATGAAAGTTTGAGAAAAAGCTACCCCTTAGTGAGTTTTCCTTGTACAATATTCTATTCGGTAACAGACAGCTTTTTTTTCGTGTGGAAATCCCATCGGATATCTCCCCCGCCTGAGCCGGAAGGGGAGGTTATGTCGGACTCGAACCGACTAAAGCCGCACGCCGACTGAGGGTCGTGGTGCTAGGCCGGAGGTGATGTCGCCTTGTCATCGACATATCCCTCGCAACCCCGGCTGACCCAGGGCTATCGCTTACGGTCTGGCCCTCCTCGGAAAAAAAAGACAGCCCGCTTCTGCCACTACTTAGTAGGTACACTTTTATTTACCGTAATCATCACTAAGTAGGGGTAAATAAACAAGCATAATATTATTTACTTACCCTAACTTTTTATAATAATATTTTGATGGAGTCTTATTCAATTGAAAATGCCCGTGAATGGCAATATTTTTTCAAATGAAAGAATTTGATCTAAAATTCGTGCTTTGTTTTTTAAATATTTAAACACGTTAGCTATTCCATATCTTTCATGTTCTGATAAAAAGCCCCTGTTGTTGTCAGAATAACGTAATTATGAACGAGATTGTTGCGAAGTGACTTGTAATACGACCCTTTATGTTATAGGTTTTAATTTATCAAAAGTGCATTATGTCTGTAAATTTTACTTTAAACCAAATTCTAAATGGATTTATATAAATAGTGTTTGACCATTGGACGAAATTCAAATAAACATTTTAAAAGGTTTGAAGCTTAAACAATAATATTAAATGGTATGAAGAAAAGTATTACCAAGTTTCAATTTCTGAAATGAAATCTCTTGTCTCACGAATGAGTGTCTGTGCCAAAGCCATAGTTAAACTTTCAAAATACGTGCCCGTTACCCATTAAACGACAGCTTTTCCTTTTATAAAACAACAACAAATGAAAAACAATTATGAAATTATTTATCTACTATAGATATTTTTATTTCAAATTTAGAAGAAGAAGATTTCAAATTTAAAATCAACTGATAACAATAACTACAATTTTATCAAAAAGTTTTTGAATTAAAACATTTTCAAATCAATTTTATAACGAAACGTCTTTATGAGGAATTCGGTAAAGCAAAAGAACTTCAAATATTCGGACATTCGGACCCGCCAGAGGGCCCATTCGTAAGAATGTGATTAATTAAACAAATGTACAGAACCGGAAAGAAATTCGCCAACCCTTGGCTCTCATTTTTTATAACAGACATACCTCATTTTGTTCCCCAGCTGTAATTGACTCGTTGTTAATTTCATTTTAATTTTCTGCTGCGAGGAATTTTTCTCTGATTTTCAATTAGCAAGTCATTTTCGACTCTGTTCTCATTGTTATGGTTATTTTTGCAAGGGTCATTTAAAAAAAATTAGGTATCTATCATAGTATAAAAAAAAATTGATATGACCAATTTTTTTGTAAAATTTAATTTAAGGTATTTCAGTATTTACAGTAAAAGCTATTTAGATATTATTAAGAATATAGTTGAATCTCCCAGTTAGTCTGACAAATATATTAAGTCGCACTATTATAATCTTTTATCAATGTGGGTGATGTATTTAATTACATAGAAACAGTAACCGTTAAATTATTACAAAATATTGAACGTCATTGATAAGTTAACTGACCATAAAATAAAATTATCAAGTCCGATTCGCAAGCCGTCAGCAAATAAACAACTCAAACCGACAACATGTCATTACAGTTAAAAGAAAACATGTGTGCATACAATTCTCACTGTTTTAAATGTAATTGCACCTTATTTCATATGGAAATCAATGACCGCAAAGTCTGCAAAGAATAGAAGCATATCATGATAATAATCTAACGTAGACATGCTAGAAATGGCTCAAAATCATAACAACGCGAACGCAATATTTGCTTCTCATATTTCCAATTAAAATTCCTATATATGCATTGTTGCGAATCAGATATCTCTATTGTCCACTGAATAGTTTTGTATTATCGCACACATATGACTGTATTATGCGATTCTAGCGATTGGTCGTCGAGTGCGTGTAAACATGTTTACTAGACTAGCTGGAAGTGTAACTAGCATAGATGTACACTTGACGAGGTGTTATAATATGCACTTAGCACCAATCGATGGCAAAGGCGGAATTTTATGATCACTGCGATTTGAAATTGATGTCTGTGGCTTTACATCTTTCTTTAACCGCGATTCAGATAAATTACGTATATCACCTAATACCGTACTTTTTATAAATATCGCACTTATATAGGCCCCATCTTTTTCTGAGGAACAAGTATAAAGAATCTAAAAGGTGTGACTATTTTCCATTCCAAAGTAATATAATAGCTTTTAAATAGAAAGGTCTTGGTCAGACTTAAAATCTGCCATATATTTCAATCGCAAATTATATTGATTGATTAGAACTGGAAATATGATCAAAAGTAGCGATAACCGACATTTAAGCGAGCGGAGCCATAGGCACCTGCTAGTTTTCTATAAAAACACAATTTTAAAATTATTTACAATATACTAAAATACTGAAAATGATGAACCGAGACTTTGCCTTTAGCTAAAGGCAAAGACTGGTTTTAAGACAAAGCTTACCACCAGGCGAGGTGAAGTAAAATTAACGTGTCCCTTTATATAAAAAAACTTAAAAATATACCAAGTTAACGTTTCTATAAACATGACAAATCAAAACCTACCAAATCTCACACAACAGAATTCTTTAATCTATTCACCAGAACTTTTATACCTTGTAATACCAGGATTACATGAACCTGTTGGAGTTACAGTGCAAACAAAAAGCATATTAGTTACGTTCTTGTCCTCTTTTAAAATTACAAGATTGTAATGAGGTATCTGATAGTTCTGAGCAAACAAGATTACTAATACATCCTGCTATCCCGGTGGCCTAATCCGTGCCAGCCTTATCAGTTATAGGGAAAAATTTATGAATAGGCTCATAGTAATGTTATAGTAATCATTGTTTATCAGAAGCAAAGACGCCGCCTAGTGCTCTATGTTGATATCATTAATTTTGTACTCAAGTAATCTGTCCAATTTATAGCATTGTAAATTTTATAAGTATCTTAACTCTACCTACCTTTCGTGTTTGTTCTTCTTGAATGTTGTGATAATTTTATAACTAGGATAATGTTATGACCAAAAGTATTATTGCAGCAATAGTAATGGTACCTACATGAAGTCCCAGGTTCGAAAAATTGTATAATATAGAGAACTACTGAGGGAGGGATCTTTGCAGGGCTTGTGCGTACGGTTATACCATCAAAGGGACAATATTAGGCAAGACAGTGTATGAATGAGAGTTACTGATCTACCAGAGCATTCCAATTGTTCAAGTTTAGGGATATGGTTTTTACTATCTCCCATTCGTAATGTCAATATGTATAAAACTGTACACATGACTTATCTACTCACAATGCAATGTAAGAAAACGCTTAAGACAAATGTCTTCATTCATTATTTCACAGATAACTATTACACAATGGAATCCAATTAGAACCTTTTCACAATAATCATGGTTTCTTTGATACTCGTGCATTGTATAACACTACAATTTCAAGATAAATGTCTTACTACCGTACTTTATATTCCGGTCTCTTTCTAACACATTAGTTTTTCTCGGACCTCTTTTTTGGTGCTATAACGGAAGCGAGACTCATCGTTCGTGGTAGACTTGTCGTGAAGCATACATGTTATGAATGCGACAAGGGTGTTTAGATGCGTACTAAGTTGTTTGTACAAGAAATAGTTTGATACGGTAATACAACTTCCGTAAGTCGAGATGATAGTGTGGGGGAGTCGGGTTGTCTGCCATGAATGCAGTTTACGTCGTAAATGTACTTGAGTGACATGTACTTGTATCTAGTTCAATGACATTTATCTGGTTGTAAAGGTACATGCATTGTTTCATGGTTATAACTCTTGATATCGCCACTGTCTATAAAATGTGAATATAGGTACCTATAAGTTTTGAGCAGTCCCACAATTTTCCAACAACATCCATTGACTGATGGGTATGCAAAAAATACTTACATTTCCAGATTCTTCCGTAAATATGATGTCCTCTTCCTTTGTAATTGCTAATATTCCTATTTATTATTGGCATTACTCGGGGTTATATTGATACGGACCTAAAATGTAGATACTCTATGCGTGCAGTACATGTTCTTTGAGTGTCTTTTTAGGATGGCACGAGTTGCTACGGTGATGAACGAGCTGAAATTCAGCAATCATATTATATCAAAGCGATCACCGTGTGCCAGAGCCTCATTTCTCTTGCATCTTAGGTCCAAGAAATGTGGCCCGAAGTACAGTTAAATTCAGTTGATCAAAAATCCAGAATGATGGATGGAGAAATGTATGTATATACTTAATGTGGCATTGCATGTTCCTTCTTCGATTTAGAGGTCAAGTAAAATAAATATAAAAATTCTCAAAACAGGTTGAATTCTCGTATCTTTTTTTTAATTGTGGATATTAGAACCGTTTAATATTCCCTCTAACTCCTCCAACTAAGCTATATTGCTTGTGCTAGAAGTGGGTTTTTGTCGGTAGTGTATCTAATGGAGTCTATACATTTGATCTGACGTACGTGAAGTACTTCTAGACTGAGTATAGTATCAATCGAGTAATTAGCCTATTATAGTCCACTGCTGGACATAGGCCTCTCCCAATGTGAGTCATTTCTGTCAATCCTTCGTTTTCCGCATCCAAGTATACCTAGTATACCGCAGTTATATAGTATTTGTGTAGTATTATGTCTCCACCAGTGAGTAAGACACATATCGTGTCTAAAACATAATAAGTTCAACGTACTAGTTATGCACTAGTGTAGTAACCAGATAGGAAATGCAATTAGCTAGTATTCATCCGCGATGCCTTCGAGTCGCTCAACCGTGTAACTCCTTATCTCTGTTGCATGTTTTTTCAATATGCAATCCAAGACAATCACCGCGGCTATCTGACAATCAGAATTCTCAGGTATTTTTTCATTCGCCGACATTTCTAATTATTTTACACTTTCGTAAGCGATCATCGAAGAGCTCTTCGCGGCAATTGGAATGTTAATTGACACACAATGTCTTTGAATTAGATGAGCTTAGATCATTTCGAATTGATTCTCAATAATTACATAAGTGACATTCCGGAACACTAGTTGTTATGTCTTTTGGATATTTACTTTACTTCTAGTTCTTTTAACTAATTGCAGTATGGTATTAGATATCTGTTACAGAAAGTCTAAGTGCCACATTTTCAAAAGTATACTAAAATGAATTAACTGCATTAGTATTATCATGATTATATCGTAGACTCATCTCTGAATCCAATGCACACCGGATAACTTGATAGGTGACTATGACAATTGTCGGTTCTAAGTATTGATTAACTTGATGACATCAAGTGTGAATATGCGGAAAGCATCAAAGTTGAAATACCAGGTGGAAAATAAGATTCAAGGAAAAATTAAACAAATAAAATCACGAAAAAAAAGACATTTCCTCATTTACTTACATTAATTTTCAAAATGAATCACATAAGACGTAGAAAAATTAAAACAATGTAGATGGAAGGAGAAGGACCATTATCCTAAAAGCCTTTTACTAAAATAACAGAGTAGGATATCCTGAACTACACATAATAAGGTGTGTTTCCTTACCTGGCAGTGTTTTGATGTCTTAATGATATTGTCCGAATGATGTATGCACTCCGGAAGCACGACTGGCGTCGGGAACCGCCGCTTCTAACAAATAGAACAATTTCCAACAATTTGTACATTTCACGAACTAGCGCTATGTGTGTATTTTACTGTCGACATTGTGTTTGTATTATTAAGTTATATTCAGAAAATGTTTCGTTTAGAAATAGTTGTATTTGATAATTTTAGTTATTCTACTTTTTTGATGTTTTCATTTGAGATACCAAAGTAATAGATAGATATAAATGTGTAATTAGTCAACTGCAATGTCTAACAAATCATCCATACATTGCGGAAGATACTGAAAAGCGTAGCTCCTAAGATACTGACATGATTACAATTCATTATCCATTAGCCCTGAGTGCAATAGGCTAAAATTTGATGAATGACATGGATGTTAAAATATAAAATGCTAGCATTCAAAACATTTTTGACTATCGTAACATCAAATAAATGAGGAGAAATTCCTGAGAACAATAAATGTAGTACAATATACGAAATATACCAAACGATAAAAAAAACTATTTTAAATATTACTAGTGTCATCTGGAAAGCTGCGATTACTTTTTAACCCTGCCGCAGTGTGGTAACAGATTCTTAAACTATATTATTGTTATGTACTGCTGCATACTAAATGTAGGTTACTAATCTATTAATCTTCTATTTAAGATACAAGATTAGTGCATTTAAATGAAGTTGAGCGTAGAGATCGAGATGCAGTTGTAATTATATCTATATCTGTTATATCTTTATGTAAGATGTGGAATATTTTATGCCTATATTTACAGAAATCAGTTCAGATAGTTATCGTTAATGTACTCTATTGTGATGAATCGAAAAATATACATATTTCGACGACTTTGAAGGATGTTTTAATTTGAATATTTATCGGGAAAGCAATACACAATATTTATTAGCCTTTCTTTTCCAATCCCGAACCACTTTTACGCTTTTTTAGTTTGTGTTTTTACATAAATTTACTAAAACTACTAGCTCACAGTTTGCTCTTCACAAAGGGTTCACAATCCATATCCATACTAATATTATAATGCGTAATAAGTAATTATAAGTAACTCTGTCTGTCTGTCTTTCACGCCTAACCACTGAACCGATTTAAATGAAATTTGGTATAGGGGTAGATTAGACCAAGAGAAAGGATATAGGCTATGTTTGGTTGCGATGACCGAAATCCACGCGTGCGGAGCCGCGGGCAAAAGTTAGTTTATTATATTCGTCATTTACATCAGTTACTATTGAAATAATTTTTATCCTACTCTAAAGTACACCAGCCTTTCACCTGTTAACTTGTCTATTTAGAAGTACTAAAACAACATAATTGTTAAAATTGTTTGAAAGTGGATTGTCTGTTCAACTTATTTTATACTGACGTGGTTCGCGTGATAAAGCAAACTTAGTATGAAGAAAAATTGTAGTCAGTTCTCTAACAACGTAATTCTCCTTTATGGGCCGTGTTGTGCTATCAGCTTATGTGCGATAGTTTCAAATTTACCACTTCTCTGTACAGTATTTTAGTTTCAAATATTTGAATGTAGCGAACAGTGTATAACTACCACTATTCTCACAAAAAAATCAACCGCGATCATTCGATTTTCTCGTTGAAATAGCTTCACTTGACGGTATTGTCAGTGGCGTTGTTTTTTTAGAAATCAGCAAACGTATGTTTTTCAACTTTCAATACTGTTTACGTTGTGATTCACTAGCTGAAGTCCGTGGCTCTACACGTTTTAAATACCGTTTCTCCCAACCCATAGGAACCTATTCCCTGAATGAAAAGTACCTACTTATGTGCGTTTGTAGTATACGTTCAATCGTTCGGTTGTGATTGAGTAACAATACATATACATTGATTCCGATAGTTCGTAAGAAAATCGGTAGATGACTCCACCGTCACCTTACAAGACGTATAAGATGGGAAATTTGAATCAGATCGGGCGTGTCTCGGTAGCCGAATTGCTCAAGGCATTCCCCCTGTAAGGGAAAGACTGCGGGTTTGAGTCCCGCCCGAGAAGATTCTTTTTCTCTATGTATTCGAATACATATACAATCTTATTCGTATTAAAGCAGAAACATCTAGGTACATACTAAAAGAAGAAAAATATATAAAACGAGCTGCGATCTGTGTACTTCAAAATATTAACGTGGAAAACCGATTCGTCAGTCATCTGGTATTCAATTTTATTAAAGAAACTAAATACTGAACGATTCATGTCGAAGATAAGTAATAAATTATATCAATGCGAATAATTTTAGATAGAAGTTACGTTCAAAGGCCGGATAAGTCTCTTCCTTAAATGGCGCAGACTGCAGATATTGTGTGAAGCTCCAATTCAACAAACGTACTAGCGTACTTACAAAACAATTGCTAAACGAATTTGAACCATTTGCATTAAGATAATAAGGAATGAGATTGTATAATTTAAATTTCGTAAGTGGAAGATTAACTTTGTTTTAGTGTACAATGAATCGTGACCACGCTGTTGGTGCCTTGGGCCAATCGCTTCTGTTGCCTTTTATTCTGACTCCGTTTGACGTTTTATGTCCCATATTATATAATATAGTAAACAATACTATAATTATAGTTATGAGAATCACATTCAATATTTTGAGATTTAGTTTAAATATATATTTTACCAAATGAAATTCACACTACAAACAAACTAAAAGAAAGAAAAATATCACAATCGGTCGACCCCAACTAAATTGTGGAAATGTTTAGAGAATGATAATACTATATTTTTCACCAAATTTCACTATAATCTAATATATAAAATTCTCGTGTCACAGTTTTCGTTGCCATACTCCTCCGAAACGGCTTGACCGATTTTGATGAAATTTTTTGTGCTTATCCGGTATCTATGAGAATCGGCCAACATCTATTTTTCATCCCCCTAAATGGTGCAGCGGGAACGGGATCTGACGCGGTTCGCGGGGCGGGAAAAAATTGGCGGTGCGAAGTTCGCCGGGACAGCTAGTATACTATAGACTTGCAGATAACTACCCAAGCTGTAACATCGATATTAAGTAATTCTCCACATAACTTCGCGCTAGCTAAGGTGTGCCTTGGTGCGATGTATTCTACGTGCAGGGATGCGTTTCAAGTTTTTATAGACCCAATTAGGTCCCTCTATGACCGCAGTAGGGCAAATGGATCGGTTTGCGGTAAAGGGCGTTCATAACTCAAGGCTATAGTAACCGCGCAAGTGCGAAATTACTGCTGATAACTGCTGATAACTATCATAGTTAATTTATTTATTGGTTATACATTCTTAATTAATTAAACGAGCTTCGCTACCCCTAGACACATAAAATTAAATTATAGATTATAAAAAGTATAAAAAGTTCAATAGACTAACGCTTATAATAATTACTAGTCCAACCGTGAAAACTGGATTACTTTTATTAAAAGTTCATCAAAATCAGTCCATTAGTTTTTGTAGGATGCTTAAGTTAACATAACATAAACTCACGCCTGTATTCCTCGAAGGGGTAGGCAGAGGTGCTAGCACCCACATTGCGCCAGTTTATGTTTAGGCCCCAATGTAATAGGTGGCGAGCCTATGCCATTAACCGGGCACAAAACCTGCGATAAATACACGCATAAGTTCGAAAAGCATCGAAAAGTCATTGGTGTGTGCCATGGTAAACCTGGAACCCGAGACCTCGTCTCAGCAGTCCATTACCCATACCACTAGGCGACCGCAGATATGTACCTAACTTAAGTTAACAAAATATAAAACTGTGTAATGTCTGTGTGTTTCTGTATCAGTAACAAAATATTTGCAGTTGGTTACATTGTTATTTCGAATTTGCAAGAAAAAGGAATCTAGCGTCATAATAATACATAATTAATTAAATAAACAATAAAATGTACTGTGTCATTCACGTTTATTATGACGGCAAAAAGAACTATAAATGTTCTAATTTCATTAAACTGCAGATGTAGCAATCAAACGAATCATTAGCACAAATACAGTAGCATCCGGTTAGCATTGCCATGTATGCTTCATTATAGTAGTAAAATTAAAAAAATAACACATTAGAGTAGTACTAGAACCGTACTAGACCATATAATTAAAAACAACATGTGCTGGGTATTTATTTCAATGATATGTTAATGAGTGTATCTATAGTACACGCTAATAATTTAATAAGGTTACGAAAGGCATTTATCTCTTACATGTATAGTTATTAAAGTTGCAATCGTTGACAAGAGGGCATGCTTACAGTGGATAGGCAGCACAAGGTCGCCAAATGTCAATAACCCTTCAATGACAGGTGTAGAAGACGATTAAATGTGTAGAGAAAAACTATAGTCTAGAAATATTATTAAATTTAACCGCCTTTGTGCAATTTGTGTGGTTATTGAATATGACAGCAAGGGTATATGGGGCCCCACCATGATGTTTGGTGTATAAGTCAACCTCATTTGCTAGTTGGTGCATCTGCTGAATGACGGATCTGCTGTCAGTGGAGTCAAGGAAGTAAGAGCTAGGATATTAAACAAAAGAGAGTAGAAACAGGGCTCCAAAGCTTTGGATGTAACCGAAATTAACAATGTGAAGATGGCAATTGAATGTGATAGTATGTGATAATCCGTACATAAATAATGAATTATGCAATTATTTGCCTACCAGAAAGACAGTATTAAGTTGAAGAAGCTGTCTGTGATTTTACCATATTTTACAGTGAATATATTTACAACTCACCTTTTTTTAATCTGTCTTTCGTTTTTGTTACCTTACAATCACCACTGGGGGCGCTGTTTCTTCTTACTAACGATGAAGCGCATCCCTATTTGTCATAGCGTTTTGTGATTTTTACCGCGTAAGGTGAAAAAATTTTCAAGTCAAGAAAAAAGTTATTGAAAAGTGAATTACATAGTAATTACATTGTTTTTACCGTTTGTATGTGTACAGTGCTACATAAATAGGTGCAAGGTATCTTATTTAAGTGTAGTTTCCTTCCGAAAGCTTCGGTAGGTAAGTAGAGATGTTGTACCATACTAATAAGGAAAGCAATGGTGCTCCAAATCGTTGCTCCGGAGGGAGAGCGAAGCACTAATAAATTCGAAAGCAGTTCCTTATCTTCGGAAGATCAGGATAGCTTAACCTCATTATCCCCGAATAAGAGGTTCAACGGTCGAATCACGTCGAAACGTGTTCGAAAGTTTGGTCGGAACTTTGTCTTATATTCCGCAACGCAATAGGTATATTAGAAGGATGAATATTTAATAATTTTAATAATAACCCAGTGCATTTAGTTACTGATGTAACAAGCTTGTACTTCAAGCTTATTGTTAATAAATATGAAATAAAGGTTAACAAAAAAAATAAGATCGTTCCTTTGCTAGCCCCTCATTGTTTAAAAAGATTAAATTGTTGGAGGGTCTATATTATTCATCAAGGCAATACTAGCCTGGTGAAAACCGGCCTATAAACTAAATAAGAGTTGGTCACCTCAATAAAGGTTAGGGCATGTACTGATAATTAACTCTAGAAACTGCTTGCAAGATGCTATAGCAATCCATGCCATTCTAAAACCTTGTATGTTAATAAACAACAAACCCAAGTGCCCGATGACTGCATTTTTACAGTCCTGTTCCATCTGTAGAATTCTTAGGATGTCCCAAGGTGGCATAGTGTTTTAAGTTGTAAACGGAACTAGCTAAATAAATAATAAAATACTAATGTAGGTAGGTACCTATATTGTAAAACGAAAAATAGTACTAGTTATCAGTGTTATCACTCTATAAATTGACTCTCATAAATCTGAAAGAAAAATTACTAAACATTAAAATTTAAATGTATTTCTTAAACATTGTATTTAAAATTGATATCAATATATAGTTTAAATTTTATTGTACGAATTTGACTTAAATAATAAATCGGTAATCAGATATTCAGAATAGTCCGGTAAATGAGTACTGAAAACATTAATGTATGATATCTTAACATGCAAAGATTTTAACATTATTTTTTATGACTATTATATTTTACATAGGGATGGCAACCCGCCAGGCCTAAGACCTGATTACCTTGCCTAAAAAACTCAAATAGGAATTAATTCAATAAACAAATTTTTATTACATTCAATTAGAGAACAATAGGAATTAAATTAAATTCGAGAAACAGCTATTTCTCATTCAAAATCATGTTTAATGAAAAGGGTCAGGTGAGACATATCCCATTTTCAACCTCAGTCACTGAGATTAATACATTCGAACTTAACATATCAGTTGATCTCCCAAATAGGTGAGGTCAGTTCCTATAAAAGGAAGACGGATGACAAGAATTGCCCCAGGCATTTCTACATTTATGCATAAAATAATCTCTGTGAGATTAGGGCTCCTGCGAGTAAAACCTATATGGAAAATATTTTTTCCCGCTAAGAGCCACTCTTTCAGCCTCTCATCACAGCTCATACCATTGGAGCTGCAACTAGATGGATTGCAGAAATCCTCTGGAGACAAGTCATGGTCCTTTTGTTAAATAAATCTTTAATATTTTTATTTTATTTTGACCTTGTCAGTTTAATGCTATCTTATTGGTGTCATAACACAGTTTTTGTCCTTAAATATATTAATGACATTTAGTGGAGGTTGGATTGATAAGTGAATTCACCTTATATCACTAAAAATGTAACACAGATTCCTGTAAATAAGAGATATATTTACCAATTGTTTACCGGATATGACTTGCCTCCATGCGGTACAGTCAACATCAAAAGTCGGTTAATCCAAAAATATTAAAATTTAATAATAAACCTACATTGGATTACCTAATAATGTATCAATGTTTTTTTGGATGTTTATGTAGTTTTATAATCTTAGAGAACAAGTTGATGTATTTAATAATGTTTAGTATTATATGAAAAGTTTGAGAGATAAGATAGGTATCCGATAAATTAAACTACTTATTATCCTACTTTTGCTTTTGACTGTACGATAGTTACAAGGCACTTAAGGTTAACCTGATGACTAAGATGATCAACTTTATTGTCTCAGGATGCATTTTTGTTTTTGTTTTTCTAAATTACTACAAATAGAGCAATCGGAGATGAAGAAAGGCTCTGCATTCCCCTAGTGAGGTGCAAATTACAGTGGTTGCTCTGGATTGAGAACCACAGCACACGAGATACATAGACAAAGTAACTCACCTTCTCACTACAGACGCGGCGGACGCGGGCTGGGGAACTGCAGTGAACAACACTGTATCTTGTCAAACAAATGGAGTTAGTCCAATAGAGGAAAAAAGGCTCTGCTTCCCCTAGTGAAGTGCGAATTACAGTGGTTGCTCAGGATTGAGAACCACAGCGCACACGAGATACACAGGTAACGTGACTCACCTTCTCACTACAGACGCGGCGGACGCGGGCTGGGGACTGCAGTTGAACAACTTTATGTTGTCAGATAATTGGAGTTAGACCAACAAAAGTGGTACTCCAATGCGAAGGAATTGGTTGCAGTGTATGCAGCAGTTTCGCTTAGGTATTGAATGTGTTACTGGTTCAGTCAGATAGCCAATTGGAACTAGGGTTGCACTCGCCCTTAACCCGTCTAGAGGTGTCCAGTAGACCTTCCCAATTAGCCGAGCAGATTAATACTATACTGACGGCATGCTACCTCCCAGAGAGGTTAAATGGATTCTTAGACACGCAACATAAACTCCTTCACATCAAGGTACTCACCCATCGTCCACGTCCACGTGGTACAGCAACCTCTTGTAAGGCTTTCAGTCAAATTGGAAGTATCAGTTGGGAGGGAGATTTTCCCCACCCTATTTAATACCTCAGTCCATCTAAACAATGCCAAGGGAACACACATTCAAAATAAGTCCCACAGTGGGATCAGTACTTGGGCCCGTCGATCTCAGATTGAGAGCCCTAATAGACCCTTACCGATACAGGATCTGCGGAAGATTCTAACCCCTCAAAAGGGACATGCCCTTCACAAATGAAGAGGTTATCCTGCTTGAAAAAGGGGGGGGGGGGGTCAAACAAATAATAAGTACATTGGGCTAGTCGATCTCAGATTGAGAGCCCTAATTGACTACCAATAAAGGATCTGCAGAAGATCCTCAACAGATACATGGCCCTTCACAAGTGAAGGGAGTCATTGAGTTGTAGTTGGTAGTTACCGGACAACCACTCTCTAGACGTATATGCTAGTATGAAGGAAAGCAAAATATTTTGTTCACGTTCCTTACAGTGCATCTCACAATATATAAGTAGAAGTAGAAGTAAATATAAATATTTGTAACAGTTAAGACTGGTAGGTGTATGTAGGAAATATAATTACTTTGACTATATATTTTAACAAAATTCATCGCACAAAAGACGGCTTCATATTGCCCATTAACTGTCGTTGTGTGCATGTTATAAAATCTATAAAAATATCTCTAACTTCATTCAAGTAGTAATCATTTTTACTGTGTTGTAGTGACCTTTACTGTGTCTAAATAGTTAATGTATAATCTAAGCATTCAGGGTACCCATGATAGTATATGACATTATTATGGCATTCTTTATGTTATTGATTTAACAAGTAAGATCTGCAGCTACAAGTGTAGACAATTATTGTTCTAAAGACTTTTTCATTCAACATATCCTAAAAGCTACCGCTTTAGTTAAAGCCCAGGCCATAAACTCTCCAAAATGGGATATATTATATAGAAGTGTATTATTTGACACTCATGCCAGGTTTTTAGGCCCACATAACAGGTGAGGCCAGCCTGTTGCTTTCGAGGATACTCATGGGCTGATACTATTGGATGGATAACAACTGTATCCCTTAGTAACCCATACGATGAGAAGATATGGGATGCCCAAATAATATTTGACTGATTAGGTTCAGTATACCTACCATAAAGCAGTCCTCCTTTATTATGCTTGCAATTATTATGCGTCTAGTAGAAGCGGAAAGTACGAATGTAAGTAGTCGTTTTACTTCAGATTGAGGTGCTGTAAGGGCTGCTACCAGGACACAGTTTGGTGAATGATTAATTATATTTTAAATGCAGCACACATTGATGCGGCTTTAAATAGCTTCCAAACCGCAGTGGCCTTCAAAGGTTGGTTTATAAACATGCCTATAGCATCGATCTTTTGTCGATAAAACTGGAAGTCTCAATTAGGTAACTCAATTTAATGTTATGAATATGATATAGCATACGACATCTTTGTTGTTGTTTGGTTTAAAATTTCTATTGTGATTAATTGTTATACTTAATAACTAATCCTTTTTACATCATATGCTTAATAATACTGTTTTGTATATTAACAGTTATCACATAGCGTTATAGTTACCATCACCAGCAGAAAACAAACAGGTCTTCAACTTAATACTGTCTTTCTGGTAGGCAAATAATAGAACTGTTTTACATAAAATAAAACAGATATTATATGCCGAAAGAAAGACAGTATTCGAGCAAGGTCCTTGCTGGCGAGAAGACACTATGACAAATAGGGATGCGCTTCATCGTTAGTAAGAAGAAACAGCGCCCCCAGTGGTGATTGTAAGGTAACAAAAACGAAAGACAGATTAAAAAAAGGTGAGTTGTAAATATATTCACTGTAAAATATGGTAAAATCACAGACAGCTTCTTCAACTTAATACTGTCTTTCTTTCGGCATATAATATCTGTTTTATTTTATGTAAAACAGTTCTATTATTGAAAATTTTGTTGTCATTCAGACTAAGCCTGTTCTGTAGAAAATGTTTACGTTTATAATCAGTTATATTTACATTCGTATCTATTTCATATTTTTATTTACGGTATATTTTGGGAAAATACACGATAAGGAAATAAAAATGGGGAGTTACTGTCCTAAATTAATTCCTCTTATAAATTGAACTAGCTAAAGTAAAAACAATTTATTATGAGTGTTTTAATACAGTAAGAACACAACTGTTCGATTAATCACTTACTTAGGGAAAAAAGTTATACTTTTAATTAGCGTTGGACGAGCATTTTAATCTTGGCTCACGGGATTACAAGCACTGAACAAGGACTTAAACGATTCAGAAGTAATAATTTTTCTGAGTGTTATAAATAACAAAAATAAAAATGCTGTCGTACAGAAACTTGGAAGGGTTAAAAATTTATGGGGCGGTATTACACTTCAAGCTATAAAACAATGTGACCCTCCATAGTATATTATTAAAGAAGCATATTCAAAACACGTAAAAAGTATTGTATTTTACCCAGAACTAGTTCAATAATATTGGTTAATAAGAATTTTGTCTTATATCCTATAACTTTTATATAAAACTTTTCGTCAAAATACATGTCAATTTATTATCAAGGTTGAATGTTTTACATCTGTCATACTTAACTAAGATAACAATTCTTTATAATATTACTGCGTCATAGGGCTCGCTAACATTCTACCTATTTGTCATTACTAAAAAGCATATGATTACTTATCAATTCTAAATACTGAAACGTCAAATCTCGCAACTGTATGCATATCAGTTAGTGTGCTAGCAGCTTTAAAGGTAAACAGATCCCCGCTTAAGTAAGAAGTAATGCACTAATTGGGCGGTTTCTTCAGCGGAATCGTGGCTGAAGGGAAATTAATGCCCCCAGGAAGATAAACGTGCAATTATTTTTCCCTAAAAATATTTGTTACAGTCGTGTCAAAAGTTTGTTTAGCTACGGAGAGCAGGTGGGGCACAGTCGTTGATAGCATTTTAGGTTCACGAAACTCTCTTCGTTATATTCTTGCAAATTAATGAAATGAACTGACTAATTTGCTGTATGTTAAATCTGTGATTTTATTATGGAAGTAGGACATAATTGTTCGCCATAATATTTAGTCCTCAATATCAAATAAGGATGATACTTGTGATATTTCAAGGAGAGGTAGCCTCATATTTACTTTAATAAATTGTTTTACGAGTGGGGTGGATGCTTCCAAATAATTATTTTTGTGTTTTAATTGAGAGTTATATAATTTAGAGTTTCTTAAGCAGATCACTGCTTAAGTGGAAAGGTACGAATACATATTTAAATATATAGATTGGATTCATTTGAATGTTTTTGTGTGTTTATTACATATTTTGTACTCTGTTAAACTAAAATTTAACTTCAATTGAACATCAGCTGGTTAATGGGATTATGCATCGCATTATGCTGCTGATATTCTTATAGATAATTTTCCTATTTTATATTTTTTATGGTTGTATTTTTTTTTGTTTATCCTTAAGTTCTATATTACAAATAAAAATTACTAGATACAAATACCTAAGAGTAGTGTCGTTCTTAGAAATGCAATCCAATTTTGAGATTTCGTCTGATTAAACAATTGTTTGACTTCAATTGATAAAACTATTTCTTTAAATTCTTAATTCATCCTGGACTGTGTTTAATGGACAGGTAATTTCAAATTAAGATTAAGGAGAATTTAATTTACTGTTACTAGAAAAGATAAATGTACAAAAGTCTTTTAAATTTAATACTCTTGGTACAAAAAGCAACAAAATACTAAATACAAGAGACACTGTTGCATTTTTTCATATAGATAAAATTACATGTACCTAAATGTGCAACCATATCTCCTTTTGTCGACTGTTTAAATATATTTTATAAAAGTAACTAGATAGGAATTTATATTTTTTGATATACATATTTTTAAACGCAAACTGTTGCTATAGAAACACGAATTAACTTGGTAAATTAGAGACGTTAAACGATCTAGTAGACCCCTACATCCCGGCACATCACTATCAATTGAATCTGTAGCCTAGAACGTATCAATCTAATTCTATAACCTGTCAAATATAATTTATAGTCTGTGACTCATTATATTCGATCATCGTTCACCTCCACGTAGGAGGGATGTATGAAACTGGCTTAAAGTAACGCAATGACTTCTGTTGCTAAAAAGCATAGCTAAAAAGTTGTTCAAAAAAAATTGTGTGACGATTTTTGGGTGAGGCGGGTATGAATTTTGAATTTGGAATGGGAAGCAGAAACTAGATGGACGATAAAGTTCGGATATTAGTACTTATAAGATAGGTAATCAATGATACATTTTGACAACTATGTATAAAATTATACCATTACACGCCTTTTTGGAATGTTATCTGTATCACAGCAAAAAAGTTGCACTGTAGCAAAATTTTTGTTCCGTGCAGTCAGTATAGTGGTAATAACCATATCTAGAAGTAATTGTAAATACCTAATACTTATGAAGTTGGCCCACAAAATGTTTTCAAAATTACATTCAAGTGGACAAAGGATGACAATATTTTTATTAGATAGTTATCTAAAAATATGTGTGTAATAGTTTAGTCAACAGAAAAATCAAAATACTTATAATAGGGGAGAGTGGGGGAATTGGAGCCATGTAAGGAAAAGTGAAAACAAAAACCAGTTTAAGTTACAATCATTTACTTTTTTAGACACTTATCAGTCTTTCAGTTATCTGTCTTTATGTAATTACCAGCAAACATAAAAAAATATACCCGTAGATAATTAAAAATACGTTTTTTATAAATTTAACTATCGCTACTATTACCCCACACATCGGGTAATGAGAGCTAAAATATCTCCATATGTGTAATGAGAGCTATCACATAACAATAAACAAAATTAAATTTATTTTTATTCACTTAACAGGAACTTGAACAAATCAAAACTTTAAAATAATCAACAAAATAATAATGTAGAACAAAAATAAAGGAGTTTATAAGTAAAAATAAGTTTTCATTAAGTATTTTAGGGATCTAAACAAATAATGCAAATATAATCTTTAGGATCATCGCAACCTGAACACTCAGAGTGAGCCCATTTGCCACAAGATCTACAACGGTACCATAATTCTGCATTTTTACCAACATCGTTACAGATCATGCATTCATTTTCTTCCTCTGAATATTCAGAATCATCACTACAAATGGTATTTTCATCGATAGATGATTCCTCAGTCGTGCTGTCTCGGAACAAATTTCTAGTTGCTCTTTTTATGTTTTTTTTAGATGTTTTATTCTTAATATTTAATTTTGTAGTCTTAGATATCTGTTTTCGTAATTTCTTTGGTTTATTCTCTTTATTGTCCTTTTTATTCTTTTTCTCTCGCTTCTCCTCAAAAATAGTCTTCATGGGGGTGCTAGTCAAAATTTCTGAATGCTGTTTGTTTCTATTCGTAGATTTCGTTACTATTTGTGGTCGAGGACTTAAAACATTTAATATATCGGCAAAACTTGTAGAAGCTGGTGAAGAATGTTGTCTTAGCATATCTTGCTGTGATGGTTGGTTGCTGGTATGTGGTGGAGAGGTAGTGGACATTTCCAGTGGCCCTTGAGAAGAAGTCACTGTTTGTGAACTAACTGTAGCTGTAGCTATTGTTTCCGACGGTACAACAGTGTTATCATCATTAACTGTGTTGTCATCGTGTTTATTCTGATCAAGATCAATAAAATCCTCATCTCCAAAAACAGATGGGTCCATAGGAAAAATCCCGGTTGTTTTAAAGCCAGATATTCCCTTATCTAAAGATGCCACTTTTGAATAAGCTTTATTAAATAGTCCAGCTATTTCGTATGGAGTTATTTTAATCATATTTCTCGATTTTATATACATATCGCATTCCCTCTTGTATGCTGCCTTGAGTGGACCGAAAAAGGTCACATCCAAGGGCTGTAACCGATGTGATGAATGTGGTGGGATGCTCAACATAGTTATATAATTTTTTTTGGCTATCTCATAAGCTTCAAGTGTAGAATGACTATTATGATTGTCCATAATAAGTAAAATCTGTTTTTCTGCAGTAGGCATTATAAACTTAATAAAATGTTGCAGCCATGTTAGAAATATTTGCTCATTAGTCCACCCATTTCTTGAACAAGTATAGACAGCTCCTGGTGGCCCATCCCGCTCCAGCTGTGGAGAGTGCCTCTGTCGAGGGAAAATGAATAATGGAGGCACATAAATGCCTGTAGCACTCATTGCACAAATTGCCGTAACATTTTTGCCTCTCTCCCATGAAGTGGCTGCACCAACACGCTTTCGTCCTTTGAGAGCAATAACATTGTCTGGCTCGTGAACAGTAGAAAATCCTGTTTCGTCCATATTAAATATGTTTTGTGGCTCAAAATTAAACTTAATCATAACAGATTCAAGATTATTAAAAAAACGAGTGACTTCAGTTTTATTGAAGCCCAGAATCCTGTTAATACTCGTCGCCTCAGGCTTTCTAATACTGAGCTCAGGGTGTCGATTCATAAACCCGTATAACCAATCCTTGCCAGCTATTTGTTTTTCAGTATTAAATCTATTTTCGACCCCATATTTCACAGCCATATCATAGCATATTTTTCGTAGTTGAGTGCTAGTTAAGCCATAAAACATATTAGACAAATCAAGTATGTGGCTAACAATTATTTCTTCCTGTTCACTACTGAACACAGGTTTTCTACCCAGCAGCGGAGAACGACTGTAAGTAATATCATTACTAGTTGCTAACCTGTACCGTTTCTTCAGCGTGCTATAGGGTATTTCATATTGCTGTGCCGCTTTATTAACAGAAATTCTTTGGTTGCGTATAGTTTCTATTGCAGCTTGTAATGTAGCCGTCGTCCAACTAGCTTTTGATGTCGTGCGCTTTCTAGTTCGTGGCATCTAAAAATAATACAAAATATATTTTATTAGACCAGAATTTTGCTTCTGGAAAGGGGTAATAGGAGCCATGGCGGGTAATGGGAGCGTTAGTAGCTCCCATTACCCGAATGGTAAACATGTCTAGATAATGCAACTAACCTACACAAAACATTGCAAAACAATTCATCATCGACTTTAATCGTAAAGGTAAAGAAACAATGCATATAATAAACACAAGATACAATATAATAATAACAGTTCAGGTACTTACTTTGGTTGCGAGATTTGACACTTTTTTATAACGAACTTTAACAAAACTAACATGTGCTCGTCAACGCTATGCGCGTGCTACTGAGCCGGCCGGCGGCGGTCGACGGATACACCCGAACGTTCCCGAAGCAGTTCGGGTCAGTTTAGAACGACTTGTACGCTCCTGTCTGTGTAAATTGTGGTAGCTCCCACTACCCGCTAGCTCCCATTACCCCATTCTCCCCTAAGTCCTACATACCCATTGGAATTTGATTATTGATGCTAAAAATAATAACCTTTTCTTTGTGCATTGTTACACAGAAGCGTTAATAAACAGAGCAGACATGTACTTTTTCTTTCTCTCCTAATAAAATACAGAAGGAATAGACTCAACACAAGTAGTTTGATTTATGACCGTAACGCAAATCAACCGAGCAACAAATCTTCTGGATACTTACATCACTAATAAATTAATATGGAAGTTGTTTCTGGATGCTACATCAAAAGAAATGGTCTGAAATGTTTGTGGTCAATTTATTTACTAGTGATTCGTTACGGTTTGGGCGGATACTTGACTCGATGATAAATTGTATACAGTCGCTCATTTTCTTAAATTTTTGCCAAGGGAATTACTTGGTATAGAACTCTAAATTCAGTGCTATACGATTCAAAATTGCATTTCCTTATTAGGATGTTTAATCGACATATTGTACACGATGCAGTTATATTTTGAACTTTATGGGAAGGAAGACAAAAGGCATTTTAAGTTATCAGATATCTATTTCTCGGCAGTGGTACTCAAAATGACACTTGGAATTGACAAATGATTACCAGTCACAGTTCAACAGTTAATTTGTATGTAAATATGATTACATTTTGTTCATTAACTGTTTTTATTTTAATTCCTTTTATAACACAGACGTACCTATAGTAGTTTGTTATTGTTAGAAGTAGATATTTTTTTAGAATATTAATAAAACATAATTGTAATTTCAAAGGGACAAAATTTAATGCAGTTAACAATAACAAACAATGAATAGAAGGGAAAATAAACGGTAAATTGCACTCATTTACTGGGTCGCGACGATCAATCATGGCGGCTAAGTCATCAGCCGGTTCAAATGTCAAATGAACCTAGGGTGGCAATAAAAAAGAAAAACTGTGTTGCCATTATTAAAAAAGTGACTGTGACTTTATTTCCATTGTCGATTGCCGATTCGGGATTATTAACTGACTTGCATATTTTTTGTGTTCTAATATTGATAGATTGGTTTTTTCGAGTAGGTGACTTTTGATTTTGTTGCGAGTATGCGTCGGTACGCTGTGACTGCCACCGATTACAATATCTACGAGAAAAGTATTTGTGTCAAAATAGCATAAAGCGATAGTCATCGGTAGCCGTTCACACGCGAAGTAAAATGTATTGTCTGAACCGCTACTCCATACCACTTTATTCAAAATGTACTCTTTTTATTGTTGAATATTCATTTTGTCTAAGGAAGTTTATTTTTTGAGCTTTGACGTTTTCATTACTTTCATTATACTAATAAAATAGAATCGTTTAAATATATCTACTTTGCTCTAATACGTCGTTATGAATAGTTTACTACGCTCAAGTACCGGCTGATATCACGTGCGTTATGCCCTTGATGTAATCAAATGATGTTAAGGGAATTGGATTCAATTTTACGGAATTGATTTCCTTTAATTTTACGATTCCGTTTGCGTGATTTCGGCCGGTAATAATCTAATAAATTTGTCCATCGGGAGGGGTCTGTGTATTGTAATGACTCAATATTAATCTATTTTTATTGGCTAGTTGGTATACATAATGTATTTAATTGATTAATATAATTTCATGAGTCAATACAATTTCGTTTTATATCATAATAATATTGGCTCACTTTTTGATTACTGAAATATAAACCTCTTTTAAAAACAGGTGCTTTTTCTACTGCGGGTTTTCAATTTACTGATCTGTTGCATTTGGATAGCTCACGATTTTGCTGTTTTGAATTTAAAAATGGATCATATCGTTGCAGTTGGCTTGTAACTGATGTAGAGTATGAGTGTAAACACAAGAGAGAGATCGCGTGCAAGCGCACAATAACATCGGAACCGCGGAGTCAAACCGCTCGATGCTACCCCATATTTTAACAACTGTCCTAATACATCTTGCAATGTTGTTTTTAACTGTTTTTGCCACATTATTGTTTATTCTTTTTAGTTTATTTGTTTTAAATTTTGGTAGCACATTCAAAGTATTAATTTAGTTATCTAACCCTTGTCATAAAATGTAAACTATAATAGACATTTTGACAACTCAGACGTAATATTGTTCATCATCTAGTGATTTTAATTTCTACGTCACCTACATTAAACATCCTTGCATGTAAATTTATCTGTGTCAATACAAAGTCAAATTTTTAAAATTTACTATTTTCAACGAATTGGATCGATTTTTTTCTTCATTTCAGGTGCCTGTCAATGAAAGCGCCAGACAGGTATGTCGCTATCTCACTCGCACCCCGCGTTCGGTTTCGTTCGGCCGGGTTCGGTTGCGTTCGGCAACGTTCGAGCGTGCTCGGTCGCTGGCCGGTTGCTCGCGCGCCAAAGGGGTAGCCTGGAAGACCACACGTTACACCCGCAACGCAGGACTTTCAAAGACAGTATTATATTTCCAACAAAATTGCTTATTGGTGTGTTTTATTTTCATTGTTTTTTATTTTTATTGTGTTTCGCAATTTCCACCTCCGAACAGGTAGGTCCCATTTCATTGTCATAGGAATTTGAAGTTAAACAATGATTTTCTTAACTGCTTGATTGGTCCGTGAAACAGTCCTTATTCATTCGATTGCATAATGTCTCAATGGTGTGATTATAATTTTACTGTATCTAAATGTACTTGGAATATTTGTGGGTGTAATGTTAGTTGTCGTTGTTTTGGTTCCAGGTTACACCCTAGCTATTGATTAATACTGACAATCACAGATAAATTTACATTGTAATGAATCGTGTAGTAATATTGAATGCGTTAGTTGTTTATGTTTAGTTTTATAAGCATGATTGTGTATGTGATTTTTATTTTTTGTACCATATAAGGCATCCCGGGAGTCTATTCAGTAAGTATTCGATTTTTTTTTATACAAGTACAGTGCTATTTCGTTAATCGGACAGTAATATTGGCATAGCATAAGTCACCATATTATTAGCAAAGTTACTGGATAGTACCGAATTATAAAAATGGCACTGTACCTATGTGAAATCCTTCAATTAATTTTGATGAGAAAAACGTTAAATGCTTAACACAGAATAGTTCAATATGGATCTCAAAACACAATAAATAAATTTCAATATACGAGTTCACGCATGACCGCTGACAAGCTAGGAGTGCGGTCCAATGACAAACGCGTGATCATCATCATCAAATCGTAAAGGATTTAACGCCTCTGTTGGCACACTTCTTTTGTTAGTTCCATAAAGCCGGCCATTAAAATGTTTGATAAAACGTTGGTTGTATAAAAAGAGACTGTTGGGCTACTGTAGACTCCCCACTGCGCGGCCTCAATGAGGACCGATGCCATGCTGCGGTACGTACAATGAGAATACAAAGGCGCTGAATGTTCTGATCTCCCGTTTTGGTTGATCATTGCTTGTTAAACTTACATTTATATGATCTGTTATTGAAATATAGACGCAAAGAAAAGTAACAGTAGAAGTTTTATTATTTCTGATGATAAGTCTTTTGCAGAATCGATTTCTGTTCATTAATATTACAGTAGTTTACTTGGATTAATTACTGACCAGAAATGTTCAGAGATGGTTCTGTCTATAGAGACAAAAAAACACACACTTCATTTCTAAATTAGGTGCATGAGTGTTGTTTATAGCAAAAAAACAACCTTACATACCATAATATGTCTAAAATTGTGGTATGGTTTGATTATACCACAATTTATTATGTGAAAATGTAAGTACCTAATAGCCTAAATAAAATCCTTAAATTTAATTTAAATATTATACAATCACAAAACACAATGGGTTTGATAATTAGAGTTACAAATATCTTAATATCGGTTTTATCTAATGGAATTTAAATCTCCTCTTATGATGAACGCGTCCTGAGACTCATGAGTAATCATATTAAAATAATCCTGAGAGCATTAAGATTAAAATATATTCTCCTTAGACCTTTTCGATTATCACAAATTTAAAAGGATTGATACATTAATAGATTTTTATTTAACTGATTTATGAGTAAGTAATTAGAACCCACTCGATAAACATGTAAAACTTTTTAAGTATTCGACCCTCTCTTTGATGGCAGTTAGTTACCTAAGCATACAAATGCACGTACTAGAGGTGTGTAAAGGAAGCAAGCTAATACAATAAAGGGAAGGTAAGAATAGGATCAACGGTGTTTACAAAAAATTACAAATCAAAAGGTTCAATTCCTTAATTTCAGAAAAGATTAAAAATCTACTAGTAATAAAATTCTAACTATAATATAGTCAGAAGAAAAGGTATGAAAACCAATGTCAAATTTTAATTAAAGATACTATAAATATAAGTATGTTTAGCTCTATTGTCATACAGTTGGTAAATTGAAACGTCACAAGGGAGAACCGTTCAACAAAATACGTGAAAACGACAAAACAATAAACCTGAACGCTTCAAAACAAAACACAGGGCAATCACAACAAAGGATCCGTTTACATTCTAACGCCTTTTAAACTAACAAAGGCGGAATTCAAATAAACACTAAATCGTTACCCCTTTGACCGTCGGTGGCCAATTTTCACTTTGGAAAACGGAATAGAAATGATTTTGTAAAGGGCCCTTTTCTAACGCGCTGAATCGCTACGTTTACGATGTGA
Source organism: Eilema sororculum (assembly GCA_914829495.1). Lineage (NCBI taxonomy): Eukaryota > Metazoa > Arthropoda > Insecta > Lepidoptera > Erebidae > Eilema > Eilema sororculum. The sequence goes on from OU618542.1 coordinate 15,030,325, forward strand.
TGGCTTATTTTCAAAATGTAGTGATCTGCTTTTTGGCAAAGTAAACAAGACTTTAAAACTATTATTGTATGGGACAATGGCAAATAAGCTCATAGTTTCTGTTGATGATGTCGGGTAGCTTCAGCCAGGCGTTGCTTGTGTGACTGCGGTGTGTGTGTGGTTTTGCCTTCCAGGATGCGAATAGGGCCTGTTTATTACGAGTAGTTAAATATGGACTTATATTTCTTTAAATAAGGTACAATTAAAATATTGCAAACAATACAAATAAATGAGTCGTGATAATACTTAGTAAGTTCTTTTACAACTTGAAAAGGTCACATTAGCCGGCTAGTAAAATTTAAAAGGATAAGGAAGAAACCAAAGGCGCAAAATAAATCAGTTCCCACAGTAATGTTCTTGGATAAAATCTATTTAAAGTTATTAGTACTTCTCTAGTCAGGTAATTACTGATAGATTTTAACAGATTGTTTCAAAGTTATGCAATATCTCAATTTTCAATACAATGTAAAATTTGTATGACGTAGAGATTAAAACTAAATATGTACTTTAAAACCAAAAGAATATCTAGAATCAAAGCTAGAGTAATTTAATAGAAGCGTGGTGAAATAATATCGAGTGATACCAAGATAGGACCCGACTGTTCACTTTGATGTAAGGAGGTGTCGGACTGTGCCGTTTGATGACGTGTGCCTTTGTGTGCAAATTATGCCCTTTAGTTCATACAATAAATTTATGTACCTACAGTTTGGAGAATGAAATACGCCTGTTCCATTATTGCGCTAAAACAATTTTTGAACGCGTAGTTATTTATTTGGAGTAGGTAGGTATATTAATTGCAGAAAGAGATTGCTATAGAAAATTTCTACGACTGCGAGAAAAAAGAAAAATAACAATTCTTAATATAGGTAGGTATGTATAACAGAAGTATCCCTAAATCAAAACATAGTGTGTTTGATCATTCCAGGGATTTTTTCGCTATTACAGTTTGCAGAACACTTTGTAAGTACATAGTTTTGGTACCTAAATAGGTATTAAATGTCATCTTTCAATGCAGTTTTATAACCGCGAGATCAAGTATCAAGAACCTATTTATAATTGTCCTAAAACAATTGAAGACCAATAAAACAGTGAATACAGAATTCACCAATCGGGTTGTCGCTATCGCTAGAGACGGAGGTGTGGTCACATCTCAATATCAATCGGTCATAATCTTACCGCGGCGCGCCCCCGTGCACTCACGCCGATTTGAACAATAGGTATTCTTTTAACACCTCGTCTAACAACTCATTGTTATTGTATACTTAAAAACTTACCGCTCACTTCACATAACTGCGAATTTTGTAGACTTAAAGCACAGAACAGATATTAGTACTAGCGCTTATAGTTTAATTTTATATGACTCATAGTCAAGTTCATCAAGATCGATCGCGATCGTAGAGCTTATACTTGTAGCAGCTATTATAGACAATATCGTTTTGTAATTGAATAGTAATATCAGTCATTTTGATATCGCCTAAAAGTTAAAGTGCAAAATATCACGCTGTTGTCCTTGATTATTATCAATGCGTACGTAATTCGACACACCGTGGAGTGCTGTAATGCTATTGGTCAGAGCAATAATAAAGTAGTCTATTGTTGATTTATTACAGTCACAGTGGTACTATAATTGAAGGTTTTACTTATAACTTTGGTATTGTTGACAGCGTGCAGTTTTCCTTGTAAGCTTGTAGCTAGTAACGATTATAAGTACCTATATAAATAATGGTAAAACATATTTTTTCTGTTATTTAATACCTATATGAATATTAATATATTTTCGCATCTTATATGCTACCGTTCCGATTTCTGCATTATGGTCGAACTCGGCAACTGCGCGAGTGCAAGTGCGCGAAAGTGTAGTACAATAATTTACATTGGATGATTATATACGAATTTTTCCCATGGTAGGTATGACGGGTTGAGTGAGTTACTGATGATGACGTCATACTGAAGATAGGAGACTACGTAATTTACCTATCGCTAAAACTCTTGGCGTGAAAACGTTATGATATATTATACCTAAGTATCAGTATCTGATTCAAAAATTACTGGCACTAAAAAAAGTATTTTTTTTTTAAATAGATTAATATCAAATGTTATGAAACTTGAAACTAAACTTTGTATAAAGTCAAATCAGTTGTTAAAAATTAGAAAATAATATTAGGTATCGTAGTTACCTATATAGGTCTTATATATGCAATTACCCAAAGACAGCCTACAATAAATTCTTTAAAATTAAAAGGGTGACCGGTGACGCCACTGCCCCATTGTATCCGTGTGCGGTTCAAATAATGTTACTCCTAGTGTTCAAACATTGCTAAATGTTATTGCTTACAACAAACATAATATCAAACAGTTGAATACAGCACCCCCCGCAACATGTGAAGAAAACATAGCAAGTCCACAAAGGTGTTAACATGTTCACCATGTGAAAATACATCTGTTTAATGAGCCCGATTGCCAATTATGTCATGAATGGCCGGTGCGTTGCTCTGGCCAGTAACCGCACTCACCCACTTGCGCGCAGAGGCGTGATGAGAAACGGAACGTGAACTTTCCCTCTCATCACAATACCCTAACAACTCGTATTACGTAACACTCCACATCCCTGTCCCTCTCCAGGCACCACTTCAAATAAGAGTGAGGGCTTACGCCTTATCTATCAGTATAAACGCTTTTCGGGTGAATCCACAAGTAGTATTCTGAATACTGTAATTTAAGAAATACCAAGAATTCAGTCACGTAAAGAATTAAAAGAGAAAGCGATGGATTGGTAACCGAGCCCAAAATTACTGTTGCAAAAATAAACGTTAAATATTTGCAGTGCATATTTCAAAGCGTCTAAGACAAATGAATCTATAAAATTAATTGGACAAGTAATCGAAAACTCAGAAAGAATTTCTTCATCTCTGGTATAGGGGAACTGGAAACAAATGAGGGGCGGACATTGAATAATTCGATTTCCTTATTTGCAGCAATCAATATCTTATAAGGAAACTTGATATCAAAATGAGAAGACATTTGGATGTTGACATTGTGAATTAAAAAGAGAAACAGTTGCCATATGCGGTTTAATATATTGCTATCTGCATATTAGCATCTGAAATCATGTAAAATAATAATCGAGAAAGTGTAATCGAGAACAGATTAGCAAAATACGGTCATGTCTAATTTATTTTCGCTTAAAAATAAATAAATTCACGTTAAGAGTGTAACTAAATTCAAAGTAATCTTCAAATCGTTAAAGGGTAACTATATTTTGAATTCAGAAAGGAAACGTGAGGCGCGCAGCGATTGCAGACGGCATATTAGCCGATATAATTGCATTTGCTACCGAGATCGCTGACATTTCCTGCTAAATGTATATCACTCACTAATAAAGACAATTGAGTTATTAACACAAACCACCCTCCGAAGTAACTCACCACTGATGGAAATATTCCCTCCAGGGTTCACTTCTTAGCGACTTCTAAATCAGTTTCCAAATAAGTATTGGGCTGTATCTACGCCAGTATAATAAAAAGTTGCAGAGTTTATTTAAATCCAATAAACATAGAGTAAAGTAGCTGATTAATTAGAAAAGATACTCCGGCTAAAAATAAGCTCATATTAAATTTTGTAATACTGACGGGTACTTATTTAATTCCGGATATAAAATTTCTGTGATTGAGTCCCACCGGGTGGAGCGAGGGGCGTGAATTCCAACAAAATTAGCACCAGGGGTCGAAATAAAAAAAGCGAAGGAAAAATTTAATGAACAGGAAAATGCTCCTTTTTGCAGCTATTCCATCTATTTATCTACATTGGGATGCCCATTACCTTGCTAAGAGAAAAGTTTACATTTTTAATTTAATGATTCCACTTTGTGGAAGTTGGGCGGGTTTCGGCGAGATCTTAATTTGGGGATTTCTGAGGCGTCTCGTTTTGTAAATATTATTCCTTTAATAAGACCTCACGTCGAGGGGGTGCCTGCTGAACTCCGTACTGTACGACTCTCTTTGCGAACTTCATTTTGGACCTCGTCATTTTGATTGGCGCTAATGAAATTTTTCCTACTCGGCATGCCATTTTCTTGTTCTTGACAGAACAATTTCCAAGGGACTCGAATCACTTCTGTTGCGTCACCAACACACCCTCTAAACATTTAAGGAAGGTAATTTGACGACATCTAAAACATTATTGTTGTCATCTTCATTTATGTTTTTCACTTTGCTAATGTAATTTTTTACTTATCTCTTGTACGGAGTGGAGTGCGTGTCCCCATCTGTAACAAAATTTCTAAATCGTGAAGTCCCAGCTGCGTTTGTGTAGGCGATGACGTTTCGCTTTTAGCGGCTGTTTTAAAATTGAATATTTGATGCCTTATTCCCTTCTGACGAATTCACGGTGGGTGGAAAGTACTGAATTCCGTGGTAGATAATTTTTTGAATGTCTCTGTTAACGACCGCACACATTACACTTAATCCCTCTGTACCACTTGTTGTTCATTTATTTTTCAACAATTTATATGATGCCTTGGCTTGGCAGGCACTCTATTTTTAAAAGTGAATAATATAACTTGGTGGAAACCATTAAGAAGATGTTGTTACTTACAATATTTCTCATTTTCTTCTATAGATTATGCATAACATGATGCTGGTTTCCATATAGGGTGAATGAAACTATCGACAATATATGGTGTTCGAGAACTTTATTCATGGACTTCTTATACTTGTTTAGGTTGATATTAACTTTTCGGTATTCTTTACAACAGTTTATGCATTATCTTATATATCTCACTTCTGGTAAGGTTAGGTTAGTAGATTGTACTTTTTTTTATCAGTAGTTGTGTGTTTAGTTAAGTAATTCCTTTTCTCTCATTCATCATGAATACGCTTTGATTACACTAATCAAAGTTACTCACCGATTGTTCAGCTAACGGTTTCAGTTAATTCTCACGAAGGTGAGGAGCCCATGCTTTATTATGATTACGATAAAAGATAGCGATCTTAGGATGGCTGGAAAAACAAAGCAATTTTCTGTGTATACAGCTATATTACACCAATACAGCTATACTCACCTCACATTTTCGATTATCATTGAAAAGGTTAGGATAGAAGGTAAGTAGGATTGTTAGGATAGCAGTTGTAAGTAAATATGAAGAATCCAGTTTTTACTATGCAATTATTATTTCTATAGTCGTCCTAGATTTATTATGTATGTCATTTTTATCAATTCGTGATATAAAAAACAGTTTTCCCTTTGCTATCAGAAACATGTCAGTACAACACTCGAATGTTCCCATAAACACAAATGGTTACAGCTTAGTTCCTTTCTAATTACGTAGATAAGCGACTTCAATAACGGTTGGTTTATCACAATCATATGTTTGGAATCTAATTGGAATTTTGCATGTTGATATGCTCAACTCTTTATTGGTCGATATTATGTTTACTTTCTGATATTGATGATTGTATTTCATATATATCGGTTTCATTAGTGATAATGATAACAGCACCCTTAGCACCACAGTTTATACACAAATAGTAGAAATGTATAAATACAGGCTCTTTTATAGTTTGTTAATTTTTTCTGTCGAATGCAACTGCAGAGAAATAGTTAAATTTCATCGAATACATAGGGAAAAATAAATCTTCTCGGGCGGGACTCGAAACCGCAGTCTTTCCCTTACCTGTAATGCTGTAAAATTCATTAAAATAGTTAAATTTCAGTGTAAAATCAGATACCATTTTGTGTAAACTGTAGATGTCAGTAATAAAAACAAAATGATTAACAGGTTGTTGTCCAACATGTTTAAAAATGAGTAATACAGATAACTTAATACTAAAGTCTTAAAAATGGGTAATAAAAGTTTATTAGTAGCATTATAATCGACGTTTAAAAGGTTAGGGCAAAATACTAAGCACCTGTCAAATATAGATGAAATTGTTTGACCAAATTAATATCCTGACGTGGGTTGCGTTCCAATTTGTCATAACTATGAACATATTAATATTAATTCATCAACATGCTGAATTTGCATTTAAATGTTTTTGATAAAAATATTATTTAGAAAATTGCAGTTATTTTAATAGTAATTATAGTCAGCGTTTTATATTCGGAGTTAGATAGGGGTCGCGTTTTTTACGAAAACATCTGTTGTGTGTAGCATATGAGTTTTTTTTATTTTAAAAGGAGACATGATGGATCAGTTTCAACACGTATTCGTCGGTGCCTTTGTTGTTTGGTTTATGGCTTTGTAATGTGTTTCTTTGTTTGTTCAGAATGTGTTACAGTCGCGTCCGAAGGTTGTGAAAAACGGAAAAGAACGAGCAATGTATAAACTATATCGAAGTAATTAGTCTAGGACTCTAGGTTCTCTTATAGAGTTATAAATTAAAATTATTGCTGACGAATACGGATTTCCAACAAAAATATTTTTTGCTGTAAAGCTTGAAAAAGTATAGCACAAAAGATATTGTACAACGAAATTCAATTACAATCGGATTAGTAGACAACACAAAGTGTCACTACAAATGCACCTCGGTACAATGGAATGCAAAAAAAATGGTGGGTCTTAACGAAAAACTGATGTAGATAAGTGTAGGAGTGTCTCAAGAGCATCCTTTAAAAACCACCGTTGCGTGTTTTTAAAATAGGATTTAGTGCAGATTGCCGGTGTCGGCCAAAGTTGCATAATCTTATCGTTGAACTAAAAAACATAGGGTCGTCTCCAAGCTTTCAAATGATATCGCAACCATGTGAGTTATAGTTTTTATACGACTTATGCCTTTGAGAACATCATTTTTTGCTTATCTTGTATCTGTCGTGTATGCAACACTGTGTCAACTCCGGGCGACCTTTACGTTTACAGATCTGAAATGGAAACGCGCAAATGAATGAAACCAATGCTCGCTTTGAATGCTGTAGGTAGAAGCCATTCGTAAAGCAAATATGAACGTGGAACTGATCTTGGGATGTTATGTCGACGAGACATGTTTGATATTTTGGATGTTTTTTTGAAGAAATGAATATGAAGTAGCTGTGTGACTTTTACAGTGCGTTAAATATTTAATAATAATATAATGAATATAAATATCTAAACACATTTATCAAAAATGTTTTGAATATTTTACTAGGTAGGAAAAAAAGAAGAAATTATTTAGTTAAGTTAGGTACTCATAAATATATTTTTAGCGTTACCTACTTAGTAGGTAAGTAAATAATTTTACTACATTTATCAAATACAGGTAAACTAGCTTTTGCCCGCGGCTCCGCCCGCGTCGATGACGGTTACCGCGACCAAACATAGCCTATGTGTTAATCCAAGGTGTCAGCTAACTCCATACCAAATTTCATTTTAGTCCATTCAGTAGTTTTTATGTGAAAGAGTAACCAAACATTTATTCATCCATCCATACTTACAAAATTTCTCGTTTATAATATTAATAAGAAAAATTGACACTTTTCAAGTCAAGGGGCAAACAAAATGTATTACAATTTTTAGATTAGATTAGATAAATCTTTATTGTACACCAATAATACAGTAAATGTATGGACAGTGTATGAAATATGTACAAATGGCGGCCTTATCGCTAAGAGCGATCTCTTACAGGCAACCTTTGGATGGAAATTTATTAAAAATTAACAGTACTAACTTTGGGTAATTCTTATATTCGAATATAAAATAAAATAACTAATTGAGCTTATAGCATAAAACTACATAAAAATAATCAAGTGTTTAGTGTGTGTTTATCATGTATACGGTTTAACTAATATAATTTGTACTAAACGCTCAAGACTATTGCGGTACAGTCGGTGAGAAAAGTCTCGGTCGCAATTAGAGTCTGTTGAATAAATCACGTAAACCCGGCCCGGGCCGAACGACGCCGAATGATCACGAACGCGAAACGAATGCGAATGTTTATTTACAAACTACTCCAGTAGGGTAGTGAGGTGCGTGGTAGTGACAGAACTTAAGCGATTATACGGGAAACTAAATTATAGTGGTTTAAAGTTTTAACATTTGAGTTCGAAAACATTAAATTATGTCATAAATGTATAAAAAATGATAATCTTTCGAATAGCCAGGTATTTTATGATTAATGGTTATTAAAAACAACTCGTTATCAATGACGGAGGGTTTGTAGGTTTATGAATAGTTAACCTAAGAAGACTAATTACATTTTTATGTGGTCTGCAGGGGTGGCACCATTGCACGCATCATGACCCGATATCTATCCGTAAGGACGGCAACAGTTAATATCAGAGACACCGTGTAGTCTGCGTCTCTTTGATATGTACCTATTTTGTACAGTAGTATACAGCAATAATAAAATCCATGACAGTATTAGATCAATAACATATTTTCTTAAAATATTGTTCAGATACTCGTATTGAGTATTTTTTATACTTACTTAACTACTTTTCTTTAAACAAACAAAAGAAGACATCTACCTTCATAGTGGTTACAACGAGGCGAAAGCATTTTGCAATGAAGTATAGAAAAAGAACCAAGCGGGAGTTTTGATTGATCACCGACTCGAAGCTGTTTTTTGTGTCAAATTAAAAACACGAAGTGGGCATGCGTTGGATTAAAGAGGAATTTCACTCGGCCAATAAGTAGAAAGATCCCGGCCTTTGTTGTCAAAAACAAATTTTGAAATTAATTTATTTTTGTAATACACGTTTTTGGACATCGATTTCGCATTACACAAATGAATGGCCATTTCCGTTTCGATCGATTCTGATGATGAGTTTTTTCAATCTACAACAGACAGATGCATAAAGATATTAATGTACTGGCGTAACACAGCTTTAAACATGAGTGTATAGAAATGAACATCAACAGAGAAACCACAAATGTACCGCAAACGAGTAATTAAGGCATCTATAATATATTAACATTATGCATACCAAATTCATGGGAGACTTAGTCAAAATGTTAACAGGAATGGTTGGGGAGAGATGTGTAACACCCAATACCGCAAAGGTAAAGCGTAATAATAAGAGCTATTTGGAGCTTTATGAACGATCAAAATTGCAAGAGCACGTGTATAAAATACACTTTGCAAAGTAGATTTAAATTTTAATACAAAGCTTTCAGGCGAGGGTCGTAAGTAATGTCTTGGCGTTAGAAAAGTGTGGAGGTGCTTCCGTACCCATCTTTTAGAACTATGTTACCTTTCCCAATTTGCTTTCACAACGATAGAAATATTCATATAATGATTACATACATCCATTTACCTATAAGGTTACTTACATCATTCAGTGAAATAAGAGAACAAACAATATCTCGTTTTTTTTCATATATTCCTATCTTTGCTAGTTAAGTAAGTATATTGTTTTACATTATTACGAAATGTTCACGAATGAAATTCATGAATGTATGTTTGGGTAGATCCCGAGCTTTGATGCCGCATGGCAAGGGGCTCGTTACCCCGCGGTACATCATTGCTTGGCGGTGGAGTATCCACGCTAAGTGGTCGTGGCCTGTGTCTCAGGTGTCGACTGCGGCCGATTTCACAAGACAATGCTTAATAATTTCATTTCGCCATTACGGCGGCCATCTTTGCGAGTCGCACAGTTAGAGGGCATCGGCGCACCCCTCCACAGCAATTTGCATTGTAACTCGGACCACGTAGAAGGCTCTAACTGCCATACCACCACCTCCTAACTCTTGAATATATAATTTTGTTGCTTTTATTAACAGCAACTTTGCGTGGGAATTGACGATAGCCTTCCGCCGCGACTGTTTATTGTAGACGATAACTTGCTAGATTTATTTTATACAACACTCTAAGACATTGTCCCGTTCCTAAGGGTTAGTCCGGCGGTCTGTGGCTACGCGTTCGACGAACGACTTTATACTGCCAATAAAAAGGGTCGATACATGAGGCCATTAAATATTTGTTGGCTTTATTTGACAGGCAGCTTGTTGAAATATTTATTGAACCTTATAATAACATTGTTGCAAATTGGAACCTCAATTATAAAATTATGTTATAATAGTTGTAAGTTTTAAGATGGCCAACCTAATATAAAGTTGTGAGTGCGACTGTATCACAAATTGTATAATTTCAAATATCGAATGCAGTGGAAACGAAAAGTTTTGAGGTAAACAAACAAATGACGGTGGTGTAATAGATGTAACAATAATTGCTTTCCCGGCTCGGGACTTAATGTAAAAGTTTGGTTACAGACTTAAAAAGTTTGTTTTCGTGCCTATAAATTAATGTGTTTGCATGTCTCTGTTGGCCTTTAAAATAATTTAGAAGTTTTGATGTGCTTGAGAAATTTCTGTTTTTGCTTTCTTGATTAATTTAAATACATTTTTTCTCATCTACTTCTTATGGAAAACAATAACATGTAAAATACTGGTCCTGTTCTCGCAACCTATAGGAAACTTATTAGAAAAAAAAAACTTATATTGTGTTATTTCAGACTAAAAACTACTCCTATATAATTTCAGCTAGACCCGTTCAGCCATCTGAGTAATTGAATAGCAAACATATTCACGAACTCTCACATTAACAATATCAGTAGGATTGGGGTACTTTTACCTATAAACAATTAGTAGGGCCGCTAATAAATAATCACAATATAATCCATTGAGCTTCGTTTTAAGATTGTTTAGAGTGGTATTTGTAGGGCCCGTAGACATAGTGAATACCGAAATATCGGTCCTCGGTGCGGAATAAATTGTGCCTCTAATTCTAATGGCGACTTTTAGGGGAATCCATAATTCCATTTCGTGTTTTCAACTCTTTAGGGGGCGGAATATAGACATTAATGGCTTGTGAAAGGTTTCTTATGAGGAAAACTTTTGGAAGCATTGTTTCTTTGCTTTCAACTGACGTAAACGGTTTTCTATTCGAAAATTAAAATTTATGCATATTTTTAGGTGGAAGATGTTATTTTAAATGTGAGTTGTAGTTTCTTAGCTGTTGCTCGTGGCCCCGTTCACATGGAATTCTGATCGCGTTCTTGTAGCCTATGGGAACTCTTTCCAGGGACGGTCAACGGCAGTTGCTGCTGCAAAAGGCAACATGGAAAGGGCTAAGATACCTGGTGTCCGAAAATTGAAGAGGCCAATTATTTACTGTCTTGGTAAAATCAAAGCTATCTTCGATCTTATTGAAATTAAAATTTTTATTAGTCATATTTTTATGATAACAATAACAGTCTAATCTCACGTACAATGGAGAGTAGAGATTGCGGATAAAAGAGTCCTCTATCCTAACAGTCTATTCGTGAAATAAAGTGGCTTATTTTACTACTATTTTAGGAATAAGTAGGTATTTATCGATCCCTTTATCTAACGAGATTTTACCATTAAAAATATTTTTACCAAAAAATCAAGATCAATTCATACTTTTTATGGTTATTTTTCATTACAAGCATTGGAACCTCTTTAGTAATCTTTTATGAGCTAAAAAATGTACACTAACCGGTAGCGTCAGTGAGGCGATCATTGGAATGTGACCACAGAGAATTGAATAAAACGGACATTTCTTCACAAAAATGTGTTTTAAACTTGACAATTCCGAGACGTGACAAATCGCTTAGTGACACAGTCCAAACCATAGTTGATTCCACTGCTATGGGAAAGTGTTGAAAAAGGTGCTACTGTTTAGTTATATAATCGTCTTAAATAATTCATATTGATTTTCTATAACTAATTGCACCTGGTTTAGAAATTGCAAGCGTTCCGCTAAATGTAGTGTTTTATTTTCGGGTTAACCTCGGGCTTGATAACTGTTGCATTTGAACAGAAAAAAAAACAGATATCTAGGTGCATTCCGATTTTGAAAATGGAACTTCTAAGAAAAAGAAAATACAGATTTGAAAATAGAACTTTTGTCCTTACAACATGAAACAATGTCTTCATTAAAAGTTTATACCTACTCTGAATGTCTGTACCAGCCTGTGTGACAGACGTGTGGAACGTTTCACTTCACCAGTTAAGACAGGTGCCATCAATCCAAACAGCTACAGAATCGATTCAGACGCTCTGATGAATTATCGAATCTATTAGCTCGCGAGATTACTGGATTCCATAGAGAGCTCTTGGCTTACAAACGCCTAGACAGATCAGGCTCAAAATTTACATAAATTAGATTATTATGAGAGGATTGGTTTGTGAGAAATTAAGTACCAAATCACGAGTTTTCGGGATGGGTATATTCGAAAACAATTTCATAAGTATTGGATAATTTAAAATATGAAAACATCATCTAAGATACCTTAAGTTTCGTATGTAACTGTCTAAACGTTTTAACTTTACATAACATGTTCAGAGTTGTAAATATAATAAAAATATACTTTGTATTATGAACGTAGATAGTTCAATTGAAGCATCGTGGCAACTCTACAGTTTGTGAGCTCTGTAGCCGGCAGCATGGAGCAGACGATTTGTACTAATTATAACGCGCGAACGGCGCGCGACACGATTAGCTTTCCACTGCGATGCGAAACCGCTGTGAGACACTTCAGCGTCCTACCTCCATGATAGATACACCTCGTAGTATTTAAAGGGAAAGTTTAATTTAATTCACTAGAATAAAGTACTTTACAGATGTATCAGTGAGAGTTAGGTCGGATATAACATTTTCAAGTCTTGCGAGTGTTAGACTACTTGTAAGAATGGCAATATAATTATATTTCCTTTTTTGTCAATGAATAATTGTATGTATTTATACAGAAACTGAATAAACAACACGTAAGAAAAATAGTGTGAGGTAACACTAATAACGTGTTATGTACACGTGCACGATTTGGAGTACGTGTAACCTTACACGTGATAGAACAAAAGCCGATGACAACGAACAAGTGTCAATATCCTCGATGAAGCAAAGGGAGTATAAGATGCCCGTATGTCGTCGGCTTGCACTTCATTCATTCATCGAACATAATGGCACTTTACGTAGTGTGTGGGAATGTGGTCTTTAGAGTACCGGATAATATCTCATTGCCAACACAACCGTCAACGGGTCGTTAACTTATTCTAATGGTCAAATAAATTGTTCTGACTGCACGCTCAGAATTAACAACAAAAATTAATTATTGAAAAAACACGGCTACCGTATAGAAGGAGACCGAATGCGGAGTAAATATACCGTTACTAATTACAGACGAAAAAACTGTTGGAATTGAATTCAAACATTTGTCTCTTAACGAATCGTGTCGTGGCGGCTTCGGTTCAAAGCGGCGTGATTCGGCAGTTCCGTTCCATTTTCAAATGCTCGCTGCCCATTCGTTCCCTTGGCTACGCCTACCTAATAAATTAGATGCCTCGCGTAGCACACCGCATAGTTACAAACTAATGAAATCCCGAAAAGATCTCAACCCATTTTCTTAACAACTTTTCCGAAAGAGCAACCGCCTTCAAAGATTTTACCCGAAGAAATAATTTCGCTAATAACGCACAGCGCTCACACGGGCATGTTATGCAACCATAGGAATTTCATTAGATACACACGCGTCTGTTTGTTAAGGAGCTTTCCATTGCTAAAAGTTTCTTGAGGCGGGTATAATTCCTTTGTTTGTTGTAAGGGGTGGCAAGCCCGCCTCACCCACTACGTTTTCTAAGTCATCGGGTCCAATTATGCCCCTTTGTAGGTTTTGATATGTAAATTCGCGATTTTATTAAACAAACCGTGATGCCATTCGGGGGCAGTGAGCCGGATTAATAGCTTCTTCAGATTTGTGTAATCGCTTTTCTCTTAAGACAATGCAAAGGTGAATCGCAAGGGAGCAATTCACTTTTGTGTTCCATCTTCAAGTGACGGGCATTCGTTTGATGTTACTCCTTATTTCCAAGCTAATTTCCGGGTCAAGCAACAAATCAACATCAACAGATTTTTATCTTATAGATTCTTATTACCTCAGCTGACCCAGGACCATCCCTTACGGTCCGGCCCTCCTCGGGAGTCTTTGAACAATCGATTGGAATGATTGTATTACAAATTTAGTGCTTTACTAATTACCTAAGTAGTGGAATGCCCAAATAGTAACACGAGTAGGGACGCGTGCTGCGGTTTGCGGTCTGCGGTCGGACAGTCCGCTTGCCCCACATGTCCTATTTCGAACTTAGTTTATTTAATGTATAGTAATGAAATATCATTACACCAAAACCAACTTAGTCCTACTAATATTATAAACGCGAAAGTTTGTAAGTATGGATGGATGGATGTTTGTTACTTTTCCCCGTTATGAATCAGCATGCACCCTATGCGTGCATCCCAGCACTAGCCTAGGTGCTCTTAGTGGGCAATGTTGTAAAAATAAATTAGTATCCACGAATAGCACCTGCCAAAAATCTTGATAGGTGCTCTTCGTGGACATTGCTAGGTGCTATTCGCTCAGGTGCCATTCAGTTGGGTGCTCTAAGTGGACTACACCGTCTAAACGGCTGAAGCGATTTTAATAAAATTTGGTATGGAGTTAGCTAATAGGCTGTGTTTGGTCGCGATAACCGACATACACGCGGGCAATAGCTAGTTAATTGCAATAGCAACATTGTATTTTTTTAAACAATATTAGAACCAAAATTACTAATATTCCCTCTAACATCTCCAGTTTAGCCCAATTGCTTGTGTTAGGAGTGGGTTCACGTCGATAGGTCGAATGGTCAGGATTCGAACCCGGGACCTTTCGATCGAAAGGCCGACTCCTTAACCACTAAGCTACCGACCGTTAATGTTCAAGGCATGTTTCAATAGCTCAGTGGTCAGAGCAATCCCTGCACGGAACTGGTCGTGAATTCAAGTCTCGCCTGAGCAATTTTTTCGAATTCAGTCAAAAGTCAGTAATTACATAGATGGATAAAAAATCTATATGGTCAATGAAAAATTACTAATAAGTATAAGTTAATTAGTCATTACATTCCACTTATAAGGTTCAATATATTACCAGACACTTTACTAACAACCTAACTTACTTTATATTACCTGATCAGATATATGAACTTGCTATGAACTTATTGCTATAAGTTCGTATAACATTAGCTGTTAACCATTTTGTCACTAAGTCAATATGCCCACCCTCAATAAAGCAAATTGACGTTGACCAGTTGACCACCTCTATTTGCCAACATTACAAAACGCACTCTTTTACATTAGGTTTGATTGCGCATTACGAATCAAAACGCACCCCTTTAATTAAACTGCCGGCACTAAGTCAACTTTGCCCTATAGGTAGATCTAACAGTTAAGTAATAAAAGCACCTATAATTTACTCATGAGACTGTCCCGTATTGTTTATGTAGGGGGGCAATTTGGTGCATTTGAAATTCGAAGTAAAATTGTAGTATTATAAGATTTAAAAGAGTATAGTATCATTTTGAGATTATACTTACGTACTCAAATATAAGAAACTGTGGCTTCGAATGTTGAAAATCAAAAAAAATCTTCCCAAGTTTTATGGGAAAAAATGTTATCAACATAAAAAAAAAAAATATATCCAAAGCTTTCAGTCATAATGGTCCATAAACAAATGAGTATTTAATTTGCTACACCTAAGTATTTTGGAACTAGCATATAAATACTAAACAGTTTTAGAAAAATCAAATACTAAAGAAAAAATAAAAAATCGCCAACCGCTAGAAAATTTCCGTTTAAAAATTTTAATCAGAAACTGAGACTTGTTTTAGGCATGTCTTCTGACCTCCAGAATCAAATCTGAGTGTTCAAATTCCGCTATCGCGTATCAATCGTCCTATAGATCGCTCACCCGCAATCGCCATATCGAATGAAATAATAATCAAACCAACGCAACGTCCATTCAATTATCCCCGAAAATTGGGCTCATTAAAATAATAAAACAGCCGGGGGCGGAATCAAATTGAATGATAACAAAAGCATGTGTTAATTCGAAGCGACATAGCTACCGGTGGGTAAATGTACCTGTATCTAATCATTCATTTAATAAACACAATTTTTCTAACTTTGTGAAAGAACTAATACTTAAGTATAACAAGATTCATTTTTGTAAAATATAGTAGGTACAAATAACAATAACCTCAAACCATTCAAGATATTTAACTACATACCAAACGAACTTTTAGTTAGTTTACTTCGGAACAAATCAATAATGTTATTAAGCAATTTCTAAATCACAATATCAGTCATTCACACGACAGTTAGATAAAGCCTAGTTCATATGAGCGGAAGCCCTTGTTTGCACAATAATAGCGTCCGTGTGTCAGCTCCTCAATGCAACCCCAAATGCAATTGTGTACATTCGTGCGAGGATTGAGTTACATAGAATGCGATGGAAACATTTGCATCCAGCGCTCGGAGCGCCGCAAACTATGGAGAGAACCGTTAATATAATTATTAGTTCAGGTAAATTAATTCACGTAGGTACTCTGTGATGTATCGTGTGTCTTGGGCTTTATTGCATTTGCCTCTAATGCATCTGTTTTGCAAACTGTGGCAATCGATCAAAATTTGATATTTGAAGAATTCAACAGTGACAGACTGACTCATATAGACTGCTAATATTTGGAATCATGTCCAGTCTTGAGTCCAAATTAAGTTTTAATTCGATTTATTACTAATGATTAAATATTATAAATAATAATCGACTGCTATAGAATGTAAAGCTTAGAGTGGTAACGTATAGGTACGGTAATTATCAGTGAACTGTTAACAGTTCGAATAGCTAACATACGATGCGCGATGCAAGGCATGATATACGCGGTTACAAATGCAGATTTTGTTCATTTTGTTTTCATCAATAGGTATTCCTTCATATTTCAAAAGCCGATTCCACGCTACAGTGGCTTCACCGATATCACAATTATACTAACTATAAATGACAATTGCCAGCCAATAGCATACGTATGGAGCACTGAACGGCCCCCTATTTGGTGACCACTTGGTGGCACTGGGTGGTCATCCCGCAAATTGCTCTTTCCCAACAAAATTGTCAATAAAACTCATCTGATTCGCAGTTAAACAAGCGAGCGACATTATTAATTTATGCGTTGTAATATGGCGCAAACGTTGGCGTTATCCCGTGTAAATTATTAATAGTGCTGGGGTAAAAATTAAGCTTAAACCGAATGGGTAGTTTCGGCCGTAACGCTCGTTTTATGTTTTCATGTGCAGATTAATATGTTGTTATATCCTATGACGAGTCGAAACGCATTGGTTTTATTGGCAATTCGCATCGCAATGTTGGTATTATTTTTTAAATATTTATTTGGACAAGAATATCATTGATACTTTTACGTTCATGACTTCGTTTTAGTTTTAATAAAGGAAAATAGAGTGCATAAATAATCATAACTATGAACGGATTAATTCACAGCGAGAAAAGTCAACATCCAAGACGAGACCCACAAGTCTTATTTTAGGTGGAATACTATCACCAATTGAGCTACTTGAGCTATGGCTTGCCAAAAATAACATAAAATGTGAACTCCTTTTTTTGCGGAAATCCCCTCGGATACCTCCCCCGCCGGAGCCGGAAGGGGAGGTTACGTCGGTCTCGAACCGACTAAAACCGCAAGCCGACTTCTTCGACATATGGCACCTCAGCTGACCCAGGACCGAAAAAAAATCACTAGTTAAGTACTTGATTAAACTGGAAAGGAAATACCATTCATTTCATTGCCACTCCAAATAAGGCATGGTTAGTCTTAATATGTTGCAAATTCTTCCAACTACCACTGCACAGGTGTAAAAGTAATATATAGAACACTATTTACGGCTGTACACTTGCATAAAAACTTTAAATTGAAACATTATGGTGGAATGACTATGACATTCTACGATAGTGGAAAAGTTCATTAATGTATAGATACGATTGACATAATCATTCGTGTGATTAAAAAATGTAATGAAATGTATTAATGTCTTTGTAACTGGAAATAAATTATTATCAGATATCGATGGATAATGTGGAATTTAGATGATTAAGAAGTTTCACGTGTTTAATCGATAGAGCGTAGAATCGTTCGTTTCAAATGAATTTCGTAAATAGAATGTCACTTTACCTACAGGCTCAGTACTTGCTTATGCGTGAACTCTTTCCTTTCCTACCATAGACTTTAAGAAGTTTGTTGATTCGTCATAGATAGATTCAGATATAAAAACGATTAGATTCTTTTAGTCGTGTAAGAATGAAGCAAATTCTACTTGACTGCTACTGGAGGTGACGGGTGGAGCCGCCTGTCACCCCAGCAGAAGCATGCCACGGCGACGGAGCGCTGAAAAGCACCCTCCCGAGGAGGACCAGACCGCAAGGGATGGCCCTGGGTCAGCCGGGGTGCGAGGGATATGTCGATGACAACCTCAGCCTAGCACCACGACGACCCACAGTCGGCGTGCGGTTTTAGTCGGTTTGAGTCCGACATAACCTCCCCTTCCGGCTCCGGCAGGGGAGGTATCCGAGGGGATTTCCGCACGAAAAAAAGAAGCAAATGCTACTTCGAAAAAGAAATCGCATATTAGGTACTCATTATTGGTATGACATTATGGTATTTTTCGTTTGAATTTTGAGCTAGTCTTTGTCTTCCTTCTGTTGAGTAAGGTTGACAACACGGAGTGATAATTCTGGTATCACAAATGTTTATGAGCACTGTACGTGCCATGTATGTATAGATAATACCTACATTTATATCTTATTTCTTACGCTGACTTTAGAATAATTTTTTTTATAGAAAATGAAAATATATAGTAAATTAAACGTCCTTTACTTAGTAACTTACTTCCAATCGTCTTATATCAAAGGTACTCAACACTAGGCCCATAAGCATACCTCAAAGCAAGCACAAATGCAAGACTATGCACTAATCAGTGAATAGTACACTTTACGCGTCATAGTTTATCTATCTCGTTTCAATATGAGATCATTGCTTAGTTGAAAATGTTATCAATCTGACGTCATCAAATTTAACTACCGATCATAAATAGTCACTTAACCCTCCCAACATTCATAATATAGTACAGTTATAGTAAAGTCGAAGTGAGAGGTAGAATTTTGACAGGTTTGGTCGCGTGACCGGCGAACTTAATATGTGTTTTTTTGTTCTTATACTTGGTTTCGAGCAAATTGATTACGTCTATTAACTCGTTCATCCAAAGTGACAGCCTCAACTATTAAAGATGGCCGGCTTTCATTGTTCTTTTTTGTTTCGGTTATTCTGTTAACAGGATTGCGGGTAAATTGATTTTTGAAGCCTTTGAGCCTTTTTTTTTTTTTTTTTTTTTTTATTTCGTGCGGAAATCCCCTCGGATACCCCCCCTGCCGGAGCCGGAAGGGGAGGTTATGTCGGACTCGAACCGACTAAAACCGCACGCCGACTGTGGGTCTTGGTGCTAGGCCGGAGGTGAGGTTGTTATAGACATATCCCTCGCACCCCGGCTGACCCAGGGCCATCCCTTACGGTCTGGCCCTCCTCAGGAGGGGGGACAACGGTGTCCCCAACTCGCCCCCGGAATGGGGAGGCGCGCTATTTAGCGCGCCGCCGCCGTGGCCTGCTTCTGCTGGGGTGACAGGCGGCTCCACCCGTCACCCCCAGGCCCGCGCTCATGGGGGACGGAGGTCAGTCAGCGCCCTCCGACGCCCGAGTTGCCTGCGCGCGCGGGCGGCGCGATCCGCGAGTCTTTCTCGCTCGCGCCGCCTCTCCCGCTCCGCCGTCTCCTTCACGACCATTACCTGCTCGCTGAAGGAGACGCCGGCCGCCCACGCGTCCGCGCAGCGGACCATTGCTGTGAGCAGGGTGGCGAGGGTGAGAACTCTCACTCCCAGGGCCGCCACTAGCTCCCGCCTCGGTCCGGCCCATGCCGGACACTCGGTGAGCGTGTGCAGCCCCGTGTCCTCGCTCGCGTCGCAGTGATGGCACTCGGACGTTGGCTCCTTTTCGATCCGACACAGATACCTCCCGAAGCACCCGTGCCCGGTGATAATCAGCCTTTGAGCCTAGTGGTATGGGTAATGGACTGCTGAGACGAGGTCTCGGGTTCGATCCCAGGTTTACCATGGCACACACCAATGACTTTTCGATGCTTTTCGAAGTTATGTGTGTATTTATCGCAGGTTTATAAGTGCCCGGTTAATGGCAATAGGCTCGCCACCTATTACATTGGGACCTAAACATAAACTGGCGAAATGTGGGTGCTAGCACCTCTGCCTACCCCTTCGGGGAATACAGGCGTGAGTTTATGTTATGTTATGTCCATTCCAACGAGAAGAAATAGTACGTTGATATTAAGAATTACAATAGTTAAGTGTAGATAGAGGTCAAAAGCTTCAGCACACTACTCGTAGGTATACTGAAATTTCCAAGGATATGGTATTTTTTACATTGATCAGATTGATGGTTAGATTAGACAGATTTTATTCCATTCGTCAGGTCAACCTGACATCAGACCTACTAAGGACACGGTTTGATTCAAAAGCTAGTGTAAAGGTATGATTCCGAAGCCGACCGAATACGACAACTATCGATGCGTGCAGCGAGTATACGGATAAAGGGGACCATTGAGAAGCCGCAGTGAATTACGTGTAAGTTGTGTTGGGTGTGTCTGAAGTTGTTTTATGCAGTCACCCTCGGAATCGTACCTTTAGGAAGTAATTTTTTTTTTGTTAATGAATATTAGAACCGAAATTACTAATAATATTCCCTCTAACCCTTCCAGCTAAGCTACATTGCTTGTGTTAGGAGTGGTTTCACGTCGGTAGTGTAATGGCCAGGATTGGAACCCGGGGCCTCTCGATCGTAAGGCCGACTCCTTAACCATTCCGCTGCCGACGCTTTTAAAGAAGACTTACAAAGTATGATGTAAAAGAGTGTTCATCTTTTTAAGTTCCTATTCGGCTTTCGGTCTTCGGACAGTAAGTTTGCATAAGTTTCAAGCAATTTCTATGCCTACTCAAAGTAGCAGGTTCGATTAACAGACTATCCCAGACCGGTATAGGTACTCAATTGATACAGTTTTCCCCCTAAAAGGAGAGTTCAAATCCTGGATGTAGATTTTAGAATGTTTATTTAAACTTCTGCGGTAAACTAAAGACGTCTGTTTTATGGCGTGGCGTTTACACTTTAAACTTTTGTATAAATATTCCATTGTAGAAGGTTACCATAAAGTGTTTGTGTAAGATTCGTTTAATTTGTCATATTTGTGTAAGATAAGAACAAGATGGGAACGGAAGTCTGCAGCTGACATGCGTCACGGAGATAAACCGCTTTATGACTATTGAGAATACAGGGACAAGCTTTATAATTTTTATACCTACTAATTAAATATTGTAATTGTCGAAATAGCAATTTAAATTATTAAAAAAGTAACAAAATATAAACTTGTAAAATAACTTTAAATCAGTTAGCTAAAAGTAAGTAAATATTTATTTCTTAGTAATATTAGTTACTTACAGGGCTGTACTCGTCCTACCTACCTAAATTTAGTCATTTTAAATTCAGGTAATATATATTGAATGATATGAAATTATTAGAATGTCAAAAAATATCTTCGCTAAACGTTTCATTTATCTTAAGTACAGTACAATAGACAAAAAAGTTTGGAATGTATAATGTTAAACGACCGATACTTACATCTAAAATTAAAAAATCAAAGAACCAATCATAACCCGGATGTAGAACACAATTGAATGATTCCCACATGCCTCTGACAAAACAAAACAGGGTTTAAACATCGTCTAAACACTGAAATAACAAACCGATTACGCCATGATCAGTGTTCCTAGATGGTCCAAGTGATCAGCTCCAACGATGAACACCCCGTTACGAACAAAATTTTTATTTTTAGATTCTCCTAGTGGATGATCATCAAAAGCAATCAATTGAACACATCTGAAGAATTACTTCCATGAATACTTCAGAAACTTTAAAACTTAACAGACAAGGTTTCCGCTACCTACTTACCACTTAGAGAGTAACGTGGAAACAGTAGCGGGTAGTCTCACTCAGCGAACCAATATTTAATAGTTTTATGATGTATTATCAAAACAAATCTTACCGAGTTACTATGAACCACTGCTGTACGTTTCGGTTGCAATTCAATGAATAGCTAAACAGTTTTGATATTTTGAAATATCTGAACCAAATATCCTTTAATTCTACTTATTGCATTTCCATGTTAGAGTAGGTATTCTTATCAATAGTACTTACTTATAGGAAATAATACAAACACATACATATAATCACGCCTATATTTTTGGAGGATTAGGCAGAGGTGAATTAACCCAATCAATGTATTCGGTCCCACGTAATAGAAGGTGAGCCTATTGCCTTTTTCCGACACTATTGTTGACTCGACCCTATATCTAGGCTGAGTCTGGGCTGTATATATCTGTCTGATGTTATCCATTCACCTTGTATGACACCGTATGGGAAGAGATGGGATGGCCCAAATTTTATTCTGCCGGGAACCACGTGGAATAAATAAAAGCAAAAAATTATTGCTAGTAACGTGCACCAAAAATTACTGATTTTATCGTTTATCTCTTAGAATCGTTTATCTCCTAGTATTAATAGTATACTATACTGAGTTCAAACCACTGGAAAACTGCAAGTTCTACAACTGTCATTACATTGAACGTCCGTTACATCATTTATGAGATATTCACTCAAAAAATAGCTTACTAGTGCAGAAAAGATAATTTTATAGAATAGATAGATAACACGCCCTTCCTATTACATCCAATTGCATGGTCGTAAATAACTGTCTGTTGTAAACAGTAATTACATTATGCATATTAATATAGTATAGCATTTTACAATACTGATGACTTTTACGAGTACCAATTAAAATGAAGACAGAGTTAGATTGATATCCTCGTGTTATGTAGACATTCGATATTTAGCAAAAACTGAGTTAGGCGACGTTATTAATGTTTGCTAATTGTATCTAATTAACAAGTGCGTATAACGACAAATAATGTTGTCTGTTCCACTTAATGTCCTACCAATTAGCAAAGATCGAAAGATTAAACATGAAGAGTATTTATTACTCAGATACAATTAAACTTCTGCCATAAAGCTATTTGATTGATATTCACTGTATGTTTTCAAAGCAAAGCACATGAATTAAAAATAAATAAAAATATACATGCTACAATTAAATTACGTACAATTAAAAAATATTAGTAAAAGATCAAGATTGTTTGCTTGTCGTACAAAAATAAAGAGAAGCGGTCGATACAAAAGGACTTAACATATTTTTTCATCATATTTTATTATGAACTTCTGTTCAACATCCAGATGTTTGAGTCTGATCAAACAAAAGATTTTTCAGATGTACTTACGCTGCGTCAGAATGTAACTATTACGTTCATGATTTATGATTAACTCCTGTTTATCTTTTGAAATCCCACTTTTGTTTTAATATTCGAAACAGTTTTGTCTATTAATATTAAGTCTATTTCCTGAGTACACGGAATGTGTAGAATTATATCAAAGTGGGCGATATTAAATTCTCTTATGCTGTTGTGTTACATTTATCAATTAGGCAGTTAGTTATGAAGTTTACATCTGTTTTGTATGCAGCCGACATAATATTCAGCGTAGTGAAACTATAAATTCTGTAAATTATAATAAAAAAATAAGCATAAAGAAACAATGAGTCACGTTTCTCGTACTGAACGCTAACGGCACGATGTCCTACTCGCACTTGGCCGTTGTTTAATAGTTTATTTCCAAACTCCCTGTCGACAGCGCTGATGTTTTTCTAATAACCTGTTTAACAAATCATAACGTTTATTTTTGTTCGACACTGAACGATCACACGTCCGGGACTCTATTCTGTTTCAAATCTCTAGCTTGTATGTTTTGATTATTTTAAATTTTCATTTACCGTAAGAAATTATAGATAAAATAAGAACATGAATAGAGAGATAGTTAATACAGTAGTCGTCTATCTGGATCAATCACGTCTCGAAAACAAATCTTGTTCGTTTAGCTGAACTTGACAAATAACAAAATAACATGTAGTGTGTACATATTTTTGTCATGTTTACATTTAGAGATGCGACACGTTATTTGTGTTTCTGAACTAATTTTAAATGCGACTGCATCTATCTTTCAAGTGTTTCTCTAATGGTGGCTGTTGAAAAACAAGCTCTTTTTTATAACCACATTTCTTTGTAAAGTTAGTCACCGATGGTAAGGATATATGCGTTATATGACTCAACACTACTAGTCTACAAAATGAGAAGAAATTAATTTTCAAATCAAGTAACTGTGCTCTGGCCAGGTAGCGCATCATTTTTTGTGACGGTACAAAAGGCCGTTTTATAGAAAAAAAAGTACAAATGCTGAGAACGGTAGCAAAACCATTCGATTATTCGTGGTGAAGCGTATCGATATCAATATAAAACTATTAAATATTTTAAAAAATACAACAAGATTCTTTTCAAAGCGAACCTAATTTTTAACTTTTAGCCTGTCCATACATTTCGTCCTATTAACAACTGGCGCCAACAGCAAAAACTTTGGCAATAGATTAGTTAAAAGGTATTTAACGAAACTTTGCTCTCATTTGAACACTTTAATATAATTTTGAAATCATCATTTGGATGTAAGGAAAAAAATCGAACAAAGACCTTCAGAAATTGTCATTAAAATTGTTTCAAAAATAAAAGAAGTTTCTGTCTTTTGTCACAACTCACAATGGATTTTTCATTTTCAATCCAATGGCGTAGGGCGTGACAGCAGCGGAGCTCCGGTGGTCGCGGCCGGCGCTGCGTGGTCACCCGTCCAGAAATTATATAATTTTACACAACAAAACAATCGAGCAGTACAGGGCGAGCGTGAATGGACATGTCCAAACCAACAGCCATCAACGATTCATAACAAAACATGCCAAACGCACGAAATGATGCCATATCAATTGAAAAGTACCCTATGAAAAATGTCCGCAAAACACTTTGTGATGTTTTCTTTACTCAATCATATAAAAACAATACAGGTATTCTATACACAATGATCTTCTTATTTCCATTCAAATTTTACTCCATTTGCTAAAGCTCAAAGTCTTTAACGAAGTCTTGAAAAATCCGTCCATACGTTCAGTAATGAAATCCTTATTCAGGTAATAGTTAAAAGGCAATATGATAGAAGCTCAGGAGAAATGAATAAAACGATAATATGTTGGAAGCCATTACGTCTGACAATAGGGTACGACAAAGGGAAATTGTAAGATGGCTGTTCAACGAACACGATAAAGTTACATTGATTATACCTATCTCGTCTCTCATAGCTTTTAAACTTTCATCAAATATGTACCTACATAGATTTTTGTGATAACAACTTAAAAGAAAATCTTTCTTTGACGTCTGATACAATCAAATCAAAATAATAAAATTTGACGGCATCGCTCTGTCCAGATAAATGATTAAAGTCGAACATCCTTTGATACAGAAGACAAAGAACAGTAAAGAAGCCATATCAAACGATACTGTAAGCGAATTAGAAACAAAACGGATTCGAAAGACTTTCTGAAGATGACGTCTCTTTCTATACTAAGCAGTCATCGAGTTTCCTTTGTAATTAAATATTGAAATTAAGAAATGAACAGCCGCTAATTACAAGAGGTTGTCCCTTGGGGGCTGATTATGTTGCCCCAGCATTCGCAGAAAGGGATGGCGGAGACTACGCCACGCCGCTCTTATTACAATTAATATTTAAGATTTTATGTTCTAAAACACGAACGTTTGATTCTCAAGTTTTTGTTATTAGTCGATACGTTACCTAATGTAAAATTTTACTTTTTAGAATAGAATGCTTGTTAAAATTTTACATAGTTCGATAAAAATACATCTGTATAATTATGAATATATCATAGAATAATTAAAGAAACATATGTTCTGGTTACAAAGGAGACAGCTACACGGTAGTTGAGTAGTGTCCAATATAATACTGTTAGATCAATGGAAGCAACATCGATAGGAGCAATAAAAAAGAAATAGTGACGCTGTACAAACTATAAATTCAGTGTTTGGACATTTCAATTATACGAACCACGTGGCGTGCCGACAATGATGTTCGTGCCAACAGTAATAAAATTAAAAAAAAAAGGAACAATAAAAAACGTGACCGACCTAGTTAATATTTTTATGTACATATCTAATTCTATCGCTAATAAGACATTTTATATAGAAGATGATTAACATAGGGAGTACAGTCGTATTCAAAAAAATAAATAGAAATAGAGGCGATAATAAGACGATGTCGGAGTGATGTGATTACAGAGGTAGAGTAGATTAGATCTTAAATACGTTTGGAATGTCTTTATTAACTGTCAACTAATCACCGGGAGCTGTTTAATACCCTATCAGACAAACATAATTAGTTTTGTAAATAAAATGCCTTGGAGAAATTGAAACGTACCAGCTACCTGACTGTTGCGGTGAAATGGTACATTAACTTAAGATTGTACTGTCAGATACAACAGTGTTATTAAACGAAGCTATAATTTTTATAGATCCGTAGAGGTTAATCTCCTGTAGAATAATACACTCATTTTATTAGAAAAAAAAGGAACATTTACAAGAAATATTGATGTAAATGGCATAAATATACTTTTTAACATTAATTATTTCCTTCACCCAAATTACAATTATACATACTTGGCGCTGTGCATTATCTCCTAGAGGTTTATTTGGAAAATCGTAGATTTCATTCTTATTTATGTAAATCTCTGATACGTGAAAACCAACAAAGTCAATGAAATTGTGCCGATCAATAAGCAGATAGTAAATTTCAAAATGGTAAAAAGATTTTACAACTAAGAAAATAAAATTATAAAAACGGTTCTGGTTTTGTAGCAGAAGTTAAATGTAAAGAAAGCAAAATTTTAACAAATTAAAAAGATATCCCTCACCCCTGGGACAGGTAACATTACGAGAATATTGCTCTTACAGAACATGATATAATTGTAGCCCAGAATTACGGTCACAAAACTTTTCCACCCCAAAGCATTTTTTATTTAATTTTTATTTTTACGACACAATTAAACGCGGCTTTGCTTTCACTTTTTATTGTTACTGTCTTAGTGACTCTAATTTTTGGCTTCAATTAGATTTTTCTTTTGGTTTTATTAAAACATTGTTTTTAATGATGAAAGTTTATTATAATTTCGGACAATATTGTCGGAATGTATAATATACTTTATTCTAGAATGTTCTGTCTTTGTTATAGTGTCGAAATTATTAAATCAAACGTATCAATAATTCGGACCTCTCTTCTTCCTCAGGTACTTCTCAAGGTGAATAGGTGTTTCTATTCAAGGAAAGATTACATCTCGCTACGACCGGAACTCGTTTAGAAAAAATAGAACAATTTTGAACCGAAATCATTTATCATGTTTGCACTGAACCCAAGACAAACTGCTACTGCGTTTTAGTTTACATTAGATAAGATTACAAGCGTTTGTTTTACGTTGTCTACCGATTCTTGGGCCATTTTTAAGACAGAGCCTCATTGTTTCGTGTAACATCTAGATATGATATTTAAGACACACTAAGTTTAAAAGGAAATAATACATCAAACTTGCTTTTGAAACGATTATACGTTCAAATCACGACGATTATTCTAGGTGCTTGGTTCAGGCGAAAAGACTCTATGAAAATATTAAGAATAAAACAAATACAAATGAATTTTACAAGACATAACAATTGTTTATTGCAATACAGAACAATATAAATTGATATGATTTATTTCTAAGACAAATACTTGAAATAGGTAAAGTAAGAGAAAATAAATAGGAATGGATCAAATCAAGTAATATTTTAATATTTATGAATCTCACCATAAAATAAGTAGGTAAAGATGCATAAAATACAGTATGAACTTTCTCAAGCCACAAAGAGAGTAAATCTTTATTAGATTAGAATCCACTATAGATTCATTTCGATTCTGACTATTCTGATTTTCTGAGACAGTTACAAAGAGCAGAGTTACGTAAATTCGTCCTATCTGCATATTCACTTGGGATATCACCTGTAATCTCTCTTTTCACTTAAGTATTAGTTGGCTCGATTTAGTTGGGGTTGGATATGAGCGCTATGAAAGTAAATATTTAATCCTATTAAAGCTGAATAATTTCGGTAGCTTCAAAACAACACTGCTGATACCTCAACAGTTTTGTTAATCTGATTGCATGGATTCTGCTAGGCGGGTAGCGTGTCAATAATTATCTAGGCTTCTGTTAAGCGTTTTTATTTTATAGATGAACCCTGCACTTAGAAATGCGCCCTGCTTCATAGGGACCTATAGGACAGGAGCAAACAACAACAGAAAGAAGGAGATTATATGGTCTGGCATCATACTTTTTTAAAAGTTATATTTGTTTATGTAGAAATTGAGGTGATTTTCGCTCATCCATACTAATATTATAAATGCGAAAGTAACTCTGTCTGTCTGTCTGTATGTTACGCTTTCACGCCTCAACCACTGAACCGATTTTCATGATATTTGGTATAGGGGTAGATTAGACAATGAGAAAGGACATAGGCTATGTTTGGTCGCTAACCGACATCCACGCGGGCAGAGCCGCGGGCAAAAGCTAGTTTGCTATAATTTGCAGACTCGCGATTGTAGACCCAATTTTTGAACAGAAACATTGAATTAACTGAACTCAGAAATCGAACTCGGGACCTAATACACAATAGCAGTATCCGCTATCCATACACCATCGAGGCAGACCAGATTATTAATGATACCGCTTCCAAATATATTAACTATTTAATTGAAAAAACTTTTAAAGACTTTTAAATTGAACGTGTAAACATTCCCATACGGTTTGTAGTGCTGTAATTTGTAAATATCCAGCCGCTTCGGTAACAAAAGCATAAAATATACACATTATGACTATTAGCTTACAAAAGGCTGTCAGCGCGTTGTTTTTGGTCTTTTCACTTTTTTAAACTATAGCTGCGTCAAGGATGTTTATGCCACGTGAATGTTATGATATAGTGTCAGTAATTATTAGTGAGTGTGAACACGTCCACTAAAGTAATACAAATATAATAACAAAGAGTAGAGAGTCTATTTCTGTGTCGATACGGTTGATGTTGATAATGTTTATGTACTTACAGAGTCACGTGTTTAAAATCCTAACTTTTTATGAAGCAAAGGAGGCGGTGTTTCTCAAAATGATTTTCAGTCACGTTCTTAATATTTTCAAATCTATTCTTTCGTTGCAATATTCTATTGCGTCAGATGATCGGAATTATTGGAGTTGTTTGTAAAACTATCTATCAAGGGTATATCTATCAGAAATATCTGGGGACTCTTTTGTGGGTGCTATTTGATCAGTGACACGGGCTGTGAGTGATGAATATTGCCAAGCAAATATACAAAAAGCAAAACTATACGTGGTGTTAGTTTCACTAGGGTTGGTTAGCAGAAAGAGTAAGTTGTGCAGAATGGATTCATGTTTGAAGTTTGGATTAATACGTTAATTTTTTTGTATCTTTGTTCGTGTTCTTTAATGCTAATTTCAAGTAGCGATAAACTACTATTAACATTCCTTGATTGGAATAAATTACTGACATTTTAAATTAATAGCATAATCTTGATCAAATCTTTAGATCAAGTATTATAGTTTTGAAGTCTTAAGATATGTGTGATTAGTGATATTCTAATGAAAGTTTTAAAAATCATAGTTATGTACATACTTTATTATAGAAAAAAGTTATATATACCAACAAAAATATTAAATGAATATAACTTGAAATTAAGGTCGAGACTTATCTACCTACATTATTGATTAATTACATATAATTTTAATAATGTTAAAAAAAAAAACAATAATCAGCCAAGAGCAGAGCAGCTAAGTTCAAATTCAAATTTTTGATCATATTAATCCTTCACAGTTCGTAGATAGTTGCTATTGCGTAAGTTTTTACCCTTCGATACTATCTGCAGTAGCATACTCTTTCGACTTCGCACACCCGTATAAATCGTTCGGAAATCGTTCAGTAATAAATCGAACGCTTTTTAATGGCAGTTTATCGCAGTGAGCTTTGCGGTATTCAGATTACGGGTATGGCCTAAGTGGTGGCAAGGGAGCGGCACGTGCTCTCCTTATCTCTGTCCCTCGACACTTTCAATATTCGATTTCGTCGCGGGCGCGGTTTTGTTAAACTTTTTTGCTCCTGACTGTACTCGTCAGCACCCAAAAATAAATTCCATTTTTACGTTCCGCTTTTTGAAGTTCATTGAAACTATTTATAAGATAATCTATAGATTTTAACTCTTTTTCTATTATAAACGGATGGTTTTGAGGTGATAGAATCTCCAAATGACATTGGAATACTTTTACAGTATCGTTTTACACTGGTGTAGGTAAATAGAAGAAAGGTAAATAGAAATGACCAGTAGGTATAATAACAAACCCTTTATCTGAACATAACAACGAAGAAAAAAATCGTCACATCATACAATCGCACCCCAAAGCGTAACCGAAAACGAGTCTCACCGCAATCCAAGCTAATGGAGTGTCTCATAATGACGGTTGCTGACATAAAAATAAATAGGCGAGACTCAGTTTCTGCGTAAGCCGATACTATGATAACAGCATCGCTCCCCCAATAATTGCCGAACTTAGCCGACGCCTCTGATGCGATACCTAGTTGTAATGTAGTGCGGATTACTTCGTACTTTAATTGGTCTTGCATCAACCGCAATAGTTTACTTAAATGCTGTTTCTTTGTAATTGTATCGGTACGTTAGTAGTACCAACGCTTTACTAACGTTATTCTCACGAATTGAGATTTACTTCCTCTTATAACTGACGTCAACGTTTTACAGATAACATGTTATTCCATAGTAGCATCTTTTTTTCAATTGATCTGTGGTTTCCTCACGTACTTCCATCAGATTACAGTAACAGCTTGTTTGAGGCTGTTCAAACTTATTGTGGTGGCATTGTGATGCCAAACTAAAACTTGTGTCGGATGTCGTTTGAGTTTTGTACGACGCGACGCTATTTCCTTTTTTACTTTAGTCAGATTTCAATAACCTTTTCATCATACTGGATAAATTAGATATAAATAATAAATTAGAAATGTCAATAAAAGAGTTGTGGAATATATGTATACTGTACTGTACACTTTGCCACTCACATTTATTTGGATAGTACTTACCACCTAAAATTGACTTCAGTTTCCATTGGGTACAATTTCTGATTGGTTAGAATAGAGGCGGCACATAATATGATTAAAAGCAACAGATCCATCACCCGACAGCTATTATTAATGCCAATTGAAATGGACGAGTTGTGAACTTTTTTATCAGATTAATTTCTCAGCTGCTCTTACCTTTTGTGAGACGATTTAGAAGCAAATAGGAACACTCAGATCTTTTTGTAACTTTTAAGGAACATCGAAAATCGATTTACGTCATTTTTTTATTTCTTACGAATTTCTAAAGTAGAAAGTACTCCTTTTCTTACAGCAGTAATATGTTAATGTGTTAGTGGTTATCTACTATATAAAAATAAGTCGCGTTTTCCTTCCTGACGATATAACTCCAGAACGCCTTTACCGATTTGGCTAATTTTGGTCTTGAATTATTCGTGGAAGTCCAGGGAAGGTTTTTACGGCGAGAAAAATTCGAATAATTGCCGGGAACCGACATCCACGCGGGCGGAGCCACGGGCAAAAGCTAGTTGTAGTCTAAATATGCTTACAATTGGTAGGTAGGTCATATATATACCTCCCTTAGAACAAGTGTGCCCGTCAGAAAATTCTAACTAATAAAATTAAAATGAAAATTTTTGTAAAACGTGATTCAATCATACCAACCAACACGAGAAACACCTGATTTTAAATGGCCAACAACTTGTATGAAAAATTTCAACTGTCTGTTCCGGGGTGCCAACTCAACCCTCGCTGCCGAAGAACTTTAGTCACTATGGATTGATTTCTGAATTTCACCGGTTCGACATTTGAATGAGAAGTTTTCAGTTCCACAATGCTTTCACAAACGACAATTTTGCGGATGATACTTCTGAAAATAAAAAAAAGTTCGATATTCAACTAACAGAAATTTTTAGAAATATCTATTTCCCAAGTATCAAATGACTGATTTGTAAATGTTCAAACTTAAGTAATAACACAACCACCCAGGTGAACAATAAGATTTTAGTTCGGAAGTACGCAATAGGCTTAAGGGTAAAGATTTAGGTGACAAAGTTTATTGCGTCCAAGAAATACTGTTGTCTATTACGCGAACATAAATCACGGATGGGAAAACAATAAGCGTGAAATTGTGGAAACTGCGGACGACGTCTTGCGGTATTAAATCTTGGGGAGTGAAATAAATAAAAATAAATCTGTAGCAACCCCACGTGGCTGGGAGATTTATTTGATAACTACATAGATACCGCGTGTCGAGCTACCGTTACTGACTCTTAATTGAATTTAATTAATGATTGTTTCAGTTTATTGTTCTTTTGTTGCAGTTATGAGAAATTTGCGCTGAGTAAAGAAAGATAATGAATGATTGAGTCATGTGTAAAGGGGATTTATCGATTTCTTACCTTATTTTTTGACTATTAGCAAATATATATATATATATATATAATATAAATAATTCATAAGTTACTCTGTAACTACCAAACAGTTAAATCAATTTCGTCTACCTATTTTGTTATTTTAACTGAAATTTTTATTTACATTTCAAAATTAAAATGGCGGATTCTTTTGTTAAAATGTATGTATGCTTTCATCAAAAGTATCCCTGTCCAACGTTTAGTTATTTGTCAAAAGGTAGGCATCATCCATTCTTTTGTAACGATAGTTTTTATTAATTAATGCGGTTTAATATTCTCGCACGACTTTGTCTGAAAGTAGTTAAGCGTTTTTGCAATGAATCTCGGATTACACTGTGATTTCTTCATAAATTAACTATTGATAAATTGCTATATTGTAAATTCAATTGCAGTAAATACATTGTAAAGTAGTTTCGGTGTAATTTGAAATATTCATGTTCTGCAATTATTGGTTAGGTGTTATTTATCTTTTCTTATAAATACTTTTGTTTATAATTGTTAACATAATTTGCGAACATTACTTTAAAGAAACTATTTTTATTGCTTACAATAGGAAATGTTTTGTAGGTCATAAACGCAAAGTAATTATTTGTTCTGCTAGGGTGATTATTAGCTCAATAAACTCAACTTAGCAATTTTAAATTTTAATTTCTAACGAGCGGAATTCGAACTCTGACTTAGCAGTCGCAAGCTATGCCACCGAATAGGTCGTCATATAGTTTTTTAGGTCGTACCCTTTTCGGAGCGATGAACACAGACCGGTTGCTCTTCAAGACTGGAACTCCTATTACTATTTATATATTAACTCCTATTACCGTCACCCTAGACAACTCCGTTTTTGCCGTCAGAGAATTTGTTCAAAGAAAAAAATTCAGTCTGACATAAATCAATGGCCAGCTGACCTATAAACTTGACAGCCGTTGCCTATCAAGTTTATAGGTCAGCTGGACATTGGTTTCGTGACTCTTGGTGAATGCCAAGAAAATGCATTATAGAACCCATTACTAAGTATATTAAGACGAGAAGATAGAGAGAGGATTCAGGTTGTATGGGACCATAAAAAAAATCATTGTGACCCAAGTCAACTTAAAAGCCGTTACATTTATGTGCATGTTTCTTACCATATTCTTTCTTAGGTATTTATCATAGAAATTCGATAACTTAAAAATATCCCTAGTAAGAAACGTTCAACCAGGGTCAGAAATATATTGACTACAAATTCTCAAAGAGATCTTAAAACCAATGACTGATTTCAATTGTATTAGTACTTACAATCTGTCTAAAGAAAGGGAGAAAACCCAATGAATTAAGATAATTTTGAGTACCACTTTGTTCATTAAGATCGCTCTGATGCTACCTGCACATTAGATATTGTTTCCTAATCTAAAACTAATTTATCTATGAATAGGTTAAGTGTAAAGTCTTTAACCACAGTAACGTGCTACTATGTCCGCAGCTCTAGACCGGGCCGACCTCCGAAGCGCGCGTCCGGTGTGGGATTGTCTCTTGCGGCCACGCAGTACCCGGGACACCCGTTCAAGAAACACCGCCTCGAGAATGGGGAGTACTCACCTTATGAAAACGGACATATGAGTGGTAAGTTTTATTTATGTCAACTAACTGATAGCCTCGGCTTTGCCCGCGTATTCTAATCGAGCTCCCACTACCATGGGGACCTAATATTATTATATCCTTGTACCAAATTTTACCCAAATCCGTTCAACGGTTAGAGGGTGATTGAATTTTCATAATCATCCAAGCAACCAACAAATTTTCATAGTTATTTTTCTTCTGTAAGACTTATTTATTAGACAGAGCTGGAAGCAATGGGCAAGAGCAATAAATGCGACATTGACTATTTACCTTGACAAATTTAAATAGACAACATGTGATATTAATTTCCTAATCCATCATTCCAATATTTTCTTAAATTTATAGTGGGATCTTAGCATGTTTTAGCCATTATAAGAACGCAAATCTATTTGAGAATTTTAACACGACGACATGTGTAATAAATAAATATAAATGTAACAAACCAGTTCCAAATAACATCATAAATGTTTGAATGCTACCTTGAAACGCGAATTAAACAAAGTTATTAACCTACAGATTAATCTCAACTTAATCTGGCTTTGTAATATAAATCAAAACAAACGGTACCATGACATGTGATAACATCAAAATCGGGTTTGTGTAAGCTCCGGATAGGCGCCGGATATGAATCCCCGTCTTGTCGGGAGGTATGCCTCCTCATTTCGTATACAAATTACACAAATACAAAATTATCCCAACACAAACGGAGAAAAGGGAATAAAGTGATTAAATAGAGCTCAGCGCAAGACGGCTAGCAATCAATCATTTTTGTCGCTTACGGCTTTGTTGATACTGCCAGTTCACGTCTCTTTTTCTCTTCCCCGTTTCGAATCTGCCGTCTCGTTTTTGTATGAAGTGTCGTGCCAGACAAGGGAGCAATTACATTCGTGATCTTGCATAAGCGGCACTTGCTTATCGCGCACTGCCGCATTTGACTTTGAGTGTAGTTTGTTCGCTTTTTTCCCGAAATTTGCAATTCGAAACACTCTCATGGCTGAAACAAGCATTGCTTTGTTTTGTGCTTATTGCATGTTCCATAAACAAGATACATTTTTTGTTTTGTTTTAACCCTCGTTCATATTCCATTTGTGTTCCGTGTCATTTCTTGTCTTCTATAACTCATCGTTGGTTGGTTCTAATTATTTAACAATTATTGGGAAGATGGATGGATCTTGTAGGGTCTCATTTGAAGTCCAATTTATGATTTGAACAGTCTTGATACTTGATATTTTCATGTTTTGTTTAAAGGTTTTATTGTAGGTGCCCATGACCTAAATATTAGGTATAGATTGAAATATAGTACACAAATACTTTTTAATTAAGTTTCAGATTTAGTTAGGCAAGTTACATTTCAAATCTACATTACAATACCCTGCTGTGTATAAAACAATTTAGTAAATATTAATCAAAATCTAATAATTTCGTTACGTCATTTTCCATCATCTATCTAATTCTAACTGTTCTAATTAAATTCATGCATGTATCAAGTTTCCATATACCGTATCTGTGTACGGGCTCCGGCGTTAAGCCAATATTATTTTGACGAGTCGTTGACAGTGGTTTACAGTTGATGAAACAAACGCACACATCAAAAAACAGTCCTGGGAAGGTGCACTCACACAGGTGCCATACTAATCCATACACGTCACACATATACACAAAGGGTGTTAGATGTTGAGTGAGTGAGTGAGAGAGGAGGCGGGTGGCCCATTTTCACCCTGTGAAATAATAGGATACGAAAACATCGGAGGCAGAATATAATCCTCCTGCGAAGGTTGAACGGAATGGAAATAGGAATATGAAATGCGTGAAAGGGATGTGTTGGCCCACGTGATCGTTGAAAGGGTTACTGACTGATGTTTATCTTGAGGCGCCAAATCTATGCGACTGCTCATTTCGCGATACGACTTAGATTAACGATTATGGGTAAATGCATATTTAAATGGTCATTAGGGTACAGTCCATCCTGTAGATTACATAGTCATCAATAAAGCTTAATTCAACTGCTAGACATGCAAAGTATTGCGAAACGTTATCAGTCTGCCATGGTCTGTAGAGCACAGACATTTTAATATAATGTTAGATCCTTAGACTAAGGGTTATTAAATGTTACCACAGTTTATATTTCTACATATAATTGCCAATGATGTAAAGAATAATCGATGTAATCAAAACCAAGCTTGACAACCCTAATATTTTAGAAAGCGCCATGAAAATGATGTGTTGATAATAATTAAAGGTTCGGCACGGTGTCGCCACGACTCGGATGTATAAAGGGGGGATAATGTAAGGCATTATAACATTACTCGCTGGGGTACAAAGCTTTACGTTGTGATTGAATTCTGCGACTGAAATTAAGTAAGGATTTGCCTGTTTATGTTAAGGGTGGGGAGGGATCAGTCAATTTGCGAATCTCTTGTATGTTCGCGCCTGTGCTTTGTTACGTGTTTGGAGATTTAAATGATGATTATTATAACATAATAGATATTTGTGTTGTGTGTCATTGGTTACATCTGATGGATAAATAATATTGTTGTAAATATTGATAGTAATAATCATGTAGCAAGTGTTTGATGCCCCTACCTTGAAGGAAACTCTGCACCAGAATTTTGTCTGTCAATATACAGGATAGCTGGTGTCCAGGTAGCTTAGACCCCAAAAATCTTTCGCAACTTCATTTTTCTTTCGTTTAAGACTACAAAATATGCACTGATTAAGTCTATTAATACCTTGTTAAGTAATTTCTGATTCTTGATGGACTTTCATTAGCAACACTCACAAATTAACAGATAGTTAGTCGCTTTTTTACTATCCAGAACGTTATTGTATACTTATCGAGTTAAAAAAACAAATATTCTCTACAATGCGTGAATCTAATATGCTCAGTTTTTCATTTCAGTTTGTATACTAAGAAAGTACGATAAACAAAAACAGAGTCGGCAATCATAGCAATTTCTTACTATTCTCGGCTTCGTTTACAATTTTAAATGGTTTAAAGATCAACTACCAGTTGGAAGTAATCAAATAAATTGCCATTGCTACTTATAAGGAAATCGCAATAATAAATGCGCCGGCCACAATAATTAAACGCCGAAGTGATGCGCAACGACTTGAGAAGTGTTGTGTTTACTTACGACAACTTTGTTGCACTGTAACAAGTTATACTGTACCGATTGGGCAGTTTCCTACACTTAAAATAAATTGTTCAAAATGAGCTGTTGAAACAGAATAGTAAAATAGCTGTAAAAATTATGTCCGTTCTTATTTCATATTAAAATATTATAATATTAAATTATTTGACGGTGTAACTTCATATTTCGTCAATTTATGTGTCTAAAGGACTTATAGTTTTATAAGTAACTGATTCGACTGAGAATTCAACTACTCTATTGACTGTAATGTAGCTCAATCATTATAGTATCTACTTAGTTCTATATTGTCGCATATCAACAGAGAAGGATGCCTTTAAATACCTATATTATCTAATAAAAATAAAGCAATTAACATTATAATTAAAGAAGCCGTTATTGTCTCATATATTTCACCCTGGACAACGATGGCAGCCCTGTATGTAAAATAGGATAAAATACGAGGTCGTTCCGTCCACCTGCGCTTTGACGCGTGCGACAGTGCGCCCGCGCAGTCATTTCGCTATTAGTACATTAATTCGATTAACGACTTTCAATTAGCACTTTTATTCGAATTATTCGCAACAGACTTGCGTGACTGATGGTTCGACTCTCGGCTGATTTCAAAGATATATTAATGTCATAAATCGTATTGTTCTAATTAACTCATTATTTGCTTATAGAATTACCTTTAAAGAGTGTAGAACTGCAATATATTTTAATCTTCATTTATAGGCATACTACACGTACATAAAATCGAGAAAATACAAATACGTTTAAAAAAGCCGCGGGCAACAGCTTGAAACCCTAAAATCTCTTTTTTCACACATACTTATGTCAATATGTTTCGGAATCATTTTAATTACTGCATAATTCCACGTATCATACAATATCATCCATGAAATATAAACAAACCAATGCGTAACGTTTAAAGCAAATATGTATCGTAAAATTCACAATAGGCTGCCAGATATTATGGTTCTTTGCTTCGTTTGTCACTGCCGATATTTCGGATTCCGCACGTACGAATCATTCATGGAATAACTTGCATTCTCTCCCTCACTCCATATGGACGATATAATTACAGGTATATCTAGAAAGGTATTTGTATGCTCTTTGGATGTGCGAGAGAGATTAACGATGGATGAAATCGTGTTAATAATAATCCGAAGTATCGAAGTAACTGGCCATATTTTTCTGATTTCTGAAAAATTTGTACTATAGCGCTAAAGCCTACGTATGATGTCCATGTCATAGGCTAAGGTGATCGTTTGACATTAGACAGGCCAAGTGGCTGTTGAGGAGTCGGGAGAAAATAAGGTAAGGAAATTAACTTATAAATGAAGTGAGAGAGAAGTATTTCTCTTATCTACCTGGCGAATTCATACCTACCAGGTGAAGCATGACTTCACCACCCACAGCACGTGATTTTTACATAACCTAATTAATATAGAGCTGCAAAAAAGTAATACAAATGGTTACCTACTCTGTAGTTATACAATTACCATAATGAAGCTAGCTGTGTTATCGACCTCAGCATCTAACGCACACGTACAATTGTCTGAATACGTTAGGTATATTGGATAGACATTGAAATATCAATAATTTTGACATCAATTAACCCTTCAACATTTTCATGATTAAGTTATGGTACCTAATCAAATATTGCAGTCAGAAAAATTGAGGTCAGACATGACATGACATCACAGGTTTCGAATAAAAGAACAAATGGAGAAAAGAATTGTGTGGTTCCATTCTGAAAGTACAGACAATGAGGGATGAAGGTTTAAATGGGAAGTTAGTTACTTATCAAGGAAGACGTACGGATAGCATAAATTTGAATATCAACGTGAATGAAATTTCATATGTATATTTAACCGTCCTATGGTTTAGATTTACAAATGGACACGGTAGCTGTCATGCGATCAGTATAGATTTTTTTTGTGCAAAAATTGCACGTGCAAAGCCAGAGTGTGCAGCTAGTAGCAATGTACATTATTTGTTTTGTACAGTAATTTATCCATTCTGATGTAGTTTACGAGAATAGACATAATAACATTAACTTATGTTTTTTTGCTCGTGGTTGTAATAGAAGTTTCTTGCGACTGCATTCGTAAGAAACATTACATCGCGAGACAATTTCCTTGCATATGTCGTGTTCGCTTCAGTCATTCATTAAACGTTGCCAACTTTGAAGTATTGTAACATTGACATATTTATAGACCATATAATTTTTAAGTGTCAGACTATTAACACCTAATATTCTTGCATACAATGTAATATTTTATGGTTTAATTTTATCAAACATTATCATAAAAAGTCGAAAGGAAATACCGAAAATAATGAGTAGAGGGCCGGCTTTAAAAGTGACTGAATAAATACCTGCCTAGTGTCTTGGAAGATACTTATTCAATCACATGCGTAAAGATGACATTACAAAACGCTCACAAGATATGCTTACCTCAAATGATATGGTTCATGTAATGGAAAATATGATACCTTCATATGATCGCACACATTTGTCTTCTAACAAATTTTGTACTAATTTTTGCTAGTTCGAAAAAGGAAAACTATAGAACTACAAAAGAATATAATAAAACACAAAAGTTTAAAATAGGTTATATCGAAATCATCCAAAAAAGTATTAAACTGTTGAGTAAAAATGCCAAGCAGTTGCAACATTGTTTTTAAATCCAACCGTTTAGTACGTGCGTCGTGTGGAACGGATGGCGCTTGCAATTAAAATGTTTTTCTACGTACCTACTCATGACATTGCTCACACCCAAGAGTCGTCGCGGTTAATTCATAAACTTTTTGTCCCGAGAAAGCCTTGGCGCTGGTAATTCTTTTAATTAGCTAGCTGGCTCACTGCATCGACTGTAAGATTTATTTGTTTGGAGAAATATCTTTTGTATGGTTTTTAGTTATTTCTGAACTTATTATGTTTTTGTAGTTTCTTATTAGTAAATTGCTTACTTTAATATCATATCATCTTATGAAAACCCTTGGGTTTTTCTGTAAACTTCCGTGGGTCAGCGCTGCTTCTGAGAGTAATATGAACTTGGTCTGTTGTTGTTTGGTCTATCAATATGATTTCACCGACCTAAATTTTGACGTCGTCGGCTGTATTATTTAGAAATTATTTCATATTACGAATACCATCAACAAGAACCAATGATAGTCAACGCGACATATACAAATTTACAGTTAATACTAACGGAAAATTCATCCAAATGTCGTCTGGTAACATGCAAAAAAACTGACAGCATTACCGCGTTGGATGGCAATGCCAATTCTTTGTGTAAAAAGTCCCAATCCTGTGGTCACGCGAAGCGTCGACCTGTCATTCTGCCATTTCTTTATCCACTCTAAGTTGTCTACAAAAAATTCTAGAGACGTCCGTTTTACGAATCAACGCTCGACCAATCACACTGATAATTATTATGTTAATTCGATTGATTTATAACCAATCATCATCATGTGTATTACGGTTTCGCCTGGAGCGTTCGTATTCGAGCGCATTGTCGATCAATCGACTCGATCGATGTTAAATTACACGTTCCTCTCTTCCGTAACCCAAGTTCGTTTGTTATTAAATTGACGACACGTAATAACACCTATTAACTTCGAAGAGGCTGAGTGTCATAAGCGACTAAAATTAATTTAAAAAAACCAAAGATGGAGCAAAAACTAACTTTACATTTCTATGAAACAAATACTAAGTATAATAATAATGATTGTAATTTCATTGTTGCTGATATACGAGGGTCAAACTGAAAGTTCTTAGAACTGGCCACTTATAAAAAATATAATAAAAAAATAATTCTAAAATTTGAAAATAGAACTCTTTGCCAATATTACTGAGTATATATTTCATTCATTTATCATTTGTTTTACGATTTGGCGGCAAAATGAAAATTGTCTGTGTCACGTTAACATGAATTTAACACGAGAAAATTTTCGTGCAATGATTTTTTATGACTTTCGATGTCATTTAAGTCAACAAGAAAGTTATGATAGACTACGATTGGCCTTTCACGATGAAGCCCCATCTCGTGCGACTGTTTACAACTGGTTTAATGGGTTTAAACGTGGTCGCACTAATCTCACTGATGATTTACGTGAGGGACGGCCTTCTACGGCGACGACTGAAAATAACATCTGTGTTGTGCGGCGTATGATAGAGACTGACAAAAGAGTGACCTATCAGCAGATTCGGACAAGCTTAGGCATCGGTATGAGTCAAGTGCACAAAATCCTCCACGAACATTTAGCGGTCAGGAAGCTTTGCGCCCGGTGGATACCTCATAATTTGACTGAGGCTCAAAAACTCCATCGTGTGGATTGGTGCCGTAAAATGATTGAAAGATTTAACGGAGGTGACTCTAATGCTGTGTTCGACATACTAACAGGTGACGAAAGCTGGATTTACTGTTATGATCCTGAAACCAAAAGACAATCTGCTCAGTGGGTGTTTCCTTTCGAGGAGTTGCCAACTAAAGTGAAGAGAGATCGAAGTGCGGGAAAAAAAATGGTGGCCTCGTTCTTTGGAAGGATAGGTCATTTCGCAACAATTGTGTTAGAGGATCAAAAAACAGTTTCTGCAGAATGGTACACTACTAATTGTTTGCCACTTGTCTTGGAAAAAGTTCGAGAGAAACGACCTCGCAGTAGGATCCTCCTTCACCACGACAACGCCTCGTCGCACACCGCCAAGCGAACGATCGACTATTTGGCGACATCAAACGTTGAATTACTGGGTCACCCGCCGTATAGCCCGGACCTCGCGCCTTGTGATTTTTATTTATTTCCAAAAATTAAAGAAAAACTTAAAGGAAAGCGGTTTATGAATGCTGAAGAAGCGGTGGCTGCGTATCGCGATGCCATTGAAGAGACCCCTAAGGACGAGTGGGCAAAGTGCTTTTCCCAGTGGTTCCATCGCATGCAGCGGTGTATTGACGTGAATGGACAATATTTTGAAAAGATATAATAAAACTAATAACTGGCTAATGTAATCAGTCTTTGATTTTCTAAGAACTTTCAGTTTGACTCTCGTATTAGTGGAGAGCTGTTACCTCACAATTTTTAGTCAATTTGGAATTAAATACAGTAGCTCCAAAGTGTCAAAAGGCTCGAT